>CM070775.1:38874128-40074128 GCA_036346955.1 Dipus sagitta
GGGAGATGGCTTAGTGGTTAAGCGCTTACCTGTGGAGCCTAAGGACCCTGGTTCGAGGCTCGGTTCCCCAGGACCCATATCAGCCAGATGCATAAGGAGGCGCACATGTCTGGAGTTCGTTTGCAGTGGCTATAGGCCCAGGCGCTCCCATTCTCTCTCTCTCTCTGCCTCTTTCTCTGTCTTCTGCTCTCAAATAAATAAAAATAAAGAAAAAAATAAAAAATAAATAAAAAACCTGGCTTCCTGTCGATCACTCCTGGATCATCTTCACTTAGTGGTTATGTACTGGTCAAAGGTTGTACGTAAATACCTTGAGCCAGTAAAACTCCCTTTTGCCAGTAGATAGTGTGTAGATTGAGAAATGTTTATCTGTTTGACCTAGCTTTAACTTAGTACTGTTCTATCTCCTTTATCTGTGCAAAGCCCTTTACAGAGCCCCAGCTGTGCAGACAGAGTACCCTCCAGCCTTTCCTGAGCCTGCTCACAGCTCTGTACGAGCCCAGCCTTTCAAACTGCCAGAGCTCAGTGGAGATTTATGGAGGCTTCCCATGCTGTGTGATTCCCCAGCTTCCCTGCTAATGGCGGTTGGTTTGTTGCTTGCTTCAGTATTGCAACTTTGGCTTCCCCCAGTACTGGCCCTTCTCGATTTTTTCCTAGCAAGACCACTGTTGGTTTATTTTATTTTATTTTATTTGTGTTTTTTTTTTTCTTTTTTTCAAGGTAGGCTGTCACTGCAGCCCTGGCTGACCTGGACTGTAGCTCCAGGCTGACCTTGAACTCTTGGTAATGAGTAATGTCCGGTAATACACCTGCATATGGACCTTTGTCTGTGTTTGACTCCTAACCAGTGGATGCCTCCACTGGTAATAGTGATGGTTTGTACAACATACCCTACCCTACTAGCACAACCATGGCTAGGTAAATCCATGGGGGCATGGTGATGCTGACAGCATCCCAGGCTGGAATACCAGACTTCCTCTCTTCTTGCTGAGGCTCAGTAATTTGTCTGAGATAGAGTGAGAATGTATATGGGCATACCAGGGCCTCTTGCCACTGCAAATGAACTTCAGACACAAGTGCCACTTTGTGTGTGACTTTTGGGGAGTGCTGGGGAATTGAACCTGGGATGGTAGGCTTTGTAAGCAAGTGCCATTAACTGCTTAACCGTTTCCTAGTGCTGCTGTTGTTGCTTTGTCTGTTGGTGTGTGTGTTGTTGAGTCAAGGTCTCATGTAGCCCAGACTGACCTCCTGTCAAATGATGTAGATGAGGGTGGCTTTGAGCTTCTGATCTTCATGCCGCTCCTTCCTAAGCGCTGGGATGACAGACCTGTCTGCACCTGGCTCTCTTGTTTTGGTTTGGATTGGTTTCTTGAGATGTTCTTGCAATGTAGCACAGGCTGCTTTCAACCTCCCAACTGCATAGTAGATATACCACCATGCCTGGTCAGCTTTACTTGAGTAAATTAACGCTTTACAGTTTGTTTCATGACAGCACCATTTTCAGAGCCCTGCTATAGCTGCTTTTGACTTATTTGCCAGTTATTACTGATTTTGGGAGCCTTCACATTGTAGCAGTGGTTCCCAACCTTCCTTACTTTACTTTGTTGTTGTTGTTTTTCCAGGTAGGGTCTATAGCAGGTAGCCTCAAGTTTGCTGAGATGAACTTCCAGACCAGGCACAGTTATGGAGGAAGGGATATTTATTGAAACTTACACATCCAGGGGAAGTTCCATAATGGTAGAAGTTGGCCCCCTCTCTTAAAGAACAGGCGGGGGCGGGGGGGGGGAACACATCACAGAGCACACTTCAGGAACTCCAGCTAGGCACACTTTGCATGTCTTTAGATTGGAATATCAAACCCACCAGCACCCCTTTTAAGATCTGCCCAGTGACACCTCCTTCAGCCAAGTGGCTGTAGATGCAAGCTACAAACTGATAAAACACTGAATATATTGGGGGTCATCTATTCAAACTACCACAGGCTCTCTCACTTTAGCTCAAGCTGACCTGGAATTCACTATGTAGTCTGAGGGTAGCCTAGAACTCTCAGCGATCCTCCTACCTCTCCCTTTCAAGTGCTGGGATTATAAAGGCGTGTGCCACTACACCTGGCAACTTTACTTGTTGACTTGTGTGGTGCCAAGGATCAAATCCAAGGCCATGCTAGGCAAATATTCTGTCACCAAACTCTATCCCTGGCCTTCTTGTACACCTGTATTTTTTTTATTATTTAAAAAAATTATTTTATTTGAAAGAGAGAATATGGGCGTGTCAGGGCCTCCAGCCGCTGCAAACGAACTCCAGACGCATGTGCCACCTTGTGCATCTGGCTAATGTAGGTCCTGGAGAATTGAACCGGGATCCTTTGGCTTTGTAGGCAAACATCTTAACTGCTAAGCCATCCCTCTAGCCTTTATTTATTTATTTATTGAGGTAGGGTCTCACTCTAGCCCAGGCTGACCTGGAACTTGATCTGGAATTCATTATGTAGTCTCAGGGTGTCCTTGAACTCATGGCAATCCTTCTACCTCTGCCTCTCTTCTACCTCTGCCTCTGGAGTGCTGGGATTAAAGGCATGCGCCACCACGCCCAGCTTTTCTTTGTTTTTTTTTTTTCCTCTAATAAGTAACCAATTAAGAGGTAACATAGGTGAAGTCATAGTAGTTCTGTTCTTGTTTTGTTTTGTTTTTTTTCAAGGTGGGGTTTCACTCCAGTCCAGACTGACCTGGAACTCACTATGTAGTCTCAAGGTGGCCGCGAACTCATGGTGATCCTCATACGTCGGCCTCCCAGTGCTGGGATTAAAGGTGTGCTCCACCATGCCTGGCTGTAGTTCTGTTCTTAAGTTTGCGCAGTCTACATTTCCACCAACACTGTACAAAAGTTCCTATTCATGTTCTCAAATACTGTCTTTTTTGTTTTTTTCCTCTGAGGTAGGGTCTCACTCTAACCAGGCTAACCTGGAACTCACTCTGTAGTCTCAGGTTGGCCTTGAACTCACAGTGATTCTCCTATCTTTGTAAAGGTTGCTCACTGAAAACCTTGCGTGTGCTCATTCACAAATGAAAAACATGGACAACAGATGAAGAGTACATGAATTATTTGGTTTGTGCATTTAACTAATCTAATACTACCTTGTCTTTAAAATACATATACCATAAAGGATACGCCTTTAAAATAATGAGGACTTGTATCCCTGGAAGGCCTTGTCCTTATTTAAAAAAGGGGGGGGGGGGAGAAGAAGACGAAAGAAAGAAAGAAAAGTAAAGAAAGAAAATACCTTGGCCTAGTGACAATCTACATTTCAAAGGTTCTTCATAGTAAAAGCTTATTCTTCATTTAAGTGACTTCTCTCCAGCCGAAGTTAGGAGTTCATCTGGGTTATAAACCATATCGCCCGTTATTCATGCTGTTCCAGATTGGGTAAAACAAGTATTGAAGGGAACGGTAATAGCTTAGGCACTTCTCAGCTTATCCTTTATCTGGAGATGGAGATACTTGAAGAAATGCAACTGCTTAATGAGAACTGGAGTGGGGCATCCATTTACATCTCTTAGGATTGGTTGAATAGAGTGTGGTCTATTGAGTGGACTTTTGATGTTGTTGCCAGTCTGTTTCAAATGTACACGTGACACTATCTGAAGAAACATTAGAAATGCCTAGTAAACATTTTTCTAATATCTAGTGTTAAGCTATATTCTGTGATTGCATTTTGAAGCTTACTTTTCAGCTTGGCTCTCGGTGATAATCAGGTTACATATAGGGTATATGTGAGCTGCTGACTTGACTAGGTCAGTCTTTGTAAGTGTATAAAACTTGCCTGTTGGAGACTAATGATGTGGCAGTTTTCTCTGCTTAGACTTGAAGGGAACACTTGTTTTAGACCTCTACACCATGGCGTCAAAAATCTGTCTTTAGCCCCTAATGTCCCTTTAGATTCCTGATGGCCTTACCTTGTGTGGTTAGTAGTAGTGTGTCTGTTTCGTAAGTAGCAATTGTAAGTATGAGGCACACAGACATCTCTCACAGCATTTTGCTTTTGGTGCATTGTTTAGAGTAAATAAACAGCAACAAAATAGTACTATACATTTCTCTTCTGGGTTTTACTCTTGTTCTTTTTTAGGTTTTTGAGACAGCATGTCATGTAGCCTGGGCTGGTCTTGAACTCACTATGTAGCTGATGGATGACTGAACTCCTCATCCTACTGCCTCTTCTGTCTCTCAAATGCTGGGATTATTGGCATGCACCACCATGCCTGGTTCCTTGTTTTCTGTATGGCCCAAGGTTTTGTAAGCAAAATGCAATTGCTACTTGCAAATGAAAAGGCAAGAAAGGCATATAGAACCTTAAACCTGGCCCTGGATTTCTTCTGGGATAAGTACAGATATCTGATCGCTCTTTCTAAGCCAGTTGACTTTAGGACTTCTTCACATTCTGGATACTACAAATCAAAAAATTGTGAACATAAAATACACATCTACTTATTTAGGCTTCGCAAGAATAGCTCTTTTCTGTGCTAGTCCTCTTCTCTAGTGGTTAAAATCAGGCACAGTGGGGTTGGTGATATAATTCAGTGTAGAATGTTCAATCCTTAATTACAACAAAAAAATAATAAAATCCAGGGCTGGAAAGATGACTTAGCGGTTAAGCACTTGCCTGTGAAGCCTAAGGACCCTGGTTCAAGGCTTGATTACCCAGGACCCACGTAAATCAGATGCACAAGGTGGTGCATGCATCTGGAGTTTGTTTGCAATGGCTGGAGGCCCTGGTGCACTCATTCATTCTCTGTCTCTTTCTTTCTCTCTGCTTGTCTATTTCTGTATCTCTCTCTCTCTCTCAAATAAATAAATAAAATATTTTTAAAAGAAATTTTAAAAATACTTGAAAGAGAAAAAGAAAGGGCAAAGTGATCAACTAGGTGGTAGATTTAGCATAATTGAAGCCCTGGGTTTAATCCAGCTCTGCAAAATAGTAGTAATAATGAAGAAGAAGAGGAAGAAAGAAGGGAAGGAGATGAAGAGCTAACTAAATGCACCAAATAATACTGACAGGTAGTCCATACCTTGACAAAGTGAGCCAAGTGCCAAGAGCTCATCTGATGTGTCCTCAGAAAGCACAATGTGTAACATGGGATTGGTCATGATGAAACAAACCCAAATATAGATTACAGGGTTGGCGAGATGGCTTAGCAGTTAAGGAGTTTGCCTGCAAAGCCAAAGGATCCCAGTTCGATTCTCCAGGATCCACATAAGCCAGATGCACACAGCACTACTGGCTGGTGTAGAATCGTTTTTTGTATTTTTTTTTTTTTTTGGTATATATTGCATCCAGTCACTTCACTAATATTGTTAATATTATTTTGGTTTTTCAAAATAAATTTGTTTGCCAGGCATGGTGGTGCACATCTTTAATTTAATCCCAGCACTTGAAAGGCAGAGGTAGGAGGATTCTTGTGAATTTGAAGCCAGCCTGAGAGTACATACTGAATTCCAGGTCAGCCAGGGTTTAAGTGAGGCCCTACTTCGAAAAAACCAAACATGAATAAATACATTTATTTCTTAAAAATCTATATGTATATGTATTGTACCCGGATGATAATTCCCTCCTACCATCTCCTTTGGCCTCCATACCTCTTCATTGAAAAACTCTTTTATTTAACTTTTTTTTGGTTTTCGGGGTGGGTTCTCACTCTAGACCAGGCTGACCTGGAATTCAGTATGTACTCTCAGGCTGGCCTCGTGGTGATCCTCCCACTTCTGCCTCCTGAGTGCTGGGAATAAAGATGTGCTTCCCCACCCGGGCTCTGTTTCTTACATTCTTTCCGCACAGTGATCTCTAAACTTTGGAGGGTGTGATAGAGTTGTCTCACTTAATGCTGAACACTCAACTATCACTTCTCAGAACTCTGAGGGGTTGTGAGTCTCCCCAGCAGTCACTGCCGTCTGCACAGAGAAGCTGCTCTTACCAGAGCTGAGATCAGCACTAACACATGGGCATAAGCATACTTAGTTTTTGTTTTTGTTTTTATTTTTTATTTTTCTTTTCTTTTTTTTTTTTCGAGGTAGGGTTTCACTCTAATCCAGGCTGACCTGGAATTCACTATGTGGTCTCAGGGTGGCCTCAAACTCACGTTGATCCTCCTACCTCTGCCTTCCGAGTGCTGGGATTAAAGGTGTGCGCCACCACACCTGGCTTATAAACATATTTAGAGGGCAGTTTAGTGGGCATAATATATCCACGTAGCCCAACAATAGTAGTGGCTCCCCCCCCCCCCAATCCTCAGGGCTTAGGACCTTTCCAGCCATAGGCTTTTGACTAGGTTTTCAATATCAGGCATAAATTCCCTCCTGTGAAGCAGGCCTCATGTCCAGTCAGAGAGCAGTTGGTTACCCCATACCGGACATGCCTCTGACTCACTAGCAGACAGCTTGCCTGGCTGGCCAAGTATAGAGCTTCCAGAGCCCACTACTGGTTAACACCACTGACCATTTCTTCACCAGCAGCTTGCCTAGCACTTTCCAGTGCTATGACTGGAGTCCCCTCCAGCTTGAGTTGTCAGAGTTCCGCACTGAAGCGTGTGTCTTCAGAAGCAGGCTCTTATCATCTAGTGTTGGGGGTCCAGCAGGAGCTTTGGCAACAGCCTGTGTGGTTTTGGGGTCTGCAGGGATCACCATGACCCCACTCCCTGCACATAAGGGTGGTGCTGGGATTTAGCTATAGCAAACGGTGGCTTCTGGGTGCCACGTGTCCCCCAACAGGGAACCTCTACCCAAGCTTTTTAAAAAACTTTATTTTGGGGATTGGAGAGAGTGCTTAGTGGTTAAAGTGCTTGTCTACAAAGCCTAAAAAACCTGGGGTTCAATCCCCAGTACCCACATAAGCCAGATGCATAAGGTGGAACATGCATGACCTACTTGAAAAACAAAACAAAGAACAACAACAACAAAAAAAAAAAAACCAGAAACAACAACAACAAAAAGCATAAGAGGGGAGGTCTAGCTCAGCCTCAGTTTGTAGCCCAGGCTGGTCGTAAACCCTTCCAAACTGGTCCTCCTGCCTCAGCCTCCTGAGTCCTGCCATTGCAGGCTGTACTGCCTCACCCCTGATGCTTGACTTAAAATTTTATATTGGTTTTTTGAGGTGGGGTCTCATTCTGGCCCAAGCTGACCTGGAATTCACTATGTAGTCTCAGGGTGGCCTCAAACTCATGACAGTCTTCCTATCTCTGCCGCTGCAGTGCTGGAATCAAAGGCATGTGCCCCTGCACCCATCTTTTTGGCGTTGTTTAATGTGCTTTATTCTTTTTTTTTTTTTTTTTTTTTTTTGATTTTTTGAGATAGGGTCTCACTCTGGTCCAGGCTGACCTGGAATTATCTCAGGGTGGCCTTGAACTCATGGCGATCCTCCTACCTCTGCCTCCCGAGTGCTGGGATTAAAGGTGTGCGCCACCACGCCCGGCTTTAATGTGCTTTATTCTAAAGAAGCAAACATAGGAATTATTTTTCTTGTGTATCATAAGAGGCTATTAGTCACTAGGAATTGACCCTTAGGTAGCTTAAGTCTTAGGCGGAATATTTTAATATATATAGACTTACTTCTCTACTCATTTGCCCCCCCCCCTTTTTTTTAAGGTAGGAGGTCTCACTCTAGCCCAGGCTGTCCTGAACTCATTTTGTTGTCCCAGGCTGGCCTCAAACTCAATGATCCTCCTACCTCTGCCTCCTGAGTGCTGGGATTAAAGGCAGGGGCTGCCACATCTCATTTATTTACACATTTTAGTAAAGTTGTAGCTATTAACACATTAAACCCTGAAACCGCTTTCCTCTTATCCTTTAAGCACAGACTCAAAAGTAAACTCATTACAGCATGGGAAATCACAACCCTGGGCTATTGCAAAAGACTTGTCAAATGTATCCTGTTTAACTTGGAGGAAAACAAGCAAAGCAGAAAATGTAAGATGCTCAGTTATGTGATAGCCTTGGTGCATGGTGTGGTATGTTCCCAGCTGTAGTAGTTTAAAATTTATAAGTAAATATAAGTAGCCAAAACAAAGTTTTATAGGTGATACTCCAATACTTCTCCCCTCCACCCTAGGTAACTACTGAGCTCTATCCCCAGTTCCAGAAGTCTTTCATTGGAAGACACATTGGTTGTACCCCACCTGCCTTTGTAACTAGAACTTAGTAACCATCAGGTAGCCTTTCCCTGTCCTCCTTCACCAAAACATGACTACCTTCATCTGTCTTGTAGCTCCTCCTTTAAATACACTTAACCTCATTTTTAGAGTTTCTAGTCATCAGGACTTTTCCCTTTGTTTATTTTTATTTTCATTTATTTATTTGAGAGAGAGAAAGAGAATGGGCGTGCCAGGGCCACCAGCCACTGCAAACAAACTCCAGAGACATGTGCCACCTTGTGTATCTGGCTTGCGTGGTTCCTGGGGAATGGAACCTGGGTTCTTTGACTTTGCAGATGAGTGCCTTAATCGCTAAGCCATCTCTTCAGCCCCTTTGGTATTTTAAAGTAGGTTATCGCTCCAGTCCAGGCTGTCCTGGCATTCAGTATGTAGTTTCACACTGACCTTGAATTTACCGTGATCCTCCTACCTCTCTGCCTCCTGAGTTCTGGGATTAAAGGTGTGTGCCACCATGCCAAGCCTGAAGTCATCAAGATCTTGCCTAAGCACTAAGTAGACTGAGGCAGGAGGATGAGCTATGCAGTGAGACCCTGTCTCAGTCATTGTTAATATCATCCTGGCCACATCAGTTGTCCATTTCTTTTTGCTTTTTTCCCCTCCTTTGCAGTGCTAGCATCAGACCAAGGGCCTTACACATACTGGGCAATGGCTGAACAAGTGGTCCAAACTCTCAGGCCCTGTTTGTGGTATTTTCAACCACACAAACTCAAAAATTTTTTTTTCATTTTTTTATTATTATTGACAACTTCCATAATTATAGACAATAAAACATGTTAATTCCCTCCCCCCTCACTTTCCCCTTCACAACTCTACTCTCCATCATATCCCCTCCCCCTCTCAATCTCTCTTTTTTTTTTTGATGTCATCTTTTCCTCCTATTAATGATGGTCTTGCGTAGGTAGTGTCAGGCACTATGAGGTCTTGGATATCCAGGCCATTTTGTGTCTGGAAGAGTGCATTATAAGAGGTCCTACACTTCCATTCTTTTGCAATGGACCCTGAGCCTTGAAAGGTGGGATAGAGATGTTTCAGTGCTGAGCACTCCTCTGTCACTTCTCAGCACTGTGGTGCCTTTTGAGTCATCCCAGAGGTCACTGCCATCTGAAAAGAAGCATCTCTAATCAAAAGTGAGAGTTGCATTAATATATGGGTATGATAAGAAAAGTGCTTACTAGGCAGTTTGGTGAGCATAATATATGCATTTAGCCAGATAATAACAGGTGTTACACCCCTAGGGCTCATGACTTCCCCTGTCATAAGTTTTCCTTCCTTCCTTCCTTCCTTCCTTCCTTCCTTCCTTCTCTCTCTCTCTCTCTCTCTCTCTCTCTCTCTCTTTCTTTCTTTCTTTCTTTTTTTTGAGGGAGAGAGAATTGGCCTGCCAGGGCCTCAACCATTGCAATCAAACTCAGCGCTTGTGCCACCTAGTGGGCATGTGTGACCTTGCACTTGCCTCACCTTTGTGCATCTGGCTTACATGCAATCTGGAGAGTCAAACATGGATCCTTAGGCTTCTCAGGCAAGCGCCTTAACTGCTAAGCCATTTCTCCAGCCATTAAAAAAGATTTTTTTTTTGAGAGAGAGATAGGCAGATAGAGAGAATGAGTATGTCAGGGCCTCCAGCCACTGCAAATGAACTCCAGACACCGGCACCATCTTTTGCATCTGGCTTTATTTGGGTACTGGAGAATTGAGCCTGGGTCTGTTGGCTTATGTGGGTGGCTAGGGAATTGAATCTAGGCAGGCAAGTTTTACAAACAAGTGCCTTTAACCACTGAACCATCTCCCTAGCTCCACCATAAGTCTTCAGTGTCAGGGATGTATTCCTTCCCATGGAGCAGGTCTCCAGACCAATTACAAGAGTGTTGGTTCTCCCATAACAGACATGCCACTATGGCACCTGTTGGTTAATTTGGCTTGGCTGGCCAAATTTAAGGCTTGCAGTGTCCACTGTTGAGTATCTGCACTGGTGATTTCTCTCTCTCCCATGGAGCTGCATGTAGCGAAGTTTTCCCTGAGCTTTCTGTCAGCTGTTCTTCAGATTTCCATCTCATCTCCAGTAAGATTTCTCAGTGACCTTGTAGAGTCCAGCAGTAGCCTCTTAACCATCTATTGCTGATGGGAAACCAAGAAACTTGGCAATGGCCTGTAATGTTTTAGGGCACCAGGGACCTCTCTGGCCAAGAACTCACTAGAAGGTATCTCATCCCTGGCACTGAAAATTTTCTAGTAACAGTCTGTGGCTTCTGGATGCGCAATTGTCCAGAAACGTAAGTTTCCATATGACTTATTCATACCCTCTTTAATTTTTATTTATTTTTTGGAGGTAGGGTTTCACTTTAGTCCAGGCTGACCTGGAATTCATTATGTGGTCTCACGCCGGTGATCCTCCTACCTCTGCCTCCAGTGCTGGGATTAAAGGCATGCACCACCACGCCCAGCATCCTCTTCGATTTTGATTAACCCTCCCCCTACCTGTCTTTTACTCAGTGGTGAATGATTAACTTTGTGATAATGGAGAATGTTTTTAGATTATTATTATTATTATTATTATTATTATTTTGGTTTTTCAAGGGAGGGTCTCTTTCTAGCCCAGGCTGGTCTGGAATTTACTATGTAGTCTCAGGGTGACCTCAAATTCATGGCAATCATTTTACCCCAGCCTCCTGAGTGCTGGGATTAAAGGTGTATGCCACCACACCCAGCAGACAGACAGAGACGGGGCCTCTAGCTGCTCCAAACAAAACTCCAGATGCATGTACCACTTTGTGCATCTGGCTTTATGTGGGTACTGGGAACTCAAACTTGGTTCATTAGGCTTTTCAGGCAAGTGCCTTAATCACTGAGCCATCTCTCCAGCCCTCTTCTTTTTTTCTTTGACCTTTATTCATTTACTTTGTTTTTTTTGAGGTAGAGTCTTGCTCTAGCGCAGGCTGACCTGGAATTCACTAAGTAGTCTCAGGGTGGCCTCGAACACATGGTGAATCTCCTACCTCAGCCTCCTGAGTGCTGGGATTAAAGGTGTACACCATCATGCTGGCTCTTCAAATTTTTATGATTATCTTCGTCTTGAGAGTTAAGACCACATTCTATTTATCATTTTAACAAATGATTCTTCACTTTGTCTGGTACAATTGCTCAGTATATTATAGTTGTGTCAGGCTGGGGAGATGGCTCAAGAGGTAAGAGTGAAAACACGAGAGCCCAAGACTGCCTGAGTTCAGCTCCAACATCCACGTAAAGAGTTGGGCATGGCCATGTATACCTGTAACCCTAGTCTTATGAGGTTCGGAGACAGGAGAGTCTGGCCCAAAAAATGGCAGTTCTGGGTTCATTGAGACTCTGTCTTAAGGAAATAAAGTGGAAGAACGATACAGGAGGGCACCTCCACTGTCCTGTGCTTCCACACATGTATATATAGGGCACTTGCATCCACACACACACAAGCATATACCACACATACTACACACACACACACACAAAATAAATAAATAGTAGCTGAGTCCTTCCAAAGCTGTTGGAGGAGAAGAGATTATCCTTACTCCTTCAAATAAGGAATAAATAATTTGAAAGTAGCCAATCACAATTTTATAATCAGTAGTGACAGCTTGGTGGTTCAAACAATCATTAGTTTATCATTTGCTTATTCTGATCAGTAAATTGAAGTGACCTTGTGCGGATGAGGAGAACTTAAACAGGCACACTTTGTTGCAAATATAGTGGGCACATGATATTCCGTGGCTGCTTGGGTTGCTTACTTTGTGATGCTAGAGGTCCTCGTGCATGCTAACACCACTGGTCCATACCCCAGCTCAGAATCTCTTGGTACACCTTTTAACAAAACTCCAGAGTTGGGACTGGGTAATGGGCTCAATGGTTAAGGCGCTTGTCTGCAAAGCTTAACAACCTGGGTTTGATTCCCCAGTACCCACATGAAGCTGGACGCACAAAGTGGCATATGCATCTAGAGTTTGTTTGCAGTGGCTAGAGGCCCTCATGCATGTGCTCTCTCTCTCTCTCTCTTCTTCCTCCTCTCTCTTTTTTCCTTCCTTGCTAATAAATAAATAAATAAAAATATTTAACAAACAAACAAAAACTCCAGAGTAGTCCTCATGCAAAAAAGAAATCAGAAACCATAGCTTCTGAGGAAACTGAAGTAAAAGTTTTCTTAAACTTACCATGGTCTTTTTACTATCCACAGTCAGACTTCTAGATGCAGAAGGAAGGGACTTTGTCCCTCCTCACTCGATCAGAGTGACTCACATGTAATCATGATTGTGTCAAAAGTTCAAAAGGGAAAATGGAAGGTAAAATGAGCTGAATTGGCACTCTTCCCCCAACATTGTACCTGTAAGCTTGATATGTTGTTTCAGAGATTAACTTTATAGACTTCCGTACCCAGAAGTACAAAAATTCTTAGGAACCTCTTTTCACAGGCTTGATCTTAACCTACTGAATAAAGAGAGCAGTTAATCCCTTTTGTAAAGTAATTTGAGAGGAGGGAATTCAAAATGTAAAATCTCACCTGCAGAAAAGACTCTGCTCTGTAAAGACCTTTCTATCTTTAGACACTTACAAAGGCTTAATATTTTAATGCGGAAGGGTGAGCTTGGTTAAGAAGCCAGTGGATGAAATTAGAGAGAAATAATCCAGTGCTTTCTTTCTGGGAATTATCATCCTGCTCTCCAGGGGACCTAATTTTATTCCTTGTGAGGAATGAGAATACCCCTGTGTATAGCAGGCCAGCATCTCTAAATACTAGCTTGACTTTTAGTATAATAAGAGACTTGTTAGGTGCAATTTTGCTCTTAGTCATTAATACAATGAACAAATGTTGTGGTTACCTGGGAAAGAAAATTCAAGTGCTTTTAAACCTCTTGAGAGATTTAGTTTCATGCTTGAAACCTATACGCTGTTAGGCCCAATAGCATCTGTAGAAGATTCCAGGCTCTAAGGCATACAACATAGAAGTTAATACACTTTGGAAAAAGTTGACACCACTACAAAATGGATTTAAGCTCTTGGGCAGAAAGCTTTTCTTTTGCTAAATGACAGCTATTTGCTAGTGGCATTAAGTTTAACAAATGAGTAGAATTTTCTTGGCAGTGAATTTAAGAGATGATGATGTTCTGATCTACAAAGAAGGAAGCCAGTCTTCCCTTCAGGTGGCACTTCTTTTCTTCTTACCTGTAAGACAGTTTATAATTCTGTAAGTGCACATACTCAATTAAGAACAAAAGGTAGTCTAAGAGAATATGTAGTATTAAGTAGAATTTGACAGAGCATGGCATTTATTACATTAAATTAATTGTGTTCTACAAACTTTGTGCTAGGCACTTTTTAAAAAACATTTTTTAATATTTTATTTATTTGAGAGAGAGAGAAAAGAGAGAGAGAGAGAATGGGTGCACTAGGGCCTCTAGCCACTGCAAACTCCAGATGCAGGTACCACCTTGTACATCTGGCTAACGTGGATACTGGGGAATTGAACCTGGGTCCTTAGGCTTCATAGTCAAAAGCCTTAACTGCTAAGCCATCTCTCCAGCCCGTGATAAGCACTTTTATTTTTTAGAGACAGTCTCTTTATGGAGCCCAGTCTGACCTTGAACTTGATCCTTCTGCTTCATCTCAGGTTTTAAGGATTACAAGTGTTTACCATACCCAGCTATGGTATATATAGTAAAAAATGTATCATTGATAATAAAAGTTCTGCTACCAGTCCCTAAACATAAACCATTTGTAGTGGATTTGGCAACAATTTTTTTTTCCTCTTTTGAGTTGATGGACCTGACAGTGCCATAGCCTTTGCAGTCTGGGGCCTGGGGAGATAGCGCAGCAAATAAGATGCGAAAGACCTGTAGGGAACTGACTCACCCTGAGTTCAGTTCCCCAGCACCCACTTAAAGCAGTGAGGTGTGGTCACAATGCCTGTAACTCCAGTCCTGTGAGGGCCAGAGACCAGAAAATCTCTGGGGCTAGCCTAAGCAATTTAGTGAAACTCTCTCAAAAAGTAAAAAAGAAGGGCTGTGGAGCCTGGTGTGGTGGTGCATGTTAGGTTGGCACAGGCTCCCAAGATGGAGTCACCATGTGGTGACAGAGACATAAGGAAGTAGGTTATCCACATTCCTCAAGAAATTATCCCTTCCTTGCCTAACAATGCCTCCCCTCCCCAAGGTCATGATTTCCTGCCCCCTTATCTTTTGGTCACTGTTCTGGTGTCACACCCTGGCTCTTAGATCTCCCCTAAAGAAACTTTTAAAAAACTTTTTCCTTCCTCACCTTCCCCCCACTGAAGAGCTCTATAAAGCCCACAACCTGGAATCTCAAGTTGTCTGTGCTCCTCTCTTGAGAGTCAGTCCTGTCAGCTTGTGCTTTTCCCGAATAAAAGCTTCCATCTTTGCCTCAGAGTGGTCTCCGTGGTCTTGGTCACTCCCGAACTGTACAGTGCACACCTTTAATCCCAGCACTTGGAAAATTGAGGTAAGAGGATTGCCATGAGTTTGAGGCCAGCCTGGAGCTGCCGAGCTCCAGGGTAGAGTGAGACCTTGCCTCCAAACAAAATACAGAAAAAGAAGAAGGGCTGTGGGTATGTAGCTCAGTGGTAGGACATGTAATAACGTCATGATTTCCTTAAGGTAAACATGCTGGTCATATTATCAGTTTGACAAACATATCCCCTCCCCACCTTCTGAAATCTCTTCAGTGTACTTCAATTTAAGAGTGACCTTTTTGGTTTCAGACAAATCTGCCTATCTTCAAGCTGAAGGAATCCACTGTTAGAAGAAGATACAGTGACTTTGAATGGCTTCGCAGTGAATTAGAGAGAGAAAGCAAGGTAAGAATTACTTACATTTGCATCAGCAAAGCAGTCCTCTCTTCATTTTTTTTTAAACAATGTGATAATGTCTGTTAACTTTGAGTTTACTCACACTTTTTCTTTTTTTTATAATTCCCTTCCTTCTCCCCCACTTTCCCCATCACAAATCAGCCCTCCATCATACCCTCTCCCCCTCTCAATCAGTCTCTATTTTATTTTGATGCCATCATCTTTTCCTCCTATTATGATGGTCTTGTGTGGGTAGTACCAGGCACTGTGAGGTCATGGATATCCAGGCCATTTTATGTCTGGACGAGCATGTTGTAAGCATCCCTCCCTTTCCTTTAGCTCTTACATTCTTTCTGTACCTCTTCCGCAATGAACCCTGAGCCTGGAAGGTGTGAGAAACATGTTTCAGTGCTGAACACTTCTCAGTCACTCCTTAGCACTATGGTGCCTTTTGAGTCTTCCCACCCCTTTTTCATTTTTTGAGACAGGATGTTATATATCCAAAGATGGCCTCTAGCTGGCTTTGTAGCTGAGTATAACCTTGGATTTCTAAATATATATAATTTATTTGCAAGCAGAGAAAGGAGAGAAAAGAGAAAGAATGGGTGTGCCAGGGCCTCCAGTTTCTGCAAACGAACTCTAGATGCATGTGCCACTTTGTGCATCTGGATTTATATGGGTACTGGGGAATTGAACCCTGATTGTTAGGCTTTGCAGGCAAGTGTCTTAAACACTGAGCCATCTCTCCAGGCCCAGATTTTTGTTGTTGTTGTTGTTTTATTTTTATTTATTTATTTGAGAACGACAGAGAAAGTGGCAGAGAGAGAGAGAGAGAATGGGCACGCCAGGGCCTCTAGCCACTGCAGACGAACTCCAGACATGTGTGCCCCCTTGTGCATCTGGCTAACATGGGTCCTGGAGAATCGAGCCTCCAACCGGGGTCCTTAGGCTTCACAAGCAAGCGCTTAAGCTAAGCCATCTCTCCAGCCCCAGCCCCAGATTTTTGTTAAAACAAAACCCACAAAACTTTATTGACATCCTTCTTACATTCACATTATATACCATGATCATAATGCTCCCTACCACCCCCTTTTCTTCCCCTACCCTCCTTTACTGAATCCCTTCTTCTTTCCAGTTAGTCCCTGTTCTATTTTGTTATCATTATTTTTCTCTAATACTTAACTATTTGAGAAAGAGAGCGAGAGAGAGAACGGGCACACCAGGGCCTCCTGCCACTGCAAATGAACTACAGATGCATGTACCACCTTGTGCATCTGGCTTTATGTAGATACTGGGGAATTGAACCCAGGTTGTTAGGCTGTGCAGGCAAGTGCCTTAACCACTGAATCATCTCTCCAACCCTTGATATCATCATTTTTTGTGCATTTTACCCCCCATTATGCACATGGAGTCAGCCACTAAGAGGTCATGAATACCATGGTCACTTTGTGCTGAAAGACAATACTGCAAAGCACTCCTCCCCTTCCTTTTCTTTCTACCATCTCTTCTGCAATGGTCCCTGAGCCTTGGATAGTGTGATGGAGATGCCTCAGTGCTGAACAGTCCATTGTCTCTTCTCAGTATTTTGATGAGTTTTGAGTATTCCCAGTGATGACCTTAAATTTCTAAACCTGCTTCTTCTACCTTCTGAGTGCTAGGATTACAGGTATGCACAACCACACACCCTGTTTATGTAGTACTGGGGATTGAACCAGGACTTCATATATACTAAGCTAGCATCCTCAGCCTCTGTTAGAAATTTCAGTGTAAAAACTCTAAGGAAAATTACCTTAAAATGGGTAAAAGAAATATATATATATACACTTTCCCCAAATGGTTCTATGCCATGTTATTCGATGGGAGATGGAAGAGTCTCTAGCCAGGCATGGTGGTGTATGGCTTTATTCCCAGCACTCTGGAGGCTGATGTAGGAGGGTTGCTTTAAGTAGTAATTACTAGCTTGTCCCCCAACTCCTCACCATCCCTAGGCAGTCACTAGCTCACTGATGTCCTTTATGGCCTGCTTCCTCTAGGCATATCACATAAATGGAGGCACAGAATGTATGACCTTTCATATCTGGCTTGCTGGCTTCTTTTTGATTTTTTTTTTTTAATTTTTTGTTCATTTTTATTTATTTAGTTGAGAGCGACAGAGAGAAAGAGGCAGATAGACAGAGAGAATGGGCGTGCCAGGGCTTCCAGCCACTTCAAACGAACTCCAGATGCGTGCGCCCCCTTGTTCATCTGGCTAACGTGGGTCCTGGGGAATCGAGCCTCGAACCCGGGTCCTTAGGCTTCACAGGCAAGCGCTTAACCACTAAGCCATCTCTCCAGCCCTTCTTTTTGATTTTTTAAGGTAGGGTCTCGCTCTAGCCCAGGCTGGCCTGGAATTCACTGTGTAGTCTCAGGGTGGCCTTGAATTCATGGTGATCCTCTTACCCCAGCCTCCTGAGTGCTGGCATTAAAGGCATGTCACCACGCCCGGCAGAGAGAGAGAGACAGCATGGGTGCTCCAGGGCCTCTAGCTGCTCCAAACAAACTCCAGACACATATGCTACTTTGTGCATCTGGCTTTACATGGGTACTGGGGAATCGAACTGGGGATGTTAGGCTTTTTAGGCAAGCAACTTACCCGCTGAGCCATCTGTCCAGCCCCTTTAACATTTATTTATTTATTTATTTATTTATTTACTTATTTATTTATGAGGGGTCTAGAGAGAATAAGCACCCCAGGACTTCCAACCACTACAAATGAACTCCAGACACATGCACTACCTTGTGCACCTGGCTTTGCATGGGTACTGTGGAATCAAACTTGGGTCCTTTGGTTTTACAGGCAAGCACCTAACTGCTAAGCCATCTCTCCAGCTCATTACTATTTTTACTTTTTTCTTTATTAATTAGGAATTTAACTGTATGGCCGTGTTGGTCCTGTTCCCCTCATGTTATCCTCTTATATCCCATCTTCCCAGCCCCCATTCCACTGAGGGTCCTCCTCAGTGGGGTTACTGGTATAGTCAGTCTCTGTGGGGTGATGGGGTCAATGTCTCAGGATACTCTTTCCCACCCTGTAGCTCTTATAATCTTTCTGCCTCTTCCACAGTGTTCTTTGAGCCTTGGCAGGTGTGTTGTAAGTCTCCTTTACGGTTGAGCTATGTGAAGCCTCTGGATTTCTGCTTTAATGAATTTTGAGTGTCCTCAGTGTCTGTTGCCCTATCTCCTCATTATCTCCCTGGAGCAGGTTGTCAGGCTAGCAGTGAGAATAGCACTCATGCTTAAACTGCCACTTCCTCCGTGATGTTTCCTGGGGCTGGCAGATGTGCTAGAGATGGCATGTTACATGCTAGGCAGTTGGCTATGTTTTCGTGTCGTATTGATGGGTAGGTACTGGTTCTCCCTCATCTTTTTACCATCTGTAAAGGAGTAAAAATAAAAAAAACAAAAACAAAATTCTTCAGCCTGGGCTTGACCACCCAGCGTTACTCACTGTCTGGTGCCTTGGGTGGGATCTGCTAGGGAGCTCTCTTGTGGGCTAGGGCAGAGCCTGGGACTTTGGGGTGAGATCCGATCACGGGACTCTTCTGGAAGCTAATGCCTGGTCACTGTGCTTTCAGCACCTACCCTCCTTCAGTTTTCTTTTTTCCCCCTGTATGGGGAAAATCCCTTCCCTTAGATGTGCTATTGGTAGTTAAGGCAGCACTGGGCCAGGCTTATGGAAGCACTTGTTGGTAGCTGCCCATTGGAGCTGATCCTTGCTGATCCCTCCTATTTCTCTGCTGGGATCTCCCCTCTGTTCATAATTCCTTATGCATCTTCACTTTTTTTGGTTTTGTTTTTGTTTTTTCAAGTTAGGGTCTCACTCTAGCTCAGGCTATCCTGGAATTCACTATGTAGTCTCAGGGTGGCCTTGAACTCGCGGCTGTCCTAACTCTGCCTCCCAAGTGCTGGGATTAAAGGCGTGCTCCACCACATCCAGTTTACATACCTTCACATTTTGGTAGAAGAGTGTCTGTTGTATTACCTTGTCTTCTCTTTCCCCAGGTTTCTTTGGCAGGACTTCTAATCTACCATCTTAACTAGAAGTCCCCTTCTTTGAGACAAAGTCTGCTATGTAGCTCAGGTCAGTCTCTACCTCGCTTTGCAGTCCAAACTGGCCTAGAGTCCTGGGCTCCAGTGATCTTGCTGCCTTAGTCTCTCTCCTAAGCTGCTAAAACTATAGACAGTTCATGCCCCCCTCCTGTGCTTCTCTTCATGTGTTCATGTTGACTATTCTCCGTGTTTATGAAGGAAATCCATTGTCTTGATTTTCATTCCATGACAAACATAGCTGATGATCTTTTCATATGCTTACTGACCATGTAGAATCTTTGCAGAATGGTTACTGAAATCCTTTGCCTACTTAATTGGGTCATTTGTCTTTTTATTATGCAAGTCTTTCTAAAAGTTTAAAAAAAAAACTTTAAGTCCTTTATATAAAATCTGATTTGTGAGCTGGGCGTGGTGGTGCACACCTTTAATCCCAGCACTCAGGAGGCAGAGGATCACCATGAGTTCGAGGCCATCCTGAGAATACATAGTGAATTCCAGGTCAGCCTGAGCTAGAATTGAGACCCTGCCTCAGAAGAAAAAAGAAAGAAGGAAATCGATCTGATTTGCAAAACTAGCATTTTTTAACTTTACATTTTACAGACTAAGAAAATCTCATGGGAGTTCAACCTCTGAAAGTCTCCCATTACTAAGAGCAATGTAATCAAGTCATTTTTTCAGGTTGGTATATCCTAAATAGCACTTAGTAAACTAAACTAGAGGCTCAGTGACTCTTTCTTTTTAAAAAAACAAACAAACTATATTTATATATTTGTTTGCTTGAGAGAGAGAATATGCACACACCAGGGCCTCTAGCCACTGCAGATGAACTCTAGATGCATGTACCTGGCTTTATGTGGGTACTCAGTCAAACCTGGGTCCTTTGAATTGCTGGCAAGTGCCTTAACTGTTACTAGCCCACTTTCTTTCTTTACTTGTCATTATGGGAAGGTCAGTCTTTTGGCTTTCATCCCAGTGTACTTTAGGGTACAGGTATCTGCCTATCTATATTTTGTTGTTGCTGTTGTTGAGATAGGGTCTCACTCTAGCCCAGGCTGACCTGGATACTCACTCTTAGTCCCAAACTGGCTTTGAACTCACAGCGATTCTCCTACCATTGCCTCCTGAGTGCTGGCATTAAAGACATACACCACCATGCCCCACCTCGTGTCTTATTTTTGCCACATATGCACATGTATATCCTTGGACTCATAGTTTTTTGTTGTTTGTTATTTTGAGAGAGAATGGGCACACCAGGACCTTCATCTACTGGAAATGTGCATCTGGCTTACATGGGTACTGGGGAGTTGAACCTGGGTCCTTAGGCTTTACAGGCAAACACCTTAATGGCTAAGCCACCTCTCCAGCCCATAGGTTTTTTTGTTTGTTTGTTTGATTTACTTTTTGTTTTAGAAAGATTTTTCTTTCTTTTTTTAAAAAAAATTTTATTTATTTTGTTAGAGGGAGAGAGGGAGGGAGGGAGGGAGAGAGAGAGAGATAGGCAGGCAGATAGAAAGAGAGAGAATGGTCATGCTGGGGCCTCCAGCTACTGCAAAGGAACTCCAGATGCATGTGCTACCTTGTGCATCTGGCTTACATGGATCCTGGGGAATGGAACCTTGGTCCTTAGGTTTCACTGGCAAGTACCTTAACCACTAAGCAGTCTCTCTAGCCCTGTTTTGTTTTGTTTTTGATATATTTTTATTTATTTTCAAGGAGAGGAAGAGAATATGACCACACCAGGGCCTCCAACCCCTACAAATGAACTCCCGACATATGTGCCACTTTGTGCATCTAGCTTTACATGGGTACTGAGGAATCAAACCTGGGTCCTTAGGCTTCGCAGGCAAACACCTTAACTGCTAAGCCATCTCATCTCTCCAGCCCTTGTTTTTTTCTTTTTAATTTTATTATGTATTTATTTATTTATTTAAAGTGGAGAAAAAAGCCGGGTGTGGTGGCACATGCCTTTAATCCCAGAACTTGGGGAGGCAAAGGTAGGAGGATTGGTATGAGTTCGAGGCCACCCTGAGACTACATAGTGAATTCCAGGTCAGCCTGGGCTAGAGCAAGACCCTACCTCCAAAAGCCAAAAACAAAATAAAAAGCTAGAGAGAGTGCAAGAGAGAATTGGTGGACCAGGGCCTCCAGCTACTGTAAACAAACTCCAGATGCGTGCACCACCTTGTACATTTGGCTTATGTGGGTCCTGGAGAATCAAACCTGGATTCTGTGGTTTTACAGGCAAGCACCTTAACCACTAAACCATCTCCCCAGCCCAGATTCATAGTTTTTAGATTTTGTAAGCTTTCTTTTTGTTAGGTTTTGGTTTTGTTGAGATAGGGTCTTGTATATACCCAGGCTGATTTCTAACTAATTATGTAGCTAAGGATAACCTTGAATTTTTGATCCCCCTGCCTCTGTCTCTTAAATGCTGGGATTACAGACATTTGGTGTAAGGGAGCCAGGCGTGGCAGCACGCGCCTTTAATTCCAGCACTTGGGAGGGAGGCAGAGGCAGGAGGATCGCTGAGAGTTCAGGGCCACCCTGAGACTACATAGTGAATTCCAGGTCAGCCTGAGCTAGAGTGAGACCCCACCTCGAAAAACAAAACAAAACAAAAAATTGGTGTAAGGGGGCTGGAGAGATGGCTTAGCAGTTAAGATACTTGCCGGCAAAGCCAAAGGACCCAAGTTTGATTTCCCGGTACCCAGTAAAGCCAGATGTACAAGGTGTGGCATATGTCAGGAGTTTGTTTATAGTGGCTAAAGGCCCTGATGTATGTGCTCATTCTCTCTCTCTCTATCTCATTTTCTCTCTTTAATAAATAAAAATATTTTAAATTGTTATAAGATTCCTAATTAAATTTTTTTCAGATTACTTAAATAAAAATAAAAAAAAAATTGATGCTTAAGAGAACCTTTTTTTTTGGTTTTTTGAGGTAAGGTCTCACTCTAGTCAATGCTGATCTAGAATTCACTATGTAGCCTCAGGACTCAGGATGGCTTTGAACTCATGGGGATCCTCCTACCTCTGCCTCCTGAGTGCTGGGATTAAAGTCATGTACCACCACGCCCTGCTGGTCCTATTTTTTGCCATCATGCATTTGAATGGCTATTTCAACACTGTCAGGGAAAATGTCTGTATACAAACTACATACAAAATACATACACGTATGTATATGTGTGTGTGTGTGTGTGTGTGTGTGTGTATATATATATATGTGTATATATATATATATATATATGTATATATATATATATATATATATATATGTATATATGTATATAGGCTTATTGATGTAGTTTCTTGTTTGCTGAGTTTTTGTTGTAGGCCCAGCTTTTCTTTTTTTTTTTTTTTTTTTCTATTTTTTTTTTTTTTTTATTAGTCAGTTCTGTATTCAGCAAATACAGTCAGTTTGGCACCATTATTAGGCTCATCCGTGACCTACCCCCTCCCCTTGGCCCCTCCTTGTTGAGGTATACGGGTCATGCATTGTGGAGTTAGCCCACAGTTATGGGTAAGCTAAATGTCTCTGCATATCATGACCCAACATGTGACTCTGACATTCTTTCCGCCCCCTCTTCCGCAAAATTTCCCTGAGCCATGTTGGGTTCATTTTTGGTCTGCTTCAGTGATGAGGTGTTGAGGGCCTCTGAGGCTCTGGCTCTCTGATTTGGTAGGAGTTGATTTTTCTCTATGCTGATCTCCTTCCCCCTTGTGCTGGTGTCCGGTTCATCAGGAAAAACAGCCCCCTTGCTTGTTTCTCGAAGTTTTCTTAGTTTCAGCCGGAGCCCTTTTGAGGTATGATGGGGTGGCTCTCTCCTTAGGGTCTACATCTATCTGAAAAAGAGAAGCAGATTCTCCAACGGAGAGTAAGTTAGCACCAGGACAAATGAGATACCCCTTACTTTTTTTTTTTTTTATAGAGAATTTAATAGGTGTAGGCCCTCTTGTAGCCCACAATTGATAGTAGGTTGATACTGGAGAGTGGGCTTATGTTTGGATATGGTTCTGACTTGTTTCCCAGCTCCAGCTATGGGTCCCATACCAGTGAGGGGATCAGTTAGCCAAATTGAGAGCAGTTGGTTCCCCACCATGGCTGTGTGCCACCATTGCACTTGTGTGGGCATCACAATAAGTTATTTGCTGCTAAGTAGGTTAGACCATGCGTTGCTTCGATAGATATTGGTCAATTTCCCCCAGTCGCCCATGTAGCACCTTCTGGCACTAGATGCGCTGACTGTCTGGGGACTGACTCTCATCCAACTTCCAGCCATGCCATTCTAATTTGCATGTCAATCACATAAGGTATCTTCAGCAGTAGGGTCTTACCACTAACCTTTGGTGGGTCATCAAGTACTCTGACAGAATTTCTTGAACATAAGAAGGTTAAATAAAGCAGGGTCTTCAATTTGTAAGACTGATGGTCCTCCCTCAGGGATGGCTTTGTCTCTTTGGAGACATTTGACAATGTTTTTTTTTTTTTTTGTCCTAAGTGGAGCTGCTCCTGGCATCAACCACATGGAGGCCGGGGATGCCGCTCACTCTTGCAGTTAAAGCCCCACCCACTGCATCACAGAGTTGCCTGGTTCACAGTGTCAGGGTGTAGTTCTGTAGTACAGGGCTTGTTTAGCACCCCCTCCAGAAAATAGACCAAGGTTGTGAAACTCAAGGATGGACAAACAAACTGACCTGTGAGGTGCTGGGTGATGTCTAATTGAAACAAATATTTGTGTGTTAGGTAAATCCCAAAAGGGAGGAGGGGTCAGCGGGAGCTTAGCCTAGACATTGAAGAGAAACAGGAGATATCTGAAACTGGGGAAGGAAGACATCTTTGGGAAGGAGCAGAATAGTAGATTTGGGAGACAGTTTTCATGTTCCTTAGCTTAGGAAATAGTGTGGCAGCAAACGCTTGTTGACTTTTTCATCACCTCAAACACAAGTAGGAAACATGCACGTGGTCACTTCTGTGAGACATGGAAGAAACTGCAGGCTGCTTGTAGAAGTGCCATGTTGCAGAGAGGACATTTGCTTTTCGTAGTTGGGACTTGAATTTGGTCTCTACAGTTTCAATTGCCTAAGTAGCAGCAGAAGTGTCTGGGAGGCCAGGTAAGCAGTTACTCAGTTACGGGCTGATGGAAGCTGTCTTTGTAGGCCCGTGCTGGACAAGTCCAAGACAGTTGTGGGCTCTACTTGTGAGGTGCTCTGGTGCTGTGGGGTTTTCTGCACTCAGTGATCTTGTCTCTGAATACTATCTTTTTTACAGGTTTGCCCCTCCCCCACCCCACCCAGTATTAGAAACTGAACCCAGGGCCTCGCTCATGCTAGGCAAGCACTGTACCACTAAGCTGTATCCACAACCCTTGAAGTATTTTTTTGAACTTTATTATATTTATTTTGAGAGAGAGAGAGAGAGAGAGAGAATGGGCACACCAGGGCCTCTAGCCACTGCAAATGAACTCCAGACGCATACACCCCTTTGTGCATCTGGCTTATGTGGGTCCTGGAGAATCAAACCGGGATCCTTCAGCTTTGTAGGCAAACGCCTTAATCGCTAAGCCATCTCTCCAGCCCTCTTGGCATATTTTTTATATTTAAAAGTTTGAGAAAGAGAGAGATGGCTCTTACATTTAAACTTTTTTTTCTGAGGTAGGATCTTACTCTAGCCTAGGCTGACCTGGAATTCACTATGTAGTCTCAGGGTGGCCTCGAACTCATGGCACTCCTCCTACCTTTGCCTCCTGAGTGTTGGGATTAAAGGCATGCACCACCATGCCTGGCTGTATACTTTTTTTTTTTCTAAGTGAGTGAGATAGAGAGTGAGAGAGAGAGAATTGCCATGCTAGGGCCTGTGGCCACCGCAACCAGACTCCAAATGCGTGCACCACCTTATGCACATGTGATACCTTGTGCGTCTGTCTTATGTGGGTTCTGGGGTCCTGGTCCTTGGTCTTCACAGGCAAGTGTTTTGACCAGTAAGCCATCTTTCCAGCCCTATTTATATTTTGAGAGAGAGATGCTCTCATGGTGCAGTTTATACCTTGTCTACATGTCTTTCTTTATACCCTTTCACAGCCCAGTCAGGACAATCTAGGACATTCTTTGTTCATGTTGTTTTAGGTTGTAGTCCCCCCACTCCCTGGGAAAGCATTTCTGCGGCAACTTCCTTTTAGAGGAGATGATGGAATATTCGATGACAATTTTATTGAGGAGAGGAAGCAAGGACTGGAACAGTTTATAAACAAGTAAGTACTTTCTACTACTTGAGAGGTGATGGGACAGTACTTTGAGGTGACATCATGTAACAATAATTTAGATTCTAAGCCACTGTACCACTGCCTTTCCCTTTGGCTCAGTGTTTTATTTAAACAAGTTAAGAGATCTGATAGGTTGAATGCCATGTGTTAAATGCTAACACATATTTATTTATTTGCAAGGGAGAGAGGTGAATGAATGGTATGCCAGGACCTCATGCCACTGCAAGCAAACTCCAGACGCATGTGCCACTTTGTGCACCTGGCTTTATATAGTACTGGGGTTTGAACATAGACTATCAGGCTTTGTAAGCAAGTACCTTAACCACTGAGCCATCTCCTCAGCCTGGTTCTTTCTATTTTACTTTTTATTGACAGCCTCCATACATATAGATTATATATCATAATCGTAAGTTTAAATTTTGTATTAGTTTTTCTTGGCTAATTTATGTAAATCACATTTAAAATTATAGCATTTAGAAAGTACAGTTTTACTTAGATTCTGAATTAAGGTATTAAGGTTCTCACATGAACAGTAAAATGTACATTTGGCAATTATTTTTGTTTGCATGCAGACAGTGGTATTATAAGCATATTTTATGTAAAAGTATATAAGTCTTTCAAGGCAGGGTCTCACTCTCTAACCCAGGTTGTCCTAGAACTCACTCTTTAGCCCTAGGCTGGCCTTGAGCCCATGATAGTCATTCTGTATGAGCCTCCCAAGTGCTGGGACTAAAGGAGTGCACCAACTTTTAGTAACAGGTTTTAAAAAAATATTGATTTATTTGAGAGAGGGAGGGAGAGAGAGAAAAAAAAAATGGGCACGCCAGGGCCTCCAGTTGTTGCAGATGAATGCCAGACACATTTTGTCACCTGTGCATCTGGCTTACATGGGTCCTGGGGAATTGAACCTGGGTCCTTTGGCTTTGCAGGCTTTTGATAAACTCAAACTAGTGTTACTTCATAAAGACATGTGGCCCAGCACCCAGAAAGCTTAGTTGGAAGGGTTGTGAATTTGAGGCCAGCTGGGGTTACAGGGTAAGATGTTGTTTTCAAAAGGGAGGTGGGGTCAAAGAGAGGGAGGGAAGGAGGGAAAGACCACAGATACTCATTGTTACTTCCCAGAACTGTGGTGGTCGTGGTCCTCCAGCCTCAGCCTCCCAAGTAGCTGGGATTGCAGGTGTGCTGCTGTACCTCTGTAATCTGGTCTTAACTTTGACCAAGATAATCAAATCCTAGAAAATATGTGTGGACTTCGACACTAATTTTTAACTAGTGACTTGAACAGTGAGAAGTAAATAAAAGAGAAAAGAGGGAAAGTACATACAGAGAGTGTGAGAGTGTGTATGTGTGGGGAGAGTTATTTGGACACAGAATTTGCAACTTATTATATAACCTAGGCTGGCCTCAAATTCCGCAGTGCTGGGCTTACAGGTGTGTACCACCATGCCTGCCTGCAGTGTGTCTACCAAAAGAAAAGACCATTAGTTGACAGAGTATAGCAATGTGGACAATCCAGAATCTTACTTAATTGTTAACAAATTGCATATACTTGTTAACCTAAAATATATATATATATATATATATATATATTTTTTTTTTTTTTTGGTTTTTCGAGGTAGGGTCTCACTCTAGCTCAGGCTGACCTGGAATTCACTATGGAGTCTCTGGGTGACCTCGAACTCATGGTGATCCTCCTACCTCTGCCTCCCGAGTACTGGGATTAAAGGCGTGTGCCAACACATCTGGCTTTTTTTTTTTTTTTTTGAGGTAAGGTCTCACTCTAGCGCAGGCTGACTTGGAATTCACTATGTAGTCTCAGGGTAGCCTCGAACTCACAGCTATCCTACCTCTGCCTCCCAAGTGTTGTGATTAAAGACGTACACCACCATGCCCGGCTTCTTAAATATGTGTTTTAAGAGGTTAGGGAGATGGCGCAGCAGTTAAAGGTGCTTGCTTGCAAATCTTATTTGCCTGGGCTCATTGACCCAGTCACCCACAAAACAATGGTGCGAGTGGTGGTTGCTGTTTGTGCGCAGCAGCAAGTGACCCTGGAGTATGCACACATACATGTGCAAATAAATAACTGAACAGGTGAAGAGATATAGTGATGTGTGCTTTGACTACCTAACACCTTTAAAATATGGGACTAAATTTCTTTCTTTTATCCTCAGGGTCGCTGGTCATCCTCTGGCACAGAATGAACGTTGTCTTCACATGTTTTTACAGGATGAAATAATAGATAAAAGTTATACTCCATCTAAAATAAGACATGCCTGAAATGTGGCAAGAAGAGGCAAAATCGTGACCATTGATTCATACGCACCAGTGACAAAGTTGTAACTAACAGCATGCTGCACAGAGGCCAGTCTAACATGCCCTGGTATCTAACACTCATATGCTCCGTTTGTTTTGTTTTGGCACTTGACAAGAAGTTAATTTGCTTTAGTGAAGAAATCCCTCACGCAGCCTTTCTCTCTGAATAGCTCTCCCTCGCGTTAGTGTGCGCACTGTAGCCTCACCAGCGTCCCCCATAGCTTATGCTGTCCTAACTAAAGCTGCTCACTTGGTCTGATCTGCAGTTTTTGTGTCATGTCTGCTTCTTGAATCTGGTTGACTAGAAATTTTCTCTTCCCCGTTTAATGTGTACTGTCGCTTGATCCTGATTTATGTGTAGGAGCACTACATCACTTGTTTCCAGTGCCACACGTATAAGATACACTCTCGTGTGCTGAATGTATCTTCCTTCTGGCCTGTAATCCCTTTCACATGGAAGATTAATGAGGGAAATCTTTATATTCTGTATAAAAACAAAATCAAATTTATATACTAAAATCATTTGTCTAAAAATTTAAGTTGTTTTCAAATAAAAGTAAAATGCATTTCTGAGATGCACTGGTTGTGTTGCCTCCAGCCTTTCTTTTCTTTTCTCCTCATGGCTTAACCAAACTCACTCATTGAGAGGGATTATTTGCTAATTATATACTTCTCATTCCTGTAAGTCCATTCCCCTTTAGACGGTGGTGATATCAAATAGGCTACCACCTTTTGAATGGGGTGTTTTCTTCTAAACAACAAAAAAGAGTGATGCACTGAAAAAGCATTCCAGAGGCTCACTGCGCCCCTGCGAAGGACTGTACTTGAGAGATGCTTTGTCTTCTCCAGAGTCAGTACCATGCCTCCTGTTTCTCAGGATTCTTTTCCTAGGCCATCTGAATGAACTGTTTAAACTTAGTCAAGGGGGGAATAAGTCACCAGATGGATGCATCTCTGTATGTAGGCTTGGCTGGTGACACACGTCATTCTGCTTAACTGCCTGACTTGTATAAGTGATGGGGCCATAAAATACACTATGTCCTCCTGCCTCAGCCTCCCCAGTGCTGAAATCATAGGCATGCACAAGCACGCAGGGCTTGTTGAAAGGAAGCAAGGTTGGGCTTTGGCCAAACTTAGGGTATCCACCAAGCAGACCAGATTGCAACATTAGCAGAAGGAATCACAGCTGCAGTAAAAGCCTTTTGTTGCTTAAATAATACTTCATATCCATTAAACTCATTATTTAAAACACTACAAGAAGGTCTGGGGGCTGGAGAGATTGCTCAGCAGTTAAGGTACTTGCCTGCAAAACTGACAACCTGGGTTCGATTCCCCAGTACCTATATAAAGCCAGATGCACAAGTGTCACCTGCATCTGGAGTTTATCTGCAGTGGCTAGAGACACTTATGCACCTGTTCTCCCTCTCTCTCTTATTTTATTTTATTTATTTTTTTTCGAGATAGGGTTTTGGTACAGCCCAGGCTGACCTAGAATTCACCATGTTGTCTCAGGGTGCCCTCAAACTCAGCAGCTCTCCTACCTCTGCCTCCCAAGTGCTGGGATTAAAGGCGTGTACCACCATGCCTGGCTCTCTTGTCTTTTTCTACTTGCAAAAAAATAAATAAAATATTAGGGGAAAAAAAAGGTCTGAAGCACTCAACATGGTAGGGATATCTGTAATCCCAGCACTCAGAAGGTACAGGGCATCCTGGTGTGGTGCAGTATGCCTGATATCCCAGCACTCAGAAGGTGGAGTCAGGAAGATGGCAGTGAGCTTAGGGAAAAACAGGAAAGGGCTGGCGAAATGGCTTAGTGGTTCAGGAGCTTGCCTGTGAAGCCTAAGGACCCAGATTCTACTCCCCTGTTCCCACATAAACCAGATGCACAAGGTGGTCACACATCTGAAGTTCATTTGTAGTGGCTGGAGGATCAGGTGCACCCTCTGTTTTTCTCAGATCAACAAATAAATGTTTTAAAACTCAGGAAGAAAAAATAAGGTATAAATGTTATGTAGATTGCAGTAATAGCAGGTGTGCTAAAACTGAGTAGTCCTCTAGAGTAGAGGTTCAATCAGGAGCGATTTTTTTTTTTTTTTTTTTTTGGTTTTTCGAGGTAGGGTCTCACTTTAGCTCAGGCTGACCTGGAATTCTCTATGTAGTCTCAGGGTGGCCTCGAACTCACGGTGATCCTCCTACCTCTGCCTCCCGAGTACTGGGATTTAAGGCATGTGCCACCACACCCGGCGTGAGGAGTGATTTTTTAAAAATGCTGATTTATTTTTGAATATTTATTTTTAAGCAGAGCAATATAGACAGAAGAGAGAGAAAATGGGTGCACCAAGGCACCTAACTGCTGTTAAAGAACTCCAGATGGATGCATCACCTTGTGCATCTGGCTTTACATGGGCACTGGGGATTCGAACTCAGGTGGTTAGGTTTTGCAGGCAAGCACCTTAACTGCTGAGCCATCTCTTCAGCCCAGTATTTGTTTATTTGAGAGAGAGACAGGAAGAGAGAGAGAGAGAGTGGGTATGAGTGTTCCAGGGCTACTGCAAATGAACTCCAGATGCATGCATTACTTTGTGCATCTCATTTTATATGGGTCCTGGGCATTCAAACCCATACTTTTAGGCTTTGCAAGCAAGTGCCTTGGGCTGCTGAGCTATCTCTCCATCCCTTTATTTTTTACTATTTTATTTTTGAGAGAGAGAGAATGGGCACAGCAGGGCCTTTCTGCTGCTGTGAACAAACTCCAGTTGTATGCACCCCCTTGTGCACATGTGCAACATTGCACACTTGTGTCACTGCGTCAGGCTACATGGGACCTGGAGATTCAAACATGTGCTTTTAGGCTTCACAGGCAAGCGCCTTAACCTCTAAACCATCTCTCCAGTCCTCCATCCCTGTTTTTTTTTTTTTTTTTTTACAAGATTTATTGTTATTTATTTATTTATTAGAGACAGAGGGAGAATGGGCACGGCAGGGCCTCTAGCCACTGCAAATGAACTTCAGACACATGTGCCACTATGTGCATCTGGCTTGCGTGGGACCTGTAGAATCAAACCTGGGTTCTTAGGCTTCTTGGGCATGCATGGGCCTTAAATTTTTTTTTTTTAGTTTTTTGAGGTAGGGTCTCACTCTGATTCAGGCTGACCTGGAATTCACTATGTAGTCTCAGGGTGGCATTGAACTCACAGCGATCCTCCTACCTCTGCCTCCCAAGTGCTGGGATTAAAGGCATGCACCACCATGCCCGGCTTTTAAATCTTTTTTCAAGGGATGGGGGGAGGGACTGGAGAGATTGCTTAGTGGTTAAGGCACTTGCCTGCAAAGCCAAAGAACCCAGGTTCAATTCCCAGTACCCACATAAGTCAGATGCACAAGGTGGCACATGCATCTGGAGTTCGTTTGCAGTGGCTAGAGGCCCTGGCGCACCCATATTTCCCCTCCTTTCTCTCTAATAACTACATAAAAATATTCTTTAAAAAATTAACTTATTTATAAGGAGAGAGAGAAAATGGGCATGCCAGGGCTTCCATGGGCTCTGTAAGCCTGAATCAACCCCTTTTCCTCCCATAAGCTGTGTCTGCTTGGCTCTTCTTTCTAGCAATGTGGAGCTGACTGCAACAAGGCAATAAGGTTGAATAACCACAGTAAAATAACATTCTTCCTTAGATTCTCTCTCTCTCTCTCTCTCTCTCTCTCTCTTTGATAGTTTTTTGAGGTAGGATCTCTTAGCCCAAGCTAACCTGGAATTCACTATGTAGTCTCAGGGTGGCCTTGAACTCACACTGATCCTCCTACCTCTGCCTCCCCAAGTGCTGGGATTAAAGGCGTGCACCACCACGCCCAGCTTGAATTTTTTTTAGCCTGCATTTCAGCAGAAAAAAAATTTTCCAGAGGGGCTACAGACATGGCTTAGTGGTTAAGGCACTTAACTACGAAGACTATGGACCCAGGTGCAATTCCCCAGGACCCACATAAGCTAGATGCACACAGTGGCGCATGTGTCAAGTTCATTTGCAGTGGCTGGAGGCCCTGGCATACCCATTTGCCCCCCTCTTTCAAATAAATAAGATCTTAAACAAAAAAACTTCCAGAGCTTTAGTCCAGGTGGGGGGCACGCTTGCTTCCTCCTCCAGCCCACCAGTCTAGTTCCCTTCGTCTTCCGTGAGGAAAGAAACAGTCAAGAAGGGTTGGAACTTGAAGGTAATAGGAAGGAAGCAGCCAGGGAAGGGAGTGGGCCAGAGGACTAAAAGCTGAAGCATTGGACAGATACTGTGTATGCCACAGGCCCACTGGAATAGTGACTTTTGACCTCAGATTATAGAGTGACCCCCCCCCCACACACGCACACACACACTCTTTGGCAGCTTTCTCTGAGGAGTGAGGAGGTAAGAGGCAAAAACACACTCAAGGAGGGTGGGGCCTCTAGCATGTAAAACAAACATGGTCCAACTCTAGCCGGAATGTCATAACCTTCCTACTTGATTGAGGCCTGTCTCCCTAAGAAGAGACAAAAGACAAGAAAAATGTCTGAAAAGATAAGCCAGTCACAACCAAAGATTGATAACTCACAGGTGGTAGAATTGCCAAACAATTATAAAAAACTGATTACTGTGTTAAAAGTTGTCAGGGAAACAGTAGGCAACATGTAAGAGTAGATGGATAATGTAGAGAGACAGACACTTTGAATCCTCTTTTTTTGGATTTTTGAGGTAGGGTCTTGTTCTAGCCCAGGCTGACCTGGAATTCACCATGGCCTTCAACTCACGACCTACCTCAGCCTCTTAGTGCTGGGATTAAAAGTGTGAGCCACCGTGCCCAGCAGAGTAAAATGGGAAATGGGCATGCCAGGGCCTGTATAGCTTCTGCAAAGGGACCCCAGATGCATTTGCCACCCTGTGCATCTGGCTTTATGTGGGTACTGGGGAATCGAACTCAGGTTGTTAAGAATTTATGGGCAAATGTCTTAATCACTGAGCTTTCGCTCCAGTCCAGATACTCATTTTACCAAGAGAAGAGTTAGGCCAGAACTTACTTTGTCCAAGGTCATGTAGCCAGCAAAGGGTGAAACTAGTCTTTGTGATGCTAAAACCCGTGCCTGCGCAATGGATGCTGCCTCTATCCAATAGCTGAGACCTGCGCACTCCTGTGACTTGTAGCGTTCAGAGCTTGCGCTGCTGCCTCAGGACTAGTGTGTTCAGAGGCCAACCTGAGCCTCCAGTGACTCATGAGCCAAGGCTGAAGGAATATTAGCTGTCGAAGACATTTTGGTTATAAAACTGCAATGGCCATGCCTACTTGGCAGAGTAAACACTGCAGCCTTGTCATTAGCCTCTTGGTATATTTCCTTTCCTTTTCAGCTAGATTATACTTTAATCCAGTTGTTTTCATGTTCAGTAGATCCAAACCATGTTTAACCGGTTTATGTACCAAAGTGTCTCTGAGGTGAAGAAAGTTTTGTCCTTTCAAGCTGCGAAGGGATTTTCCTAGCCTGTAATCTGAACGCTTTGACCTGTGGGGTTTTCCCCCACCAGGCATAAATCTGTGAGGCTTGACCCTTTGTGTGCTGTGTGGATCAGAAACAATGGCCTTCTGCTCTGGTGGAGGACGGTAGTAATTGGTGTCAGGAATGTTAATCATCAGGCTGCTTCTGCAGTACCTGGCTGTTCTGCCCCTTTGGCCAACTCCTGGCTTGCATACCCTCTGTTGGGAGACACAGATTGATTTTGCTCAAAGCATTTTGAGAGTTGACAGCTTGATTTCAACTGAAACAAGCGCATTGGTCCCCAGCACTTGGGAGGCAGAGGTAGGGGGCAGGTCGCTATGAATTCCAGGCCACTTTGAGCCTGCATAGTGAATTCCAGATCAGCCTGAGCTACCTTGAAAAACAAAAACAAACAAACAACAACAACAAAAAAGCAAATAGGAATTTTAACAAAGTTCCATGAAAATCTGCATTTGGAAATTCTTTCTGAAACAAAGTGCTGGAGAAAAACCCATTGACTTTCCAGAGATGGTGTATTTAGTTGTAGGCTTTCAGATTTTGTGGCCTCTCATGTCACTGTACACTCCTCCCTTATGCTGTGAAGTTGCAGTAATGAGGCAATTAACGAAAGAGTGAAAACTAAAATTAGGTAAAATGTAACACTATGAGGAATATGGTGCTGATTGGGAAATGCAAGTTGCGTTCCTATCTTTAGAAACCAGGTGATATATGCTTAAAGTATTGAAATTATTCTATTCATGATTTAAAAATCTTCTTATATCTTGCTCTTCAAAGGAAGGCAAGGCTAATAATGAGCCTATGGCTGGGTCCCTGAAACAAACTTGGAATAGGACACTGAGAGGAGGCTGGTCTGACTTGCTTCTAAAGAGGTTCAAAGATGGGCAGAGGGGCTTCTTCTGACCTTCTGAAAGCCACAGTCAGGGTGTGGGGGAATCACATAGCGATTTCTTCTCAAGTGGGTACTGCAGTCAACTTGTGCTGCATCTGGGTGCTTCAAGAGTCTGCTTGGCTGGGGTTGGAGAGATGGCTTAGAGATTAAGGTGCTTGCCTACAAAGCCAAAGGACCTAGGTTCGGTTCCTTCGGACCATGTAAGCCAGATGCATAAGGTGGTGCACGCATCTGGAATTTGTTTGCAGTGACTGAAGGCCCTGATTCACCCGTTTTCTCTCTTTCTCTCTTAAATAAGTAAATAAAATATTTTTTAAAAAACAATCTGCTTGGGGCTGGAGAGATGGCTTAGCAGTTAAGCGCTTGCCTATGAAGCCTAAGGACCTGGTTCGAGACTCGATTTCCCAGGACCCACATAAGCCAGATGCACAAGGGGGCACATGCATCTGGAGTTCATTTACAGTGATTGGAGGCCCTGGCATGCCCATTCTCTATCTGCCTCTTTCTCTCTCTGTCTGTCACTCTCAAATAAATAAATAAAAATAAACAAAAATAATTTTAAAAAGAGCCTGCTTGGGAACCCAGCCCCATTCCAGTTTCTTTACTTACAGCTAAGCCAAACCCAGATTTGGGGGTGTTATGGTTTGAATATGAAATGTCCCTCATGGGTTTAATGCATGGTCCCAGCTTCTGGTAAAATTCGGGTGGTGACAGGAACTTTAGAATATGAGAGCAGGGTAGCAGAAGCACGCCACTGGAGAAATCTTTTTGAAGGTTAGACCTGGTTCCCAGTCACATGCCCTTCCTCTGTTTCCTGTCTGCCATGAAATAAGCGCCTCTGTCATGTGCTCCCACCACCATGACATGCTGCCTCGCCACGGGCCTGGAGTCATTGAACCAAAGATTGTGGATTATCACCTCAGAAACTGTGAGCCTAAAGAAAGCCTTCCCTTAGGTTGTTTCTTACAGCAATTAAAAAAAAAATGTCTTGGGATGAGGAGATGGCTCAGTGGTTAAGGCGCTTGCCTGACAACCTGAGTTCGATTCCCTAGTACCCATGCAAAGCTAGATGCACAAGGTGGTCCATGTATCTGAAGTTTGTTTGCGGTGGCTGGAGGCCCTGGTATGCCCATTCTCTCTCTCTCCCTTTCTTTCTTTCTTCTTCTTTTTTTTTTTTTTTTTAATGTTTTTATTCACTTGAGGAAGACAGAGACAGATAGTGAGAGAGGGAGGGAGAGAGAATGGGTGTGCCAGGGCCTCCAGCTGCTGGAAACAAACTCCAGATGCACGTGCCTCCTTGTGCATCTGGCTTACATGGGTCCTGGGGAATTGAACCTGGGTCTTTTGGCTTTGCAGGCAAGTGCCTTAACCGCTAAGCCATTTCTCTAGCCCCTTCTTTCTTTTTTCTTTCTTTCTCTCCTTCTTTCTTTTTTGCTTTCTTCCTTTCTTCCTTTCTTTCTTCTTTCTTTTTCTCTCTTCTCTCTAGCTTTCCCTCTGCTCAAATAAATCAAAATATTGAAAATAATTTTTTAAAAGTCTGAACACAGATGTTTAATGAAAACAGTGAGAAATCAGTGCAGCATTTTGTCAGAACCCCAAGACTCAACACTAAGGAAATACCAGGTTGAAGAGACTGTCAGATGATGTGGCTTGGGAGAGAAGGAAGGCCGTGTGAGGAGTCTGTTGTGGATGAGCGGAGAAAGGGCTGGGTTTTCAGGAGCCAAGCCAAAGCCAGCACGGAGAACCATCCTGCACTGAACTCCTCGCCAGGCTGCCTGCTCAGCTCTGCCACTCCTGTCACACACGGGTGAAAGACCAGTGCCATCATTGGAACAAGTCACCAGAAGCAGTGCTCTCCATTCCTGCTGTGACCAAGACTCACGCAGTGTCAACACAATGTCAGGTAGCACTACCTTCCAGGAGGGCAAATGCCAGCCAATACCAGTGAACAGGCAGGTGTGTGGGAGAGGCTCCAATGTGACCCACACTTTACTATTACTTCTTTTTGCCAGGTAGGGTCTCACTCTGTAGTCCCATGCTGGCCTCAAGCTCACATCGATCCTCCTACCTCTGCCTGTGGAATAGGTGCACCACCATGCCTGGCTCTTCTTTTTTAAATATATTTTATTTATTTATTTGAGAGAAAGAGGCAGATGGAGAGACAGAATGAGCATGCCAGGACCTCCAGTCACTGCAAATGAACTTCAGATGCATGTGCCACCTTGTGCATCTGGCTTACATGGGTCCTGGAGAATTGAACCAGGATCCTTTAGCTTTGCAGGCAAACACCTTAACCACTAAGCCATCCCTCTAGCCGGGCTCTTCATTTTTAGATGGGGTCTTATAACTCTGGCTGGCCTTGAACTCCGGATCCTACTGTCTCTGCCTCCCAAGTATTGGAATTGCCTGGCTTCACTCACACTTTTATTGTTTTTTTTTTTCCAAATTTTTATTAACAACTTACATGATTATAAAAAATGCCCCATGGTAATGCTCCCCCTCCCCCCACTTTCCCCTTTGAAACTCCATTCTCCATCATATCCCCTCCCCCTCTCAATCAGTCTCTCTTTTAATTTTGATGTCATGATCTTTTCCTCCTCTTATGATGATCTTGTGCAGGTAGTGTCAGGCACTGTGAGGCCATGGATATCTAGGCCATTTTGTGTCTGGAGGGAGCATGTTGTATGGAGTCCTACCCTTCCTTTGGCTTATACATCCTTTCCGCCACCTCTTCCGCATTAGACCCTGAGCCTTAGAAGGTGTGATCGAGATATTACTCAGTACTCCAATCACTTCTTTCCAGCACCATGATACCTTCTGAGTCGTCCCAAGGTCATTGCCATCTGAAAAGAGAAGCTTCTCTGACCAAAAGTGAGAGTAGCATTAATGTACAGGTATGAACATTAAGAGAAGGGCTTACTGGGCAGTTTGATAAGCATAGTATATACATTTAGCCAGACAGCAGCAGACGTTACACCCCTAGGGCTCATGACTACCCCTGTTTTAAGTTTTCAGTATCAGGGTTGTATTCCCCCCCATGGAGCAGGCCTGCAGTCCAGTTGGAGGGCAGTTGGTTTCCACCATAATAGATGTGCCACTATTGCACCCGTTGGCTCATTTGGCCTGGCTGGCCAATTATAAGGCTTGCAGTGTCCACTGTTGAGTATCTTCACTGGTGGTATCTCTTTCTCCCATTAAACTACATGTAGAATGGCTTCTTCCAGCTTTCTGTCAGCTGGTCTACATGGAGGAGGTTATCAGCTCAGTTCCAGCAGGATTTCTCAGTGGCCTTGCAGCCCAAGTATGTGAAGTCTTCAGCAATAGGGTCTTACCATCTATTCCTGGTGGGAAGCCAAGGGCCTCAGCAATGGCCTATAATGTTTTGTTTTGGGGGCATCAGGGACCTCCCTGGCCAACAACTCACTGGAAGGTATCCCATCCCTGGCATTGAACATTTTCTAGCAACAATATATGGCTCCTGAGTGTTCCATTGTCCAAAAAAGTAGGATTCCATGACTTATTTTTATCCTCTTAGATTTTGATTAGTCCTCCCTCCACCTTTCCTTTACTTGATTTCTTCCCCTGACCTCATTTTGGGCCTTTTCACCGCCATTAATCTATTCTTCTACTTACATATATTCAATACCATCCTAGTAAGTACCCTCCTCCCTTCCTTTCTCTTCCCTTTATATCTCTTTTTAAGCTTACTGGCCTCTGCTACTGAGTTTTTTCCTTTTCACACAGAAGTCCAATCATCTGTAGCTAGGATCCACATATGAGAGAGAACATGCGACACTTGGCTTTCTGGGCCTGAGTTACCTCACTTAGTATAATCCTTTCCAGATCCATCCATTTTCCTGCAAATTTCATAACTTCATTTTTCTTTACCACTGAGTAGAACTCCATTGTATAAGTGTGTCATATCTTCATTAACTCTGGCTGGCCTTGAACTCCGGATCCTACTGTTTCTGCCTCCCAAGTATTGGAATTGCCTGGCTTCACTCACACTTTTATTGTTTTTATTTATTTTTTTGTTTTGCTTTTCGAGGTAGGGACTCACTGTACCCCAGGTTGACCTGGGAACCCACCACGTAGTCTCAGGCTAGCCTCGAACTTGTCGTGATCCTCCTACCTCTGCCTCCTGAGTGCTGGGATCAATGGTATGCACTACCATGCCCAGCTGATTGTTTTTATTTTTTATTTATTTATTTTGTTTTTTGAGGTAGGGTCTCACTCTAGTCCAGGCTGACCTAGAATTCAGTATGTAATCTCAGGGTGGCCTTGAACTCACAGTGATCCTGTTACCTCTGCCTCCCAAATGCTGGGATTAAAGGCGTGTGCCACCATGCCTGGCTCTGTTGTTTTTATTTATTTTTTGTAATTTTTTTAATTTTTACATTTACTTATTTGAGGGGGGCCAGATAGAGGAAGAAAGAATGGGTGCTCCAGGACCTTCAGCCACTGCAAACAAACTCTAGATGTATGCACTATCTTGTGCATCTTGCTTACGTGGGTCCTGGGGAATTGAACCTGGGTCCTTGTAGGCAGGCACCTTAACCACTAAGCCCTCTATTGTTTTTCTTTTTAACAGGTTTAATTCACTTTTATTTTTCTGTATAAAAAATCCTATGTTGGGCTAGAGAGATGGCTTAGTGGTTAAGGCACTTGCCTGTAAAGCCAAAGACCCAGGTTCAACTCCCCAGGACCCATGTAAACCAGATGCACAAGGTGATGCATATGTCTGGAGTTTGTTTGCAGTGGCTGGAGGCCATGATGTACCAATTCTATTTCTGCCTCCTTCTCTCTTTACACCCCCCCCCAATAAATAAATAAAAATAAATATTAAAAAAAAGAAAAGAGCTGGGTGTGGTGGCGCATGCCTTTATCCCAGCACTCAGGAGGCAGAGGTAGGATGATCACCATGCTTTTGAGACCACCCTGAGACTACATAGTGAATTCTAGGTCAGCCTGAGCTAGTGAGACCCTACCTCAAAAAAAAAAAAGAAAAAAAAAAAAAAAGAAAGAAAGAAAGAAAGAAAGAAAGAAAGAAAGAAAGAAAGAAAGAAAGAAAAAGAAAAAACCTTGTGTGGTAGTCGCAGCTGGAGCCTGGGTCTTTTGCACTGAGACTCTGGTGTGGGTTTTCACAAGATGGTCAATGAGTTCTTGGTAGGAAGACTTGGTCAACTCAGTCTCTTTTCAGAGGTGGGGGAGGGTGGTTATAGCTATAGGTCTTGGAGATGGCATCAAAGGTGGCCTTAGCAAAGTTGCCCATGGTGGCAGTGCATCCCCTGGATGAAGTGTAGCAGTCATCAATACCAGCCATCAGCAGCAGCTTCTTGGGCACAGGGGCAGAGACAATGGCAGTGCCCCTGGGAGCCGGGATAAGGTCTATCAGCACAGAGCCACAGCGTTCTGTCACCTTACAGGGGACTGAGTGGGGCTTGCTGATCTTGTTCTCCCCCAGTAGCCTCTCTGGACAGATACATAGAGTGACTCACATTATTAAAAAAGAAAGTTATTTATTTGAGTGACAAAAAAGAAAGAGACAGAGGGTGAGTATGGGTGTGCCAGGGCCTCCTGCCTCTGCAAATGAACTTCAGATTCATGCTCTACTTTGCGTATCTGACCTTGTGTGGGTACTGGGGAATTGAACCCTTGTCATCAGGCTTTGCAAGCAAGTGCTTTTAACCACTGAGCCATCTCTCCAGCTTTCACTCTATTTTTTGTTTTTTGGGTTTTTGTTTTTGTTTTTTGTTTTTGTTTTTTTTTGGTTTTTCGAGGTAGGGTCTCACTCTAGCTCAGGCTGACCTGGAATTCACTATGTAGTCTCAGGGTGGCATTGAACTCTCGGCAATCTTCCTACCTCTGCCTCTGGAGTACTGGGATTAAAGACGTGCGCCACCACGCCTGGCTTTTTAAACACTTTTTAAAAATTATTTTTATTTATTTACTTGAGAGAAAGAGAGGAGAGAGAGAGAGAATGGCTTCACCAAGGCCTCTAGCCACTGCAAATGAATCACAGATGCATGCACCACTTTGTGCATCTAGCTTTACATGGGTCCTGGGGAATTGAACCTGGGTCCTTTGGCTTTGTAGGCAAGTGCCTTAACTGCTAAGTCATCTCTCCAGTCCCGTTTAAAAAACAAACGTTTCTTTGTATATGTTCATTGTATATAGTATTGTGTTACATAGGGACATTTTCATACTAGTATAATTGTGTGTTAAACATACTCCCCCCCATGTGTCCTACCCTCTCCTTTCTCCATCCTCCACCTCTCATTAGTCTCCTTTGTCCCCTAGACAGTTTCACTTCTCCATTCATATGACTTACACCTTTTTAAAAAAATATTTGATGTGGGCTGGAGAGATGGCTTAATGGTTAAGTGCTTGCCTGTGAAGCCTAAGGACCCCGGTTCAAGGCTTGATTCCCCAGGACCTACGTAAGCCAGATGCACAAGATGGCGCATGCATCTGGAGTTAATTTGCCCTGGTGCGTCCATTCTCTCCCTCTCTCTCTCTCTCTCTCTCTCTCTCTGTCTCTCTCTCTCTTCCTCCCTTCCTCCCTTCCTCCCTCTTTCTCTGTCGTTCCCAAATAAATAAATAAAATAAAATAAATAAATCTTTAAAAAAATATTTGATGGGCTGGAGAGATGGCTTAGCAGTTAAGGTGCTTGCCTGCAAAGCCAAAGGACCCAGGTTCAATTCCCCAGGACCCATGTAATGCCAGATGCACAAGGTGGCGCATGTATCTCAAATTCATTTCCAGCAGCTGGAGGCCCTGGCATACCTATCCTCTCTCTCTCCCCCTCTCTCTGCCTCTAATAAATAAATAAAAAATATTTGTATCTTGGCTGGAGAGATGACTCAGCAGTTAAGGTGCTTGCCTGCAAAGCCTAACGACTTAGGTTCAATTCTCCAGTATCCATGTAAAGCCAGATGCACAAAGTGGGGTGTCTAGCCCCACTCATACATTATTTTTTAATTTTTTTCTTTGTTTATTTTTATTTATTTGAGAGCGACAGACAGAGAAAGAGGCAGAGAGACAGACAGAATGGGCGCGCCTGGGCCTCCAGCCACTGCAAACAAGCTCCAGATGCATGTGCCCCCTTGTGCATCTGGCTTACATGGGTCCTGGAGAGTCGAGCCTTGAACCAGGGTCCTTAGGCTTCACAAGCAAGCGCTTAACTGCTAAGCCATCTCTCCAGCCCTCATACATTTTGAAAAGATATTTACTCTAACCTTGGTATTAACTGCAAGAGCCCAAGATGAAAGCAATTTCTCTTTTTTTTTTTTTGGTTTTTCAAGGTAGGGTCTCACTCTAGCCCAGGCTGACCTGGAATTCACTATGGAGTCTCAGGGTGGCCTTGAACTCACAGCGATCCTCCTACCTCTGCCTCCCGAGTGCTGGGATTAAAGGCGTGCGCCACCACGCCCGGCGCAATTTCTCTTAATGTCTCCTGGTGTCACTGGTGGTCCCCAAAGAAATTCAGAACAAGCTTAAGCTATGTTTCAAGAAAGTACAGAACAGGCTGCATCTTGAGTCTGGAGACCCTGAACTCTGGGATGCAGACCTGGTGTGCCAGCTTTCCTCTTTTTCTTTCTTTCTTTCTACCCAATAAAACGTGGCCTCACCAAAAAAAAAAAAAAAAAAAAAAAAGTACAGAACTGGGGATAGCACATGAGGATTGTGAAACACAGATACAGGCACCACTTCCCACATGAGCTCCAATCTCAGGCCTTGTTCAAGCCATTACATGTGCTGTGTGTTTACCTTATTAGACTTTTTTTTCATTTTATTTATTTATTTGAGAAAGAGAGAGAGGCAGAAAGAGAATGGGGCCAGCAGAGCCTCTAAGCACTGCAAACGAACTCCAGATGCATGTGCCACCTTGTGCATCTGTCTTTACTTGGGTACTAGGAAATCAGACCTGGGTCCTTAGACTTTGAAGGCAAGTGCCTTAACCACTGAGCAATCTCTCCAGCCCTTAGGCATTTTTTGTTAAGCCTAATTATCCAAAGCAGTGAATGGCAAGTCAATCATGGCACCCACCAGGTAACAGAATTATTCTGCAAACACCAAAAGGAATCCAGAGAGTTCATAACTACTGATAAAAAAATGTCAGTGATAGAATGTTGAGAGAGCCATCAGAATGCAAAGCATGTTCATTCTGATTATAGCTACATTAAAATATATAGGTGCATGTGCAGCAAACAGGAAAAAAGAAGCAAAAAGGAAAATGCTTGTGTTGAGGAGGTGAATGAAGGTGGTCTTCCCCTTCAGATTTTCCTGTGGTGTTATCTTTAAAAAAGAAAGAGTAGGGCCTTTAATCCCAGCACTCAGGAAGCAGAGGTAGGAGGACCATTGTCAGTTAGAGGCCAGCCTGGGACTACAGAGTCAATTCCAGGTCAGCCTGGCTAGAGTGAGACCCTACCTCAAAAAGAAAGAAAGAAAGAAAGAAAGAAAGAAAGAAAGAAAGAAAGAAAGAAAGGAAGAAGAAATATTTTACGTGTTATTTGATTTAATTTGGAGGGGAAGGGTTGTTTGATTTTTGGTTTTGAGACAGGGTCTCATGTAGCTCATATTGGCCTTGAACTTGCTATGTGGCAAACTTGAACTTCTGATTTTCCACCTCCCTAGTGCTAGAGTTACAAGCATGTGCCACCATGCCCAGCATAATGTATTTGAAACAATGGTGGTACATGTGTCTGGAGTTCGTTTGCAGTGGCTAGAGGCCCTGGCACGCCCGTTCTCTCTCTGCCTGTAATAAATAAATAAAAATAAAAATAAATGAAATCAGAAAGCCCAGCTCTCCCAAGAAAGAAATGAGCTCTGGTCCCAGAGCTACTCTGATCCCAGACAGAAAATGGGCATGCCAGGGCCTCCAGCCACTGCAAATGAACTCCGGATGCATGTGCCACTTTGTGCATCTGGCTTTATGCGGGTACTGGGGAATTTACTCAGGTCATTAGGCTTTGCAGGCAAGTGCCTTAACCACTGAGCCGTCTCTCCAGCCCTGATTCCAGTCTCTTGCATGCACGCAGGAGGCATCTTAGAGTTACCTGAGCTGTGGAGAAGAGACAAGAAGGGGCTCTACTGTAGTATGTGAGGAACATCTAAATAAGAGCAAGGAAGCATGTACCTCTCTTTTGGGTCTCACAGCCTAAACCTCACCTTTAAAAAACTTTATTATTTATTTGCAGAGGGAATGGGTACACCAGGGCCTCCAGCTGCTGCAAAGGGACTCCAGATGCATGTGCTGCTTTGTGCATCTGGCTTTACATGGTACTAGGGATTTGAACCTGGGTTGTTAGGTTTTGCAGGCAAGTGCCTTAACCACTTAGCCATCTCCCAGGCCCAGCAACCTCATGTTTGAACTACAGATAACCCAGACCCACTCCTCCTCCCCAGCCAGATTTGAGCTGTCCAGTGTGAGTAAAGAATTCATTCATCAGGTGGGGTGTGGTGGCGCACACCTTTAATTCCAGCACTTGGGAGGCAAAGATAGAGGATTGCCCATGAGTTCAAGGCCACCTATAGTGAATTCCAGGTCAGCCTGGATTGGAACGAGACCCTACCTGGAAAAACAAAACAAAACAAAACAACAACAACAACAACAAAAACATTCCAAGGGTGCTGGAGAGACCTTCCATGCTACTGTAGGGAGCCTGGGGGTTGGCAGAAGCTGGCATCCTCATTTTCACATTTGAAGAAGATGGAAACCACAGCTTGCTCGCCTGAAGGAAGCGATCTTTGGGAGTCAGCTCAGGGGACCCAACCCCTCCCCAGCACACCAGGCTCACCCCCACCCCCTTCTTCTAGCCTCCCCACAGACCCGGAACGCTCTGCTAAGGATCCCAGGCTGCTGCCAATTACAAAAGGACTCTTAACTCCGTTTTCACAGCCCCTTGATTGATAGCACTGGTGAGTGAAATTATAAGCCTTAATGATCACGTTAATTTCTGGGGAGAGGGAAGCGGTCAGAAGAGGTTCTCAATCACAAGCGCCACAATCAACTGGCTGAATTCAATGACAGGCCGGAGCAAGGAAAGAGGGAAGAATTAACTTCTTCAAAGGTCACCAGAGAGGAAGGGGAGAGCCACTAGGCACAAGGGACGAGGGCACCACCAATCTTGCAGCCTGAAGACCTTTCCCCTGGCTCTGGCCGGAGCCGGGAGTATTGCTTCTGGTCCTTAGCTGCCGCTGGAGTAACGTAGGTGCTTTAATTAACACTGCTGCAGGGCCGGGGGGTGTGGCTTAGCAGTAGACTGCACATTTAGCATGTGCAAGCCCTGGGATCAATACACACACACACACATCTGATGCTCACACCCCTCTCCAGAGAGGCTGTTATAATTGGACTGGGTTGCAGCCAGGGCACCGAGTGTTTAAAAGCTCCCCAGGTGATTCCATGCACAGCCAAGATGGAGAGAGACTTATCTAAATGAAGGATTTGGGAGGCAAGTAGCCAAGGTCAAGCACATTTGGAAATGTGCTTAATCTGATTAATCTTTGTCACTGAGGAGAATTTCTTCTGGTGGTCTCCTGGCCCCACTCAAAGATAATGATGATGAGATGTTAGAACAGAAGGAAGAAAATTAGGCATGGCTGAGCTAATGCTTCTCATAGATGAAAACGCACAGGAGTGAGAGGGGCTAGCTGATGTGCCCAGGATCACACTGATCACACTGGCCATGGAAGCCCACCACCCTCTTGATCCTGGCCCGTGCTCCTCCCCCCCACACCCCCAGCTCGTGGCTGAGGGGAAGATGTCCCAGACTGACCATCAAGGGGACAGGAGTGGTGACCTGACTTCTAGCCTTCATGGAACGGGATGTCAAGTTTCTCCTAATTCTTGTTCAGTGTCCCGGGGCACAGAGATCGGTAGACATTAGCAGTGCCCAGTACCATAGACAGAACAAGGCCATCTTGCTCATCTGAAGATCAAATCTATGACCTTGAGGTCTTCAGTACATGGCCTCTACTCATGCCTTCCCTGACGAGCATTGTAGCGCTTCGGCACGTCACAAGGATGCTCAGAATATGTGGCAACATCCTGGTTTCTTCATATGGGAGCCTGCCCTGCCACACTGCTGACAGGCCAGCTGAGGGCCATCAGCTGAAAGTGCTGATGGACTGCGGAGGTCAGCAGTGCGCAAAAAAAAAAAAAAAAGAAAAAAAAAGCTGTTGCATATTCCAGAAATCTAAAAGCATTATTAAAATATGGACTACATGGAAAACAGCCATTTTTCATTTGTGATAAAAGTGCTGGTTTAAGAGTTATTGGCTGCAGGTGTATTCTGGTAAGTGCCCTACTTGCTGCCGCTTGCAGTACATGCGGTAAACTTGTTTCCAGAAGTGGTTATTTCTCAAAATGTTCTTTCAGAAGAAGTAGCTGGGAGGGGGGAGGCTGGCTCAGTGGTCAAAGGCACTTGCTTGCAAAGTCTACCAGCCTGGGTTCAGTCCCCAAGCCACCCATGTAAGCCAGATACAAAAAGCAGCACAAGTGTCTGGTGATCATTCGCGGTGGCAAAAGGCCCTGGTGCGTGAACACATGTGCACGCACACACACACACACACACACACGTGCATGCATGCAAAGACAAATTTTCAAAAAGTACAGTTAAAAATAATATTTGAGCCAGGCGTGGTAGCACATGCCTTTAATCCCAACACTTGGGAGGCAAAGGTAGGAAGATTGCCATGAGTTCAAGGCCACCCTGAGACTACATAGTGAGTTCCAGGCCAGCCTGGGCTAGAGTGAGACCCTGCCTCAAAAAAAAAAAAGTATAGTTAAAAATAAATAAGTACATTGGATGGAGGGATGGCTTAGTGGTTAAAGCATTTACCTGCAAAGCTAAAGGACCCAAGTTTGATTCCCCAGGACCCACATTAGCCAGATGCACAAGGGGGCTCACGCATCTGGAGTTTGTCTGTAGTGGCTGGAAGCCCTGGTGTGCCCATTCTCTTTCTCTCTCTCTCAATTTCTCTGTCAAATAAATAAAATAAAATATTTTTTTAAATAACTAAGTACAATAAGGAGCAGTTTGGGGTTGTTTCTTTTTTTCTTTCTTATTTTTATTGTTTTAATAAAGTTTCTTTTCTTTTATTTATTTGAGGGAGAGAGAGAGACAGACAGAGGTAGATAGAGAAGGAGAGAATGGACATGCCAGGGCCTCCCAGCCACTGCAAACAAACTCCAGTTGCATGTGCTATGTTTTTCATCTGGCTTTACATGAGTACTAGGGAATCAAGCCTGGGTCCTTTGGCTTTGCTAACAAGCACCTTAACCACTAAGCCATCTTTTCAACTTCCTTCCTTCCTTCCTTCCTTCCTTCCTTCCTTCCTTCCTTCCTTTCTCTCTCTCTCTCTCCCTTCCTTTCTCTCTCTCTCCCTCTCTCTCTCTCTCTCTCTTTCTTGTCAGTGTTGGGGATTAAATCCAGGGCCTTGTCCATGTTAAGCATGTGTTCTCTCACTGATGTACACTCCAGTCCCAGGATGCTGGATTTCTGGATGAACATCTTTAGCAGGTGAAGGTATTAGCCAAGCACATTTTCATTCACCTACTTTCTTTCAAGCTTCATGGTGACATGGGGAGTCCCACAAGTTCACAGAAGTGGCCTGTCCCCGACCATGGATGCGGGTGAGACCCACTGATCCAGTGCAGCACGCATCGCACCACCGGCATATTCATAAGGGAAACATATGTATTCTCTGTATTTTTCTAACAGTTTCTGAAGTGTTCATCAAGCCTTTGATTAAGCACTTTTAAATTCTGAGCAATGAAATGGGCCCTCTCGTACCCTCTTGGCAGGAGTGCAAATTGATATAACCCTTTTGGAGAGCCATTTGGCTGTATCCATCAAAATTAAAAATGCATATAATCTTTGACCCAGAAACACCACTTCTAAGAATTTATTCTGCAGAAATAACCTCACACGGCCACAAAAGTGTATATAGGATTTTGGTTCTTTGTGGTTTAGTTTGGCGTAGTGAAAAGCTGCAAGTTACCCACATCAGTCAACAAAGAATTGGTTTGATAACCTGCAGTGCATGCATGAAGTGGGAAATTGATGCAGCTAAACTGAATAAATTTGAGCCAGGTCTATATAATAGGAGAGAGCCAGACACACAGAATAGCAGAGTGTTTCCATTTTTCAAAAATATATTTTATGCCGGGTGTGGTGGCGCACGCCTTTAATCCCAGCACTCGGGAGGCAGAGGTAGGAGGATCACCATGAGTTCAAGGCCGCCCTGAGACCACATAGTGAATTCCAGGTCAGCCTGGGCTAGAGTGAAACCCTACGTTGAAAAACCAAAAAAAAAAAAAAATATATATATATATATATATATATATATATATATATGTACACATATATAGTTTATGAGAAAGAGAGAGAGAGAATGAATGGGCTCACCACGGCCTCTAACCATTGCAAACAAACTCCAGAACCATGTGCCATCTTGTGCATATGGCTAACGTGGGTCCTGAGGAATCAAACCTGGGTTCTTAGGCTTCACAGGTAAGCACCTTAACCACTGAGCCATCTCTCCAGTCCTGTTTCCTTTTTTTTTGTTGTTGTTGTTGTTGTTGTTGCTGTTGTTTGAGGTAGGGTCTCACTCTAATGCAGGCTGACCTGGAATTCACTATGTAGTCTCAGAGTGGCTTTGAACTCATGGTGATCCTCTTACCTCTGCCTCCCAAGTGCTAGGAATAAAAGTGTGTGCCTCTACAACTGGCTATGTTTCCATTTTTTTAAATTATTTATTTATTTGCAAAGGGAGAGAGAATGGATGTGTCAGGGCCTCCATCTACTGCAAATAAATTCCAGATGCATGTGCCACCTTGTGCATCTGCCTTACATTGGTACTGGGGAATCGGACCTAGGTCCTTAGGCTTTGCAGGCAAACGTCTTAACCCTAAACCATCTCTCCAGCCCAGTGTTTCCATTTTTATAAAAGTGTTCAAGGGGCCTGGTATGGTGGCACACACCTTTAATCCCAGCACTCAGGAGGCAGAGGTAGGAGGATTGTTGTGAGTTCAAGGCCACCCTGAGACTCCATTGTGAATTCCAGGTCTGCCTAGGCTAGAGTGAGACCTTACCTCGGAAAAAAAAAGTGTTCAAGGGCCAGATGCGATGGGGCAGGCCTATAACCCCAGCGCTCAAGAGACAGCGACAGGGCTGGGGAGATGACTCAGCAGATACAGAAAGTGCTGGCCATGCAAGCCTGAGTACCTGAGTAGTTCAGATCCTCAGACTCCATGTAAAAGCTGGAAGCCATGCCAGAAACAGGAATTTCCTAGAAGCTTAAGGTGAAGGTCCACCCCAGGAAGTTGTCCTCTGACTTCCACATATGCACCATGGCTTAAGAAAAAAAAAAAAAAGATGGGCTGGAGAGGTGATGGCTCAGTGGTTAAGGTGCTTGCCTGCATTGACAACGACTTGACTTTGGCTCCCCAGTGACCACATAAAGCTGATGCACAAAGTGGTGCCAGTCTGTTTGTGGTGGCTGGAGACCCTGGTGGAGTCCACTCTGTCTCTCTCTCTCTCTCTTTGCTTGCAAATAAATAAATAAATAAATGAATAAATAAATATTTCTTTAACGGGAGCTGAGAGCCGGGTGTGGTGGCGCACGCCTTTAATCCCAGCATTTAGGAGGCAGAGGTAGGAGGATTACTGTGAGTTCAAGGCCACCCTGAGACTACATAGTGAATTCCAGGTCAGCCTGGGCTAGGGTGAGACCCTGCCTCGAAAAACCAAAAATTGCCGGGCGTGGTGGCGCACGCCTTTAATCCCAGCACTCGGGAGGCAGAGGTAGGAGGATCGCCGTGAGTTCGAGGCCACCCTGAGACTACAGAGTGAATTCTAGGTCAGCCTGGGCTAGAGTGAGACCCTACCTCGAAAAACCAAAAAAAAGAAAAACCAAAAAAAAAAAAAAAAAAGAAAAGAAAAACCAAAAATAAAAAAATAAAAAGGGGGGCTGGGGAGATGGATTAGTGGTTGAGGCACCTGCCTATGAAGCCTGAGGACCCAGGTTTGATTACCCAGTACCCACCTAAGCCAGATGCACAAGGTGGCGCATGTGTCTGGAGTTCGTTTGCAATAGCTAGAGGCCCTGGCATACCCATTCTCTCCCTCTCTCTTTATCTGCCTCTTTCTCTCTCATAAAAATAAATAAAGCAACAAATAAGTAAACAAAAAAGTCTGTTTTATTTTTTGTTCTTTTGATTTTATTGAAGTAGGGCCTCACTCTAGCTCAGGGTGACCTGGAGCTCACTCTGTAGTCTCAGGCTGGCTTCGAACTTACAGCCATTCTCCTACCTCTGCCTCCTGAGTGCTGGGATTAAAGGCGTGCACCACCACACCTGACAAAATGCCTGTCTGGAGGCCTTGAGGCTGCATCTGTAGATATTTCAAAATCCAGGAAGAGATTGCTACTGATGTTAATTCTAGGCCTTTTCCAAGGTTGAGATCTACATTGGATTCCTTTTTTTAAATACCATTTGAGTCAGCACCACAGCCTGGAGCCAATCTGTACAGCAACTGGTGACCACAAGTCTTGTGAGTGAGACATAAGTTTGTCTGCTGGAAACTTTGGGATTGTTTGTTACCCAGCAGTGCTGAAGCTAAATTGACTAATACATGAATGAACAGCCAACACTACTGGAGCATGTCTTTTTTAGTTTTATTTTTTTGAGGTAGGGTTTCACTCTAGTCCAGGCTGACCTGGAATTCACTATGTAGTCTCAGGGTGGCCTTGAATTCACTGTGATCCTTCTACCTCTGCCTCCTGAGTGCTGGGATTAAAGGCGTGAACCACCATGCCCTGCTTATTTATTTATTTGTTTGAGAGAGAGAGAGAGAGAGAGAGAGAGATACAGAAATAAGCAGGTAGAGAGAGAGAGAGACAGAATGGGCGCACCAGGGCCTCCAGCCATTGCAAACGAACTCTAGACGCGTGCACCCCCTTGTGCATCTGTCTAACGTGGGTCCTAGGGAGTCGAACCTGGGTCCTTTGGCTTTGCAGGCAAATGTCTTAACTGCTAAGCCATCTCTCCAGCCCTGGAGTGTGTCTTTGATCTCACAGGTATTTCAGATTTTGTTTCTTAAAAATTAAACCATTAGCCAGAGATGGTGGCACATGCCTTTAATCCCAGCACTCAGGAGGCAAAGGTAGGAGGATCACTGTGAGTTTGAAGTCAGCCTGAGATTACATAGTGAATTCCAGGTCAGTCTGGGATAGAGCAAGACTCTACCTGACAAAATCGAAAAACAAAACAAAAATCACAATATTAAAAACAAATTAAGCTATTATACAAGCATTTGAGAGTCCTCTTGGTATCCTTCACCAATCTCATCTATTCCCAAAGGGAACCAGTCATGAGTAGTTACTATGTTTGTACTTGCCTTAAATATTTGCCATAACATCTACATACCCACAAAGATATGAAGCACTGTGTTGTAGGTTGCAGAAGATTAAATGTGGTATGTATACATACTATGTCATTCACCTCTCCTCCAGAGTTCGCACCTACCTACCCATGTTAAAACATGGGCTCTAGCCATCTCCTTAAACCACAATCACATTGCCTGTGTCTACCACAAAGTATTTATTCTCTGTTGATGGGCATTTAAGTGATTAAATAGAAACAGGGTTACAAGGAGCATTCTTTTTTAAAAATAACATTCTTGATTTGAATTTTATCTTATTTGCGAGAGAGAGAAAGAAGCAGATAGAAAGAGAGAGAATGGGCATGCCAGAACCTCTAGCCCTGCAAACAAACTCCAGTCACATATGCCACTTTGTTCATCTGGCTTATGTGGGTCCTGGGGAATCAAACCTGGGTCCTTTGGTTTGCAGGTAAGCATCTTAACTGCTAAGCCATCTCTCCAGCCCACAAGGAACATTCTTACATACCAATTTGAGTACCTTGCTATTGGTATGTGTGTGCGTGTGTGTTGCTGTGGGTTGGACCCAGAGCTGCGCATACACTGGGCAAGTGTTTGAACTACCTTCCCAATTTTTCCTTTTCTCTGTAGAATGAGCAGGCAAGGGCATGGATGATGGATGATTGAACTTTTTTTAAACATATTCTATTTATTTATTTATTTGAGAGAGAGAAAGAGGGAGAGAGAGAGAGAGAATAGGTGCATCAGGGCCTCCAGCCACTGCAAATGAACTCCACACACATGCACCCCTTTGTGCATCTGGATTATATGGATTCTGGAGAATCGAACTGGGATCCTTTGGCTTTGCAGGCAAACGCCTTAACCACTAAGCCATCTCTCCAGCCCTGATTGAATTTATGTATACAATATGCAAGGTCGTTTCAGCTGAGAGCACAGCACTCTTGCCGAGGCCAAGACCCGGGAGCCTGAGTGCCCTTGGCCTTCTGCAACTCTGGCCTTTGGTGGGGAGTGAGATTTGCTGGAACAAGTGCATGACCTTTCAATTGCTCTTCCACATCTACATGCATATATATACATATTTTTTTGGGGGGGTAGGGTCTTTCTCTAGCCCAGGCTGATCAGGAATTCACTGTAGTCACAGGCTGGCCTTGAACTCACAGCAATCCTCCCGCCTTTGCCTCCCAAGTGCTGGGATTAAAGTCATGCACCACCACGCCCAGCTGCTCTTCCACATCCGACTCACCTGGACAGTTCTTCATGGCTTTTTATTTATTTTTTAATCACTCTGGGATTTTAAGTTCTTGGTCAGGACTGAAATGTTGGCAAGAGTTAGAAACAGAGGAGAGAATGAAGACTGTTAATCGGCCTCTTTCTTCCTCACACAGCAATTTTTCTAACAGACGCAATTACAATTGAGAGCTGCAGAGAACGGAATCTTATGTTTTATTTCTTTATTCATCATTTTACAAATGTAGTTCCGGTCTCGGCTCCGCGCAGGGGGCTCCCGAGCTTCGCTTTTCACGCCAGCTGCCGCCGCCGCCGCCACCTCGGATGTGGTGAGTGAGAAGCAGTCAGGGAGGAGGGTAGCAAAGACGTCAAGCAGAGCTCATTTAAATTCAATATATTTTTATTCTTTGTAAATACAATGAGTACAACCTTTTAACTTCACAAATCAGTTAATTCACTTTGTACAAGAAAACTTTTACTCATCCTATGATAGTCCAAGTGCTGAATGTTTTTCCTCACTGCTAGTACCTAATAAATCAAAATGGGAAAAGTACAGCAGCTATTTTGTAATGTTGGCCTTCTACATTTTCATAAGTATAGACTCATACCAAAGGAGCAGCTTAGAGCGCAGGATGGTGCGGGGTGTGTGTGTGTGTGTGTTTAAGTGTGCAATCTAGGCTTTACTAGAAACCAGAGTTTTCTGAAAGGCATCGAAGAGTCTTCGGCTGTTAGCAATGGATCCATCCAGAAACCTTTTAGCATTTACCACCGTGAAGCTCCTTCGGGCACTGTGTCCACATTCATGTACCGTTCGGTGTGACTCGCTGACCCATGAGTCTGGACCCCATTGCCTTTGGTTTCAGCACTATGTTAACAGGACAGGACTCTGCCTCACTCAATCACTCATCTCCACTTTATTTGGTTTTGCTGTTTCGACTCATCCTCCCTCCACTTGGGTTCTTTCAGTAAAGCTCTTCTGGTTTTGAGATGTTATCCAACCTGAAGTCCTGGTGAGAATTTCATGTTTGTCCATGAATTCCTTTCACAAGGTTGCCTGGCCTATGGTATTCAAAAAAAAAAAAAAAAAAAAAAAGGATTTAAAAAGGGTGTGTGGGGGAGAGAGCGTACAAGGAAATCACACAGCCAGCATAGGCTACTTTTCACTGACTTGGTTCTGAAGGCCACTTAATGATGTATTACAATAGAAGGGAACTTTTGATAATACCTCTGATTTAAAACCTAACCATTATCTTTAACAGAAATGTTCCAACGGAACGTAGTTCAGAAGGCCGCAGTATGATGTTACGCGCAGAGCTATAGTCGCTCAATCAACTTTATGTGCTAAGAGGGAAAAGAAAGTATGACTTGTCCTTCGGCTTTTGATAATTCCAGGTCAGATGCAGAACGCCTCGCCTGTGATGCCCCCAGCTGGCCCCTTCCCCGGGCATGGCTGGCGGCAGCGACTTTTGTTCTGTCAGGTGGTCCTGTTGTGCCACCCCTCCTTTTTGGCTGCCCTATGCCCGTGGGGCAGCAGGGCATAGCTATTAGAACTGTTTTGTGTCCTCCGGCTCCACATTCCCAGGTTTCTGCTTCCTGAAGGGTTTTGTTAGTTGAGGTCTGTCCTCCGTAGCTAGAAGTCCATCTGATACTGTCTGTCCCATCTTGAAAAGCGGGTACTCGAAGAGCTTAGATATCGCTCGATTTGTACATATCTGAAAGCAGTCTCGTAATTGGCACGTTGCCAATGGTTTTTTTGAAGAACACTTCTTCTATGGTGGAAGGGCTGATGGCACGTAAGGCTGGCAACAGCAGCAGGAGTTTTCCAAAGCGGCAAGGCTGGGTAGGATATCTGAAAGTAATGTCAGAGCCCCACACAAATGGGAATTAATATCTTACACTTGAACACACATAATGCTCTCTTGTGTAACACATGATAGTTACAGTCCTACAACCCTGGATGAGCACCGCTGTCCCCATTCCTCAGACAGGCTACTGCGGGCACAGAAAACACAAATGACACAGCCCAAACCGCACGGTGACTCTCTCTACATGAATAAAGAGGGTGCATTTGGTTTGGGGGGCACCTGATGCTAATTTTAAGCCAAATAATAAACTTCATGTCGCCACTGTAGGAAATGACCATGGCATCGATAATAAAGCTGGCAACAGAGTCCACGTTTTTTAAATTCTCAACACTCTTTCACAAGGCCATTTCCCTCAAATAAAATGGCTTCTTTTTCTAAGCAATTCTTCAAATTATTATTCAGGCATTATACTTCGTCACTCTCAGGAATAATTCCATCCTTATTACACTGCAAATTAAAGACTAAGTTCTGTTGGGTGGCACTGCCACCCAACTTTCATGTCAATGAAATTGGCATATAATTAAAGATGTGAGAAATTGCTGAACAATTTCCTTACTTGATGTCCAACATACATCTGTACTCAGATGTGCAAGTTCGGTTTCCTGCTGTCTTTAGATGCCTTCTCACTGCAGCCCTGAGAGATGCCTGCATGCCACCGCAGCCCCGATGCTTCTGCAGCCAACAGCTTAGAACGAGGCATCAGTCCGTACCCTCTGCAAGGTGGGCTCCCTCTACTGAAACAGCCCACCTAAAACAGAGCCCTTGGAAACTGAGAGACATCAAATTCCTTCAAAGGAGTTTTCTAGCTGTGTTTAATTGCCTGGTAAATCCAGAGTCCACAAGAGTAACTTTCATGTCTGCTTCTTAACTCAGGGTCAAGAGGAATCCCTCTATTCAACCAGATACGAAAAGTGTAGAGTTCTCCCTGGTCACCTCGTTTGGCTCTTACACTGCCAAGTTTCATGACCACTCCACGGGCAGTCTGTCAGACTACACTTAATAATTTGGACGGGAAATGATGTTTATCAACATTAAAGAAAAACAGCTGGATGTGGTACTTGCACCTGCAATCTCAGCACTTGAGAGAATTGCCATATGTTTGAGGCTAGCCTAGGTTCCAGAGTAAAATGCTGTCTCAAAATCAATTAATTGCCTGCCATGGTGGTGCACACCTTTAATCCCAGCACTTAGGAGGCAGAGGTAGGAGGATCGCTGTAAATTCAAAGCCACCCTGAGACTACATAGTGAATTCTAGGTCAGCCTGGGCTAGAGTGAGCCCCTACCTTGAAACTACACCCCCCCCAAAAAAAAATCAGTTGGGCTGGAGGGATGGCTTAGCGGTTAAGGTGCTTGCCTGCAAAGTCAAAGGACCCAGGTTCGATTATCCAGGACCCACATAAGCACAAGGTGGCACATGCATCTGGAGTTTGTTAGTGGTGACCGAAGGCCCTGGAGTGCCCATTCTTTTCCTGCCTGTCTCTCTCTTTCTGTCTTTCTCTCTGCTTATCAATAAATAAATAAAGCATCAGTCAATCAATCAATCAATCCCTAAATTCCATCACTTGCTCTCCTTGCTGAATGTATCTGCCAGGTTATCTAGAAAGGAATCCCAAGCCTTGTGTCTTCCTCTCATTCTGGCCACGTCTTTGTTTAGTGGCTCTGTCTCCCTTCCTAGGGTTAGACAGAGGAGAGCCAGCTCTGAAGAGAGCCAAGGGCAGGCCCGCCACATTTCAGCAGCCGTCCGCGTGCTGACTATTCCCATAATGAGAAACAACCTGAGAAATAATGTCTTCCAAAGTGGGGGGAGCTAGGCGTGGTGACACAGCACTCGGGAGGCAGAGGTAGGAGGATAGTGGTGAGTTTGAGTCTACCCTGAGACTACATAGTGAATTACAGGTCAGCCTGGGCTAGAGTGAGACCCTACCTCGAAAAAAAAAAAAAAAAAGGTGGATGAATATTGTAGATTCTAGAGGCACACAGACAATTAACGTTCTTGTGTGTGTGTGTGTGTGTGTGAGTGTGCATGCGCGTGTGTCCATCTGAGTGTTAGAATTGAACCCAGGGCCTTGTGTAGGCAGGTAAACACTGTGCCACTGAGCTACCCTCCCCCCTTGACACCCAGCTCCTCATTTTCTGTGACTAGGTTATCCACTCATCTGCTGCCTTTTATTCTGTACTTGGGAAAGGACTGGTTAGTCAGTCAACAAGAACTACCTTCTATTTGTGGAGTAGAGAACCATCCAAAAACAATAACAACGTGTTTGTCTGAGTGCTCAAAATTATTCTGTAGAATATATACCCCTGACTTCATCTAGTAGCACAATGAAGTAGACTTTTTTTTTTTTTTACAGTTTAAAGTATTTTGTATCTATCACATATTCATGATCTCCAATTTGTAATATAGTTTTGTGAAATGCCAGTTCCTGGTCTTTTTATGTCCTAGAAAATTAGAGGAATAGCTTAGAGAGCTGTAACAATTACTTCAGTTTGCATGTTAACTTTTCAGTTTAATTTCAGATCTTTCTTTCCTAGACAAGGGAGCACTTAGAGGAAAGAGTGTTCCCTGATTTGAAAGAGCTAAGAAAAAAGACATAGTCATTTTTGTCATATATGTCACTCTAGCTGGAGCTGGTACATGAGATAGGAATTCTCTGCCAAAGCAGATGTCTGGCCAAAGATCATTTTCATATTTGAGGTGGGGAGGAGGAGCAGAGAGTTTCTCCAAAATATACTGTTCGCTTGTGGTGGAATTCTCCCAGAGCACCCTATTAGAAGCTCCCAGAGTGCCAGGCTTGCAGACTCCCCTGGCTCGCTCTCTGGCCCCTCTCTTAACGCCGCCATCAGCTCCTCCACTGGCTTTCTCTGCACGCTCTCTTCCCTGCTAATCTTCCTCCACTGTTCAAGGTTCCAATTCACACATCATCTCCTCCATCAATTAACCTCTGAATTTCCCCTCACTTCTTTCCAGTGAGAATGAATTTCTCTCACTCCCACTTCTCTCTCTAGCCTGAAGCAAAGTGATATTGCTGCACACTTTACACAGTGGAAAGGATAGTGCCTTGTTCGTTCTAATAATTCACAACACCCAGCAAAGGCCTGGATGAACCAATAACTGAATGGCACGTTCCTCTCAATTTGGTTTTCCTCATATCCTAAAGGCTCCAAACATCAGAGGTCAGTTGTGTTACACAGGTCAACTTTTGTTCATTTATTTATTTATTTATTTGAGAGTGACAGACACAGAGAGAAAGAGGGAGAGAGAGAGAGAGAGAGAGAGAATAGGTGCGCCAGGGCCTCCAGCCACTGTACACGAACTTCAGACACGTGCGCCCCCTTGTGCATATGGCTAACGTTGGTCCTGGGGAATCGAGCCTCGAACCAGGGTCCTTAGGCTTCACAGGCAAGCACTTAACCACTAAGGCATCTCTCTAGCCCACAAGTCAACTTTTAATGTGCTCAAATTATGTACTGCTCCATCTTATAATTCTGAACAAATATTAAGTGCCTGCTATTTACAGTCTGTAAATCAATCAGGATTTTACATTTCAAACCATGGCGCTTTACTTTGGAAAACCATATATGCATGTTATTACTCAACCCAACCTCAAGCACATTCCATGAATACGGAACAGTTTTATACATTCAGCAGTCAAAAGGGATTTGTGATAGAAATAAGGAGTTCCTAGCAACCTGAATGGATATCACTGACTTGGAATTTCTCTGACCCCTTAGTTGAAGAAGGCCCTAGTGGCCTCTACCTATATATGTACTTAACTCCACCACAGTGAGGTCCAGGCTGAGATGCTTAAGATAGACTTCCTAGGGTCCCTCTCAATTCTATTGTGACCTCAGAGCTACCACAGTCCTTACTTGAAAAGCTAGAGAAATTCCATTGCTCTGTTTTATTGTTTTTCAAGGTAGGGTCTCGCTCTAGCCCCGGCTGGCCTTGGAATTCACTATGTAGTCTCAGATGGGCCTCAACTCACAGTGGTCCTCCTACTCTTGCATCCTGAGTGCTGGGATTAAAGGTGTGCACCGCCATGCCTGACTTTTTTGTTGTTTGTTTGTTTTGCATCTGAAAGCCCACATCTCTTGGTAAACTTGCCCAGTTCTGGGCCTGGGAGGGCTTTTCTGGTGTTAGAGAGTTTCTAAGAGCCAAGGACTGCCTTTGCCTAAGGGCACTGCCTGGACAGAAACCACCTGATGGGTACTAGCCCTCAAGAGAACTCAGTGGACACCGATCACCAATGCCAAGCAATCGGTCTGGCGTGGGAGGGTGTGTGTGTACAGATGGCCTCTCCAGAAAGCCCTCTGGTCCTGGTACTTGGGATTGGCATCTGAAGAAAGGCACTTGCCTTTTTTCAAGGATGATCTGGCCGCTGTCTAAGACATCAACTTAACGTCTCGGGCTTCCTTTCTGACCCTCCCCATACTCTGTCACACACACGTGTGTAGCTGTTTTGGTTGACCCTGCTCAGCCCACGTGGCTGCGCTGCGTCCGACGCTGCTTCTACTCTGATCACTTAATTCAATTTGCTCCTCTCACCCAGCCCGAGAGATAGGTTAGGACATAACTGAATTAACTGGCTGCCAACAGGATAATTAGTCACAATGCTTGAACTGGCTTCTTACTGCCTACTGGAACTTTCACACTGAAGGCAATTTTCTCAAGTACATGTTCAAGGCCAACAATGGTCACCTGGTATGGATGTAGCTGTTGAGAGTCAGCTGAGCCTCATCTTGGAGAGCCGCAATGGCAGCGGCATTCCGAAAACTTCTCAGCTCAGAACCACTGTGTGTAGGAACTAGAAATGAAGATCAGAAAACTGTAAGAGACAGCACAGGGTGTGCTGCGGAAACAGGAAGTGCCTGGGAAAACACAGCTCTGAAAGTGGGTGCCCACAGGGGGGGCATGCAGGTCCCCCAGGACTATGGAAGATGGGGGGGGGTTGTCTGCCTCAGTGTAACAGCTTCCTTGAAAACATTGCCCTTTTTTTTTTCTCCACAGGTCTAAACTGGGAGGTAGCTGTCCTGATGAGGTGGCAAGATGGAGGAGGAGGGGACACAGGGGTCTGTGTGGACCTACCAGCTTTGAAAGTGACAACGCATTTCAGACAGGCAAACTCGGTGGCATCTAATCGGAGCTGTCGAAACCGAGCCACCACCTCTTGTAAAGCCTGTATTTCAGATATGATCTTGTTCAGCTTCTGGGATTCTGTGTTGTCACTATTCATGCCTAGAATAAAAATCTGGGATAAACACTCTAATATGAAGGCATTTTCATGATTTAAGATTGATTTTTGACAAAATCTTGCATATCAATATCTATCTATTCAACTGTCACTCTAAGATATCTGATTCCATGTAAACTGGCTATATTGTATGAAAGTTAATATAAAATCTTCTCTTGGATGATAACAAACACAGTAATTTGCATTTAAATAACAATGCAAGCAGTCATGAATACAACAAAACAACATTATTTGCATTTAAATATAGATTTATAAATGACAGGTATACTCTATTGTTCAGCAGGAATTTGTTATTCTTTACATGTTGTTCTTTTTTCAGTAATGTATTTTTATGGTAATTTCTACAACAAAGTCATTAAATTGAGCAATTCTTACCAGATACAGCCAGTAGAGTGTTAGCATCAACCGGAATGGCCCATTGTGCTATTCCTAGAACAAACAGTTCTCTCCAAGCATCTTCCAAAAGCATCAGCTGTCATACAATAGATGTATAATATAATATAGTGTGTCATTTATAAATTTATAAACAATTTCCATATGTAAATTTCCATTATTTTAAAGTGTTTTCAATGCCTGTCTCGGTGAATTTTTTTTCTCTAAATAGTTTTCATTTTCTCTTATTTCCCATATTTTCCCTTTGAAGGGATGCCTATAGATACGCACATGCATTTCAGAGTCAGCCATTCCAACTCCTCAAAGTTTATTTTCCCCAGAAAGGGATTAACCCTTCACATCCTTGCAGCCATCCTGACTGACAATCTAGAAACTTCTCTAGAGGCCTAAGCTCTGTTGAAATGCCACCAGCACTGAGCAGGTGGATTCCCCTATTGCAAAATGCTGGTGTCCTAGAGGCTGAGAACTCCTGATTAAGCTTGTGGGTTTGGGTGCTCATATTCCTGGAGGACTGAGGGGTGGGGGGGGGGTATGGACAGAGAGAGAGAGAGAAAGAGAGAGAGAGAGGGAGAATATCACTAATTCCCAAGAGGCCTGTGGGGGAAATCAGGATGTAATTACATGGATCGGGTTTTGCTGAGTTTACCTCATCTCTCTGCCTGATTTTTCTGAGATTTATAAGTGGACAGCATCAAGGTGCTTGTCAGTTCTATTCTAATAGAACGTGCTTTTGGATATTTAAAATGAAACTCTATCGCCTTTTCCAAATTAATGCACGATTCCACTTCATGGACGTTTGCTCACTGCTGAAAGGTTTCCACCAAAAGGCTAAGTGGGCAGACAGGAAGTGAATTTTGTTTGCATGAGAGTCTACAAATACTTGTTCTGAGGAAAAGATAGCCAATTTATACACACGTGTGTGCACCTGCACACAGAACACAATATTAAAGCCAACCACCTATCAATAAACCTAGTCAAAGATAGGAACTAACACTCTTGGGGGAAAAAAAAAAACCTCTATTTTTGAAAAATCTCTCCAGACGTGATGGTGCTGGATGATGTATATGAAAAGAAATTTCCTTCTGAGAGCTAAGCGTCATGAAGACCTGTAACTAAAATTACAATTAGATCAAAGACTTAATATTTTGGGTGCTTTATTTTTCATCCTAATGCATTAAGTCCAGGAAATGATTGTTTTAAATGCAAGTAGGTTAATAATATCTAATTCTGGCCATATTTCATGCTAGAAGATTAAATGTATTTAGCACATTGTCCAGTCCTTCTGAAGAAAACATAAAAGGATACTGTTCTTTAATCCCAGCATTCAGGAGGCAGAAGTTGAGGAACACCATGAGTCGAAGCACCCTGAGACTACATAGTGAATTCCAGGTCAGTCTGGGCTAGAATGAGACGCTACCTCATCGCCGACCCCCCCCCAAAAAAAAAAAAAAAACCAAGAACACTGTCATGGTTTTCTTGGTTAGAAATGAACTGAAGAGCTGGGTGTGGTGGCGCACACCTTTAATCCCAGCACTCAGGAGGCAGTGGTAGGAGGATTGCAGTAAACCCGAGGCCACCCTGAGACTACATAGTGAATTCCAGGTCAGCCTGGGCTAGAGTGAAACCCTACCTTGAAGCCCACTCCCCCTCCAAAAGAAAGAAAGAAAGAAATGAACTGAAGAGTTCAATCCTTTGTTTTTACAACTACCTGTGAGGGCCCAGTGCTTAGAGCACCTGCTTAGCATATGCAAGGCCCTGGGTTTGAGTGCCAGCACCAGAAAAGGAAAACAATTATTAGCCCCTTGGGGAATTTTTTTTAACTTTTTTTTTCGTTTATTTTTATTTATTTATTTCAGAGCAACAGACAGAGAGAGAAAGAGGCAGAGAGAGAGAAGAGAGTGGGCGCACCAGGGCCTCCAGCCACTGCAAACGCACTCCAGACGTGTGCGCCCCCTTGCGCATCTGGCTAAAGTGGGTCCTGGGGAATCGAGCCCCGAACCGGGGTTCTTAGGCTTCACAGGCAAGCGTTTAACCGCTAAGCTATCTCTCCAGCCCGGGAAAGTTTTGTTAATTTCTTGTACTTGTAACAGCCAATAGTTGTGAGCATTCAATTTTTTTTCTTTCTCTTAAGATTAGAAAAATTCTGTCAAGGGCCATTTATGATATTCCTAACAACAAATTTCTGGGGTTTGATATAATGTACTTTTTAGCCATGCATAATTTTCTTATCTGTAGATGTCCTTTATAACCACAGTATTATGTAAAATGCCTATTTGTTTACAAAATCTCTCAAAGCAAATTGAAGAGATGTCAGCAGTTATAGGGGCTTGTTTGCAAAGCCTGCCTGCCCAGACTCAATCCCCAGTATCCCCTTAAAGCCAGGTGCACAAAATGGTACATGCATCTAGAGTTTGATTGCAGCCCTGGTGTTTGTTTGTCTCTCTCAAATAAATAAAAAAATTAAGAAAAAAATCCCGGGCCAGGCATGGTGGTGCACGCCTTTAATCCCAGAACTATCTTGAAAAACAAAAAAAAAAAAAAAAAAAAAAAAAAAATCTCTGGCTGGAGAGATGGCTTAGTTAGTTATGGCATTTGCGTGCAAAGTCAAAGGACCCAGTTCAACTCCCCAGGACTCATGTACACCAGATGCACAAGGGGCACGTGTGTCTGCAGTTCCTTGGCAGTGTGGTTGGAGGCCCTGACATGTCCATTCTCTATCTGCCTCTTTCTCTGTTATTCTCTCTCTCCAATAAATAAATAAAAAGAAAATATTTTTTAAAAATCTCTAAAAGCACTTAATGAATCAAGAAAGATGGGACTGGGGATGTGGCACAGTGGTAGTGTTCCGTAGAGGGGTGTTTTGGATCTCTAGCATCCCATAAAACAGACCAACAAGAATCAAAAGCAATATGAGGGGGCTGGAGAGATGGTCCAGTGGTTACGGCGCATGCCTGCAAAGCCTAAGGATCCAGGTTTGATTCTCCAGGTCTCACATAAGCCAGATGCACATGGTGGCACATTTGCCTGGAGTTTGTTTGCAGTGGCTAGAGGCCCTGGCATGCCCCTTCTCTCTCTCTCTCCCCCACCCCTCTCTCTGTCTCTAATAAATAAATAACTAAATAAAAACAATATGAGGGCTAGAAAGATCACTCAGTGGTTAAAGCACTTGCCTGCAAAGCCTAAGGACCCAGGTTCAATTCCCCAGTACTCACATCAAGCCAGATGCACAAAGGAGGGCATGCATCTGGAATTTGTTTGTAGTGGCTAGAGGTCCTGGCATACCTTTCTCTCTTTCTCAAATAAGTAAGGAATGGACAGCTGATTTAGCCATTAAAGTACTTGTCTACAAAGCCAAAGGACCCTGGTTCGAATCCCCAGGACCCACGTAAGCCAGATGCACAAGGTGGCACATGCAAAGGCCCTGGCATGACCATTCTCTTTCTATCTGCCCCTTTCTCTCTTTTACTCTCTCTCTCTCAAATAAATAAATAAATAAATATGTTAAAAATGAATAAATAAAACAAAAATCAATATGAGTGTGCAGTTGGTATGCCATGAATGTCTTGATCCTATACACTGATGATCCAATGGTCAAAACTGTGAGGATAACAATGGAGAATATAACACTGAGAACATGAAACAGTGAGGCTGGTTCCAAAAGAGTCTCCTGAGGGCCAGGCGTGGTGGCGCACGCCTTTAATCCCAGCACTAGGGAGGCAGAGGTAGGAGGATCGCCATGAGTTTGAGGCCACCCTGAGACTACAGAGTGAATTCCAGGTCAGCCTGGGCCAGAGTGAGACCCTACCTCAAAAAACCAAAAAAAAAAAAAAAAAAAAAAAGAGTCTCCTGAGGGCTGGAGAGATGGCTTAGCGGTTAAGCGCTTGCCTGTGAAGCCTAAGGACCCCGGTTCGAGGCTCCATTCCCCAAGACCCACGTTTGCTAGATGCATAAGGGGGCGCACACATCTGGAGTTCATTTGCAGTGGCTGGAGGCCCTGGCGTGCCCATTCTCTCTCTCTCTCCCTCTTTCTCTCTCTGTCTGTCGTTCTCAAATATATCAAAATAAAAAACAAAAAATAAAATAAAAAGAAGAGTCTCCGGAGGGAATACTCTCTGCACCTTCCATTTCTCTGAGCTCCAATATTTTTTTTTAATTTTTATCTGTTCTAAAGCTATATAAAGAAAGAAAGAGGGAGAGAGCGAGAGAGAGAGAGAAAAAATGGGCACACCAGGGTCTCCAGCCACTGCAAACAAACTCCAGATGCATGTGCCACCATGTGTGTCTGGCTGACATGCGTCCTGGGGAATCAAACCTGTGTCCTTTGGCTTTACAGTCAAGCACCTTAACAACTAAGCCAACGATCCAGTTCTCCCCCCCCCGCCCTTTTTTTTTTTTTTTTTCTTGAGGTAGGGTCTTGTTCTAGCCCAGGCTGACCTGGAATTCACTATGTAGTCTCAGCATGGCCTTGGACTCACAGTGATCCTCCTATCTCTGCCTCCCGAGTGCTGGGATTAAAGATGTGCACCACCACACCCAGCCTGTTTTATTTTATTTTTTGAAAAAAACATTCACTATGTAGCCTGGGCTTGGCTTTAAACTCAAGTTTCTCCTGCCTCTGCCTCCCAAATAAGCAAAATATTTTTAAAGAGAGCATTTAGATTTTAAATTTGATGTTCCAATTAAACTAAAAAAAAAAAAAAAAAGAGAGATAATTTTTTTTTTTCGAGGTAGGATCTCACTCTATCCCAGACTAGACTAACCTGGAAGATGTCATGTAGTCTCAGGATGGCCTCGAACTCATGGTGATCCTCCTACCTCTGCCTCCCAACTGCTGGGGTTAAAGGCCTGTGCCAATATGCCCAGTGAGATAATGTTTTTGAAAATATGTTTTCCATAGACTAAATACAGCTTTCTTGAAATAAATCACTAATGATTCCATAGATAGGCTATTTTGAATCTGTAAAATAATACTGGTAGGACATAAGTAGCTTTCTTACTACTACTTGTTTATTTGTGAGAAAAAGAGAGGGAGAGAATGAATATGGACGTACCAGGGCTTCCTGCTGCTGCAAACAAACTCCAGTTTCAAGTGCCACTTTGTACATCTGGCTTTACATGGGTATTGGGGAATTGAACCTGGGCTGCCAGGCTTTGCAAGCAAGTGCCTTTAACTGTTGAGCCATCTCCCCAGCCACCCACTGCTGTTAAGAATGCCTGCCTGCCTTGTGGATTTGGGCAAGCAATGTCATTTTATAATAAGGCTAAGTACCGCTGCTTCATTTCCACCTGCTCAGTGCCCTGTTGGTCATACCTGGTCTTGCAAAGACAGTGTGGAAAAGGCTGGCACACTCTTTGCCCATTTGATGCTCATAAAGAGAAGCCTTGCAGCTGATTCACACACTGACTCAGTGGCCACTTCGTAGAGATACATCGGGGTGCCGTTCACTTCGTGAGGGTACTGGCATGGGAAGAAGGAGAGGAAAAAACCATAGCTTTGTAAGGGAAGCCAACCGTTGATTCTCTGATTCAAACGGGGGAGGTGGTGGAAAGGAATCTGGAGGCTGTGCTTAAACATGCCGTTGCCATCAGTGTGTAAAAGCCAAACATTGCCATCTGTAGAGTTTGGGAAGCGATGCTTATCCAGAGGAGGCCCACTGCCGTTCTTTGAGGGCCTCTGCCTTCCCAGAGGGGTGTCTGGCTTCTCTGTCCCTTGCAGCAAATTTTTCTTGGGCCGAGCCAAGTGCCAGGCCTGGCTCTCAATTTAAACAAGAGCTGCTTGCATTTGTGTAAATAAAAATAGATGTGAAAAAAAAGTATAAATTAATAGGCATCCCATACACAAATATGCATGAGTATTTTTAGAAAGGATTAGTATATTATGGAAATATTTCAATTAGACATCTTAATCATTCACAGAACATTCCCATTCATAACTGACAACATATTCATAACATTACTTTTCCGAGCTTATTATACACATCAAGGGTAAGAAAGCAATATTAAATATTGTGCGTGTGTATGTGCCCAGGTGTCTGGCTTTCCTGCAGTGTGGGGCTGCAGCTGGTCTCCTCTGGGGGAAATCCTAGGCCCTTCTCCCCAGGGGAGCCGCTCAGGGCCTTGGGAAGGAATCAGCTGGTGGCCTGGGGCGCAGTCCCTAGGTGGCAGCCTTTCCAGGTGGTTCAGGCTGTGGTCCTTACTAGCAGGGCCCGGCCTGGTGGTGGCTCAGAAGTTAGGACAACATGGAGAATGCAGCCAGAATCTACACACTGTCCCAAATGCGAGCTCTGCATCTTTCTCTCTTGCACTGAGAATGAATCCCTTTGCTACGACGACAGATAACCAGAGATTAGCGACCCACGGGGCCCTGAGCCAGTCTAGTAAAGCAATGGTTCTCTTCTGGCCTCTGGGGGACACTTAAGGTTTAGATCGCCCCACCCACAACCAGCAGTGGGTGTTTCCTGCGGAGAAGGAGTTTGGGGGAGGGGAGGAGGGGGGAGGGGGAGTCCTCTTTTGCACCCACGCAGGGTGCACACTAAACGCGGGCCTCCTTGGCTCAACAGGACAGAGGAGGAGGCCCGGGCCCGGACCCCATCACATCTCCGAAGAGCTGGCTGCATGCTCCTCTCCGCTCTGCTCGGACCCCTCCGGGCTCTGCGCAGCACTGACCTTGGGCGTGGGCTGCGCCAGGCTCACGAGGGTCTGCCGCTCCGGGGTGGCGGTCACCGCGGCCAGCTCCAGACCGTGCGGCTCGAGCTGCGTGACGGCCGTGAAGAAGGCGGGGGCCGGCAGCGCGGCCGACGGGAAGTGCGCGCCGGCCCCGTTCTCCTCCTTGTGTCCTCGGAAGTACAGGGCCACCTGCTTGCGGATGGTGGACGTCCGAGGGCCCCGCTCGTGTTGCACGGCTGCGGAGACAGACGCCCGGGATCAGGGACTTCAGCGACACTGGGATGCTGCCCGCCCCGCCTCCAAGGCCGCGTCTGCACCCGCAGGGTTTACTCGAGAGCCCAGTGGAAGGGAGGAGGGCACGTGGGACCCTGGGCGCTTGGAGACCCTTTTCATCCGCAGGTAAGGGTCAGCAAGCCGAGGAAAACGGGAACCCACGACCAAAGGGCCACAATAGTGGTCCAGGCTCGAGAAACACAAGGTGTGCCCTCCTCATTCATGCAGGGAAAACAGAGATCTACTGGGCGGGAGGGTGCTCCACAGTCAAGAGAGGGAGCCCCAAGCACAGCCAGGCCCGGAAGGTTCCAGCTCCTCCCAGAACGACTGCCCCCACCTCTAGGTCTCCCCCACAAATATGGTTTGGCCTCCAAATGCCCCAGGAGAAAGTGACCGGAACCCCAGGGGGGATGGGACGAGAGAGAGAGAGAGAGAGAGAGAGAGAGAGAGAGAGAGCGAGCAGAGAGAGCGCACCGGCCTCCAAGTGTGCTTGGAGGAAGAAGGCAGGGGAGATGTAACAATTACCACCAACAGTTTAAACAAACAAATTAATTCCGGGTAATCTTCCTCCCGCAGAGCTAGACAACTTGTCAATACACCAGTGCAACAGGTTGGATGCTCCCGGCTGCTTCCTGCGCCCCGCCCTGAGGAGGGATGCCTGGCCTTGGAGGTAGTCTGGGTGCCTCCCTCCGCCACTGCAAGGCCCTCCCTGAGCCCTGTCCCCAGGTCCCCACTGTGTCCTCCTGCCCAGGGTTCCGTCTCCAGCCAGGCCTTTGGACACCCTTGCCAAACCAACAGGGTCTGCAGCGTGGACTGCTCTCCCTATGCTCAGGAGCGTTGTGAAGGCCCAGTTCTGGTCTGAGCCCCAGGGGTGCTGTGTGTCAGGGCACCCACGGGCGGCGCCACCCTGCTCCCTAACTCCTTTTTTTTTCTAATTTCTGTAGAACTGGGGGGGGAAAACGTTAGAAAAATCCAGTGGCTATATTGATTTTGGTAAATTGTGAACTTGCCCACAGGGGCTTGAAATTTCCCCTTTTCTGATCTCTCTACTCTCTCCTCCAAAACACCACCATCTCTCACCCTCACGTGGAGACCCCAGGAAGGGCATGTGCACAGCGAAATCCTGTGAGCACTGCGATGGGCTTCCAGGACTTAGGGTGTCAGGCAGGAAATATCTCCCATCTTCCCAGCTGCATGGATCCCCCAGCGCCGCCTCAGGGAGTGTGGTTTGGGGTGCAAATCTCCCAAAATGGGAATGAGCCTTGTCCTAAGGAATTCAGTAGGGTGGGCCAGGACTACCCAGAGAGGCTAAGACTGAAAACCAGAGGCCAATTCCCAGCATCTGGAAATGATTTGCATGCATAGGAGCCCCTAGTATTTTCTGTACATATAATTTGCTTACTACCCAATCAACATTAGAAGAATAAAGACATGGACTGATTACCGTCTTTGTTCATGTTGACTTCCAAACACTTCTTCAGCCGACAGGCCCTGCACTGGTTTCTGTGAGTCTTGTCTACCGGGCAGCCTCCCTGGAATAGAATACAAGCAGTAAGAGGCCCTCAGGGCATTTAGGTGGGGACGAGAACCCAGTGACTGGTGGCCCTGGTGGGGACCCCTCCTGGCCACAGACCCTGGAGCAGAGAGTTGAGAGCTGAGACCCACTAACTGGGGTGGAGGAAGCGTTGGACACAAGAACAGTCAGGTAGAGAAGGGGCTGGAACGTTTCCAGGCTGGGACGGGAGGGCCAGCCTACGACCCTGTGGAGGCCAAGCAGGAAAAGTCTTCCTGATGTGTTGGATTCTTCAGGGTTGGGGGAGGGCAACCTTTGCCAGTCTTGGAGTGGAGGACCTCCCGATAAGTCTTTTCAGGACCGAAGACAGCGACCCGCCTGTACCAGCCCGCCCGGATTTCCAGCCTTTAAGGTTTTAGAACCGGCTTCCGAGTGAACCCCTTGATGGGACAGATAAATCATTCCCACTTATTCTTCGCCCCTCTGTACCCTTCTTTTTGCTTTTGTACTTGAAGCCATCCTTAGACAACCAGCACGCAGAAACAACTCTCTGGTTCTACAGACTGGCCTCCACCCAGGCTCACAGAAACAGCCACTACTGGAAAGTGGGGTATAAACCAGTGTTTAGTTGGTCAAGTCCAACAGAAAGTGAGGCTGGGAAGGGCAGAGCGGAGGCCCTAGGAGAAATTCAGGAGGATGTGTGATAAACGCTGCAAAAGATATATGGGGGCGGGAAGATGGCTTGGTAAACCAGATAGGGGTTTATGTGCGTAGCAAGGGATTCTGGCATGGACACACACACACACACCCTCTCTCTCACTCTCTCTCTGTTTGTATGTATATATATATTGAAGAATATACTATGGATTAACATGATAACTGTTAAATAATTGCTGCTTTAGAAATATTTATCAGACAGGAGTGAGAAAACAAATGTCTTACCTAATACAGTTTTCTGGGGGAAAATGGCCATAAAAATAGAACATTTGGGACATGAGAGATGGCTTAGTGGTTAAGTCACTTTCTTGAAAGCCTGATGGACAGGTTCAAATCCCCAGTACCCATGTAAAGCCAGGTGCACAAGGTGGTGTTCATTTGTAGTGGCAAGAGGCCCTGGTATGCCCATTTGAGCTCTCACTCTCTGCCCTTGCAAATAATAATAATAAATCATAATAATAATAACAAGAATATTAGGCCAGGCATGGTAGTGCATGCCTTTAATCCCAGCACTAGGAAGACAGAGGTAGGAGGATCGCTGTGAGTTCAAGGCCACCTTGAGACTACATAGTGAATTCCAGGTCAGCCTGGGCTAGAGCGAGACCCTACCTGGGAAAAACAGAAACAAAAAAACGCAGAACATTTACAGATCATGCTTCTCCCAACCCCCTACTCAGTGCTGGGATGAACACGACACTTTGTGCCTTGTAGGCAAGCTCCCACTAAACTGTGTCCTCATATCTTGGGATTTTTGAAAAAAAAAAAAAAAAAAAACCTTTTTCTTTATTTATTCATGAGGAGAGGGAGATGGAGGGAGGGAGAGAAAGGAAAGAAAGGAGGAGAAGGAGACAGAGGAGGGGGGAGGAAAAGAAGGAGGCCAGAGCCTCTTGCCACTGCAAACAAACTCCAGATGCATGCATCAATTAATTAGTGCATCTGGCTTTACATGGAAAACTGAACCCAGACCTGCAGATTTTGCAAGCAAACACCTCTTGACTGTTGACCCATCTCTCCAGCCTACGTCTTAAGTAGTTTTTGTTGTTGTTTTCGAGGTAAGGCCTCACTCTAGCCCAAGCTGGCCTTGCACTCAAGTGGTCCTCCTACTGCTCCCTCCTTAGTGCCACCATGCCCAGCTCACATCTTGGGTTCTTAAAAATATTTATTTTTTTTTATTTAGAGGGAAAAAAGGCAAATAGAGAGAGAATGGGCATGCCAGTGCCTCTAGCCACTGCAAACAAACTCCAAATGCATGTACCACCATGTGCATTTGGCTTATGTGGGTCCTGGGAATTGAATCTGGGTCCTTAGGCTTCACAGGCAAGGTAGGGTCTCACTCTAGCCCAGGCTGACCTGGAATTCACTGTGTAGTCTCTGGGTGGCCTCAAACTCACAGTGATCCTCCTACCTCTCTCTGCCTCCCAAGTGCTTGGACTAAAGGAGTGCGCCACCACGCCTGGCTATCTTGAGTTTTTGAGTCCAGGTCTTTCTACCATACCTCAGATTGAACTTGAACTTGCTGTGTAGTCTACACTGGTCTCAAATTTGTGACTTCCCTGTCTCTGTCTACAGAAAGCCAGCACTAGAGCCAGCTCAGATAAAGTTTCTTTTGGAATTTATCCAGTGTTCATGTCACTACTGAGGGGACAATATACATAAATAGAAATTTTTGTTTTGAGATGCTGGGACTAGAACCCAGGGCTGGGTAATCACTTTGCCACTGAGCTACACCTATAGCCATTTGCATGAGAATTTTATACACAGAAAATTATTTTCATCTTTTTTTTTTTTTTGGTTTTTCAAGGTAGGGTCTCACTCTAGCCCAGGCTCTCCTGGAATTCACTATGTACTCTCAGGGTGGCCTGGAACTCATGGTGATCCTTCTACCTCTGCCTCCCAAGTGCAGGGATTAAAGGCCGACGCCACCACGCCTGGATATTTTCATCTTTTTTTAAAGGCATGTGCCACTACACCTGGCCCTAATATTTATTTATTTATTTATTTATTATTTATCTATTTATTTATTTATTTGAGGGGGGAGGGAAAGAATGGGTGCACCAGGGCCTCCAGCTACTGCAAATGAACTCCAGTCACATGTGCCACCTCGTGCATTTTGCTAGGTGGGTCCTGGGGAATCAAACCTAGGTTCCTTAATCACTAAGCCATCTCTCCAGCCTTTGCTTCATCTTTTTTTTTTTTTTTTTTAAGAATGGGCATGCCAGGGCCTCTAGCCACTGCAAACGAACCCCAGATGTGTGTGCCCCCTTGTGCATCTGGCTAATGTGTGTCCTGGGGAATCGAGCCTCGAACCGGGGTCCTTAGGCTTCACAGGCAGGCTCTTAACTACTAAGCCATCTCTCCAGCCCCATATTTTTTTTTAAGAAATATTTTTATTTATTTATTTGAGAAAAAGAGGGAGAGAGAGCGAAAGAGGCAGAGAGACAGAATGGGCACATCAGGGCCTCCAGCCACTGCAAACAGACGCCAGACGCATGTGCCACCTTGTGCATCTGGCTTATTGGGTTCTAGGGAATCGAACATGGATCCTTTGGTTTTACAGGCAAACGCCTTAACTGCTAAGCCATCCCTCCAGCCCTCCTTGCCTCATCTTTAATACCATTATCTCTGGAGTTGGAATGAGTATATTTACCTCCTGAAATGTTCATGAGGGAAAATTATACATAAGAATGCAGTGTTACACGGGTATGGTGATACGCACCTTTGATCTCAGTGCTTGGGAGACTGAGGCAGGAGGTTCCAGGCCAGCCCAGGGCTACAGAGTGAGTTCCAACTCAGTTGAGTTAGACCCTGCCTCAAATGTGCCTCAAAAGCATATATATATATATATATGTATGTATGTATGTATATAAATTTCTTTTGATGTTTCAAGGGTCTCACTCTAGCCCAGGCTGACCTGGAATTCACTATGTATCCCAGGGTGGCCTTGAACTCACTGTGATACTCCTTCCTCTGCCTCCCAAGTGATGGGATTAAAGGCATGTGCCACCACACTGGGGAAGAATGCAATTTTATATAACCTCAATTCTCCAATTAAAAACATGATGATAGCTGGGGGTGGTGGCACACACCTTTAATCCCAGCACTTAGGAGGCAGAGGTAGGAGGATCACTGAGAGTTCGAGGCCACCCTGAGACTACATAGTGAATTCCAGGTCAGCCTGAACCAAAGTGAGACCCTACCTCGAAAAACTAAAAACAACAAAAAAAAAAAAAAAAAAAAAACAAAACAAAACAAAAAACATGATGACTTGGAGCTGGGTGGGGATGTGGTTCAGTGTCAGAGCACATACTGAGCATGCATATGCACCAAAACCAGACAAAAATATGTGAACTTTTAAAAATGAACATGAACAAACATTGATTACAATTTCTAAATGAACGCATTACTAATTAATATAAAACTAAAATATTTTTTATCTAGCCTTTGGACAAAAGAAAGGAAATATAGAAATTTTAGGAGTTTTTTTTGTTTGTTTGTTTGTTTTTTTTTTTTTTTTGAGGTAGGGCTTCACTCTAGTTCAGGCTGACCTGCAGCTTACTCTGTAATCTCAGGCTGGCCTCAAACTCAAGGTGATCCTCCTACCTCTGCCTCTCAAGTGCTGAGATCAAAGGCATGTGCCAGACAAAATTTGAGATTTATTTAGTTAGTTAGTTAGTTATTTATGTTTTTCCAGATAAGGTCTTGCTGTAGCCCAGGCTGACCTAGAATTCACCATGTAGTCTCAGGGTGGCCTCAAACTCACAGCAATCCTCCTACCTCTGCCTCCTGAGTGCTGGGATTAAAGGTGTGTGCCACCATGCCCAGCTATTTTTTAGGTTTTAAGAGCACTCTTCAGGGTATTTTTAGCCAGTGTTATAATTCAATGCAAAGAGGTTTAATGAACTTATTATTGCGGGGTGTTGTGGTGCATGACTTTAATGGCAGCACTCGGGAGCCAGAGGTAGAAAGGTCACTGTTTGAGGCCAGCTTGGGACAACAGAATGAGTTTCAGGTCAGCCTGGGCTAGAGCAAAATTCTACCTCAACAAATAAAGGAAAGAAAGAAAAGAACTTGTTATTAAGTGTAATCAAATGTCCGATGTTAGTGGTCTCTTCCTCACTATTCTGATCAACATGCAAATAGAAAATGGAACTCACCAGTTCTTTGGTGTGTCTTCAGGCCACATGAAATGTACATACAGTGGCACATATATTCTCTTTGCAAAGAGATGCAGGCTTGATGGATCGGTCACCATTCCTTTTCATGTACTTGGACTGACATGACTATGTTGGAATTGATAGCAGTCTCCTTTAGCGATACTAAGCTTAGCACCTGAGACTCCCAATTCTGTGTTGCATACAAGTGAAAGATAACCTAGCCTGGTATGGTGGCCCAATGCCTGGGACCGAGGCAAGAAAATCATGAGGTTGAAACCAGCCCGAGCTATATAGCAAGACCTGTCAATAATAATATTCCAAGTGGGAGCCTGGTCAAATCTGATACTCCACAGAATCCCAAATTTGTAGAGCTCCCGGGGTACAGTTCTGTGTGTGTTTATAATGTGATATGTCCATAAGCTAGACATTGTGTACACGGCTAAGCAGGTGAGAGGTCAAAATAACTTATCCAAATGCATGTGTCATCTTGTATTTGCCACTAATCCAAACCTAGCAGGAATGTGTATAAGCAGGCATGCCATCTGAATAAGTCACAGTAGGGCTGAAGAGACAGAGATGGCTTTGTGGTTAAGGCCTTGCAAAGCCTGTTGGCTTGAGTTTGATTCCCCGGAATGCACATAAAGTCAGATGCACAAAGTAACACATGCCTCTGGAATTCTTGTGCAGCTGCAAGAGGCATGCCCATCTTCTCTCTCCCTGTCTCTCTCTCATAAATAAATAAATAAATAAATAAAAATATTTCTAAAGTACATAAATAAATAAACATATTTTTAAAGTATTTGTATTTGTTTACTTGCAAGCAGAGAGAGAGAGAGAGAGAGAGAGAGAGAGAGAATGGGCATAGCAGGGCCACCGGCCGTAGCAAATGAACTCCAAATGCATGTGCCACTGGCTTTATCTGAGTACTGGGGAATAGAACCTGGGTCCTTAGGCTTTGCAGACAAGAGCCTTAACTGCTGAGCCATCTATCCAGCCCTAAGTAAATGTTTTTAAAGGTCACAATAAGTTGCTAGCACCAGACAATGAATTCATGTGTACCAGCTACGCTCATTAGTGGAAGCCTTCATCATTTGGTGACCAGAGGGATGGTTCCTGACTAAGGGACTCTCATGGATCTTCCCAGGCAAGGCCTCCATGCAGAGGACAAGCAGAGCATAGATCAGAAGACTGGTCTTCTAGGGCCACATAACCTGGTACTGAGCTGAAGACCCAGTCGGGGGGGGGGGGGGGGGCGGTCTGCTCACTTTGGCTGAGCTCAGCTCATCCGTGACAGCCTTGTCTCTGGGAAACAGCTGTCTGCTGGAAACCAAACCAGCACCAGCCAAGCTGTCTTGGGAGCAGGGAGGGAGGAAGATGCAGGAAGGTGAGAGGGTCACCCATCACACCTCAATTTGAGTTTTCTCTTCTTGCTTCCCTGGCCCGTTTCTGACTAGACCCAGCTAAGGTTCCACGGATGCAGAGCCTCACCACTTGCACATGCGCGGAGCGGCCTGCTTCTCCAGGGCTGAAGGGGCGCAGGGCCTGGCAAGCACCACCTGTCTTCCAAGGAACCACGGCTCACCTTGGCGTCGGGGCTAAAGGTGGGCCTGACTCAAATGAGTTAGGGTTAGGAATGGGGTGCAGTGGGCAACAAGATGATATGGCTTGTTCCCCCTCCCTCTCTGTCTCTTATGTAAAAAAAAAAAAACAAACAAACAATTTAGGTGGAGAGATGACTCAAGCTTGCTTGCAAAGCCTGACTGCCTGCATTCGACTCCCCAGTACCCACGTGAAGCCAGATGCACAAAGTAGTACATGCATCCAGACTCCTATGCAGTGGTAGGAGGTCCTCATATACCCAATTCTCATTCTCTCACTCCTTGCAAATAAATGAATAGAAATATAAAAACCATATGATTTATTTATTTGCTGGGGAATGTGTGTTCCAGGGCCTCTTGCCACTGTAGAGGAACTCCATATGCACCAGGCTTTACATGTGCACTTGGGAATCACACCTGGGCGGTCAGGCTTTGCAAGCAAGGGCCTTTAATGGCTGAGCCCTCCATTCTCCTTTCTACTTGTTGTTTGGAGTCTAAAGTTCCTTAGGTCCTCCGGGTGGGCTTTACAACCATTAGGTGTGGGACTTACTCATTGTCAAAATCTGGCAAGAGGTTTTTTTTTGTTTGTTGTTTTTAAGCATTGGAAGCCTATGGTTGTTCAAGACTCCCATCTGCACACTTATCTTTCTTCCCTTACCTTATCTGGGCTTTCCATAGTCAAAGGGCCTCCCAGAGTTGAGTCAGGAAGGATGGGAGAGGATAGGAGGGGTCTGAGTCAGGCTTCTCTTCTGCCTCAGAAAGTAAAAAGGGGTGCTGGGCAGAAAAGAGGGGGAAAGCAGCGTGGGGGGGGGGAGCTGACGGTGCTGTAGCCGAGAGGAAGGAAGGAAGGTACCTGGTTTCCAGACTTGCACACGTACGTCCTATTCCTTCGGATACTCCGCTTGAAAAAACCAGAGCAGCCGTCACAAGCATAGACCCCGTAGTGTTTCCCGGAGCTGCGGTCACCACACACTTTGCAGGGGATATCTAAAATGCGGCCTGAAATGGCAGGGAAGACAAGGAAAAGTGGGAAGGGGCAAGAGGAGAAGAGAGAGAGAAAGAGAGAGAGTGGAGCTAAGCAATCTGACCTCTGAGGGGATTAGCATGGAAGCTGCGGTAAAAGCAAATAATGAAGTGATTTTATAGCCAAACTTTTTTTTCCTTGAGCAAGTGTCAGTTTCCTACAATGAGCATTATTCATGCACCGCTACATGTATTTGGGTCCCCTCTAATCGCCGAGACCCATTTTGGAAGAAAAGATTACAGCAGGCCCGGGTGGCAGCACAGCCTGCCACTGCCTTTCTGCTCCCAGGAAAGTTTGGCTGCATCCCTCCTCCGGCTCTTGCTTTTAAACAGAAAAAGAAGTTGTGTGAGCGAGGCCCGAGGAGACAAACTTGAAATGTAAAAGGGGAAAGAAGAAAAACAAACAGGGCTGGAACCGGGGATGGCAGCTGGAAGGCCTTGGAGCTTTCTGTGAGCTCTGCTGTTGTTATGATTAGGATTATTATTGTGATGCTAATACTCAGATTATTAACGATAATAAGGGTAGTGGTAATGCTCAACTTTCTCTTTACCTATTAAAAATGTTTGGTGGATCACTTTTGAGAAATTGTTTCTTTTAGGAAAAAAAAAAAATTTTTTTTTCCTAGGAAGTGGCACAGGTCTGGGCAAGGGAGAGGAAGAAAGCAAGCCGTGGCTCTCTTGAGAGGGTATCTTGGGACATCCTTTCTCCCCTAAAGACTGGCCTCTCCCTGCTTGGTCCAGTGTGCGGCTTCCTAAGAGTTTTTCCACCTCTGGCAAGGGCTGAAAACAAAAATTTTTTTGGCTTCAATTTCTCCAGGATGTCTGTATCCCCAGCTCAGGAAAACTTTCCTTGGAATCCCTCAGGCCTAGCCTGCTTACCATCCCAGGAGGAAGAAAGTAGGTGACAATTGAGAAAGGTGGGGGGGGGGGTTGTTTTTCCTCTCAGGTTCATATCCAACAAGTGCCTGGAATGATTTCCAGGGACTCAGAAGTCCTTCCTCCGGACAACAAAGGGAAAATTTTGACAAGTGTGTGCACTTTAAGGGAAAAAAAAAAAATAAACGAGCTAATGACAGTTAAGATTTTCCCATCGCTACCGGTCCAGAAGTCTCCATTGGAGGCCCAGGCGATCTCAGACCTGGGGTGTGGGTGGGTGGGGGGAAGCTGCCCCGGGAGCGCCCAGGTCCGGGGTTGGCGAGAAGCGGGAGTGAGAAGGCACCGGGCCGCCGCAGCCCGGGAGGTGAAGGCCCAGCCGGCCGGCCGAGGCCCGGGGCTTCGGAGGTGGATGCTGAACGTCTCAGTGAGTTGGCAAGCCCCGAGCTGCATCCCCCAGGTGGAGGGGGGAGGAGGGAGGACCGGGCAGGGGGAGGTCGGTAACGACCGGGCTCAGCCGGGGTAATTACAACCCCGCCGCAGCACCTGCCTATAGAGCCACCAGTGACCCGTCAAAAAGAGTAGCATGGGAATTCGGACGGCGACAAAGGCAGGCGGGGGAGGCGCTGCGCGCGGCGGCCACCGCCTGGGCGCCCCCCGGCTCCCGCAGGGCAGGCGGGAGGCTGGGCCGGGGGAGGAGGGGCTGCAGGGGCCGCCGCGGCCCTGTCCCTCCACCGGCTGGCCTGTCACTCGGCCCCCCGAAGGACTCGCAGGAGCCTGGGTCGCGGGCTCTGGCCGCACCGTACCCCTTCTGGAAGCAGTAAACTGGGGTCTCCTGGTTTTGCAGCCATTCCCTTCTGCAAGGCACACGCTCTGGTCGTCCCGGGGCGTGTGGGGGCGTGTTGAGGACCCAGCAGCACTGTCGCACCCGGCTGTCCACTTCACGGTGGCACTGACGACGATGCCACAATGAACTCGTCGGGGGAGCACTGGTGGGCCTTCTCCCCCTCCCCTCATCCAGACAGGAGGCCAGGGACACAGATCTCTGGAGAATCCACTGGGGACAGGGCGAAGACCACTGCGGGGTCGGTGACCCTTCTCCAGCCATCTCATGGGCTGTAGCTCGTCCTTGCACCAGGATCACCCTTGCTTGGAACGAGGGCAGATGCAAGGCACAGGAGGGAGGGCCTCGAAAATTCCAGGGCATTGCCCTGGTCTGCTCCTCAGACTGCACCACCAGCCACATTAAGGTGACTTGGGGTCACAGACAAGCTGGTTGACCTGTCGCAGAGCTCCCCTCATTTAGCAAGCCCAGTGAGCTCCGACTTGAGGCGAAGTGGTAGTGGTGGTGTGTGTGTGTGGGGGGGGGGTGTTCCCGTAGCTGGAAAACCGTTCTTAACTTCCCTCCCCAGGGGGTCCCTGGGGCTTTTTGTGTGTCATAATTGCCTAAAGATATATGGCAGCTTCGATTACTGTAATCACCATCAGAGGCTGTTGAAAGAAGTTAGTCTGGGCTCCAGGGGTGACTGGCCAGGGTCTAGTTACCACCCAGGCGGGGCTCCGAGTGACACAGCTCTGCCCTCCAACCGCGCGAAGCCAAGCGCAGGGGGAGATGCAGACCGCCCAGCCCTGCCCGGTCCTGACCCTCCCGGCTGCTCGCCGACCCCTCCGCCGGGGGCTGAGGGCCGCGGGTTTCTGAAGATCGCCTGGATTCAGCCGGCTGCGACCAGGAACTGCCTTTAAATTTTTATTTTATTTTATTTTATTAATTAATTAATTTTTTTTACTGGCCTGAGAAACTTCTACGGAGTTGCCCGGCCTGCAGGCCTCCAAGGCCAAAGTCAAGCTTGGAAAATTAGAGAGCTCTTTTTAAGTTTCCCCAAGGTGCCCGCACTGCACCGGGCCACCAATCAAGAGGATTCTCCAGCGTCTAGTTCACTGAGCCAGGGGGCAGTAACAGCCGCCCCCCCACCCCAGCAGAGGTCCCTTCTTCCCTCTTTCTGGGGCCTCACCTTTCTAGCCTGCAGGCCAGGGCATCCCAAGGGGGTGGGGGGGGGGTGGATGGAGTCGGAGGCTCCACATTTCCAGGGACCGAGTCCAGGGCCTGTCCCAGGATGAGGCCCGGAGGCCTGCTCAGACCCCCAGGCTTCGGCTTTTGCAATGCAGCAGCAAAGGCCTCCTTCTGCTTCCCTTGGGCAGGACACGCACCCTGAGGACACTGGCGACGAAAAAGCGAGCTCGCCTCTTTTAGCCGGGGGACAGCTGGGGACAGGGTAGGCCCAAGGCTAACAGAAACCGCAGCCCTTTCAAGAGCTGGCTGTGCACTGCGGCTGCGGTGCAGGCTCCTTCCCTCCGCTGTGCCCTAGCTCTCTGGACGCTCTTTCTTGTTGTTGGTTTTTTTTGTGTGTGTGTTTGTTTGTTTGTTTACATTGACTTTGCTCTACTTTTTAAACGGCGGCACTTAAGCCCAAGCAAACGGACAAAATGAAACACAACCTATTCCTTGTAGGGGTGGGAGGTAGGGGCGGGCGCTACATCCTCCCCCCCCCCCCCCCCCCGCCAGTGGGACTTGAGTATCCCGGACTCTCCCAACTTTGAAAGACTGGGCACAATGCGGGAGAGGGAGGGGGAGGGGACGGCCGGGAACGCACTGAGCGCCAAAAAAAAAAAAAAAAAAAAAAAAACTGTTACAGGCGAAAATAAGGCGATCGGCTGGAGAACTCGAGGATGCGGGCCCCTAAGCAGCAGCATCGCCAGCCGGCTGTGGACCTTAGCACCCACCGCAGCGGGTCCCGGGGGGAGGCGGGAACTGCGAAGCCCCGGGGAGCTCGGAGAACCCCCCCGGCGGCGCCTTCCCAAAGGCGGCTTCAGGCCTGCACACTCCCGGGTCCCACCGGGGCCGCACGCAAGAGCCCTCGCACGTCCAAGGAGCCCTGCACTCCCGCGTGGGGTGACCACAGAGATTAGCTGCGGCTGGGCGACCCGTGGGAGAGGAAGTTTGGAGGAAGGGGAGAAGCGCCCCGAGGGACCAGGCCGCTCCCGGCCGCCTGTGCGGAGCTCCCCGCTCCGAAAGTCCTCGGGATTAAGGATTTGGTTCTGTCTTTGCTCAAGTGGCTCGCCATACTTTAAATTCCCCAGTTATGACCTACACGGATTTAGGATTAAGGAAAATGTGACTTTTACATTGTTTCTGCTTCCCAGTTTGCAGGATTATTTGCAATAGCTAGAAACGGGGTGCAAAGCATTCCATTCAAATCCGCTTTGCACGGACGGAGTTGCTTTGGAGCTGGGAGTTTGGAGCCGGTGAGTGGACTGTGCGGCTGCCCGGGGCTTCGGCTCCGTTCCCGCCCCCCCTGCACCCCAACTCACCCCTCCTCCCACCCTCCGCACCTGGCGGCTAAATGGAAACCAGTCGCCGGACGGGTGGGCTGCGCAGGTCGCAACCTCCCTAACAGGCTAGAGAGACGGGGATGCAAACCATCCAGAAGCAACGAAGTCGCTCTACCCTTTCCACCGAAGCGCTCCAACTCACGGTCCCAGAGGAGCTGGGCCGAGGGCACACGCCCGCCTGGAGTCCCTCTCCCCGGGTTCGGATCCGCGGGGTTCCGGGCTGGACCTCCCCGGCCTCCCGTCTGCCCGCCCGAGGCTGCGTGCCCGGGCCACCCCCGCCCCCCGCGACCGCTCGAGAGGTACCCACTTGTTGATCCGGCCGGCTTGCTCATGCTGGCGGTCCCGGGGCGGAGCGGTTGGTGGGCACTGCCCGAGTCCCGGCCGGCGGCGGCCGTCTCGCTGCCCGGCGCCCCGGCTCTCCACACGCCCTCCAGCCTGCGAGGCTCTCGGGGCCGGACAGGTGGAGATCGTTCGCACCCTGTCCCCCTCTCCGAGAGCTCAGAATTCGTTCCACGGTGGAAATGTAAGCATCCTTAAGTTTTCTTCCCGGCTCTTGCAAAAACTGCAGCTGCTGGGAAATGCGGCTTGATGTGGACACGCGCGTGAACAGAAAGATGGAGAGATGGACAGGCAAGCCGAAGAAGGGTTAAGGACAGCACGGGGGGGGGGGGGAGGTATTGAAGGACAGAGATGGAAACACGAAAACGGTCTTCCTACGGGGCAGAGAGGGCACGATCCCCCTCTTTCCCCATGCCTGTCACTCGCTTTTCAGTGTCTTCCTGTGCGCAGACACGCAGATCGAGACGGACTGCAGGTCTCCGGAGAACACAGCCGCGATCGCCGAGGCCGACGGGGGGTCCGCGCTGCGGGGAACCCCGGCGTCCCGTGGCGACACTTAGATGGCTGGGGAATCTTGCGTGGGGACAGAGGCGGCCGGGTCCGGGCTTCCAGGGACAGCTGTGCACGCAGCAGCGAAGGGTCCCCGAAGTTCATTACCCTGTGACTTTGTGCCTGTCGCTGAGGGCTGGGTACCCTGTAATATCTCCAGAAGCGCTCTGACAGGCAGCCGCGGGGAGGGGAATAGGGCGTCCCTGGCCCACTTAGCTTTTCCCCCAACTCCTGGCGGGGTCTGACGTCAGCCATGTGCGGGGAGGAGATGGGGAAGAGGGAGGGGGTTAAATGCTAATGATATTAATGAACCTCCAAGCGGCTCCCGAAGAAAATGCAGGCGCTCTAGCGAGCTGACGAGTTAGAGTGTGAATATGGGAGTGCGGCTCGGTGCGTGAGTGATGGGCGAGGACCGCGCTGCTCTTGTAATAAAAATGAATTATCATTATATTTCATGGCAAGGGAGAAGGGGAGGGGTGACGGGGCTTTCTCAAAATGCTTCCCCCCCCCCCCCGCCTCTCTCTCCAGAGTGGCAGACAGATAGATTCGTGGAAGAAATTGGGTGGCTGTTGTTTGTGTGATTGTGCGCGCCGGACACGGCCATGTGAGTTGGTTCATTGTTGGTCTCGTGCCCCTTCTGTTGGGTAAAACTTGGATCTGCCCCCGAGGTGAGTAATTTCTTCATTTTGCAACTATCTATGGAGAGTCAGGACTGAGGACGCTGTGCGTGGAGTAGGGCCTGGGATGGGGGGTCTTCTGGAGCCTGTGAGATCCTGTGGCCTTCGCGAGGTGGGTTCGGGCACCAGCCGCGCGCAGGGCGGTGCCAGGTCCTCCTAAGCAAACCCGGCCAGCCCAGGGCTGTCCGAAGCTCCCCTGGTCTTCATTACGTGCCCTGGAGAGGCTGTGGCCGGTCGCCGGGAGTGCGTCGCTGGCCTCCCTCTGCAGGGCCTGGGATCCCGAGAGCTCGGCCAGCCGCGGCAGCTGGGCTCTCGCAGGGACCGCGCGCGCCCACAAACCCGCGGTCTCCATCTCCAAGAGACGAGTTCTATCTAAGCCCTCTGGGCGGTTTGAACTTGTCGAACCTGAGCTGGCCAGCCTCTCCCCCCGGCAGTGGGCCTGACCACACGGGTCAGGGGGTCGTGCCTTCCGCCTTCTGCCCCGGGGTTCCAGGGCTCAGAGGGGAGGAGAGCCCAGGCCAGCACTCAGCCCCAACTCCCTCCAGACTCACTGGGAACTCGGGTTTTGGAAGAGATCGTGTGCGTGCACGAGCGTGCCAGGCGTGCCCCCCAGCCCTCGCTCGAAGGGCGATTGCAGGTCCTGGGCCCCGGACGCTCCGAGCTCCGGCCGCAGCACGTGACCGCGGCGGCTTGGGCTCGCGGGGCAGCGCGGGGTGCACACGCCACTCGCGAGAGCCCTGCTTGCTCCAGGGTGTGGCGGGCCACCCAGAAAACCCGAGAAAGGATGACCATTTCCCAAGCTCCCAGGCCTCAGTGGCGTTTTTCTAATTGGAGCGCGTTCAGGGCGTGGTGGAGCATAGCCATAAGCCTGAGGGAATTTTTTTAGGTGACAGGGTGAGAAATCAACATTTTTTTGACAGCCAAGTTGGGCCGACAGCCAGCCCTGCTTTCAGCATAAGTACAAGCTCGAACTCTGCTCCTAGAGGGGGGAAGGTGTTTAAGGCGAGGATTTGGGAGATGAGATGCCAGAATCGGTTTTGAACCCTCGGATTCTGACTCCAGCCAGAAATCCACTTGATGCGGCCACCACCACCATCACGATGTGGAAGCGGAAGGGCGCGCTTGGTCAAGGACAAAGAACTTCAAGTCGGACTAATTTGCGGGCCAGTTGAGGGCAAGAGGTGGGGGAGACTAGAACGAAGCCCGTCTCCAGGGGAAAGTTGAGGGCTGTGCGGCTTCAGAGGAGGAGAGCTAGGAGCCTTTCACGTGCTAGACATTGGAGGTAGAAGGACATGGCTGTCCTGGGCTCCAAACCTCTGGCTACTTATTCCCCTTCCCTCTACTCTAGCTGAAAACTTCTGGAGAATACTCTGGTCAGTTTGTCAAAATCAAAATGGCAATGTTCCTTCACTAGTCACCACCAGATCCTGATCATGCAGGGTGCCAAAAAGCCTACTGAGAGCCAGGCATGGTGGCCTTTAATCCCAACACTTGGGAGGCAGAGGTAGGAGGATCACTGTTAGTTCAAGGCCAGCCTGAGTCTACATAGTGAATTCCAGGTCGGCCTGGACTGGTGTGAAACGCTGCCTCAAAAAAATAAAAGTAAAAAATATATAAAAAGTAAAATAAAAAGCCCATTGAAAACACACACACACACACACACTCCTGGCAAAAGGCGCAATGCACATTCACTGGGTGCCGGACTGTAATTATCTGCCTGCTTTGCATACTTCACGATACAGTTCTGAAATCATTGTGATGACTTTCTGGCACAATTGCTTCAGTGGTAAGTAATGGTAACTTCAAGCTCCAGTGTAGGCAGGAGGCTCCCCAAAGAAGCCCAAGAGTCCACAGGTTCTCTGCTCCCACCAAGCTGCTAATGGCCATAGAGACTTGGGTTCTAAATTGTGGGAACTGATGTGCTCTTGGGCACAGCTCAGAGGGAAAAGCCTTTGCAGGATAAAGACTGTGACTTCATTTTCCTATTCATAGCTCCCAACACACCCACACGGTGAGGCTTATAGTGCAGCAGAAAAATGTAGGAAAGAAGAAAGAGACTGAACACTGGCCGGTTTCCTGACAGACCAACTCAGGCGCGGTCCTAATCAGCTGTGTAACCTTGGGCAAGTGACTAGACTTCTCTGGATTCTAGATTGTTACTTGTAAAAGGATTCTGTCTCTATTCAACTTTAAGTTTCAATGCTTTTCCCCATGAGACCATTAAAAAAAATGATTGACGAAGACTACGTCCACTTTATCTCAGAAATACCTTTAAACAGAGATAAGCCCTTAAATTATTTTATTTATTTATTTGTGTGTGAGAGAGTGAAAGAGAGAGAAAATGGGTGCACCTGGGCCTCTAGCCACCGCAAACAAATTTCAGACGCATGCATGCACCACCTTGTGCATCTGGCTTTATGTGGGTCCTGGGGAATCGAACCTGGGTCCTTTGGCTTTACAGGCAAGCACCTCAACTGCCAAGGCTATCATCTTCAGCCATTCCACACCCACACTCTTGTATGGAGCTCTCAACCAAGGCCAAAGCCCCCACAATAGGGCACACGTCTTTTCTTGAAGGATGCTTGCAGTTTGGTATAGGAGATAAATGGGATCGTGAAAAAGAGACGCAGGATCCTGGAGTTTTTCTGTCCATCCATCAGTCCACCCACTTCATTGAATAATGAGCACACCACCCCTAGGAAATGAGAGGTTAGTGACATGCATCCAGTCCCAATGAAGTGAAGCAGACATATCAAATGTTTTAGATGGGGATACGATTCAGGAAATGCTAGGAAAAAATATATAGAGAGACCCCTAAACTATCACCAGTGCTGTGGGCTACAAGGGGGTGCCTGGGAAGTTGGCCTTGTGTTAAGAGAATGTGCTACCTGTGAGAACTGGTGCTCATCCGCTGCTCAAGTCCCTTCCAAGAGCTTAGAGCAGGCTGGGCCAAGAATCCTGTTAACTAGCTGCATGAGGGGCAGGAAGAGGGAGAGAGAGAGAGAGAGAACCCAGACCATCTAACCAGCTCTGCCACTCACTGGCTGGGGTGGGGGGGCGGATGTGGCCCTCCTTTCCTTTCACTGTCTCTTCCCATCCTCCTAAATTAAGACATAGAGTGGGGAAGAAAAGTCTTCCTCATCAGCAAGCAAAGCTGCTGAAGTTGGTATGGGATCAACACCCCTTTCCCATCAACTCCTCAGAGGCTCCTGGGTCTCTACACCTTCATGCCTTCAGCTCTATTGGTAAGCAGTTAAATATTCAGATGCAGGAAATGGCTGGGGGAGCTTACCAGTTGAACTTGGCTAAATTTGAATGTTCAGTTTGCAAAAACAAAACAAAACAAAAACAAACAAAAAAGCAACACTGACTCAAGTTTTTATTTGGCTGCTTGTTTATGTGAAGGAGAAATTGGCTTTTCATTTGCTTCCAAGTTGTAACCCGACCTGTGGTCATAGCTTGCCCATGGGTGGTGAGAGGCAAGTTATGAGCAGAGTCTAGCATGTAGCAGGTGCGAAGTGACAAGGCAAAAGCAACACTGCCGCCAGCCTTGTCCTGGTTCTGCTGGGGCCTTCTTGACAAGTTGTTTGGCTCCTAACTTTACTCAGAAGCACTGACAGCAATCCAGAGAACAGTCCCCGGTCCTCTGGAACACAATCAATGCTGAGCAACAGAGTCTTTCTTGACACAATCCAGAAAGGTGCTGCTAAGAGCTGTCTGTTACTTCCCACTTAGTGTACTACTAATCAACATCTGGGTGTGACAGCCCTGTCCCTTAAATAACAAACCCTGTCTCTGCAGTTCTTCCCACCTTCACTTGGCAGAAGAAACTCACTTCTGGAACCAGCAGAGGGTTAGAGATTTCTAGAGTGTCATGGCCCCCTTGATAGTTTTCTGGCACTAAGAATAATCAGAGAGCTGGAGAGATTGCTCAGTGGTTAAGGCACTTGCCTGTAAAGCCCAAGGACCCAAGTTTGATTCCTCAGTACCCATGTAAAGCCAGATACATGAGGTGGCACATGTGTCTAGAATTCCTTTGCAGTGGCTAGAGGCCCTGGTGCGCCTGTTGTCTTTCTCTCTCTCTCTCTCTCTCTCTCATAAGTAAATAAAAGAATAATCAAATAGAAACATCTCCCCAGGTCCATGTGCACTGTGAACATGAAGGTGGGGGTGTATGAATGAACCTGCTTGGTAGAAGTCAAAAAGCCCCAACAACGAGACAGGACTGAGTGAGAGAGGAGAGAGTAGGAAGAGGTTCTCCCCGAACCTTGAGAGACACATCAAATCATGTTTGGCTTTTAAAACAAACAAACAAACAAACAAACAAACAAAAAAAAAAAAGACCGACTAGAGGGCTGGAGAGATGGCTTAGCGGTTAAGTGCTTGCCTGTGAAGCCTAAGGACCCTGGTTCGAGGCTCCATTCCTCAGGACCCACGTTAGCCAGATGCACAAATGGGCGCACTCGTCTGGAGTTCATTTGCAGTGGCTGGAGGCCCTGGCGCGCCCATTCTCTCTCTCTCTCTCTCTCTCTCTTTTTCTGTGTGTGTGTGTCTCTTTCTCTCTCTGTGTCTGTTGCTCTCAAAAAAAAAAAAAAAAAAAAAGACCGACTAGAGAATCAAGAAAGCAGACAGGAAGAGAGAGATTGGCTGCCTAGATTTCTTTGCCTGTTCATTTCCTATGGTTTACCCAGCTTAATTTGGTTTCCATATAGCCCAGAACCACAGACTACACAAATCAGAGAGGACCATGGTACTCATTAACTTCACCATTTTGCTGATGAGGAAACCCAGACCATCCCAGAGGTAAACCTTGTCCTTGGTCACTCATCTGGAAATACAGACCACCCAAGAGCCCAGATCTCTTCCCGCAGAGTTCAGTGCTCCTTAAGATATTCATTGCACTGCAGCAAGCTCCCTCTGGTTTCCCAGAAAAGCTTCTAGAATCTCCAATTAAGGCAACTTCACTCTTTACTAGTGAGGTCACCAGAATTAAGTCCAGTGCTCTATGCATCTTGAAGTATTTCTGTAACCTCAGCCTCTTCCACTCCGCAGGGGTTTTCTTCAAATTCCCCCTCAGTCAGGACTTAAATTTCGTTGTGTCCCAAGGAATCTAGAAAGCCTAGGAGGCCCTTTTCTGTTTCATAAGAGGCCTGATGTGATCTCCAGAGATCACATCTACAGAGAGATGATACAGATATTGAGAAAAAGTCAACGATTACATTGAGCAATTAATCACTGAAGCTGATCATTGTGAATGGCTAAGCTGAGCCCTTCAGATTTTTTCAAACACCCTAGCCTTCCCCCTACAGCAGGTTTAGGACCTGCTTGATCCAGATTAGTGTTTCAGCAGTAGTAGAAACAATTGTTATGTAAAAATAGGTAGCCCAGTTTAAATGTGGCTAACATATTTGAGAACAGACTTACATTCTTCATTATGTGAATAAGCATATCAGGACCACATAGTTGATGTCTGCCAATGCAGTGAAAAGCATCCTACAGTCTAGTTTGCTTTGTTTCCAGCGGATTGCACAGTGCTCTGTTGTCCTAGTAAGTAATTTCAGAATTCACATCACTTACAAAGATGCCGAGAAGCTATTTAAGGAAGTCTGTTTCAAAAAAAAAAAAAAAAAACCCTCCAAAACAAAACAAACCTCCCTCTCTCGTCTCCCTCCCCCAAGCCCCAAGTGCTTTGTGCCAGAAGGAGTCAACCAGTGGGATTCACAGGAGGTCCCCAAGTCAAATGCTGCAGCTGCGTTTTAAAAAAGGGTTGGATAAACTACAGCCGTTAATAACATCTGTATCTATGCAAGCTAAGATGGTGATAGGGGTAATCAGATCTCATGCTTCAGGGCATAAGATGATTGCCTGCTGGGAGCGAAGGAATGGGCCTTTCAGGTACAGGAGCTCATGACTCAGGAGCTAGGTTATAGGAATTTCTCCTTAGCCTTGAAAATTTGAGGAGTGAATTTGGTGTAGCTGGGATCAGTGGTATGCAGTCTAACATTTCCATCCAAACATAACATTAAGTGAGGAAATATTTGAAACACCCACCTGCACTTTATTTTTATTTATTTTTTTAAATTTTTCTTATTTTTTATTTTTCGAGGTAGGGTCTCACTCTAGTCCAGGCTGACCTGGAATTCACTATGTAGTCTCAGGGTGGCCTTGAACTCAAGGCAATACTCCTACCTCTGCCTCCCAAGTGCTGGGATTAAGGGCGTGCGCCACCACGTCCGGCCCCACCTGCACTTCATATAACATGTGTGTCTCTTTGGAAGACAGGTCACAGACATTTAGATGCCTTTTTCTACAGACGGGGTTCTTTGATATGTTTTGACATCCTTCAGTGCCAAGTGGATACTAAATAAATTCCAAAGACAACAGTAAAAACAGTAGTGGTAATTTAACTTTAGTTTACGCATTTCTGATAATGTATAATTATTGCAAGTACTCATAGCTCTACTTATTTGTATCCTACACATGTGTATTTCCAGTTGCATTAGCTAAATATTGATTAGAGTAGTAGATTTGGGGTATAAACACTTATTCTAATATCCTTATCACCAAGGTAGATTTTTATTGATTGAATCAATTGTGATGCTGGGGGGGGGGTCAAATCCAAGGCCTAGGATCCTCTACCACTTACCTATCACCCCAGCTCTGAAGTGATTTTTAAAATTTAGTATTTGTCTGAGAGAGTGAGAAAGAGAACTTGCAAAATAATCTCTTTTGATGTCTATAATATTTTCGGACCCCAAGAGGGGCATACTGTAGTATAGTTACACAATTTAATCCATTTTGAAAACACTTTGTTCCGGTGTGAGCAGGGTTCCAGAGCTCCATTCACTTAGACATGCCAGTCCATACTGCTGGTCAAGCGGCGATGGACCGTCCTTTAAAGCCATCAATTTCTGGCAGAGTGGCTAGAATTCTCTTGGCTTGGAAGACTTTTACTAAAACATCCACTTCAGTTGCACACAGAGAGACTACTCTGAACATCCTAGTTGTTACATGCGATTTTTGAAATGCTGCACATAAACAATTTTTAGGGGGAGGGGTGTGCAGCTGTTTGACAGCAGACAGCCCCGAGAAATGAGTCAGAAGTCCAATGCCTCATAGTTAGTAAGCATCACTCTGTTGTCTGGGGTGTTTGTTTAAATACTATTGACACTGTGTATGTATTGTCATCTTTTCTAAATTGTAGCTCTTAACCGCTGAAATCTCGTTAAAGACCACCTAGGGTTTCCTCTGTATGGTGCTCAAGTGTGTATTCACCTGATGGGTAAACAAAAAACAGATTTTTTTTTTTTGTTTCAATTTTCCTCTCATGGACAGCTAGCAAGGAAAAATGTTCTGGACTGGAGGAAGAATTTTGCTTGGGTACAGTGGAGATAGACACTGTGGATACCCAAGCTTTGTATTGCCCATCTAGAGAGAGAAAATGAACGAACCCATCAACTGATTAATACAATTCAGTTCTGCTTAAAATTCACAGATCTGTTTGATATGAGACTGTATTTTAAAAGACTCATACTTGCCATTAAGTGTGAAGAAATCAGTAACTATTCTTTTCATCAACAGCGCGTTGGGTTTTTTTTTTTTCTCCCCCATTTAAATTTTGCTTATTAAGTGAGGTCATTTGGGAGAAGAATGGCTCTGGTGGGTGGGGAAAAAAAGTCTAACCGCCTGACTCCCGAGTTGAGATCCTTCAGTACAAAGCGTCTTATATCCTGACTTAAGAGGAGACAATGGCTGGTCTTACAAAAGGCACCACCTGTGACTTAACACGGTTGACATCTCTGTTAAGGAGGGCAGAGAGAGTCAGCACGTGGGCACACTCGGAGCAAGTTAGCATGACCCACCTTTAAGACTGTGGCTTGGCACTGAGGCCTGGACGGTTTTCTTTTCTTTTCTTTTCTTTTTTAATCTTCTCCCTCCTTCCCTCCTTCCCTCCCTCCCTCCCTCCCTCCCTCCCTCCCTCCCTCCCTCCCTCCCTCCCTCCCTCCCTCCCTTCCTTCCTTCCTTCCTTCCTTCCTTCCTTCCTTCCTTCCTCTCTCTTTTCCTTTCCCTCCTTCTCTTTTTTCCTCTTTCTCTCCTCCCTCATCTCCTTCCTTCTGACAGTTTTTAAAGGGAGGTGGGAGGGTGCGGGTGAAGAAAGGAACCGCCGGCTGTGGATGCCCGGGGAGGGAGCCGAAGCCCTGGGCGCCTGGCTCGCCCTCCGCGGTCCCATTTCGCAGATGGGTAGCGAGGCGCGGGATGCCCGGGTCCGGGGCGCAGCGGGGCGGCGCGGCCGCGGGTGGGACTCCGAGAGTCCTGGTCTTGGGCCCAACCTTCAGGCCGGTGGCTTTTTGCTTCCTTCCCGAAGGTCGCTGCTGACAAATCTATCTATTTGGGGCAAATTGTCAGTGAGAAACTTCCGCTCGAACTGCCCGGGACAAAACGGGCCGTTTGAAAGGGTAAATCCCGCGGCCCCACAATGGGCCGGTGCGGGGCGGCGGGGGCGGCCGCGGGCCGCACAAAGGGCGGATTAATTGGGGCCGCGGCCGGGCGCTGCGCTCGGCTCCACTCAGCCCGCGCCGCGGGGCGCCCCATTGACTGGGCCCCGAGCCCCACTTTTCACAAACTCCAAACAAAAGTCAATTTCTTTTTCATAAGGCGGGGGAGGAGGCGGCCCCCAGCCTCTCCGCTCGCTCCCGTCGCATGGGGTGGGGGGCGGTGGCCAGGAGCGGCGGGGGGGGGGCAGGGACCCTGGGGAGGGACCCCGGGGAGCCCAGGGGCAGGAGAGACAGGGACCCCAGGGTGGCCAGGAGCTGGGGGGATAGGGACCCCTGGTCACCCAGGAATGGACCGGGACCCGGGTGTGGCTGCCACATTCCCATCCCGTCCCCGCCCCCTGGGAACCTTCCCGACGGGTGTTCTAGGAGCAGGACCCTAGCCTGAGCAAAGGGATGGGGCAGTGAGGAGGACCGAGGTGGAGACTGCCGGCCAGGGGCTGGGGGAGTACAGGCAGCTGCTTCAGTAGCTGGAGAGAGTAGGCTGCCATTGTCTCCGAGCCCTCTGGGACCTGACCATTCCTGGATGGCCACCCCACCAGCAAGCTAGAAGTTACTGACCGGAGGGAGACAGAAGTGAGTTTGCCTTTGACACACTGACAGCAGGGAGACTCGCTGGTGACAGCATCTGGAGGCGGAAGCAGGAGGATCAGAAGTATGAGGTCAACCTGGGCTGCAGAGTCTCTCTCTCCCTTACCCCTGCCCCCACCATGTTGGCATAGAGCTGGCTGCTGAGGGAAAGGGGTCCCAGGCCAGTCTGGCAAGGAAAGCCAACATCCTTCCATTAAGTGGTGACATGGACTCACAGGAGTCCATAGTTGGATAAGTGAAAGCGATTTAAAACATTGAAATGAGGCAAAAGATGTGCGCTCCACACTGGAGGTGCACCACAGGGGACAGGCCACGAATGTCTCTTCTCCGGATTCTGGGAGAATGTGCACTGATAGCTGAAGACCTGAGTTCGCATCCCACTTGCATGGGTATACGCCATACGATCTCAGTACTGGGTAAGCAGAGCCAGGGACTCCCTGGGGCTCTGACTAGATAGTCTAGTCTGAGTAATGAGCTCTGGGTTGTCTCCAGAGGCACCCATTTAAGTACCTAAGCACACCACACATGCACATGCACGTGCAAAAAACAAATGGGCAAGACTTGAATTTTCAAGCTTATTTTATAACTTGTTCTTTTTTTTCTCAATTTTTATTAATATTTTCCATGATCTTAAAAAATATCCCATGGTATTACCCTCCCCCCTTTCCCCTTTGAAATTCCATTCTCCATCATATCTATATCTTATTCTGAAATTAAAACACAAATTGGAGGCACGGGTAGGAGGATCACCTGAGCTCCAGGCCACCCTGAGACTACATAGTGAATTCCATGTCAGCCTGAACTAGAGTGAGACCCTACCTCAAAAAAACAAAAGTAAGGCTGGATGGATGGTTTAGCGGCTAAGGCATTTGCCTACAAGGCCAAAGGACCTAGGTTTGATTCCCCAGGACCCACGTTAGCCAGATGCACAAGGGGCACAAGCATCTGGAGTTCATTTGCAGTGGCTGGAGGCCCTGGTTTGCCCATTCTCTCTCTCTCTCTCTCCCTCTTTCTCTGTCAAATAAATAAGTAAATAAACAAAATATTAAAAAATTTTAAAAAATAAATAAATTGTCTGGGCATGATGGCACATACCTATAATCCCAGAAGTAGGGAGGCAGGGGTAGGAGGGGTCTGTTAGTTCAAGGCCAACCTGGAACTACAGAGTGAGTTCTAGGTCAGCTTGGGCTAAAGTAAGACCCTCCCTCAAAAAAATTATTTTAATATCAATGGACACATTCCCCAGACTTCCAGCCTCTTCTGTAAGACCTTCAGTGAGTGTTGGGGGGTGTCTATTGGACACCCCGGTCCTTTTCATCACTGCAAAGGCCACATTCACCAGCGTTGAGCTTGGTGGAAGGCATGTGTTGGGTGGAAAGCTTAAGCCATGTAACAGAAGAGATCCCGAGGTGTTTATTTTAGGCAGAGAAAGGGCTTCGGCTTGGGAGGATGCCTGGCACCTATGTGCCCTACAGCTGGCAAAGCGATGCTTCTAGTATAAAAATCTTACAGCCAGTCTTTTGGTTAGAGCCTCTCCTAAGGCATCTGGCTAGGCTGCTGGCACCATTCTGGGTGGGCAGAGAGCTCTGATGCCAGGATGCTGAATTAGTGGGAGGTACAGCAAGGGGAGGGGGAGCTGAAGGTGGTGAGAGGGCAGAGACACCGACCTGGGTGGTGAGAAAGACCGAAGAGCAGTGTGCAGACCTGCTGGCAGCGTCCCACCTGGGCTCCTTTTCAACCACATTTTAAAGCTGTCAAGTTAAAACCATCTTCTCTGGGCCAGACTGCGAACCCTTCCAGATTTCTGTTGAATCAGAGGCTGTGAAAATCAAGGACAAATATTTATCTCAAGATGTCACAACTTTGAATTTCAATCATAACTTATCTGCTAATCTCTGATGGCGATCTGGAACAGCTGTTGCTCTATTGTGTATTTTGAATTCCCAAAAGACGAATCTGGGAATCAGTGTTTTCCCTCCATCGACTCGCAGTGTGCTTGCTTTTAGTTTGTTGATGCCTTTGCAAGTTCATGTCAAATAAATGATGAGAACGTTGGTGTATGATGGAAGTTAGCAAAGCCTGCCACAAATTAATATATTATTGACATTTATTGGTGAATATGACAGGTTGAGTTTTTTTTTCTATTCCAGCAAAAGTTGAGAGTGAGGGTGTAAAACATAGGATGTTGCATTATGATGAAGGAAAAATGCAAGTTCAAGTCAGTCTGAGGAAGCTCCTAAGCTGGGCTCTACTGTCTGCTAGTAGAAAGTTCATGACCACAGCTTCTAAGAACACCCACACAGGGCTGGAGAGACTGCTCAGTAGTTAGGGTGCTTCACTGCAAAGCCCAAGAGCTCAGGTTCAACTCCCTAATACCCGCATAAACCCAGATGCACAAGGTAGTGCATGCATCTGGAGTTCACTAGCAGTGGCTAAAGGTGCTGGCATGCCCATTCTCTCTCTCTCTCTCAAATGAATAAGTAAATATATGTATAGAACATGCCAGGCATGGTGGCACACGCCTTTAATCCCAGCACTTGGGAGGCAGAGGTAGGAGGATCGCTATGAGTTCAAGGCCACCCTGAAACTACATAGTAAATTCCAGGTCAGCCTGAGCTAGAGTGAGACCCTACCTCAAAAAACAAAAAACAAAACAAAAAAAAAAAAAAAAAGGAACACCCACACAGTGGATGAAGGCCTTCTGGGAAAGGGCACTAGGACATTTTAACAGGTTTACTCATGTGCAAGGTGAGTGACATATGATACCAGGTCTTTCCATCACTACCCAGTTACATTTCAAATTAAAGAAGTTTGAATCACTCTGTCTTTTAAGAAAAAAATAAAAAGATGGGTTGGAGAGATGGCCCAGCTGTTAAGCGCTTGCCTGTGAAGCCTAAGGTCCCTGGTTCGAGGCTTGATTCCCCAGGACCCACGTAAGCCAGGTGCACAAAGTGGTGCACGCCTCTGGAGTTCATTTGCTGTGGCTGGAGGCCCTGGTGTGCCCATTCTCTCTTTCTCTCTCCTTCTCTGTTTGTCTCAAATAAAAATCAATTAATTTGTCTTTAAAAGATGGGTTGGAGAGATTGCCGAGCAGTTAAGGTGCTTGCCTGCAAAGCCCAACAACCAGGGTTTGATTCCCCAATACCCACGTAAAGCCAGATGCACAAGATGGTGCATGCGTCTGGAGTTCATTTGCAGTGGAGAGAGGCCCTTGTGTACTCACTGTCTTTTTCATTTTCTCACCCCTTGCAATAAATATTTTTAAAATTTTTGTTTGTTTGTTTGTTTATTTATTTGAGAGTGACAGACAGAGAGAGAAAGAGGCAGATAGAGAGAGTGAGAGAGAATGGGCACACCAGGGCCTCTAGCCACTGCAAATGAACTCCAGACGCGTGCGCCCCCTATGCATCTGGCGAACGTGGGTCCTGGGGAATCGAGCCTCGAACCAGGGTCCTTAGGCTTCACAGGCAAGCGCTTAACCGCTAAGCCATCTCTCCAGCCCAATAATATTTTTTAAAATGTCAAAAAATGTGGATATCATGAGAGGAAAGAAGCTCCTGGAAATCTGATTATAATTAGATCTTTATTTACTTATTTATTTTTACCATTTTGCATTTGTAGCCTGAGCAAACCCTGCTAGAAAAGGGACAATGAGGGGCTTGGTAGCACCAGGCTTCAACTGCTAAGAGAGTACAGAAATAACAGAGGAGAGGAAGTATAGATGTAGAACTAGAATATTATAGTCACCAGCCAGCCAGAAAGCTGTGCTGAGCGCCTGTAGATTTAAATCACTAAGAGAATAGAGAGAATAGAGCCAGGCAGGCATGGTGGTTCACTCTTTTAATCCCGGCCCTCAGGAGGGAGAGGTAGGAGGATCAATGTGAGTTCAAGGCCACTTTGAGACTACATAGTGAATTCCGAGTCAGCCTGGGCTACAGTAAAACCCTGCCTAAAGAGAGAGAGAGAGAGAGAGAGAGAGCGAGAAAGACCTATAGGTAAGGTAAGCCTGTAATCCCGGCTCTTGGGTGTGTGTGTGTGTGGGGGGGATCTTGTGGACGTAAAGAGATGAGTTCAAGGTCATCCTTAGCTTCATATGAATTCAAAGACAGCTAAGGCTACATGGAACCCTCTCTTAAGAACTCAAAATAGGCTGAGCGTGATGGCACACACCATTAATCCCAGCATTTGGGTGGCAGAGGTAGGAGGATTACTGTGAGTTCGAGGCCATCCTGAGACTACAAAGTGAATTCCAGATCAGCCTGGGCTAGAGTGAAACCCTACCTAGGAAACAAAAACAAAAAAGTGGAATGGGTGTTTGAAGACCAAACAAATTAAAGAGAGAAAACTATTATTATTATTTGTGATCTAGGGATACATCTACATCTCTGGCCCAGAAACAAAGTTTTTTAAAAAGTAGTTTTGTTTATTTGCAAGCAGAGAGGGAGAAGGAGAGAGAAAAAACAGGCATGTAAGTATGCCAGGGCTTCCTGCTGCTGCACTCAGACTCCAGACACAGTGTGCCACTTTGTGCATCTGGCTGTAGGCCGGACACAGTGGCACACAACTGTAATCCCAGCTAATCCCAGCACTTAGGTGTTGGAGACAGGACGGTCAGGAGTTCAAGATCATTCTCAGCTACACAGTGAGTTCTAGGCCAGTCTGGGATAAGTGAGACCCTATCTCAAGGAAAAAAAAAAGCCAAAAGCTATGCTAAAATACAGAATCGCAGTCTCCACAAGAAGGCTCTTTGGGATAGCATCATCTCTCTTCAGTCACACGCTACGGGATGTCACTGACTTGCTATTAACCTTTGCTTACTGGTAGCACTTATGTATGCATTTCTAAAATACTGAGGAGTTTGCTTTTTTAAAAATATTTTTATTGGGGCTGGAGAGATGGCTTGGCGGTTAAGCGCTTGCCTGTGAAGCCTAAGGACCCCGATTCGAGGCTTGATTCCCCAGGACCCACGTTAGCCAGATGCACAAGGGGGCGCACGCGTCTGGATTTCGTATGCAGTGGCTGGAGGCCCTGACTCGTCCATTCTCTCTCTCTCTCTCTCTGCCTCTTACTCTGTTGCTCTCAAATAAATAAATAAACAAAATTTAAAAATATATTTTTATTTATTTATTTGAGAGAGAGAGAGAGAGAGAGAATGGGTGCCAGGGCCTCCAGCCACTGCAAACAAACTCCAGATGTGTGTGCCCCCTGGTGCATCTGGCTTACGTGGGATTTGGGGAATCGAACCTGGGTCCTTGGCTTTGCAGGCAAGTGACTTAAGCACTAAGCCATCTCTCCAGCCCTAAAGTTTGCTTTTTTTTTCAACTCCGTAGGGACAAAGCAAACACTATATAGTCTCCAGGGAGCTAGCTTTTGTTCTCCCAACTGGTATCAAATTGATTGTGGCACATTCACACCACGTGGCATTACCTTCGTTGTATAGTATTCCACTGTGGCAATATGCCACAAGTGATTAATTCTTCTATCAGTGCTCTTTTGGGTCTCGCTCTAGCCCAGGCTGACCTGGAATTCACTGTGTACTCTCAGGGTGGCCTTGAACTCATGGTGATCCTCCTACCTCTGCCTCCCGAGACCTGGGATTAAAGGCATGTGCCACTGCTCCCGGCCTCTTCACTTTCTCTTGTAGAATTTATCAACAATTTCCTTAATGAGTTGATTCTTTTATAAAATTTAATTTATGAAAAACACTAGGACTATTTTTTTTTTTGTTTTGTTTTTTTGAGGTAGTGTTTCACTCTAGTCCAGGCTGACCTGGGATTCACTATGTGGTCTCAGGGTGGCCTCAAGCTCATGCTGATCCTCCTACCTCTGCCTCCTAATGCTGGAATTAAAGGCGTGTGCCACCACGCCTGGCATAAGACATATTTTTAAAACATATTTTATTTATTTATTTGCAAGGGGAGAGATAGAGGGAGAGAGAATGAGCACCAGGGCCTCCAGCCACTGCAAATGAACTCCACACACACATGCCATTTTTTGCATCTGGCTTTACATGGGTACTGGGGAATGGAACTCAGGCTGGCAGGATTTGCAAGCCAGTACTTTTAACTGCTGAGCCATCTCCTCAACCCAGTGGGTTGATATTTTTATGTCTTGTTGCACAAGCCTTGCCCATTATGACGCTGTAATGATAGTCTCCTAAATTGTTCACTACATTTTATAATCTTTCTTTCCTCCTTTCTTTCTCTCTCTTCCTTTCTTTCTTCCTTCCTTTCCTTCTTCCTTCCTTTCTTCCTTCCTTCCTTCCTTCTTTCTTTCTTTCTTTCTTTCTTTCTTTCTTTCTTTCTTTCTTTCTGTCTTCTTTCTTCCTTTCTTTTTTTTTTTTCTTCCCAAGGTAGAGTTTTGCTCTAGCCCAGGCTGACCTGAAATTATATATGTAGTCTCAGGATTGGCCTCGAATTCATGGAAATCCTCCTACCTCTGCCTTCCAAGTGCTTGGATTAAAGGCGTGCACCACTATGCCCAGCATGTTTTATAGTTTTAAAAAATATTTTATTTATTTATGTATTTGAGAAAGAGAGAGAGAAGTAGACACAGAGAGAGAACAGATGTGCCAGGGCTTCTAGCCACTGCAAATGAACTACAGACACATGCATCACCTTGTGCAGCTAGCCTTATGTGGCTACTGGGGAATAGAACCTGGGTCCTTTGGCTTTGCCAGCAAGCACGTTAACCACTGAGAAATCTATCCAGCCCCATTTTATAGTTTTAACTTCTGACTCTGAGTCTTTAATTAGAGTTGAGTTTTTAAAATTTTATTTATTTGTAAGCAGAGAGAGAAGAGAGAGAGGGAGAAAATGGGAGCACCAGGGCCTCCAGCCTTCTGCAAAAGAACTCCAGACTCATGCACTACTTTGTGCATCTGGCTTTACATGGGTACTGGGGAATTGAACCTGGATCATTGGGCTTTACAGGCAAGTGCCTTAACCACTGAGCCATCTCTCCAGCCCTTGGAGTTGACTTTTTTGAATGGTATAAAGTAGGGCTTCAATTTAGTTTTTTGCAGTGTTTAATGAATGAATCTTGTCTGCTCATCTCCTGCGCTCACTCTGTTGTCATTTCTGCAGATCTTTCCTCTATCCTCAGCCAACGTCTTCCTGTCATTCCTTCCTCTGCACAGTGAGCCTTGCTCTCTGTGGGAGCAGCAGCCTTTCTCGCTCTGCTGCCCTTCATCAGAACACCTGACTATTTGTCACCTTGTGTTGTGTCATCGACATTTGGTCAAGACCCATGAGTGTGGGCTGGGGAGATGCTCAGCTGGTAAAGCGTCTGCCGTGTGAGCGTGAGGACCTGACTTTGGATTCCCACACCAACGTCAAAGCTGGAGGTGGCAGCCTGGGCCTGTGATCCCAGTGCCGGGGAGGCAGACAGGAGGATATTTGGGCCTTGCTGCCTAGTAACTTAGTGAGCTACAGGCTCAATGAGAGAACCTGTCTCAAGTAAAGTAGAGGGGCTGGACAGATGGCTCAGCAGTTAAGGTGCTATGATTAAAGGCATGTGCCATCACCCCCAGCACAGCTTCTGTTAGATTTAAATTATTATGTATTTTGCTGTTATAATGGCATTCTTTTAAACATTGCATTTTCTTTTTGTTCCTCTTTGTTGTACGAAAATGTATATTGATTGAAAAAATTCTCTTTCTCTTTCTAAAAAAAGTAATTAAAATTTATTTATTTATTTATTTGAGAGAGAGAGAGAGAGAGAGAGAGAGAGAGAGAGAGAGAATTGGCATGCCAGGGCCTCAGCCACTGAAATTGAACTCCAGACACTTGCGCCACCTAGTGGGCATGTGTGACCTTGCTGCTTGCCTCGCCTTTGTGCATCTGGCTAAGGTGGGATCTGGAAGAGTAGAACATGGGTCCTTAGGCTTCATAGGCATGCGCCTTAATGGCTAAGCCATCTCTACAGCCCTAATATATTTTTTTAAATGAAAAAAAAGAAAAAACCTGCAAGGAAGTTCATGTAGCTCAGTGGTTAAGTGCTTGCCCAGCAAATTCAAGGCACTGGTTCCAATCCTCAGTACGACCACTTACTACTATCTTAAGTTGAGGTTGTAGGTTTTTGGTTCCAGCCTTGTGCAAGGATTCTCCTGACTGGGTCTCCCTGCAGCCTCCATTGGCAATGCCTGTGGATTCTGTCCATCATCTCAGAGCTGTGATCCAAGACATCCAGAGAGACATGAATTGTCAGTGAAAGCTGGAGGGCCAGTCTGAGACTACAGAGTGAGTTCCAGGTCAGTCTGGACAAGAGTGGGACCCTACCTCAAAAAATAAAAACAAACAAAACAACAACAAAATCCAGACATTTCTCTAGCTGTCACATACACAATGTTGATATTTTCACTTTTGGTTCTCTTTGAAGTTGGAGAGTATCTCCCTGAAAAGAAAATAATTCTGTAGCCTTTCTCTTCTTTCTTGATTTCTCTCTCTTTCTCAATCTCTCTCTCTCTCGTTCCTTGTCATGAAAAACTGAATTATTGCTTTAAAACATAACACTAAATATCTAAACAAGGAATTTCACAACATATGCATAGTCAAGGGATTAGAAGCAAATATTAGCACTGGTTTTCTGAATAGTGGAATTATCTATTTTTTATATTATTTAAATTTCCTACAATAATTGTAATTTATATTTTGAAAGAAAGAAAAAGGCAGAGAGAGAGAGAGGAGAGAGAGAGAGAGAGAATGGGTGCCCCAGGACCTCCTACCACTGCAAACTCCAGACACCTGTGCCACTTTGTGCATCTGACTTTACATGGGTACTGGGGACTCAAACCTGAGTCATCAGGCTTTGCAAACAAGTTTTTTTTTAACTACTGAGCCATCTCTCCAGCTCCAAGTAATCCTAATTTTAAAAAATATTTTATTTTTATTTATTTATTTGGCAGAGAGAAAGAGGGAGAGAGAAAGAGAGAGAGAGAGTGAGAGAGAGAGAGAGAGAGAGAGACTGGGCATGCCAGGGCCTCTAGCCACTGCAAATGAACTCCAGATGCATGTGCCCCCTTGTGCATCTGGCTAATGTGGGTTCTGGGGAATCAAACCTGGGTCCTTTGGCTTTGTAGGCAAACATCTTAACCACTAAGCCATCCCTCCAGCCCATAATCATAATTTTTTTTTTTTTTTTTTTGGTTTTCTGAGGTAGGGTCTCACTCTAGCTCAGGCTAACTTGGAATTCACCTATGTAGTCTCACGGTGGCCTTGAACTCTTGGTGATCCTCCTACCTCTGCCTCCCGAGTACTGGGATTAAAGGCGTGCGCCACCACTCCCGGCTTGTAATCATAATTTTAAAAAAATATATTTTATTTATTTGTATGCGTATGTATGGGGGGGGTACATCAAAGCCTCTTGCCCTTTTTGTGTTCAGCTTTTGTGGGAGGGGGCTTGGGAATTCAACCCAGACCATCAGGCTTTGCAAGCAAGAGCTTCTAACGATTGAACCATCTTCCCAGCCTTATCTCATAAAATACTTTTAAATTTATTTTTATTTACTTATTTGCAAGGAGAGAGAGAAATAGAGGATGAGAACAGACCACACCAGAGCCTCTTGCCACTGCAAACAAACTCCAGATGCATGTGCCACGCTATATCTGGCTTTATGCGGGGACTGAGGAATTGAACCTGGGTCATCAAGCTTTGCAAACAAGCACATTTAACCACTGAGCAATCTATCCAGCCCCTCATAAAAATAGTTTGTTTGTTTTTTTTTCTTTTCCCCAAGGTAGAGTCTTGCTCTAAACCAGGCTGACCTGGAATTCACTATGTAGTCTCAGGGTGGCCTCAAACTCATGGCAATCCTCCTACCTCTGCCTCCTGAGTGCTGCGATTAAAGGTGTGCACCACCACGCCTGGCTAAAAAATAGTTTTAAAATCCAAATTATCTTTAAATTCACAGAGCAAGAATCTAAAACATATTGAGGAGTTTTCCTTGTAAACAGGATTTTTCCTATGCATGGTATATAAAACTAGGCCAAATGATAACAAATTAGATAATTCTGTAAACTTTGGACAATTTTCATGTTTTAGATCATTTGTTCAAAGCTTACGAATTTTGCATCTACAGCTTTACTAAAAGCAAAAACATTTTTCCAGCTGCCTCATTTAAGCTTGATAGACAGCGTACAACGCTGCAGGTCTTTGCCACCTTGCTTACATCTCCATCGTCTACGGGAGGCCAGTTCATCTGTGAAGCTAGGGTGCTTTGTACTGCTAACCATGGGAAGACCAGAAGGACCAGTGTAGGGCCAGAGACTGAAGGCAGTTCCTTCTGCAGGAGTGAAGGGAATAGATGGGAAATGGGTAAGTCTGTGAACACAGACCCAGCTTTCTCTGCAGAGGGGTGGCCTACTGACTGAGCCAGGAAGACATTTGTGTCCGTGTTCGGACCTTCTGGGGCTGGAATGCCTCTCTTCACCGTGGTTCTTGTTGTTCTCGCTTTCTCTCTCCTAGCTTTTCTTTCTTTCTTTTAATATTTTATTTATTATTCATTTATTTGAGAAAGAGATAAAGAGAGGCAGATAGAGAGAAAGAGAGAACGGGTGTGCCAGGGCCCTTAGCCACTGCAAACGAACTCCAGATGCATGCGCCCTCTTGTGCATCTAGCTTACGTGGGTCCTGGGGAATCGAACGGTGGTCCTTTGGCTTTGCAGGCAAATGCCTTGACCACTAAGCCATCTCTCCAGCCCAGAAAAACTTATTGATTTGAATGCCAGACATGTGTATGTGTGCGTATGCATGTGCATGGGTACATCAGGGTATCTTGCTTCTGCAAATGAAAATCTGTTTGGCATTACATGCGTAAGTAGGGAATTGAATCCCAGGCTGGCAGGCTTTTGGAAGCAAGTGCCTTTAACCACTGGGCTCTCTAAGCCTCCCTCCCACCCCCAACTTGTGAGCTTTCTGCAGGGAAAACATGCATCTTCATTAGCTGTTTTGCTTAGGGAGATCTTCCTGGGTAGGAGGGTCTTTCTGATATTGAGAAGGAAAGGAGACTCCAGACAATGTGTAACGATGAGGTTCTCTGTCATGTCTCTGGCCCAGTTTGGTGATGTCTATCCATGCATTAGCAGAGTAGAGGATTCTCATTTCCATTCTATTTCTTTTTTGCCTTCCCTCTTCTGGTTCTATCCAGTACTGTGAGGACTGTGGCGGAAAAACATAGAAGTGATTCAAATAAGGAATTTTCTGATCTTTCCAATCAATCTCTTACTTTTTTATTTCATCCTCACTTTTCTTTTCTTTCTTTCTTTTTTTTACATTTTTATTTATTTTGCACATGGCTGTGTTTGGGCATGCCAGGGGGGACTCTTGCCACTGCTAACAGACATGCTTGTACCACTTTTAGCATCTGGCTTTTATGTGATTTGGGAATTGAACCTGAACAGCAGGTTTTGCAAATAAATGCCTTTAACCACTGAGCCATCTTTGTAGCCCCATCACTTTTTTTTTTTGAGGCACTGTCTCATTCTAGTAGTCCAAGCTGACCTGGAACTCACCATGTACCCCAGGCTGGCCTTGAACTCACGGTGATCCTCCTATCTCAGCCTACTGACTGCTGGGATTAAATGCATGAGCCACCACACCCAGCTTGTTCCCACTTTTCTCTGGCCACTGCATCTCCTCCCTCCTCCCCCTCCACCCCAAGAACAAACAAGAGGAGTAATTGTAATGGAAACTTGTGACTACGTAAATAATCGAAACCTCATACAACCATATTGTTACATAAGTGGTCAGAATCTGGAGGAAAATCCTAGAAGATCTTGAACTTATCTTTCCCCTAGGCTTGTTCTTTCCAGAACTTGATGTCATGGTGGGGTGGGGGGGGTGGCAGTTTTACTGTGGCTGTCATTGTTCTGTTTGTCCATATGTTGTAGGATGCAGGGCCCTCCTGTTTTGTAGGTGGTTTGGGGATGTCACAGTCAGCTTCACGTTGTTAGGATGAACTTCCAAACCAGGCCCAAGCTATGGGAGGAAGGGACTTATTGAAGCTTACAGATCAGGGGAAGTTCCATAGTGGTGGGAGAAGCTGGGCCCCTTTCACAGGTCCACCCAGAGAGAAAGACCATCACCAGCACCGTAAGCTAGCACACTCCAGGGACCCAGGCTGAGCTCAAGCACTCTGCATACCTTAGGCTGGAATGCAGATCTGCCCCAGTAACACCCTAGGACTGGACTGGAGGATCCGCCCACAGTGACACCTCTCCCAGCCAGGCAGCTGGAAATCCAAGAAGCTTTCGGAAAACTGAACCTATTAGGGGACATCCATTCAAACTATCACATGGACTTTCTTTTCAAAGTCTCGCTAAGATGAGGGACCAAAATGTGGACTCTGGCACACCCCTGCCTACCCTTAAACAGTGGCTGACTTAGTTCATACCCTATCAATAGGCGTTAGTTTCATGCACTCAAATAAGATGCACTTGTCAGTTGACCACTGGGGAAGGAAGAAGAGGGGAGGAGGGAAGAAGGAAAGAGCCAGTCGAAAACTTGTGATCTTGGCTCAAAGTTGATCAATGAACAAAAGATTTTTAGCTTTTATTAAATAATTTTATTTGTGTCAATTACAAATAAAATTTGTATGATATCCAATATCATGTTCCATTTCCTCATGTGTAAATATTTTCACTGAAATAAATTTTTAGTATTTTTTTGAGGCAAATTCGCACTCTAGCCCAGGCTGACCTGAAACTCACAGCCATTCTCCTACCTCAGCCTCCCAAGTACTAGGATTATAGACATGAACCACCATGCCTTTAATTTTCAGGCATTCATTTTCAGTAATTTAAAAATATAGTTCTCTGGTTATCTATTTTTCTGTTTTGATTCAAATGTTTTAAAACTTCTTTTTATCTCTCGTTAATAGTATGTTATATACATTCAAGAAATGGTAACATTGGAAAAGACAAAAGTTATTTAATTTTTAATGCTACCCTAACACTAAAAACACAAATTACTATCAAAAATGATTCAGTTACTTAAACATAAACTTAATGCATTTGAAAATATTATCTAGAAATATAGTTTTATTTTGCCACATCATTAGACCATGACATCTTGAAATGTCTCAGTTGCCAAAACAAAAGAGGAATTTGCTTCCTAAATGAATTATGGTTAGTAAAGAAGAAAGAGACTTGCTTGTATTTGTAGAAGGATCTTTCTATCTGGGTGTGAGAGACTGCCTTACTATTGAGGAATCAAGCTAAAGGAACTAAAACCTATAATTTGATTGCATATTAGAAGAGAAATGGAATTACCTTACTGAGGAATCATAGAAGATTTTTGTCAGGTAAATTCTATATTTCATGGCCTTCCTTGTTGGCTGTTTAAGCAGAATTCTCATTATTACTATTATAAGTTGACTGAGCTAGCTGGAAAAATGGATCAGTGATTAAATGTGCTGTATAGCCTGACGACTAGAATTTAGACCCCCAAAACCCACATAAAGCCTGATGCAAATAGGGCATACATCTGTGATCCCAACGTGCCCATAGCAATGGGATGACATGTAGTGTGTGCATCTGTGATCCCAACGTGCCCATAGCAATGGGATGACACGTAGTATGTGCATCTGTGATCCCAATGTGCCCATGGCAATGGGAGGCAGAGTCAGGAGACTTTAAAGCTGGCAGGCCTGAAGCTAGTCTGGTATTCACCTGCCTCAAACAAGGTGGGAGAGAACTGATGCTCTGAGGTTGTCCTCTGACCACCACATACATGCCACGGCAGGCACATGCTCTTCCACACACAATCATGCACACATGCACACACACAATTAACTTCATCTTTATTCTAAAAGTTTCCTTATACACTATATATTCTCACAAAGATTTTATATCCACCTCTAATTATTATACTTGAAAACAATGGGCCGGGCATGGTGGCGCATGACTTTAATCTCAGCACTTGGGAGGCAGAAGATAGGAAGATTGCTGTGAGCTAGAGGCCACCCTGAGACTACATAGTGAATTCCAGGTCAGCCTGAGCTAGAGTGAGACCCTACCTTGAAAAAAAAGGAAGGAACATAATGGTATTGCATTAATTAAATAGTAGTTTGCATTCTAGGTGTGACAGCAAGGTATTCTGAGTCCCTTCTTTAATATTAGCAATATTTTAAAATACATTATTTTTATTTATTTATTTGTGAGTGTTTGGGTGTGCATGCCAGGGCCTTTTGCCCCTATAAATGCGTGCCAGGCACTTGTACTACCTTTTTGTGTCTGGTTTATGTGAGTGGATTGGGAATTGAACCAGGCTCTTTTGCTTTGCAAGCAAGTTTCTTTAACAACTGAGCCAGCTCCTCAGTCCCAAAGGCAAATCATATTTCAAACCTTTAGTATTTTAATAGAATAACTGAAAAAATGATAGACACCTGAAAAATATTTCAGACTAAGTCATGCATAGAAATTAAAATCTATGAAAGTTTATATTTTTTCACATACCTATAAACGTCTGTGAAATTTTCAGATTGATGAATCTGAGTTTCCAATTTTTTTGTCTCAAATTTCTTTGTTTAATTATTAAATTATTATGTTTATTTAGTGAAGTTAGGGAAGTACAGAACCAAGAAAAGACACCCATGTGGCTTGAGAGCACACGTGGCGGGCCTGGAAAAACCATGGAAAGGGCAGAAAAGAGTTCAAAGAGCTCCTGCCATGCGGAGAAGGAGCCTATGTGGAAAGTAAGGGGAAATTCACCAGCACCTGGAGGTTCCCAAGTGGTCAGGCAGCTCAGTTTAAGTCTTAAATCTCAAATCTTAAAGTTGCTATTCTCTTTTCTTCTATTTTGTAAAAACAATGTGTGTGTGTGTGTGTGTATTTCCTTACACCAAATGGCAAGAATTTTTATTTATTTTTATTTATTTATTTGAGAGTGACAGACAGAGTGAGAAAGGCAGATAGAGAGAGAGAGAGATTGAGAGAGAGACAAGGAGCACATCAGGGCCTGCAGCTGCTGCAAATGAACTCCAGACACCTGCGCCCCCTTATGCATCTGCCTAACAGGGTCCTTAGGCTTCACAGGCAAGCGCTTAATCGCTAAGCCATCTCTCCAGCCCAAGAATTTTCTCTCTCTTACTATGAATAGACCTGGGTCCCCAAATATGATACCAAGATAAAACAGTAATGACTATCTCTTATTGACTATTTTTTAATGTCTTATTTTTATTTATTTATTTGAGAGAGAGAGAGAGAGAGAGAAAGAGAGAGAATGAGCACGCCAGGATCTCCAACCACTGCAAACGAACTCCAGATGCATGCGCCCCCTTGTGCATCTGGCTAACGTGGGTCCTGGGGAATCGAACATGGGTCCTTTGGCTTTGCAGGCAAATGCCTTAACCGCTAAGCCATCCCTCCAGCTCTCTTATTGACTCTTATCATATGCAAGGATCAGTGCAAAACTTGACTTCATTAGTCCCTTTAGCCCTCATATCCATCCTGTGAGGTTCATTACTGTTTTAATCCCGTCTGATAGGTAAACAAATAAAGGCCCATTTTAGAGACTAAATCCACAATGCTGAGAAGATGCACTAAGACCCATTCATTCACTTATTGTACAAAATGTGTAGGATGCTTGCACCAAGGCATAGAGGTGAACATTTTTTATATTTACTTATTTATTTAATTTATTTATTAGAGAGAGAGAAAGAAGCAAACGAGAGGGAGAAAGAGAGAGAGAGAGAGAGAGAGAGAGAGAGAGAATGGACATGCCAGGGCTTCTAGCCACTGCAAATGAACTCCAGATGCACACACCACCTTGTGAATCTGGCTTTATGTGGGTACTGGGGAATCATCCTGGGTCCTTAGGCTCCACAGACAAGTGCCTTTAACTGCTAAGTCAGCTCTCCAGCCCATGAACATTATTTTTATGAAACAGTCTGCTGAGGGACAGAATCTTTACTCCTTTTGCTTAAATGACTATAAAAATGCAAATCAAATTAGAGGAAACTTGGGGACTAGCTCATGCTAGACAAGCTCTTTACCAGTGAACTATACCCCCAAATCGACGTTTTCTTTTCTGAGATGAGCTCTCACTGTGTGGTCCAGGTTGGCCCTTAAGTCATCTCGTCCTCTTCCTCCTTTCCTAAGCAGCTGGGATTACAGGTATGGACTACCATGCTGGGCTAAAAAAAAAAAAAAAAAAAAAAAGTCAGAGTATCACTGTAGCTCAGGCTGACCTGGAATTCACTATGTAGTCTCAGGGTGGCCTCCAACTCATAGTGATCCTCCTACCTCTGACTCCCAAGTGCTGGGATTAAAGGCATGCACCACTATTGCCTGGCTAGTTTTTTTTTTTGTTTGTTTGTTTTTGTTTTTGTTTTTGTTTGGACAGGATGGAGTTCTTGTGTATTCCAGGATGATTTGGAATTTACTATTTGAAACTGGTCTTGAACTCTAGATCCTTTTGCTTTTGCTTAAATTGTAGAATTACAGATCTTCTCCAGCACACCTGGTGGAGGCTTTTTGTTTTTTTCATGTGTCTGTGTTGTGTGGTATATGCATGTATGTGCAGATGTGTGAGCCCCAGAGATTCAGAGTCCCCTCATGGACTGGGTTATAATTGTCCTGGAGAGTCGAACCATGATCCTTTGGCTTTGCAGGCAAACGCCTTAACTGCTAAGCCATCTCTCCAGCTCTCCAGCTCTTTTTTTTTTTTTTTTTTTGGTAGGGTCTCACTCTAGACCAGGCTAACTTACAACTTGCTCTGTAGTTCCAGGCTGGCTTTGAACTCACAGTGATCTGCCTACCTCTACCTACTGAGTGTTGGGATTAAAAGTGTGTGCCACCACAACTGGTGAGACTTACTACTTTTAAAAAATAGGAATTGAGCCAGGCATGGTGGTGCATGCCTTTAATCCCAGCACTTGGGAGGCAGAGGTAGGAGCACTGCTGTGAGTTCGAGGCCACCCTGAGACTACATAGTGAATTCCAGGTCAGTCTGGGCTAGAGTGAGACCTACCTCAAACAACAACAACAACCACCACAAAAATAGGAATGGAATGGTCACTCTACTAACAGAACCTAGCCATTTTTATGCATTAAAATAATCTTGCTGGGCATGGTGGTGCATGCCTTTAATCCCAGCACTTGGAAGGCAGAGGTAGGAGGATCACCATGAGTTTGAGGCCACCCTGAGACTACATAGTGAGTTCCAGGTCAGCCTGGGCTAGAGGGAGACCCTAGCTTGAAAAACCAAAAATAAATAAATAAAATAGTCTTGACCAGTGGTGCATTTCAGAATCACATGAGGAGCTTTTACAACCACTTGGGTCATAGTACTCAATGTGTTGAAAATATTTCCCAGACTGATCATTGATATGTGAAATATAATATAAAACCAATTCAAAATGGCTTAAGCAATAAGAAAAATTATTCCTTCACGTATCAAGAAGTCCAAGTTCAGAGTTGTTTAATACAGGAGGGCCACATGTTCACTGAGCTCCAGTTTCCTTCCTTCCTTCTGTTGTGCCTCCTACCACGCACATCTGTGTGTGCGTGTGTGCGTGTGTGTGCGCGTGTGCGTGCGTGCGTGCGTGTGTTTATATGCAAGCTAGCTGCTGGAGTTCTGAGTAGCCTATCTGGACCAGAAAAGGTCCAGTGAAAGGGAAGTCATTCCCAGAGCCCTTGCTTGTCTTTTCTTACATCTCGTTGGTCTAGAACTACATATATACCTTAATTTAAACCAAGTACCAGCCAAAGAAAGGGGAATTCCACACAAGAATGACTTAGTTGAAGCGAGGTTTACGGCTTTCTTAAGTAGGCATGGGATGGTTGCTCTGCTGTCAGAAGAGGGTAAAATGGATGTTGGCCCAAGTAGCTAACAGTGTCTCAGCCACAGCCTACAACATGGTGATGAGAAAAATATTAGCCTGGATCTTGAAATTGATTCTCTTGAACCATTGACACAACACTCATTTCATATGGCTCAACCTAATAATTCCCAATACCATTTAGACAGACCGACTGAGTGAAAAGATGGGGAGAAAATAATATCAGCCCCAGGTTTTAGTTCAATCACTCAAGATAGCTCATGAAGTGTGAATCACTTCAAATGATTGATACAAGTAAATCAGACTCCTGTGAGAGAGAAGAATTTGCATAATACAAGATCTTAGCTGATTTTTTTTTTTTTAGAAAAAAATCTCTTTCTGGGCATATCTCAAATGTTAGGCAATATTTCCCCAGCTGCAAGACCCAAAGCATGACTTCATGTGCATGCTGTTAAAAACTGTGGTGGTTTTGTTTATACAGACTTAGCAGGTAGTTTGATTTTGAAAAATTGAATCACAGAATATGCTATTCTGTTCTCAGTAAAATTCTTAGCTAAATAGATAAAGAAAGCTAAATAGATATGAAAGAGAAAGTGACTGTGTCCATTCCATTTTAGGAATTTCGTATTCTAGGAAGAATTTAAGTAGTCTCATACGCGTTGTATGCATATGGTCATGGCAAAGCTCTTCTAAGAGTGGGCCACCAAAGTGAGGTCAGGGGAAGAGATTGAGTAAAGGAAAGATGGAGGGAGGGCTAATCAAAATCTAAGAGGATATAAATAAATCATATGGAAACCTAAAAAAAAGAAAAAAGAGTGGGCCACCATCAAATCGAATTGTACAAAGCTAGGCAGAGAGCACATTGGAAACTGATAATCTTTCTCTTTAAAAAAATTTTAAATTTATACTTTTATTACTCTGTAGTCCCAGGCTAGCCTTGAATTCACAGCAATCCTCCCACCTCTGCCTCCCAAGTGCTGGGATTAAAGGTGTATGTCACCATGCCTTGCTCCTCATTTATTTTGTATAGAGATAGGGTCTCACTGTGTAATCCACATTGGCATCAGATTTGTGGTCCTCCTACATCCTACCTTGCACCTGTTCAAAATAACATGTTATTCTTATTGTTTATCAGATTGAAAGGTTGCAAACAATCTATGCTTCTCAGTCTCCTGAGTGTTGGGATTGATTCACTTATTGTTGATACCTATTTAATCACTTTTGGCAGCACTTGGGTTGAATTCAGTGTCTCACTCATGCTAGGCAAGCACTCTATTATTGCATTATATCCTTAACCTTTGACCTGCTTATTTTTTAAGGCAGATTCTTTTATTTTTATTTTTATTTATTTATTTGAGAGAGAGAAAGAGGTAGAGAGAGAAAGAGAGAATGGGCATGCCAGAGCATCCAGCCACTACAAACTCCAGACACATGTGTCACCTTGTGCACCTGGTTTACATGGGTCCTGAGGAACTGAATTTGGGCTCTTTGGCTTTGCAGGAAAGTGCCTTAACTGCTAAGTCATCTCTCCAGCCTGATCTGTTTACTTTTATGGATGCACAATATTCCAGTTTTATTGAGGTACTATGTATATTTCCTTAACCAGACTCCTGTTGGTAGACATTTAGATCGTTTTCAACCTTTCAGGTTTTTTTTTTTTTTTAAACCTGAGAGAGCTGGACATGTTGGCATACGCCTTTAATCCCAGCACTTGGGAGGCACAGGTAGGAGGATCTCTCTAGGGCACCCTGAGACTACATAGTGAATTCCAGGTCAGCCTGAGCTAGAGTGAGAGCCTACTTCGAAAAACCAAAAAGAAAAACAAAGTTTATATTTAGTTATTACTAGACGTGTTCTGCTTTCCCCGGGGTTAGCATCTACCTCCCTGCAGGAAGGCCCTGCAGTACAGCCTCTTTACAGAGGCCTCCGGGTGCCTGCTGGAACCTTCCCATTCCTCAGAGGTGCCCAGGAGGGAGGGAGGGAATGGAGCAGAAGGCTCACCTGCCCAGAGAAAATTTCCAACAGAACTTCCCTCCCTCCCTCTCTTCCTCTCTCCCTTCCTACCTCTCCCCCTCCTTCCTTCTCACAAATTGCACTGGTTTACCAGTTATACAGCTTTTTTAATTTAATTAATTAATTAATTTGAGAGAGTGAGAGAGAAAGAGGCAGAGAGAGGGAACAGATGCACCTCTGAGCGCCATCTTGTGCATCTGGCTTAGTGGGTACTGGGGAATCAAACCAAGGTCCTTTGGCTTTGCAGGCAAACGCCTTAACCGCTAAGCCATCTCTCCAGCCCACTTGTACAGTTTTTCCAGTGTGATTTCACCCTTCCTTCTGGCTTTTTCATTAAGACTGTAAAAAAATATTTCTAGGAGGGGCCTGGAGAGATGGCCCAGCGGGTTAAGGCGCTTGCCTGTAAAACCTAACCATCCGAGTTTGATTCCCCAGTACTCACATAAAGCTGAACACACTAAGTGGCCCACACATCTGGAGTTCGTTCGCAGCAGCTAGAGGTCCTGGAGTGCCCATTCATTCTCTCTCTCTCCTTCCCCCCTCTCTGTTTGCAAATAAAGAAAAAATTAAAAAAAATATTTCTGGGAATTGGGAGTGTAGCTCAGTGGCAAAGTACATGAAGAGAGAAGAGAGGGAGGGAGGGAGGGAGGGAAGGAGGGAGGGAAGAAGGGAGGGAAGGAAGGAGGGAGGAAGGAAGGGAGGGAGGGAAGGAGGAAGGAAGGAAGGAAGGGAGGGAGGCAGGGAGGAAGGAAGGAAGGGAGGGAAGAAGGAAGGGAGGAAGGAAGGAAGGGAGGGAAGAAGGAAGGGAGGAAGGAAGGAAAGAAGAGAGGGAGGAAGGAAGGAAGGAAGGAAAGAAGAGAGGGAGGAAGGAAGGAAGGAAGGAAAGAAGAGAGGGAGGAAGGAAGGAAAGAAGGGAGGAAGGAAAGCAGCCAGCCAGCCAGCCAAGAATTTAGGCTGTACCCACTTGTTCACAGTCCCAGCTACCCAGGAAGCAGAGGGGGAGGGAATTCCTTGAGCCCAGGCATTGCAGGCCAGATAACCTTGCCTCCGAAACAAAAATCAAAAACTCAGCTGCTTCTGACCAGCCTACCAGAGAAGGTCCCGCTCTTTTGCTAATAGTTTTTGGTTTCCTCCAGCACTTCGTAGGCAGCCCCAGCCAGGCGGTGCGTTTGGAGCGTTTCCTCCGGCCTGACTTGGAGGTACGGAGCCCTTGGGCCCGTCTTGCAATCCCTCCACATAAAAGCTGGTAGCTGTTGCAGTTTCTCTCTAAACTCAACTTCTTTTGTTGACTTGCAGAAGCTTACATTCCAAAAAAGGTAATTTGAAAGTGCTGCTGAATTTAGATGCATTTTGCTAATTTGTTTTTATTATGCATAGAAATATTGGTATAAAAGGTGTTTCAGTGATTTTCTAAGGGAGGGACCTATGTATTCTCTGCAGCCACAAAGCTTTTAAATGGAGTTATTTTTCTCGGCCTATAATCATTCTCTCTTTTAAGTACCCCAGCAGCAAAAGTAAGTTTACTGCTCGCAGCACAATGGGCCTCTTCACATTTTGGGTTTGGGAGACCTGGGTGACCTACGAAAGTTAATTAGAAGGTTAACAAAGACGAAGACAGAGTCGAATCCATCGCCTCTCCTTCAGCCAAAGATGACATCCATTAATTAGGGAAATCTTTCAGGTGGCCTTTATAGAATCCATAGAAAATCAGCCGGTGGCGGTGCACAGTTTTGATCAGATTTTCCTCCGCCTCATAATGCTATCCTTAATGGTACGAAAAGCAGCGGGCCGGGGTGGGGAGAGGGCGCGGGAGGGGGCGGGAAGGGTGGGTTTCAGCCTCAGTACAGTTAACCAGCCGCCGACGGGGACGGCTTTGATTCTCAGGCTGCCCCGCATACTTGCTCCATGATGTAATCCTTATTGAACCTGCGAGCCGAGCCCAGCGAGCGGGAGGAGGCGGGCGCAGCGCTGCCACCGCCTCGCAGCCGCGGGAGGCCCCGGAGGTGCCCGCGCCGCCCGGGGATGCTGCGCCCGGGGCCACCGCGGCGGGCGGGCGGGCGGGCGGCCGGGGATGCTGCGCGGGGCGGCGGGGCCCGCGGTGTGGGGCCGGCCCTTCCCGGGAGGCCGCCGGGCACTGACTCCTCCCCGGGGCTCCAGGCTTCCTTCGCCTTCCCTCGGGGGTCACTGACGCCCAGAGCTCCCACTCAAGGAGTAACATCTCCATCCCTGCCTTGCCTCCTGGCAATACACTCCTACGATGTCTGGGCAACTTTATTTAAAGTTTAGGTCTGGTCTGGTTTGGTTTGATTGTTTTTGAGACACGATGTCCTCAAACACACTAGGTAGCTCCGGTTGGCCTAGAACTCATAAATCCTCCCACCTCAGCCTCGTGTGGGGATTATATATAGGCCTTCACCATCATTCCTGGTTAAATTTATCTTACTTTATTTTATTTTGAGGGAGTGTCTCGCTCTAGCCCAGGCTGACCTGGAATTCACTATGTAGTCTTCAGGGTGGCCTCGAACTCATGGAGATCCTCCTACCTCTGCCTCTCTGAGCACTGGGTTTAAAGGCAGCACCACTGGCTAAAATTGGGAGTTTTAATGTGAGCTTTTGGCGTCAGGCAGCTTGGATAGAGCCAAACTGTAGAAAACTCACTCAGACAGCAAATTGCCGTTTTGATTTGCTTTCTTTCCAACCCTTGGCACGGTGGATAAGAGCTACTGTCCCTCAGAGAACTGGGAAGTGTCGTTCTCTGCTCCAAATCGCACAGAAGAAAGGACTTGCATGGTAAATACTCGAAGCCCTGGCAGCCCGGCCACACCCAGGCCCTTGTCTCTTTCTCAGCCAGGGTGGAGAGGAATTTATCTCCTTGTCAACATCCTCCTCACCCTGTAGGAGTCCAAACTCCAAAGTTCAGACCAGGGCAGAGAACCTGGTGACAGTTGCCACAGAGGCCCTTGCCAGCAGCTCCTTTAGTCAGATCACCCCTCCTTTTCCGGGCTGTGGGCACAGGGCCTGGGGGAAACGAGGGAGGGCGAGTGCTCCACGTTCTCAGATGAAAAGCAACACTAGTGTGGTAGTTTGAATGTATGGCCCCATACACTCAGGCTTGGCTCTTGAGTCTCCAGTGGGCTGAGCCCTACTGGGGAAGAGGTATGTCACTTGGGGGAGTGGGGCCGGATCTTGAGTCCAGCCCTAAGGTGTGTGGAGGGAGAGCTGTCGGAGTTCTGGCTATTTTGTGGTGATGGCAATGGTGGAGTCTCTCTGCTTGGATCCACGGAAGTGAGCCAGCGTCTTCCACCATTGATGGTGTTCCTGAAATAAACCCCCTTCCTCCCATAAACTGCTTCTGATTTAGTGTTTTAGTGTCCAGCAACGTGAAACAACTAGTTAAAAAAACAACAACAGCTTACGGGGTTTATGGCTCAGTGGTAAAAGCACTTGCCTGCAAAGGCTAACAACCTGGGTTCGGTTCCCCACTATCCATATAAAGCCAGATGCACAAAGTGGTGCATGCCTTCGGTGAGGTGACTGGAGGCCCTGGTACGTTCTCTCTGTCTCTCTCTGCTTGCAAATAAATAAAATAAAATAAATAGTTTTTATTTTTTTGTTGTTGTTGTTTTTTGTTTTTTTGAGGTAGGGTTTTACTCTAGCCCAGGCTGACCTGGAATTCACTCTGTAGTCTCAGGGAGGTCTTGAACTCACGCAGATCCTCCTACCTCTGCTTCCAGAGTGCTGGGATTAAAGGCAATAAAAAGGTTTTTTAAAAACAATTTTTTAAAAGTAGCTTAATAATTATTATTATTTAAATTTTTTGAGGTAGGGTCTCAATGTAGCTCAGGCTACATTTTTATTTATTTATTTATTTACTGAGAGAGAGAGAGAGAGAGAGAGAGAGAGAGAGAGAGAATGGGCACACCAGGGCCTCTAGCCACTGCAAACAAATTCTAAATGCATGCGCCACCTTGTGCATCTGGCTTATGTGGATCCTGGGTCCTTTGGCTTTGCAGGCAAGTACCTTAACTGCTAAGCCCTCTTTCCGGCCCTAGAGTACAATTTCTTCTTTTCCTTCTCTTCCTCCTCCTCCTTCCCTTTTTTTTTTCTTTTTTCTTTTTCTTTTCTTTTCTTTTTTTTTTTTTTTTGTTGTTGGTTTTTCATGGTAGTGTCTCACTGTAGCCCAGGCTGACTGGGAGTTCACTATGTACTGTCAGGCTGGCCTCAAGCTCACAGCAATCCTCCTACCTCGGTCTCCCAAGTGCTTGGATTATAGGCATACCCCACCATGCCCAGCCACTTCTTTAATTATAGGTTGTGATCCCATACTGGGTTGTGTAACTGAATGTGGGGATCACAAAATTTGGCAACAGTAAAATGTTTTTGAAGTTGCACTTACCAAAAAGTAATTCACAAACAAATACATAATGAATCCAAGTGTTTTTGTCAGCCCTTGTCTGCGTCGTGGGACTTCACTGCAGCCTCTGTTCTGAACACTCAACATGAGCGCTCTGTATGGCATCGTCCTCCATGCGCACATCACTAACAAATACTACCAGAAACACCTCAGCTCACACTTGTGAGTATTGTACATTACAAATTGCAGGGTGTTTACTGTGCATATAGGTTTCTCCTACTATAGAAACATAATGGCTTAATTAAGGAAAATAAATATATTTAGTGTTTTCCTACCATGATTCCTTAGCATGTAAGTATCAAATTATATCTCTGAATTGTATCATGTTAGAATACTCCACTTCCTTGTTTGAAGGGGTTGGAGAGATAGCTTAGCAGTTAAGGCACTTGCCTGCAAAGCCTAATGACCCAGGTTCAATTCCCCAGTACCCACATAAAGCCAGATGCACAAAGTGGCACATGTGTCTCGAGTTTGTTTACAGCAGCTGGAGGCCCTGGCACATCCGTTATTTCTGAAAAAAAAAAATTGTTTGAAGGCTGGAGACATGGCTTAGTGGTTAAGGTGCTTGTCTGTGAAGCCAAAGGACACAGGTTTGATTCCCCAGATCCCACACAAGCCAGATGCACAAGGTGGCACATGTGTTTGGAGTTCATTTGCGTTGGCTAGAAGCCCTGGCAGACCCATTCTCTCTCTCTTTCTCTCTCTCTCTCTGCCTCTTTCTCTCTCTCAAGTAAATAAATATTAAAAATTTGCTTGAGAGCTGGAGAGATGGCTCAATAGTTAAGGCACTTGTTTATAAAGCCTGATGACTGGAGTTTGATTTCCCAGTACCATCAGCAAAGTCAGATGCACAAAGTGGTGCACGTATCTGGAGTTTATAGTAGCTAGAGAGCTTGATGCACCCTCTTCCTCTCTCTGCTGGTGGCGCACGCCTTTAATCCCAGCACTTGGGAGGCAGAGGTAGGAGGATCGCCACAAATTTGAGGCCAGCCTGAGAATATGGAGTGAATTCCAGGTCAGCCTGATCTAGAATGAGACTCTAACTAAAAAAAAAAAAAAAAAAAAAAAAAAAAAAATTTGATTCGTTGACTTGATTTTTACCAAAACTTGCTAATGACTTTTGGTTTGGGATTGGGACAGGCTCCTTATCAATGTCTGAAATGTACCTGAACATACTTGGGCCATTTTGTGCTATGTATTTATGTGAAGCAGCTTTCTCAGCATGGATGATTATAAAATCAAAATATCAGTGAACTCCACAAAATGCCAAAGATGTTTTCCATTTTACAGTGTCAAATATTAAGCTAAAATTTTATTTTATTTTTTTTCTCCAGCCAGGGCTGGAGAAATGGCTCAGCAGTTAGCAGCCCCTGCTTACCTTGCTTACTGATGGCCTGGGTTCAGTTTCCTAGTAAAGCAGATGCACAAAATGGTGCATACATCTGGAGTTCACTTGCAGTAGCAAGAGGCCCTGGTTTGCCCAGTTCTCTGTCTCTCTCTCTCTGTTTTTTCTTTTTTTGGGGGGGGTGGGGAGAGGAGGGGTATTTTGAGATAGGGTTTTGCTCTAGCCCAGGCTGGGCTGGAATTCACTCTAATCTCAGGGTGGTCTCGAACTCATGATTCTCCTACCTCTGGGAGTGCTGGGATTAAAGGTGTGTGCCACCATACCCAGTTTATCTCTCTCTGTCTGTCTCTCTCTCTCTGAAGAGTCAGAAGACAGCCACTTGCTATCCAGGAAGGAGGAGGATGGATGGTCACCTTGATTTTGTACATTTCGGTCTGCAGAACTGAGCCCCTTCTGTGCTGTCTGTCTAGGAGCAGACAAATCCAAGGGTGATGAGGAGACACTGCTCATTGCCCTACCTGGTCACCCTTCCAAACTTACCCCCTGCTGCCTGGCCAGCTGCCCTGGGACCACCTGCTCCTGCCTCCTCAGTTTGATGGCCAGGGCTAAGCAGTATTCCTGTCGTGGGGCCCCTGAAATATTTCCACCACAAAATCTGCCAGTTAAGTGAATGAGATCTTTGGAATTGTATATTCCCAGGGGATATATTGTGTTTGGGTGAATGCATGGGCTGGATCACCCCAACACCAGCCCAAAAAGCTATTTGTAACAATAGTAATCTTGATGTCTCAGGTGCTTTCCAAAGAGCACAGGCCAAGGCAGGGTGGTGCAGTTAGACCCTTTCAGCAGCAGGGTCAGTGGGGATTGTAGGCCTCCTCTGGAGGAAGCCAGTATGGGGCAGAGGGGACAGACAGACACTGGGACTCAGGCATTCAGGACTGACTTGACTTGTGTGATCACACAAACCTTCCCCTTCTAAGTCTCCTCAAGGGTAACTTTTGTGGTAATTATCTTCACCAAGGCTCATTTGATGGTAAGGACACAACGCAAAACGTACTTAAGTCTTCGTGAGAGGATGGTGGGTTGAGGGGAAGAAAGAATAGCTAGACTTCTTGGGAAACCACAACTCCCTCTCTCTCTCTCTCTGCTCTGTCCTCTTAACTTCTTTCCCTCCATCTCTCCCCACCCCTCTCCCTGGCAGGTGAGCACTGTCTTTATATGTCAGCTCTCAGTTACCACAGGGCTGGGTAGGACCGGGCAGGTTGTGTCATTAAGCATCCACTGAGGAAATCTACACTGAAAATTACTACTCCTATTTTTAGAAATAGCCAAAATGCCCAACTTTTCATTTTAAAATGTTTTGTTTTTATTTATTAATTTGAGAGAGAGAGAGAGAGATACAGGCAGGGAGAGAGAGAGAGAGAGAGAGAGAGAGAGAGCGAGGGAGAAAAAAACAGATGCACAAGGGCCTCTAGCCATTGCAAGTGAACTCCAGATGCTTGTACCCCCTTGTGCACCTGGCTTACGTGGATCCTGGGGAGTCAAACCTGGGTCCTTTGGCTTTTCAGGCAAGTGCTTTAACCGCCAAGCCATCTCTCCAGCCCCAACTTTTTAATTTTAAATACTAGATAATTATATTCAAATTTGGGCTAATGGGCACATCAGAATGGGGAGCATTCTGACTCATATTTTTTTTTCTTTTCTTTTCGAGATAGGGTCTCACTCTAGCCCAGGCTGACCTGGAACTCACTCTGTAGTCTTAGGCTGGACTTGAACTCACAGCGATCCTCTTACCTCTGCCTTCCGAGTGCTGGGATTAAAGGCGTGCGCCACCACGCCCGGCAAAACTGTCATTTCATATGGAAGAAACATGCTGTTTTCATACATACTGCAGTTTTCTTATGTTGGTAAAATACAGAGCTGCAGGATGCGAGAGACTCTCGCACCCTCACCTCTCACTCCCGTGCAGAAGACATGATCCCATTTGTAGTGTGTGGGACTGTGTCCTTCTACCAATATGCAGTGGGAAACCAACACAACCGCATTCAGCGGCCCAAATCCCACTTACCACGGGGTGGAATATGACAAAAAGTGCATTGTGCCCTCTAATATTGTTTATTTATTTATTTGTAAGCAGGGGGTGGGGAAAGAGAGAGAGAGAGAGAGAGAGGGAGAGAGAATGGGCATACCAAAGCCTTTAGCTGCTGCAAATGAACTCCGGATGCATGTGGTACTTTGTGCATTTCGCTCTATGTGGATACTGGGGAATCAAACTTGGGCTGTTAGTCTTTGTTGGCAAGCACATCAACCACTAAGCCATCTCTCCAGCCTCAGCACACATTCTAAATCTGAGTGTGCACTACCTAACTTGGCTGTTATATTTATGATATTTCCCATAAATAGAAGAACTCTTTTTTTGTTTGTTTGTTTTTCTGGGGGGTGATTTTTGTTTGTTTTTGTTTTTTGATGTTGGGTTTCACTATGTAGTCTCAGGGTGGCTTTGAACTCATGGTGATCCTCCTATCTCTGCCTCCCTGAGTGCTGGGATTAAAGGCATTTGCCACCATGCCTTTTTATTTTATTTATTTTTAAATATTTTATTTATTTATTTGAGAGAGAGAGAGAGAGAGAGAAAGAGAAAGAGAGAATGGGCATGCCAAGGTCTCTAGCCACCGCAAATGAACTCCAGATGCATGCACCACCTTGTGCATCTGGCTTTACATGATATTGGTGAATCAAACCTGGGTCCTTTGGCTTTGCAGGCAAGTGCCTTAACTGCCAAGCCATCTCTCCAGTCCTATTTTTTTTTTTTTTGACCTGGAATTTACTATGTAATCTTAGGGTGGCCTTGAACTCACAACAATCCTCCTACCTCTGCCTCCTGAATGCTGGGATTAAAGGCGTGCACCACCACACCCAGCCTATTTTTTTTTTTTTTTTTTTTGAGAGAGAGACAGAGACAGAGACAGAGAGGCAGAGTGAGTATGGACACACCAGGGCCTCCTGCCACTGCAAACGAATTCCAGACACATGTGCCACTTTGTGTATATGGCTTTCATGGGTACTGGGGAATTGAACCCATACCATTAGGCATTGCAAGCAAGCACCTAAGCCACTGAGTCATCTCTCCAGCCCAGATATGAGAGTTCTCTCACTCTTTGAGAGGAAGAGTTGAAGTGACTCACAAACATTTTCTTCCTCAGCTCAAGGTGAGTGACAGAAGAGTAAAAAAAATTATTAGTCCAGGGCAGGCATGGCAGCACACACCTGTCATCCCAGACCTCAGGAGGTGAGAGCAGGGGGATCGGGAGCTCAGAGCCAGTCTCAGCTCAGGGAGTTTGAGGCCAGCCTGGACTACGTCGAAAGACACTATCTCAAAAACCGTAAGAGAGCCCAGCATGATGGCTCATGTCTTTAATCCCAGCACTCGGGAGGCAGAGGTAGGAGGATCGCCATGAGTCCGAGGCCACCCTGAGACTACATAGTGAATTCCAGGTCAGCCTGGACTAGAGTGAAACCCTACCTCAAAAAAAATAAAACAAGCAAGCAAGCAAACAAACAAACAAAACCCTATCTCAGGGGGTTGGGGCTATAACTCAATTGTAGAGTGCTTGCCTAGCATTCACAGGCCCTGGCTTCATGCACCAGCACTGCGTAAGCTGGAAGTGGTGGTACACACGTGTAATTCGATAATTCCAGCATGGGTAAGTAGAGGCAAGAGGATCAGAAGGCCAAGATTATCCTCAGCTACATAGTGAGTTTAAGGCCTCTCAAAAGAAAAACGTAAAGGGGGCTTGGGAGATAGCTTAGCGAATAAAGGTGCTTGCTGGCAAAGTCTACCAGCCTGGGTTCAATTCTCCGGTACCCATGTAAAGCTGAACACAAAAACGCAGTGCATGCACCTGGCATTAGTTTGCAACAGCAAGAGATCCTAGCATGCATGCATGCACGCATGCAAATAAATAAATAGTTTTTTTTTTTGTTTGTCTTTTCGAGGTAGGGTCTTATTCTAGCTCAAGCTGACCTGGAATTCACAATGTAGTCTCAGGGTGACCTTGAGCTCATGGTGATCCTCCTACCTCTGCCTCCCAAGTGCTGGGATTTAAAGGCATGTGCCACCATGCCTGGCTTTTATAAATAGAATTTTTAAAATGTAAAGCAAAAACTTAGTTTAAAACATGGGGCATAAGGGCTGGAGAGATAGCTTAAGGAGTAAAGGCCTAAGAAGCCTAAGGACGCAGGTTCAACTCTCCAGATCCTATGTAAGGCAGACGCACAAAGGTAAGGCAAGCGCAAGTTTGCACATGCCCACTAGGTGGAGCAAGCATCTGGAGTTTGATTGCAGTGGCTGAGACCCTGGTGAGCCAATTCTCTCTCTGTCTCGCTCGCTCTGTCTAAAATAAAAATTAGCTGGGCCTGGTGTTGCATGCCTTTAATCCCAGCATTTGGGAGTAAGAGGTAGGAGGATCACTGAGAGTCTGAGGCCAACCTGAGACTACATAGTGAATTCCAAGTCAGCCTGGGCTAGAGAGAGACACTATCTCAAAAACCTAAAAAATAAAAACAACAACAAAAACCATGAGATATTAGATGTTCACTTCCACCCTGGCTGGCTATTTGGGTCAATTGGATAGTGGCTTTACTGATTGGACACCAACATCAGTGGCTCACGTGGGGACCTGCCAAAGGACCGAGACTGCAAGAGAGTGTCGGAGCTTAGGATTGCTGGGTTCTAACTCTAGCCTTGCATGTGGTATCCAAGGGCACTGTCCTTTCTGCACCCCAGAGACACCCAGGAAAACTTCCAAAGCATGCTGATGGTCTCTAACCATTCTTGGTGACTTTTAGATGACTTAGTTCATCTCAAATAATTTCAAATATTCCACTTTTCCCCTTGCCTTTGCTGTAGTGTAGAAAAAAAGTTCCCATGGCAATTGCATTGTATAAGCAACTCCCAAAATGAAATTAAGAGGCCATATGCCAGTAGCAAAGACCAAATCAGGAAAAGATTTTCCAGTCAGAAACTGCAAAGAAATCAGGGCTTGAGCATAATAGCAAAATTAGGGTTTGTGTGGTGATATGCTGTCAACCAACTTTTCACACATATTTCCTGGAACAGGCCCAAGGAACCAATACTGACTTAGCCTATTCTTTCTCAGATGGAATTGAATTCTCTATCTAGGTTAATGTCCCTGCACCTTTCATTTGGTGTCACCATGTGGCTTTCTACAGGACACAGGATGGTCTGCAGACCATGCTGGACCCCTCTTCTCTAGGGACTCTCAAAGACCTCCAAGACTCTTCATCTTGTCTTCTATAGTTATGGTCTCCCCTAGTCCTGAGAAGTCCCCACGGGCACTGTACGCCTTAAGCCTGTTCTTTGTGCCCCTTCACTGCTCTGCTCCACAGTGGGCCCCTTTGAAGAGATGAAGGACAACGATGGCCTGAATTATCTAAATAATTCTGTTTTGGAGGAGGGTGGTGACAGAGAATTTGAGGAAAGATCTGAAGTCCCTGACAGATCACTTAGGATGGCATTAGGTGACAGAGGGACTCGAGGCCCATGAGGAGAGGTGTTTGGGGCTCAGGAAGCCCTGAGCCTTGCACACATCATGTCGGAGTGCAAGGTCTCTAAGGCTACCTTCATTCCCATGTTAGCTTCCATACCCCTACCACAGGTCTCTGGCTGGCATTGCTTGGCCTGGAGGCATGAGAGCCCTCTCGGTGGGGAGAAAGCTGTGCTCTGAGTGCTCTCTGACAGAGTGGCTCCCTGCCAGCTTCAGACTTGGACTCTATTAACTTCTAGGCCTGTGCCTTGAGGGTTCACAGATATGCAGGTAACCTGGGCTCCCTTCCCCTTTCTCACTTACATTTTTTTTTAAAGGCAAGCGCCACCACACCTGGCTCTTTAAAAATAAATATTTTATTTATTTATTTATTTGAGAGACAGAATGAGAGAAAGAGAGAGAATGGGCATGCCAGGAGCTCTAGCCACTGCAAGGAACAAACTCCACACATATGTGTCACCTTGTGCATCTGGCTTACATGGGTACTTTGTAGGCAAGTGCCTTAACTGCCAAGCCATCTCTCCAACACCGCTCCCCCTGCTAGTTTTGAGACAGGGTTTCACTATATAGCCCAGGAACTAATTATGTATCTAGGTTAGCCTGAAACTCTTCCTCCCTAGTATGAAGATGATATGTGTGTGCCCCTACATACATCTAGCTTCTAGCTCATTTTCATTTTTGTTTTCTGTTTTATTGTTTTGCAGTACTGTGAGTGGAAGTCAGAGCCTCGTGAATGCTAGGCAAGCATTATACTCTCTCTTTTCTCTCTGACTGAATGTACAGAGTTTTTAGGAGGAATTTGATTTGAATGCAGAAACTTAAAAAGACTTTCCTTCTGCGGGATTCTCTTGTCTGTCAGAGGCTAATATGGTTTGCAGCACACACATGCACACGGGCACACAGGCACACAGCCCAGCCAGGCTGTCTGGCAGGCTGTCTCTTCACATTTCATGTCCTGGGGGCCTCCAGCACAAGAGATTCATAGTCACTGGGCTGTAGAGCTTGGTGAGGGGCCAGGGCGGATGGCCCGAATGCTCTTGCCACAAATGATTCCTCAGCCTGATTTCCAGCAGCAGCAACTGGAGTCTGCGTGATTTCTTCCATGACCTCGCAGATCCTAGTTGTCCCACCTCCAAGCACAGCCTTTCATGTGCATCTTGAGAATGGTCTTCTTTGAAATAGGTTTCTTAGAGCAGAGCCCAAGCAGCCAAGTGTGAAGAGCTTCAGCAGCAGTGGCCTCTGTGCTGGGAGAAGATATGGGAGCAACTTGCAAAAGCAGAGTCTCTGGTGGGCTGGAGAGATGGCTTAGCGGTTAAGCACTTGCCTGTGAAGCCTAAGGACCCCGGTTCAAGGCTCGATTCCCCAGGACCCACGTTAGCCAGATGCACAAGGGGGCACATGCATCTGGAGTTCGTTTGCAGTGGCTGGAAGCCCTGGCGTGCCCATTCTCTCTCTCTCTATCTGCCTCTCTCTCTCTCTCTGTCACTCTCAAATAAATACATAAAAATGAACAAAAAAAATTAAAAAAAAAAGCAGAGTCTCTGGAGAGAGAGGAGGGGAGGTCTCCTATCTGCCTCATATCAGTCTTTATCATTAAAAAGTGATGCCAGGGGGCTGGAAAGATGGCTCAGTGGTTAAGGTGCCTGCCTGCTAAGCAAAAGGACCCAGGCTTGAGACCCCAGTACCCACGTAAAGCCAGATGCACAAGGTGGGGCATGCATCTGGAGTTTGTTTGCAGTGACTGGAGGCCCTGGTGTGCCTGTTCACTCTCTCATCTGCCTCCCCACCCCACAAAAAAATAAAATATTTTAAAGTGGTGCCAGGGCTGAGTATGGTGGCATATTCCTTTAATCCCAGCCCACGGCAGGCAGAGGTAGGAGGATCACTGTGAGTTCAAGGCCAGTCTGGATCTACAGAGTGAATTCCAGGTCAGCCTGGGCTAGAGTAAGATTCTACCTCAACAAACAAAAACAAGGGTTGGAGAGAATGCTTAGTGGTTAAAACACTTACCTGCAAAGCCAAAGGACCCAGGTTCAATTCTCCAGTACCCACGTAAAGATAAGATGCACAAGGTGGTGCATCTGGAGTTCATTTGCAGTGGCTAAAGGCCCTGGTGCACCCATTCTCTCTCTCTCTCTCTCCCTCTCTCCTCCTGTCATAAATAAATAAATAAATAAAGTGGTACCAGGATGGGAAGATGGCTCAATAGTCAAAGGTGCTTGCTGGAAAAGCCTGCCATCCTGGGTTCAATTCCCTAGTACCCACATAAAGCCACATGCAACGTGGTGCATGCATCTGTGATCCTAATGTGCCTAGACAGTGGGAGGCAGAGCCAGAAGAATCTGAAGTTCCAGGGGCAGCTAGTGTGATGCTCATTCACAGTCTACCAGTTGGTGGTTTGCAGATTTTGTAGACGTAAGAGACCCTGTCTCAAAGATGGTGGAACACAGACACTTTGAAGTTATCCTTTGACCTCCACAGTAACACTGTGGCACATGCACTGTGACACACACACACACACACACACACACACACGAATAATAATTTAGAATAAATAAAAGTGGTTCCTGGTCTTGCCTTGGCTGTTGGAAATGCACCAGTTTTCATGTATTCAGGTAGTGCTTAGAAATCAAGTAATTGTTACACGAATGATTTGAGTTTTCTCAATCAGTTACTACAATAAAGCAGCATTATTCTCAGTTTAAAAAATATTTTTTTGTTTGTTTATTTATTTATTTGAGAGCGACAGAGAGAAGGAGGCAGAGAGAGAGAGAGAGAATGGGCGCGCCAGAGCTTCTAGCCTCTGTAAACGAACTCCAGATGCGTGCGCCCCCTTGTGCATCTGGCTAACGTGGGTCCTGGGGAATTGAGCCTCGAACCGGGGTCCTTAGGTTTCCCAGGCAAGCGCTTAACCGCTAAGCCCTCTCTCTAGCCCAGTTTAAAAAATATTTTATTTGGGGCTGGAGAGATGGCTTAGTGGTTAATGTGCTTGTCTGTGAAGCCTAAGGACCCAGCTTCAATTCCCCAGTACCCACGTAAAGCCAGTTGCACAAGGTGGTGCATGCATCTAGAGTTTGTTTGCAGTGACTGGAGGCCCTGATGTGCCCATTCTCTCTCTCTCTCTCAAATAGATAAGTAAAAGTAATTAAAAATATTTTATTTACTTATTTATGAAAGAGAGAGAATAGGGCCTCCAGGGCCTCCACTCATTGCAAATTAATTCCAGATGCATGCACCACCTTGTGCATCTGTCTTTACATGGGTACTAAGGAATCGAACCAGGGACCTAAGGCTTCGCAGGCAAGCACCTTAACCACTTAGGCATTTCTCCAGCCCTAGCCTCAGTTTTATGGACCAGGCCAAGGGTTGAGTGTATCGCAGTTACATAGTCTACAAAGGGAGGTCCTATTACTGGGAATGACAGGAAGTGTCTGCCTCTCATTTGAAGTTCTTTCACCTGCATGTGTTTCACCAAGGGACAACCGGCATTGAGTCCCTAGCACTGGTCCAGGGTCAATGAGGTGTAATTGAAAATTCAAAGACATAGCGACTTGCTTTCTGCCATCTTGCTATGCCCTGGTTTGCCACAGTGAAGAGTAAGGAAGGACTGAATGGTGTGTGTTTTAGTGAGTTGCTGCTGGCTCATTGGCTCAACCCATGTCTCTCATGGGTCTTTGGTGCCACATACTGGGAACAGGATAGAGGGACTCAGAGCTGAAAAGCATGTGTCTCCCTCCCAGACATCAAGGGACTGGACTGCTCAAAACTGTTCAGTGGCAAGCCAGATGTGGTGGTGCAAGCCTGTAATTTCAGCACCTGGGAGGTGGAGGCAGGAGGGGCAAGAGTCTAACATCATCCTTGGCTACAAAGTGAGTTCGAAGTCAACCTGGGCTACATGAAACCGTCTCAAAAACAAAAACCAAACCAAAACAACAACAAAAAAAATAGCCAAAGGCTGGAGAGATGGCTTAGCAATTAAGGCACTTGCCTGCAAAGCCTAAGGACCCATGTTCGACTCTCCAGATCCCATGTTAGCCAGATGCACAAAGGTGAGACTAGCATAAGCTTGCAATGCCCTCTAGGTGGCGCAAGTGTCTGGAGTTTGCTTGTAGTGGCTGAGGCTCTGGGGTGCCAATTCTCTCTGTTTTGCTCTCTCTAAAAAAAAAAAAAAAAAAAAAAAAAAAAAAAAAAGCCAAACAAACAAACAAACAAAAACCTGTTCAATGGCTTCCCACTGCTTCCAGGTACAAATCAAAATGAAAGTTATTATTATTATTTTTTGCACAAGGTCTTGAAGGACAAAAGGGTTTCTGAACATAAAGTGATGAGAAGGAAGTGGGATTTGTAGAGTTTGGGGAGAAGGGCCAGGGCGGGGGAAGGTGGGGAAGTTTCATAGAAAAGACACAAATGGGGAGATGGCTCAGTGAGTAAAAAGGACTTTTTTGGGCTGGAGAGATGGCTGGGTGGTTAAGGCACTTACCTGCAAAGCCTAATGACACAGGTTCAATTCCCCAGTATCCACATAAAGACAGATGCACAAAATGGCACATGCATCTGTAGTTTGTTTGCAGTGGCTAGAGACCCTCGTGCACCCATATTCTCTCCTCTTTCTCTCTTTCTCTCCTTGTAAATAAGTAAATAAATATTTTTAAAAAGAGACTTTTTTCCTTTGGTTTTTCCAGGTAGGATCTCACTTGAACCCAGGCTGACCTGGAATTCACTACATAAGTCTCAGGCTGGCCTCAAACTCACAGCAAACCTCCTACCTCTTCCTCCCATGTGCTGGGATTAAAGGTGCGTGCCTTTACAATCACCATTGTAAAAAGGACTTTCAAAGGACACAAGACTGATGACCCAGATTCAGAGCCCAAGCACCCAAGTAAAACCGGGCACAGTAGTACATGATGGAGACTCTTGGAAGCTCATACTTAGTGGTGAACAGTTAAGAGACCTTTCTTGTCATATGTGGTGGCACACGCCTTTAATCCCAGCACTCAGGAGGCAGAAGTAGGAGGATCGACATGAGTTCGAGAGATTGAGGCCATCCTGAGACTACATAGTGAATTCCAGGTCAGCCTGGGCCAGAGTGAAACCCTACCTCCAAAAACTAAAAAAAAAAAAAAAAAAAAAAAAAAAAGACCTTTCTTCAAGCAAAGTGGAAGGTGAGGAGCAACATTGCAACACTGAAGTTGTCTTCCTACCTTCATAGCTTGTGCACAAATACAGAGAGAGAGAGAGAGAGAGAAAGGAAAGGAAAAGGTAATGTGTGCGTAACTGACGTTCAGTAACAACGTGCTGAGACAGCTGGGCTGGAATCTGGAGGTGGCAGAAGGATGAGCGGGGGTGGGAGGGGGTACACCTAAAATAAGCCCCTGAGCTAGGGTTGCCAGCACAACGAGAGGCAGAGACACTGTCTTGGAGGCCAGTTGATAGACGATGCTTCATGGGATGGCATGGCCTGCTGGTGGCCCATCGTCCTCAGGGACCAATCAATCACTTCTCTCCTCTGGGCCTCATAATTTATGAAGAAGACAGGGATAAATAATCTCTCTCTCTTTATTTTTCTAGGAGAAATGTCCTCCTTCCAGTTCAGGAGATGAGAGAGTTACAGAAGCCAAGATGAGTACAACGTACTAGCAAAGAGGAAGAAACAGGGGGGAAGCACGGGCACATGCGTGCGGGTGTGTGTGTGTCTCACATGTGATAGAGCCCAGGCAGAGGTTGGTGTGTGTGTGTGTGTGTGCAGGTGTGTGTGTGTCTCACATGTTATAGAGCCTAGGCAGAGGTTGGTGTGTGTGTGCGTGTGTGCATGTGTGTGCAGGTGTGTGTGTGTCTCACATGTGATAGAGACTAGGCAGAGGTTGGTGTGTGTGTGCGTGTGTGCATGTGTGTGCAGGTGTGTGTGTGTCTCACATGTGATAGAGCCTAGGCAGAGGTTGGTGTGTGTGTGCGTGCGCGTGCGTGTGTGTCTCACATGTGATAGAGCCAAGGCAGAGGTTGGTGTGTGTGTGTGTTGTGTGTGTGTGTCTCACATGTGATAGAGCCCAGAGGTTGGTGTGTGTGTGTGCGTGTGTTGTGTGTGTGTGTCTCACATGTGATAGAGCCAAGACAGAGGTTGGTGTGTGTGTTGTGTGTGTGTGTGTCTCACATGTGATAGAGCCAAGGCAGAGGTTGGTGTGTGTTGTGTGTGTGTGTGTGTGTGTCTCACATGTGATAGAGCCAAGACAGAGGTTGGTGTGCGTGTGTGCCTCACATGTGATAGAGCCTAGGCAGAGGTTGGTGTGTGTGTGTGTCTCACATGTGATAGAGCCCAGACAGAGGTTGGTGTGTGCGTGTGTGTGTGTGTGTGTGTGTGTGGTGGTAGTGGTGGGGGAAGATGGCACTGTAGCTTCCCAAGGACTAAGGGTAAGGGTCCAGCCAGGGAAGGATGTGTGTGTGTCGGGGGAGGGGCCTGCAGCTAGTGAGGCATCAGAATCCCACCTGAACCGGCTCAGATTAAACTCCTATGGAATATTCCAAGATGTTCTGACTTCATTCTTACCCTAACTTCCAAGCCTCACCTCCAGGCCAGAAGGAAGCTGTGGTCAGCAACACTGAGGGCCAGGTAGGATGCTTTCAAAGAGCAGAGAGGGGAAGAGCTGAAGGCGTCTTTGCACTGTCCAAGGGACAGAACAACTAACCCTCAGGCAGGTTTTTCTCTAGTGTGACCCCATTCTGCCCCATGGATGTCACTTTTTTTTTCTTGTTCTTTTTTCTCTTGGAGCTTTTAGGGAAGGGGGGGAGCAAGACTAGGGAGGTGGGAAGAGACTGTTTTTTTCACATGAGTCCTCAGAATTACAGTTCACAAACTATTCAGCAAACTGACCGGCCTCAACCTCCCCTTCAACAGCCTAATCTAAGGGGTGGATCTATGTGTTTTGTTGCTTGTCAGGAACAATCGCAGCGCGGCCCATTACATTTACAGCACGTCGCCCTTTAATTGGTGTAACACGCTGGGGCCTGAAAGAGAAGAGGCCCACAAAGGCGCCGTGAATGAGCCCTGACTCACACAAAAACACTCTGCAGAAGTTCAGAGCTGGCCACTAACAAGGAGGTAGGGAGTTAGTTTGAAAAGAGGGTGAAGTTCACAAACGTGTCACCTTGAGGAGCGTCCCATCAAAGCAATGGTCGCATTGACAAGCTGCAAAGAAAAAAAGTTAAACCTTTAGCTCTGTGGACCTGCCCGCTGGATTTAGTCTTGCACTTGAGTTTGGGGAGGGGGGCCAGGAAAGTGGGATCTTTTTTCCCTCTTCTTCTCAACCTTGGGCTCCCTGCTCCCCGTCTTCAGCGAGTCTTCAAAAAGCGAAGAAACATAGCTCTCATCTCTCTACTAAGATACAGTAGTTTTTAAAAATCTATGAAAAACGAGGCTGATTTCTTTTTCTTGGCGGGGGAGGGGGAGTGATTTGTCCCCTGCGCTCTTGCTTCTCCGACCTCTGCCGCGTTTTCCGGGGTGACTGCCAGGGTCGTGGGGCGGCGGGCGCTGCAGCCCAGGCCCGAGGCAGTGCAGGCCCTGGACGGGACGCGGAGAGGCGACTGTGCGCGCGCGCGGTTTCCACTGCGGCCGAGGGCAACGGCGCGCGCGCCATTTGGAAGCAGTTGGCTCGGTGGGAATGTACATCAGGATGCTTGTGGTTGGGAGGACCCAGTCTCCCCTCTTTCTGCCTGCCTAGAAGACCCTCATCTTGGCCCAGCAGTGCCCCCCCCCCCACCGTGTACAATCAGGCATCCCTAGAAGAAACTGGTGTGCAAGGGCCAGGTGCGAGGTGGGGGCCAGGTGGCACCTTCCATTGCTTCTCCCACCACTGGGCTGAGCTCCGCCCGCGCTCCCAGCGCATCTTCCTGATTCCTGGTGCTCCAGTGCTCTCAGTGGTGCTGTTGCCAGGGTGGGCCTTCCTGGTCACCCTCTTCCGCACCCTGTTCCCGGCTTTCCTACGTGGGGGCTCACATCGGTGCCCACTTCCGGGGTCCGCACCCCAGCGTCCCGAGCCACCGCTCCCCGCGCCTCCACTGGCCCCCTCTGGGCCTTTGTCTGAGGACGGGGACCCCCGCCCCGGGAGCAGCTCCTGTGAACCGCCTGCCCCGTGCGAAGGCGGGAGCACTTTTCAATGCAGCGCCCGCAGCTCCCTCCAGATTTGTAATCCGCCAAAAAGCCGTTGATTGCTGCAATCGTTACTTTTCATTAAAAAAACTTAGAAGCAATTTGGGAGAACCCTTCTCAATGAATACATTTACCCCCGAACGGTCTTTATTCTCCCCCTCCACTTGATGAGTTTCTCTGGCACGAATCCGTTCTTACAGGCACAGAATGGGCAATCCCTTGATCCCCGTCAATTGTCATCCCGAGTCGGGGCCACTTTGACCGCCAATAGTGGGGAAGTCAGAGCTAATCCTCAGAAGGAATCACGGGAAAAGAAAAGCAACAATAACCAAGTCAAGCGTAAAAAATGAAAGAGAAATCTCTATTATCAGCCACTACATTTCCCAGCTATGTACTGAAAAAATCAGCTCGCTTGTCATTCGAGTCAGACACCCGCACAAGAATATGGGGTCGTGGTGGGTTGGTAGACTCACACGACGTCAGGAGCGATGTTTGAGAGCGAAAGGCCTCTCCTCGGCCTCCGCCAAATCCCCCTCACATCCGCCATAACCATTAAATACAGACTGACTTTATTCTGTATGGGGAGGCCCAGGGGTGGGTGGTGAGGGAGCCCCCAGCTGTGCACCAAAAAAAAAAAAAAAGTCGTGGCGAGCGGGGTGGGGGCGGGGTGTGGAAGCCGAGAAGCGCATCCCTCGTGCGCCTGGGCGCTGGACCCGCTGCAGCATCCGCGGGCGCGCGGCTCGCTCCCCGCGTGGGCGCAGGTGCGCGGGCCGCAGCTCGCCGCCCCGGGTCGGCGCGGGCTTGGGGAGCAGGCGAGGGGGAATCTGTGGCCTCCGAGCACTACAACGATCCGACAAGGGACTCGATTTCTGTCTCCAGGGCCAAGTTCGTCCTCAAGAGGCCAATGTCAAGCGAGGGGCACGGCAGGCGCGGCCGCCGCGTCTCGGGGAGGGGTCGCCCCCGCCGCGTGCTCGCGCTCCGCGTCTTCACTCAGCCACTTCGAGGTCAAGGGCGGCCCCGGCCCGCGGGGATGAGGGGTCCGCAGTGGGAATCACCCCGCTCACCGGACTTCGGAGGGGGGACAGAGACCCTGAGACCCTCAGTGCCTCGGGCGGAGACAGGGCCTGGGTCGCCGAGGGAACACGCATCCCCGCACGTGAAGCCAGCGGCCTTCGTGCGGGAACTTGTTGGGGTGCCTTTGTGGCCACTTGCATGTCCCCATGAATGGAGGGACCCTCGCCGCCCAGAGGTGATGCTGCCTTCCCAGGCGTCTCCTCCTCGCTCCGCGCGGCCCGCGCAGAACCCATGGATACCCGCTGCAGTCCCCACTCCAGCCTCGGGCGGGGTCTGCCAGGCGTCTCCGGGCGTCCCGAGGTAGCTTCGGACTCCACATCACCCCTGGGTACTTCAACCCGCCTGGGAAACCCGTTGAGCTTCTTCCTCGGGGGAATCTCCGCGGCCTGTCACCTCCCCACTTCTAGTCGCACTAACATTACACCACACAGACAGCAGTACACGTGTACATATGACATACACTACATCCTACTTACACTTGTGTATGCGCATGTACAAAAGCACGTTCACGAAGTAACACGCTTCTAAACATACATTTCCACAAGAGCTGGCCTCACCCACGCGCACGCGCGCACTCACACACACACATTCCTGTACACACAGGCCACACGCGCACACTCTTGCATAGGCTAGCTGTGCACAAGCACGTGGGGCGCTCGGGCACTCATAGACTGGTGCTGTCCGGAAGTGCAGGTCAGGGTCAGGCAAAGGAGTCTTACACTCCAGAGGGAGCCAGGTACATGGGGTCACCACTAACTTTGGCCTGGTTTCATTTGGGAATCCTCGACTGGGCGAGTGATCTAAGCTGCTCTCAGACCCGTAGCTGGGTAGATGCGGCACAGTCAGGCCTGTCCGACCAGAGCAGTGCTCACCCCAAGGACTGTGCCCTGGGACCTGTCCACAGGCATCAGACACCCCCATGCCGCCTTAAGGGGGTCGGCAAGATATCTTTACGCTGCTGCAGTATGGGGTGGGATGAGCAGAAATGGATGAGGTGGGCTCCAGTGACCCCTATGCCTGCACTAGAGGGGCACAGGGGAGGCGGAGGTGGACAGGGGATCATCGTCTATCTACAAAGCCAGGGGATAGCTTTCCTTCCTGACCCAGATTTACATAAACAGAATCTGTGCTGGTCTGCGGCCTGGAAAGGGTGCTTGCGGAGAGGGCGACACTCTGCAATCCTAATTAGTGATTTTTGTCCCCTTGTTACTGGGCTCAGCATCTCATGCAAATGAACTCTTCATTTCAGCCACATTACCCCAGCTCCGGAATTAACTGACTCTTATCTTTAATGATATGCTGCTGAAGTTCTCCGAGCCCGGCTAGCTTTTTATCTTGATTACTCTAATCAATAAGAAATGATAGAGTAGAATTATAAACTCTATTGGCTTTTAAATGTTGCCGACAAGCCCTCTAGATGCCATTCCTGTTCATTGTTATTTATTAAAATGATCCTCAGCCTAAGGCGATGCAAATAGAGAACAAACCGAATCAGCCTCTAGACTTGTCCCAGGGAGTCTCTGACACCCCCTCCCAATCTTGGGGATGATTCCTAGCTGTTTGGGCTTGAAAGAGTGAAAAAAAAAATTTTTTTTTAAAGCCTTGTAAAGAAAATTGTCCCCTCTAAGTCTCCAGAAACAGAAAAACAAATTTAAAAACAGGCGACCCCCGCCCTCTCCAAATGGTCTTAAAGGCAGAATCTTTGGAAAAAGGCACCTTAAGATGGTCTCATGCTGCTAGAGGCCCCGCAAGAAATTGGCAGAGGTAATCTGTAACACACACACACACCCCTCCACCTTACTCCCTACTTCAATGGCCATGGACTGTTGTCACACCAATATCTCCTCTCTCTCTCTCTCTCTCTCTCTCTCTCTCTCTCTCTCTCTGTGTGTGTGTGTGTGTGTGTACAATTTTAGGCAGTCAGATGTTGGGAAATGGAATTTTCCTACCTACTTCTGGGAAGAACGGTCCTTCAAGTCTCCACAATGCACTTTCCCCTGAAGTTGGTGGGTGGGTGGTGGTTGGCCAAGGCGTCAAAGTGCCTCCTGCAGGAAGTGTTTGGTTTCCTTGACATCCAGCACTAGGTGCGGTGAGACCTGGAGCCATTTTCTAGGGCCTCGGCCTCGAGCAGTCCACAGCTCGCACTTGGCCAAGATCCGGGACGCCACGGCGCTCCATGTCACGTTAGCTTCCCAGACCCACTTTGGACAGCACAGTTTGTCGCTCCAGTAGAAAAAGGAAAGGTGCGGGGAGTGAACAGCGTACCACCTACCTTCCCTCCACCCCAAACTCCGCTCAAAGTTTGGCCCCGGGTAGGATGTGTGATTTCAGGGCGCCCAGGAGGAGCAGAAGTTGCTGAGAATAACCATCAGCCCCCATCAGAATCACCTGCTATTTGCACTAGCTTTCCCTTAACAGCTACTGAGCACGCGCCACTCGGGGACTTTTTCTCTCTCTGTATTGACCTTGGACCCCTGAAGCGCTTTGGATGAGGTCTGGAGTTCCTGCAAACCAAGGCTCTGAAAGCGCCCGCGGGAGGCCAGTGGACGTAGCCACCCAGGCCCGGGCTCGGCGGGTGAGCGGCTGCCCAGCGGGGCGCACCTTTGCTGTTTGGCGCTTTCTCCCGCCAGGCCTGCTCGCCCTGCACTTGGCCGCCAAGTCCCCCAGGCTCGGGGCCCGCGCCCCAGCGCACCCCCCCCCCCAGCCGGCTGGTACCCTAGCATGGCGGGGCCGCCTAGGAGCTGGTCGCTCGGGGTCCAAAGTCCACGGCCCGCGGGCCAGGACCCTGCAGCCAGCGACTGGCGGACACCCGGGCGCGCAGGAAGGATACCGCGCGCAAAGGTCGGCTGCAGCCAAGGCCGCGCGGTCCATCCGCCAAAGCAAGAGTTGGAAATCGCGGGCAAGCTAGGCTTTTTTTTTTTTTTTTTTTTAATGACACATGGGGGAAGGGCTGAATGTTTCAAAATCATGTAAAATTCCTGTTCTTAGCAACATCCTTGTTATTAGGAATGATGACTAAACCGCCAGGATTATTCTGGACTGTAAGTTATCAAGAGCCCACTAATTTCACATTAAAGCCCATTGACTGCAACGGCGTGATTGAAGGGTTTTTAACAATTAACATAATCAGAAAATGAGCTGAGATAATTTTTATTCAACTCATTACTTTTTAATCATGTATTTCTTTTAATTAATATCTTCTCCGTGAACATAACACAAAGCGGAGCCCTAGTGCTGGCCCAAGCCAGCCTTTCGGGACTGAATTTGACACCGCCAAACGTTCCACCAGCCACACTCATTGCATCGCTATTGTTGTGGTGTGGGCAAAAGAGAAAAATCTTGTCCAAAAGTTACCATGTTGTTTTGAAACACAATTTAAAGGGGGAGGGGGGGCGTTGGGAGCATACGAGCCATAATGCGCTTTGAATTCGACTTGACTTTTATATTTGGGCGCCTGCCTTGGTCTGCAGCCAGGAGGACACAAATGCGAAGAAACAAGCAGGAAAAGGCTGGTGGAGATGAATGCCTGGTCCTGGGTTCGCGGGGAAGCAGGCTGGAGCGTCCTCTGGTGCTGACTGTCGGAGGTGCAGACCTTAGCCACCATCAGTGACTCGGTCTAGACCGCAGGGGGTGTGGATGCGGTGTCCAGGCCCTGCCACCACCGTCTCCCTACCGCCTAGAGTGTGTGCGACCCCTGCGGGAATAGCACTGGTCCCCAGTCCTCTCGCCTGCTGGAAGTGGGCTTGGCCCTTGAGGCCACCTCGCGAATCCTTGTTTTTTGTGTTCCAGGTATTGGCATTACTGCTCAGCGCCATGGCACCCTTTCTCCCAACCAGGTTGACCTGATCCAATTCAAATGCCTCCCGCGTGCCAGAGAACGGGCATTTTGGATGGCACAGAGGGTTTCAGCCCTCCTTTAGTCGACTCTTATCCCCGCTGTGGCAACTCCAACCCTTGACAGCATCTGCCTGTGGCCTGACCACAGTATCCTTGATGTGGCCACAAAGGGATGTTTGTGACTCAAGATCTCCCAAGGCACATCAGCCTTGGAAAAAAGAAACAAAGCCGACCCCTGGTGGAAGAAAATGAAAGTTTAAGAATTTTAGGTTTGGAAGACTTCATGGTCCAATGTTGCTGCACAGAAGGGGAGGGAGTGAAGAAGAGGAAGGAACGGGATTAATAAGGGAAAGGGCAATGGAAGAGAGCCAGGACAGGACAGGAGAGGCCACGGGCAGGGGGAACTCAGGTGGAAAGAGCTGAGAAAAATGAGACTCTGAATGTCTCCTATCCTGATCTGGGAGGCTCCTCCAACCTTTGGGGTCTGGCCATTGTGGGCTCTCCAGTGGAGGTCTGGAAGCTCTGAATAGATGGGCTCTTTTTTTTTTTTTTGAGGCAGGGTCTCACTCTGGCCAAGGCTGACCGGGACTTTGCCTCCTACCTTAGCCTCCCAAGTGCTACACTTATCCACATAAGCCACTATGCCCAGATACAAACTGAGACTTCTGTTGGATGCCTGTATCACCCCAGAGAGCATCCCAGTTCCAGAATCTTCCTTGCCTGCTTGCCTAGCATGCACAAAGCTCTGGGCTCTATCCCCAGCACCACATAAACTGGGTGTGGTGGTGCATGCCTGTAATTCCAGCGCTCAGGAGGTGGATGCAGGAGGGGATCAAAAATTCAAGGCCATTAAAAAAGGGGGGAGCTGGAGGGATGGCTTAGCGGTTGAGGCCTTTGCCTGCAAAGCCAAAGGACCCAGGTTCAATTCCCCAGGACCCACATTAGCCAGATGCATGCATCTGGAGTTCGTTTGCAGTGGCTGGGGACCCTGGCGTGCCCATTCCCTCTCTCTCCCCCTCCCCATCTTTCTCTGTCAAATAAATAAATAAAAATAAAATATTTTTTAAAAGTTCAAGACCAAGCCGGGCATGGTGGCACATGCCTTTAATCCCTCAGGAGGCAGAAGTAGGTGGATCACCGTGAGTCCAGGTCAGCCTGGACTAGAGTGAAACCCACCTTGAACCCCCCCCCCAAAAAAAAGTAAGGCCATCCTCAGCTACACACTGAGTTTGAGGTCATCCTGGTGTACATGAGACAATGTCTCAAAACACCACCACCAACAACAACCACCAGAATTTTCCTTGTCCTTCTAGACAAACCTCTGCTTCCACCATCTTGAACTGTTTTCAACAGGTGATGGCAGATAAGGTAACAGTCCAGCTTGCTAAGGGGACAGTGGCTTAGAATGGAAATCGCTTCTTCAGCATTTGTTACTCATTTAAAAAATATTTTATTTTTATTTATTTATTTGAGAGAGGGGAAGAGGGAGAGAGAGAGAGAGAGAGAGAGAGAGAGAGAGAGAGAGATAGGAAGAGAATGGGTGCACCAGGGCTTCCAACTACTACAAACAAACTCCAGATGCATGTGCCACCATGTGCATCTGGCTTACGTGGGTACAGCATGAGGGAGACTGAGGTAGGAGGATCACCGTGAGTTTGAGGCCAACCTGGGCTACAGAGTGAAACCTTACCTAGAAAAATAACTAAAAGAAGAAAGAAAAGGTGATATTAAAGTAAGACCTCAGTGAACAGCAGGTCAGTTTGCCTGGAGTGAGCACTGCATTTAATCACGGGAGTGAGAAGGGTGGCATGTTTTGTTTCCTTCAGCAGATTTATTTAATTTGGCATCTTATTTATTTATTTGCATGGAAAGAGAGAGAGAAAGAGAGAGAGAAAGAGAGAAAGTGTGTGTGTGTGTGAGGGAGGGAGGGAGAGAATGGGTGCACCAGGGCCTCTAGCCACTGCAAATGAACTCCAGACACATGCGCCACTTTGTGCATCTGGCTTTACATGGGTCCTGGAGAATCGAACTTGGGTCCTTAGGCGTTGCAGACAAGTGCCTGAACTGCCTCCCAAGTGCTGGGACTAAAGGCATGCGCCACCATGCCCGGCAAGCCCTTAATTCTTGTATAACTTTCCTTTTCTGGGCAAGAGCCTTAACCCCTGAGCAATCACTCCCTCCCTAAATTTCCTTTTCTATTGTAACTACTTCCGTAGAGTGGTTCATTGTATTCATCTTTTCTTTGTAAATACCTGAAGCTGGTATTTCCCACAATACTGAATCCCCATCTTTTCCCTGGGTCCCTTTACAGGAAATGTTTGTTGAATTGTTGACCATTCTCCATGGTCTAGGCTGTGTGTGTGTGTGTGTGTGTGTGTGGTAGGTGTGTAATATAGGCACGTGGCATGTGCAGATGTGCTCACCCTGGTACATAAGTTTGGAAGCCAGAAGGAACTTTGGGTGTCCTACTCTATAGCTCTCTTATCTTTTTCTTTTTCTTTTTCCTTCAGAGAGTCTCTCACTGAACCTGCACCTGCTGTTTTTGGTCAGTGATTCTCAGGCCTCTGCTCTCCACAGGACTTGGGTTACAGGCATGTGTGCCCACACCATACACACACACACACACACACACACACACACACACACACACACACACACATATATGCTAAGGAATCCAACTCAGGGCAAAGCAGGCCTTCATGCTGTGTGGCAAGTGCTCTTACCCTCTGAGCCATCTCCCCAGCCCTGAGGCCTGGCGCTTTAACTTAAGCCCAGGATCAGATCTTTCTGGAATCTGTCATTGCTTGGCAACCAAGAACAGCCCTTGTTGAGGCTTGGGATGAAGATGCAGTGGGCGGCCACGTCTGAGTACACAGGGAGGAAAGCCCATGGGCCGTGCCTGGGACGCCCCACTCTCTGGGCGCACTCTGGAAGGGGAGGGAGGCAAGATGCGCAGAGAGGTGTCTCTGGTTCTCCAGAGGGCTGCACGGCAACAGAGGCATCGCTGGGAAAGCAGTTACAATCCCCGGAGCTATCCTTGAAGCCAGAGGCCGGGACATGGCGAGCCCTCTTTGCGCATCTCACATCATCTTCAGCTGAGCTCCGTGTCAGTCTTGCCCCTTGCAAGGGCATCAGGCCACACTCAGCTCATCTTGCTATTCTAAGCTCTGTCTTGAAAACAGCCTGAATACCTCAGTAGTCCAGGCCGTCCTCCAACTCACTACATAGCTGAGGCTGTCCTTGAACTCCTGATTCTCTGGCCTCCACCACATGCTGGGATTATAGCTGTAAACGACCACACCTAGCTCTTCTCTGGTTATTTTCAAAGTTGATTTATGTTTTCCAATAGGAACTGAGTCCAAACAGTATGAAATAAAAAGAAAAATGAATAAAATATTAAAAAGTGGGGGCTGGAGAGATGGCTCAGTGGCTAAAGGCTTTGCTTGCAGGGCATGATGGCTCTGTTTCCATTACACAGTACCCACATATATCCAGATGCACAAAGTGGCACATGCATCTGGAGTTTGTTTGTAGTGGCAGGAGGCCCTGGTGTAGCCATATTCACTCTTTCTGTCTTTCACTCAAATATAAATATAAATACGTACACACACATATTTTTTAAAAGAGAGATCCGGGCATGGTGGCGCACACCTTCAATCCCAGCACTTGGGAGGCAGAGGTAGGAGGATTGTTGTGAGTTTGAGGCCAGCTGAGATTACATAGTGAATTCCAGGTCAGAATGGGTGAGAGCGAGACCCCCCCCTTTTTTTTTTTAGTTTTTTGAGGTAGGGTCTCATTCTGGTCCAGGCTGACCTGGAATTCACTATGTAGTCTCAGGGTGGCCTCGAACTCACCGTGATCCTCCTACCTCTGCCTCCTGAGTGCTGGGATTAAAGGTGTGTGCCACCATGACCGTTTTTTTTTTTTTTTAAATATGTTTTCATTTATTTATTTGAGAGCTACAGACAGAGAGAGAATGAGACAGATAGATCGAGAGAGAATGGGCACACCAGGGCCTCCAACCACTGCAAATGAACTCCAGATGCATATGCCACCTTGTGCATCTGGCTTACATGGGTCCTGGGGAATCGAGCCTCGAACTGGGGTCCTTAGGCTTCATAGGCAAATGCTTAACTGCTAAGCCATCTCTCCAGACTGAGACCCTATTTTGAAAGACCAACACAAAAATAAAAAGAAGGCTGGATGGATGGCTTAATGGTTAAGGCATTTGTCTGCAAAGCCAAAGGATCCAGGTTTGATTCCCCAGGACCCACATTAGCCAGGTACACAAGGGGTGCACGCATCTGGAGTTTGTTTACAGTGGCTGGAGGATCTGGCATGCCCATTCTCTCTCTCTCTCTCCCCACACACTTTCTCTGTCAGATAAATAAATAAGCTGGGCATGGTGGCGCACGCCTTTAATTCCAGCACTCAGGAGGCAGAGTTAGGAGTATCACCATGAGTTTGAGGCCAGCCTGAGATGAACAAAACAAAACATCCACAAATTAGTTTGTATTTGAACATATTAAGCCTGAAACAGCATGCCATCTTTTTCATTTTTAAATATTTTATTTTATTTATTTATTTGACAGAGAAAAAGGGAGAGAGAGAAAGAGAGAGAAAGAGAGAGAAAGAGAGAGAGAATGGGCATTCCAGGACCTCCAGCCACTGTCAACGAACTCCAGACGTGTGTGTCCCCTTGTGCATCTGGCTAACGTGGGTCCTGGGGAATCCTTTGGCTTTGCAGGCAAATGCCTTAACTGCTAAGCCATCCCTCCAGCCCCATCTTTTTCTTTCTTTTCTTTTTTTGATTTTCGAGGTAGGGTCTCACTCTGGCCCAGGCTGACCTGGAATTCACTATGTAGTCTCAGGGTGGCCTCGAACTCATGGCGATCCTCCTGCCTCTGCCTCCCAAGTGCTGGGATTAAAGGTGTGCGCCACCACACCCGGCTTCTTTTTCATTTTTATAATATTCAGTGTGAATACCTCCCACTATAAATAAAAGTAGAGTACACAGGCTAGAGAGAGAGAGCTCAACCATTAAAAGAACTTGCAAGTGAACTTCAGATGCATGGACTACCTGGTTCATCTGGCTTTATGTGGGTACTGGGGAACTGAACCTGGGTCCTTAGGCTTTGCAGGCATGCACCTTAACCACTGAGCCATTGCCCTAACCCCAAGAATTAGGTTTTATTATGATGATTTTTGGATTTCCCTTTCCCTCTTTATTCCCCTTGTGCCCTCCCCACCAACTTAGCCTCCTTTCAGCTTTCATACTACGTATTTCCTTTTGTCCTTTCCTTCTTGTCACCTCTGGTCCCCTCTCACAGTCTCCTGTCTGAAATCATGGCCCACACTCAGTCTCACATCCTCTTATGCTTACAAACATTAAAAGTTAGGATTCATGGGCTGGAGAGATGGCTTAGCAGTTAAGGCGTTTGCCTGCAAAGCCAAAGGATCCCAGTTCAATTCTCCAGGACCCACGTAAGCCAGATGCACAAGGGGGCGCACGCGTCTGGAGTTCGTTTGCAGTGGCTGGAGGCCCTGGCAACCCATTCTCTCTCTCTCTCCCCCTCTTTCTCTCTCTCAAATAAATAAATAAAATATACTAAAAAAAAAAAGTTAGGATTCATGCTGGGTGTTGTGGTGCACACCTTTAATTCCAGCACTCAGGATAGGTAAAAGGATTGCCACAAGTTAGAGGACAGCCTGAGTCTACATAGTGAATTCCAGGTCAACCTGAGCTAGAGAGAGACCCTACCTTGAAAAACCGAAAAAAGGTAGGATTCACATATGAGAGAGAACATACACTTTTTGTCTTTCTGGGCTTGGGTTACTTGGTATATTTTTTTCCAATCCTTATCCATTTTCCTGCAAAGTTCATAACTTCATTTTTCTTTGCAGCTGAGTGAAATTCTATTGTGTATATGTATTTATATACCACAGTTTCATTATCCAGTCATCAGTTGATGGACATTGAGGTTGATTCCACTTCCTAGCCATTGTGACTAGAGCAGCGATGAACGTAGATAACTACCGCGTGCTGTATGAATAGCATTGTCTATTCTGTCAAATCTTTTCACACACGAACTGCTTAATAGTCATAAGAACTGTACTGTATGCTGTATGCTGTGTTCCCAGTCTAAATGAAAATGCTGAGAGGTCATTCTAAGCATTGACATCTCTACTTTAATCAATTTATTGCTGTTGTCTTATTTTGTGAACTATGAAGGGAAGGACAGGAAGGCTTTGTGCCCTTTCTATTTTAAAATTAAAAAAAATTATTGACTTATTTATTGAAGAGAGAGAAAGTAGAAGATAGAGAGGGAGAAAATGGACATGCCAGGCCCTCCAGCCACTGTAAACAAATTCCAGATGCATGCGCCACCCAAAGCATCTGGCTTACATGGGTACTGGGGAATCAAACCTGGGTCCTTAGGCTTCACAGGCAAGCACCCTAACTGTTAATCCATCACTCCAGCCCTGTGCTTTTAAAAAATATAAATATATTTTTATTTATTTAAGAGAGTTGGGATAGATAGATAGATAGATAGATAGGATGGACAGGATAGCATGCCAGGGCCTCCTGCCATTACAAATGAATGCCAGACATGTGCACCACTTTGTGCATCTGGCTTTATATGGGTACTGGAGAATTGAACCCAGGTTTTCAGGTTTTGCAAGCAAGTACCTTTAACTGCTGAGCCATCATTCCACCCCCTTTTAAGAATTATGAATATAGTGTAGTAATTTTTTTTTTTTTTTTTGGTTTTTCAAGGTAGGGTCTCACTCTAGCCCAGGCTGACCTGGAATTTACTATGTAGTCTCAGGGTAGCCTCGAACTCAGGGCAATCCTTCTACCTCTGCCTCCCAAGTGCTGGGATTAAAGGCGTGTGCCACCACGCCCAACTAGTGCAGTAATTTTAATTCTTGAAAACATTAGAATGAGTAAGAGAAGGGAGTAGAAATTCTCAGGTACGGTCTATTTGAGATGCTCTGTCACTCTGCCATGGAATTTTTGTTGTTGTTGTTGTTTTTCTTTTTTTCCCCCAGTATGTACCTTTAAATTTTTTTTTTTTATTGATAGCCTCTATAATTGTAAACAATATCCATGGTAATTCCCCCCCCCACTTTCCCCTTTGAAACTCTACTCTCCATTATATCCCCTCCCCCTCTCAGTCAGTCTCTGTCTTATTTTGATGTCTTCATCTTTTCCTCCTATTATGATGGTCTTGTGTAGGTAGTGTCAGGCACTGTGAAGTCATGGATATCCAGGCCATTTTGTGTCTGAGGAGCACATTGTAAGGAGTCCTATCCTTCCTTTGACTCTTACATTCTTTCTGCCTCCTCTTCTGCAATGGACCCTGACCCTTGGAAGGTGTGATAGAGATATTTCAGTGCTGAGCACTCCTGTCACTTCTTAGCACTATGGTGCCTTCTGAGTCATCCCAATGTCACTGCCATCTGAAAAGAGAAGTTTCTCTAACCAAAAGTGAGAGTAAGATTAATATATGGGTATGAACATTAAGAGAAGTGCTTATTGGGCAGTTTGGTGAGCACAGTATATACATTTAGCCAGACACCAGCATACATTACACCCCTAGGGATCATGACTACCCCTGTTGTAGGTTTTCAGTATCAGGGATGTATTCCCTCCCATGGAATGGGCCTCCAGTCAAATGAGAGGGTAGTTGGTTTCCTCCATAACAGACATGCCACTATTGCACCTGTTGGCTCATTTGGCCTGTCTGGCCAAATATAAGATTTGCAGTGTCCACTGTTGATTATCTTCACTAGTGATTTCTCTCTCTCCCATTGAACTGCATGCAGTGTGGCTTTTTCCAGCTTTCTGTCAGCAGATCTATAGGGAAGAGGTTTTCGGCTCAGCTCCAGCAGGATTTCTCAGTGGCCTTGCAGCCCAAGTATGTGGAGTTTTCAGCAATAGGGTCTTACCATCTATTCTTGGTGGGAAACCAAGGGCCTTGACAATGGCCTGTAACGTTTTGGAGCTATCAGGGACCTCCCTGGCCAACAACTCACTGGAAGGTATCCCATCCCTGGCACTGAAAATTTTCTAGGAACAATCTATGACTTCGAAGTGTTCCATTGTCCAAAAAGTAGGTTTCCATATAACTTATTTATATCCTCTTAGATTTTGATTAGCCCTCCCTCCACCTTTCCTTTACTCAATCTCTTCCCTTGACCTCATTTAAGCCTTTTCACCCCTGTTAATTTCTTCTTCTACCTTTACCTTATCATTTTGAAAGACAAAAAACTCTGTGGCTAGGGAGATGGCTCAGTGGTTAAGACACTTGCCTACAAAGTCTAAGGACCCAGCACCCACAGTTCCCCAGCACCCACATAAAAAGCCAGATGCACAAGATGATGCATGCATCTGGAGTTTGTTTGCGGTGGCTAGAGGGCCTGGCATGCCCATTCTCTCCTTTCTCTCTGTGCTTGTCCTACCTCAGCCTCCCTAGTGCTGGGACGAAAGGCATGCGTCACCATGCGTGGCTCATATATATTTTCGGCTTTTTTTTTGGGGGGGGGGTTCAAGATAGGGTCTCACTCTAGCTCAGGCTGACCTGGAACTAATCTCAGGCTGGCCCCAAACTCACAGCCATCCTTCTACCTCTGCTTATACATACATACATACATATATACATACACATATGTATATATATATATGCAATATATATATATATATATATATATATATATATATATATATATATATAATTTATTCACATGTATGGACACATCAGGGTATCTTACTTCTACAAATGAATACCAGACACATGTGCCACTTTGTGTGTGGATTTTACATGGGTGCTGGGAATTGTACCTAGGCCATTAGGCTTTGCAAGCCAGCACCCTTAACTGATGACCCATCTCCCGAGCCCTTGTTTCCTATTGTTTATTGAAGTATCTTGAAGAAAATACATGCAATATGACCTAAAAGAAAAATCAACTTATCGACATAATCCTGATGTCTTCTTTATTTCACATCAAATTTCGCATTTGCTAATATCATCCATATCTACCTTGCAAAATAAATTTCATACATTATTTCATGGCCAAGTGAGATGATGAGTATAGAGTGGAAAAGCCCCTTTCTTAGCCCCTGATAATCATCTTTATTGTCCAAAATGAGGCTCAGTGATACAGATAGCACTGTAGGGCTGAGAACATCTGGTTCTATTTTGGGTCTGCATTGATGACACAGATAAACTGCTTAATTTCTACTTTCCTCGGGTTCCTTGATTATAAACAAAAAGGGTGGACTAGATGATTTTCATCGGGGTCTACTTGAAGAGCTGATAACCTATAGGCCTAAAGTTTATTTAGCCCTATTTTTAGATAGTCAGAAATTGTTCTATCATAGTTACAGACATTATTTCTGGGTAAGGAAGGGTTCTTTGTCTACAAAAGTATACTTGTTTGGCTGGGTGTGGTGATGCAAGCCTTTAATGCAAACACTTGGGAGGCAGAAGTAGGAGGATCGCTGTGAGTTTGCGGCCAGCCTGAGACTACATAGTGAATTCTAGATCTGCCTGGGCTTGATGAAGACTCTATCTCATAAAATAAAAATAAATAAAAACCCAAACCTGAAGATTACAAAGAGCCATGGGTTATCCAAAAGGAAAACAAAGGATAGCATTTGGGGTGCATTCAATACTCGCTGGGGCTGGAGAGATTGTTTAGTGGTTAAGGCACTTGCCTGCAAATCCAAAGGACCTGGGTTCAATTCCCCAGGACCCAAGTAAGCCAGATGCACAAGAAGGCATATGCATCTGGAGTTTGTTTGCAGTGGCTAGAGGCCCTGGCATACCCATTCTCTCCCCCCCCCCCTCTGTATCTGCCTTTCAAATAAATAAATAAATAAGGGAAGTTTGACTTAAAAGTGTTGCATAGATAAGTAGCTGATAACTTGAAAACAGTAATCTATTCAGGATTTCATTACACATATTCACCTAACAGTAGGCAAGTGCTGTCCATAAGCCATTTCATAAAATAGTTCTTTCATTCATTAAATAAAAAGGCAAATGGAGAGTGGTGAATCCCCTAAGAGGATCTGCAACTTCACAGACATTTAGGACTCAAGGGAACAAAACCTGACCAGGGTGTTGGTTCTGCCAACTCGGTGGGTCCATCGGTAGGCAAGCACCCTGATACAGCCCAAGTTAATTCTGTAGCCTCCAGACACATCTATGGAAGTGCCTACAACACCAAAGAAACTGCACTGTATGAAACAAACTGTATAATTTTCTGGAAAGGCAACCCTTCTTGTTTCAGTTCTGGAGGGCTTAGGCTATTGTGGTGGTTTGATTCAGGTGTCCCCATAAACTTAGGTATTCTGAATGCTAGGTTCCCAGCTGAAGGAGATTTGAGAAGTAATGCCTCCTGGAGGTGGTGTATCATTGGTGGCGGGCTTATGGGTATTATAGCCAGTTTCCCCTTGCCAGTGTTTGGCACACTCTCCTCTTGCTATTGCCACCCTCTGCTCGTGCCATCGTTTTCCCCTGCCATCAGGGAGCTTCCCCTCAAGTCTGTAAGCCAAAAATAAACCCTTTTTTTTTTCCCCAAAAGCTGCTTTTTGGTCAGGTGATTTCTGCCAGCAATGCAAACCTGACTGCAACAGCTATGCTTTAGTACTAAGCTTAAATGTTTGTAAGAACAAAGGCTCATTTATAACAAGCTCAAGAAATAAATGCATAAATCTCTATTGTAGTGAGGTGGGACACTTCTGCTCCATGCTTCTTTTCTTTTTCTTTTTAAAATGTTTTTATTTATTTATTTGAGAGTGAGAGAGAGAGAGAGAAGAGGAGAGCAGAGGAGAGAAGAGAAGAGAAGAGAAGAGAAGAGAAGAGAAGAGAAGAGAAGAGAAGAGAAGAGGCACATAGTGAGAGAGTATGGGCGCGCCAGGGCCTCTTGCCACTGCAAATGAATTCCAGGTGCATGTGCCATCTTGTGCAGCTGGCTTACATGGGTCCTGGGGAATTGAACCTGGGTCCTTAGAATTCACGGGCAAGCACCTTAACCACTAAGCCATCTTCTCAGCTTGCTTCTTTTCTACTGAGGTCCAAGATAACCTAATATTGCTAGTTACCATGGGTGGTAGGAAGAAGATGAAAAAGTTCCTGAAATGGCAGTCAAATGCTGCAGACAGGAAGAGATCTGCCCCAAACTCATAACTAAAACCAGTTATTGTCACCTCCACATTCTGGGCTTGAGGAGAGGGACATCTGGCTTATGTAGGTCCTGGGGAACCGAACCTGGGTCCTTTGGCTTTATAGGCAAGCACCTTAACCACTAAGGCATCTTTCCAGTCCCACCTTACTTTTTGAGATAGGGTCTCTCACTGAACCTGGGGCACTAATTTAGCTAGACTAGCTGGCCAGCAAGTCTCAGTGATCCTCCTGTCTCCACCTTCCCAGTGTTGGGATTATAGGTACAGGTTTTGGGGATGACCCTAACTCTGGTCTTCATCAACTGTGCCATCTCCCCAGTCCCAGCCATATTTCTTTCTTTCTTTTTAAAAAATATTTTATTTTTATTCATTTATTTGAGAGAGGGAAAGAGGGAGAGAGGGAGGGGGAAATGGGTGCTCCAGGGCTTCCAGCCACTGCAAACGAACTCCAGATGCATGCACTACCTTGTGCATCTGGCTTATGTGGATACTGGGGAATCGAACCTGTGTCCTTTGGCTTCGCAGGCAAGCACCTTAATGGCTAAGCCGTCTCTCCAGCCCCAGATTTATTTCTTTAAAATGTCTTGTATTCAGATTTTTAATTTTATAAATTTAAACTTTCATTGTTAATTGACACTGATAATTATACATGTTGAAGCTTTGGTATAGTGTGATGTTTTGATTCATGTACACAATGTGTAATGATTAAATCCTAGTGATTAGCATTTGTGTCTTCTTATTATTTACCACTTCTTTCTGCTGGAAGACTGTGAGTTCCTCTTCTGGTGTTTTATACAGTATATAATAAAGTGCTGTCAACTGTAGTCACCTCACTGTGCTGTAGAGCACTCAAGCACCTAACTGTACTTTAGTGCACGTCATCTGCTCTCCGTCTACCTCCCCGCCTCCTTCCTAGCCACTGGTAAGAAACCGCTATTCTATTCGCTAGTTCTATGAACTCGATATTTTTTTAGCTTTTATGTTTGCAAAGATGTGGTATTTGGTTTTCTGTGCTTGGCCTATTTCACTTAACATAGTGCCTATTCATATCAGTCTTATAATTGTGCATACTTTTAGTGATATCTGGAATATTCTTTTCTGTTTACTTTTTTGTTTATTTTTATTTATTTACTTGAGAGTGACAGACACAGAGAGAGAGAGAGAATGGGCGCGCCAGGGCCTCCAGCCACTGCAAACCAACTCCAGACACATGCGCCCCCTTGTGCATCTGGCTAACGTCGGTCCTGGGGAATCGAGCCTCGAATCGGGGTCCTTAGGCTTCATAGGCAAGCACTTAACCACTAAGCCATCTCTCCAGCCCTTGAATATTCTTTTTTAAACTTTATTTATTTACTATTATTTTCAAGGTAGGGCCTCACTCCAGTGCAGGCTGGTCTGGAGCTCACTCTGTAGTCCCAGACAACCCTCGAACTCATAGCAATCCTACCTCTGCCTCCTAAATGCTGGGATTAAAGGCCTGTGCCACCACAGCTCGCTATTTTTTTAAATATATTTTTTAATTTATTTATTTATTTATTTATTTGAGAGCGACAGAGAGAGAAAGAGGCAGACAGGGAGAGAGAATGGGCACGCCAGGGCCTCCAGCCACTGCAAATGAACTCCAGATGACTGCAACCCCTTGTGCATCTGGCTAACGTGGGTCCTGGGGAATCGAGCCTCAAACCGGAGTCCTTAGGCTTCACAGGCAAGTGCTTAACCACTAAGCCATCTTTCCAGCCTGCTATTTTTTTAATGAGAGGGAGAGAGAGAGAGCATGGGAGAGAGAGAGAGAACTGGCACACCAGGGCCTCCACCTACTGCAATCAAACTCCAGACACATGCACCACCCTGTGCACATGTGCGACCTTGTAGGCTTGGATCACCTTGTGTGTCTGGCTTATGTGGGACCTGGAGAGTTGAATATGGGTCCGTAGGCTTTGCAGGTGAGCACCTTAACCTCTAAGCCATCTCTCCAGCTCCACCTGGCTTTTTTCCCCTTACATTTTATTTATTTATTTATTTAGGTTTTCAAGGTAGGGTCTCAATCTAGCCCAAGCTGACTTGGAATTCATTTTGTAGTCTTAGGTTGACCTCAAACTAACAGTGATCCTCCTACCTCAGCCTCCTGAGTGCTGCTATTAAAGGTATGCACCACCACATCTGACTTTGTTTGCTTTTTACATTGTATTTACTTATTTATTTTTTTAAGGCAGGGTCTCACTGTAACCCAGGTTGATCTGGAACTTACTCCATAGCCCAGGCTGGCCTTGAATTTATGGTGATCCTTCTACCTCAGCTTTCTGAGTATTGGGATTAAAGATGGCCCCACCATGCCTGGCTTGAATATTATTTCATTTTTATTAATTTGGGAGAGAGAGAGAAAGAGGGAGAGAGGCAGATAGAGAGAGAGAATGGGCATGTTAGGGCCTCCAGCCACGGAAAATGAACTCCAGACATATGCACCACCTTGTGCATATGGCTTACTTGGGTCCTGGGGAATTGAACTTGGGTCCTTTGGCTTTGCAGGCAAGTGCCTTAACAGCTAAGCCATCTCTCCAGCCTGAATAATCTTTTAAAAATATATTTATTTATTTATTTATTTATTTATTTATTTATGAGAGAGAGAAAGGTCGGTATAAAGGGAGAATGAGCGTGCCAACTCCAGATGCATGCACCACGTTGTGCATTTGGGTTACATGGGTACTAGGGAATTGAATCTGGGTCCTTTGACTTTGCCAGCAAGCAAGTGCCTTAACCACTAAGCCATCTCTCTAGTCCCCAGCCTGAATATTCTTAAATAACAAGGAAAATCATTTATAGCAAGTATAACAGAAATATTCACATGTGATGTGAATATTCAAAGAAAAACATTAATACTCAGTTAAGTGGGAAAAACCATAAGCATCTAGAGACTCCTTAGTAAAATGGAAGGAGTTGTTATTCCAGCGGTTCAGGAGGCTGAGGCAGGAAGATCACAAGTCTCAGAGCCTGCCTAGGCTTCAAAGAGAGTTCAAGGGCAGTCTGGGCAAATTAGTGAGACCCTCCCTACCTTGAAGTAAAAACAATTTTAAAAGTTGGTTGGGGAGATGGCTCACTGGTAAGAGTGCTTGCCGCTCATGCATAACGACCTGACTGAGTTCAAGTCCCAGCAGCCACATAAAAAACCCGGTGTGCTGCCGGGCGTGGCGCACACACCTTTAATCCCAGCACTCGGGAGGCAGAGGTAGGATCGCCGTGAGTCTGAGGCCAGCCCGAGACTACATAGTGAATTCCAGGTCAGCCTGGGCTAGAGTGAAACCCTACCATGAAAAACAAACAAAAAAGCCCAGCGTGGCTGTGTATTTGGAGATAGGAGGCTCTCATGGATTCTCAGGCAGCCAGACAAAATGGTGTGAGCTATAGGTTCAGTGAAAAATTCTGTCTCAAGCAAGTAAGATGAAAGAAAGACAGGGGATACTGGACATCCTCCTCTGGCATATCCGTGTGTATATATTGCATATACCATACATACCACACACAGTAAAAAAAAAAAAATTAAGGTGGGGGAGTAGGACACACACACAGACAGATGGAGCAAAAACAACAAAAAACAAAATGTGGTGTAAAAACAATCAGCACACCTTTAATCCCAGTACTAGGGAAGCAGAGGTAGGAGGATCACTGTGAGTTCAAGGACACCCTGAGACTCCATAGTAAATTCCAGGTCAGCCTGGGCTAAAGCGAGACCCTACCTGAAAAAAAACAAGAGTAGCCAGTCATAGTGGCTCATACCTATGAGGTTGAGGCAGGTGAATTGCCATGAATTCAAGGCCACCCTAGTCATGATAATGAGTTCAGGACAGTCAGGGCTCTGTCACAATCCCCCCTCCTTACAAGAAAATACCCAAAATAGATTGAAATATACTAGTAAATAATAAGAACATTTATATTAAACATTTTAATTATCTAATTTTTGGCAAGGTTTTGATCTAAGCAGCAAAGTCATATACTGCAGGGAGTAATATAAACTGACAATGTCATTTAGTATATAATTTGAACCTATATTAAGATTAACAAAATTTGGGCTGGAGAGATGGCTTAGTGGTTCAGACACTTGCCTGCAAAGCCAAAGGACCCAGGTTTGATTCCCCCAGAAACCACATGAGCCAGATGCACAAGGTGGCACATGTGTCTGGAGTTTGTTTGCAATGGCTGAAGGCCCTGGCGCACTCATTGTCTCTCTCTCTCTCCATCTCCCTCTTTCTATCTCTAATTAAATTTTAAAAAGATTAAAAATAAAACAGACTCCAGACACATGCACCACTTTGTGTGTCTGCCTTTATGTGAGTACTGGGGAATAGAACCCAGGTCAACAGGCTTTGCAAGCCAGTGCATTTAACCACTGAGGCATATCCCCAGCTTTGAACCTGATGCTATCTTAGGGAAACAGAAACCATGTGTGGGAGGTCCTAGCCCCAGGGGAGATCTGAGTGTGGGAACTGGGGCCCATGTCATCTGGGAACCAGGGAGGGAGACAATCTGAGCCTGGGAGCCAGGGCCCTAGTGTCACCTGGCCCTCTCAGGGGCCCCCCACCATCCTAGAGCTCCTAAGATATTGGGGCTCTTGGTGTCATCCTCCTGAGTGGTACCTTCAGCTACTGGTAGAGGGGTACAGATCTTTCTGACTGCTTCCTGCTGGGAAGGGGTGTTTGAAAGGGGCCCTAAGTTGGAGGTCTTGTCACAGGAGGGAAGACCTAGAGGCTTCTGATAGATTGTTGGCCTGTGTGACCACACATGGGGTCATCTGACCAACCATCTGAAGCTTCATTTGCTTCTGAGTGAGAGGAGATAAACTGAGTTAGCATTGTGATACACTTAGAAGGAATTAAGTACCTGATGTAAGAGCAAAAGTAAGGTGGAGGATGACCAAAGGGGAGACATTAAACAGAGGTGTCTAGATGTATCACCACAAAGGAAAACCAGGCCAACAAGAAAGGAGCAATCCTATGAAAATTGTTAAGGCATAGCAAAAGACAACCTTCAGGTGTTTGACTACAGTGAGGTGGGGAGACATGAAATTCTCATCTGGTGTTGTTCTGAGAGAAGCTCGGGATTTTCAAGTGGCTCACAGGAGTAAGTGGGAGTCTGGTTGTCCATGTCTGTGGAGGTGTCTGAGTTCCAGAGTAATTGAAAAATGATGAATCCAAGAGTCTATCCTTGCCACTCAGACCTCTGTGGGAGTAGACAGGAGTACAGACTGGAGCATCCTCTTTTCTGCATCTTGAGTGATTGAGGTCCCCTGGTCTTGGGATTGATTCTTTGGCAGATTTCTCATCCTCGAACTATCTTGGTGGATGGTTTTCCCAGAGGTGCTGAAGGGTATTTTCTTGACCTAAACAATATAATCGGTGCAGAGTCTTTTGAACCTTCCATTGCAGTGACTGAGGAAGCCAGATTCCATCATCAGGTGGCGACCCACCCATGGAGATGAAAATGGAAGCCTCTGGACTGAACCAGAGTGGTTTCTGAGCATTGGGGTCTCTCCTTGGGCAGCCAAGAGTGTTCCCAGAAAATGGGACATTCTCTTATTTCTAGGGCAGTCTGCTTGGCCACTATGTCAGCCCTCTTGATTCCCTCAGGTCACTGGAGTGTTGGCCTTGTGGTCACCAGGCATGGGAGGAGGACTGAGTCTAGCAACTTGAGAATTTATTTTTTTATTATTTTATTTTAGAGAGAGAGAGAGAGTGTGTGTGTGTGTGTGAGAGAGAGAATTGGTGCGCCAGGGCCTCAGCCACTGCAATTGAACTCCAGACACTTGTGCCATGTAGTGGGTATGTGTGACCTCGCTCTTGTCTCACCTTTGTGCACATCTAGCTAATGTGGGATCTGGAGAGTCGAGCATGGGTCCTTAGGCTTCACAGGCAAGTGCCTTAACTGTTCTGCTATCTCTCCAGCCCACAACTTGAGAATTTCTTAGCAGTGCTTGGTGGGATCCTGGTTATGGTTAATAAGCCCCTTTCTTGCCAAATTGAGACATGGGCATGGAGTATCTACAAAGGCATAGAGTGTATATAGATGATCATCCTCTGGTTTTTACAAATTGCTAGAGCTTGGATGAGGATCATCAGTTCTGCCAACTGGGCACTGGTGTTTTGGGGGCAGAGGGCCTGATTCAAGTCTTATTGTCATCAATAATAGTAGACCCTGCATATCTGATCTCATCTTTTTTTTTTTTTTTTTTTTGAGGTAGAGTTTCACTCTAGCCCAGGCTGACCTGGAATTCACTATGTAGTCTCAGGGTGGCCTCGAACTCACAGTAATCCTCCTATCTCTGCCTCTCAAGTGATAGGATTAAAGGTGTGCACCGGGCTGGAGAGATGGCTTAGTGGTTAAGCACTTGCCTGTGAAGCCTAAGGACACCGGTTCTAGGCTCAATTCCCCAGGACCCACATAACCAGATGCACAAAGGGGCACATGCATGTGGAGTTCGTTTGCAGTGGCTGGAGGCTCTGGTGCGCCCATTTTCTCTCTCTCTATCTGCCTCTTTCTCTCTCTGTCACTCTCAAATTAAAAAAAAAAAAAAAAAAGGCGTGTGCTAGCACGCCCAGCTGATCTCATCTTTTACAAAAGAATTCCTGTTAGTGTACTTGGTAGTTTGAATGAGAAATGTCCCCCACAGCCTCATGTGCTTTGAATATCTGGTGGTAATTTGGGAGGAGGGCACTTGCTGGAGGTGTGTCACTGGGGTAGACCTTGAGGCTTATCAGTCCAGCTCCAAGCCCAGTACTCAGACTAACTTCCACCAGATGATGTGATGCCCAGCCTCTGCCCTTCCTGCCCTGATGAAGCTTCCCCTTGAGACTGTACGTGGAAATAAACCCTTTCCTCCCATCAGCTGCTCGGGGTGGGGTGTTTCGTCCCAGCAATGAGGTGGTAACGGCCACAGTGTATAACACCGTGTCTGGCTGCTCTGGGGGAGATGCTGTCAGGTCAGATTGGGCAGCATGGCTTTGCATTAGTGCTCCTTCACGGGGAAGGGATGAGGGTCCCTCCTATTCTGGAAGGAGGCTGCCAGGCAAAGGTTCTGGAAGGCCTTAGGGTCAATCTCAAAGCCTCTTCTAAAAGTAGTACTTGAATTTTGATCATTCAGCTATGGAGAGCCAGAGGTTCCCCCTTAAGAGTTTAGGGTGCCCCCTACCTCAATATGGGATTTGAGCAGTGAGGGGTCTGCCCCAGAACCAATTTTAGGCTTTGGAAATCAGGAGTCCAACTGCTGCCACAGCCCAAAGACAGCCTCACTACCTCTTGGTAACCCAAACTAACTTTTTCCTAGGTATCCCACTGGCTTGGGGGAGGGTGATACCTCAATATTGAATGATTATCCCCCACCCCGGAGCTCTCTCTCTCCTTTCAGTCACAAACAAGTGAAATCTGGGTCATGTAGTGATGGATGGAGCTTGGAACAGAGCTTGTTTAAGGCACCTACCTGAAGGCTTGCTCCCAGTCCAGGCCCCGACAGAGGTGGTATGTCCTTTCCCTCAGCTTCCTGCAAGGTGTGGTATAAAGGGCAGGCCATTTGTGAGTATCCGAAATGCAGATTTGGCAATACCCACTGACCCCTAGAAACACCCTCAATTGCTTGGTAGTCTTAGGTTGGGGGAAAAGTCAGGACTGGTTATACTCCATCCTGGCCCAAAACTCTAGTTCCTTCTGCTAGGGTTAAGCCTAAGTATTGGACCTGGTTTAGGGAGGGCTGGGCTTCCTCTTGAGGGACTTCATGGCCTCGATCAGCAAGGAAGTTGAGGAGGGCCTCTGTCACCTAGGAACAAGCCTCTTCATCCAGGGCACATAAAATATCATCATCCACACACTGAATCACTATCTCCTGGGATGACTCCATTCAGCAAGGTGATGGGACAATGCTAGTTCAAACGGATGGAGGCTATCTTGAAATCCCTTGTGGCAGGGCCATCTAGGTCACCTATCCTGCCTTCTAAGTGGGGGTGTTCAAAAGCAAACAGGTTGGCTCAGGGAATACACAAGGCATCTTTCAAATCCAGAACAGGATTGCAGGTAGTATCAGAGAGAATTTGGCATAGGGATTAGGAACCACTGGGGGAGAGGAATGAGTGCATCCTTCATTAGCCTTGGGGCTGGGGTCAGCATCCACGTGCCTTTCCCCTTTTTGACTCCCCACATGGGTGGACTGTTAGGGCTGGAGCACTCGGTCAGCAGTCCCTGTTAATTGTAGTTTCTTTTTTTTTTAAATTTTTTTGTTTGTTTATTTATTTATTTGACAGCAACAGAGAGAAGGAGGCAGAGAGAGAGAAGGGGCACGCCAGGGCCTCCAGCCTCTGCAAACGAACTCCAGACACGTGCGCCCCCTTGTGCATCTGGCTAACGTGGGTCCTGGGGAATTGAGCCTCGAACCCGGGTCCTTAGGCTTCACAGGCAAGCACTTAACCGCTAAGCCATCTCTCCAGCCCTAATTGTAGTTTCTTAAGTATGGAGATTAGAGCTTCTCTAGCCTCTGGCCTGAGGGGATATTGTTTTGGGTGGGGAAAATAAGTGGGATCTTTTTAGTGTATTCGGATGGGTACTGCTGTTTTGGTTTGGGCCGCTTGTTTCCCACCAGTTCACAACAGCTCACTGGCATTAGTCTCAAGGAAAGCAGTAATATCCTAAACGTGGGCACAGAAGCTTAACCTTTCAAGCAGAAGTTTGGAGGATTTGCACTCCAGCCCCACACTGGGTGCCATGACATTACTTACTGGTGGCTTGAGGTGTGTTCTTCTCCACTGGATAAAGAATTGGGAGACAGGTATCAGAAGTGAGAATTTATTGACAGAAGAGCTACCTTGGATACAAGAAAAGGTCCTGACTGGGTTTTTAATATTTATTTATATGAGAGAGAGGGAGAGAGAAGGAGGGGAGAGAATTGGTGCACCGGGGCCTTAGCCACCGCAGTCGAACTCCAGACATGCACCACCTTGTGCGCATGCATCACCTGGTGCATCTGGCTTACGTGGGTACTGGGGAATGAAACCTGGTTCCTTAGGCTTTGCAGGCAAGCGCCCTAACTGCTAAGCCATCTCTCCAGCCAGGGAACGGGTTTCTATCACTTTGGCATGGCCCTCCCACCCCTTCCTCCATCCTTGGACTGGTCTTCCAGAGTGCAACTCTGTTTCTGCTGTTTCTGGGCTTGTGATTGGGTTCATGCCCCTCCCAGCTTGCTCCATGTCCCACCTTAGTTCATGCTGGGGACATCCCAGCCTGGGAGCTAGGGCCCAGTCTTCACCCAGGAACCAGGAATCACATACACAGGGGAGATTCCAGCCAGGGCCCCAGTATCTTCTTGCCCTCCCAGGCCACTCACCAATCTGGAGTTCCCAAGACTCTGGGGCCATTGGTCTTAAATTCAGCCATATTTTCCTAACTCTAAAAAAATTCAGAAGTTCTAAAAATTTCCAGATACTTCTCTGTATCTGCCATGAAGTAGAGTTAATGAGTGAAAATCATATCATATGTTCAAGATCTGTCTGGGCTACGAAAGAGTGGTGTTGGCTGATAAGTGTTAATAATCATTAAAATCTGGTTCGTGGGTAGCCGGGTGTTTAGTACATTATTATGTGCTTTTCTGTATTAGTTTCTCAAGTGAGAATAATTGCCTGAGCTCGGCTTCGAGAAGTCTAGGGCTCAGATGCTTCCTTGCATTTCTCTATATGAGAAATTAAAATTTTAAAAACATATTTATTTACTTATTTATTTGAGAGAGAGAAAGAGCCAGATATAGAGAAAGAGAATGGGTATTCCAGGGCCTCCAGCCACTGCAAACAAACTCCAGACGCATGCGTCACCTTGTGCATCTGGCTTGCTGGGAATTGAACCAGTGTCCTTTTGGCTTTCCAGGCAAGCGGCACCTTAACTGCTAAGCCATCTCTCCAGCCTGAACTTTTGTTCTTAATTTCAGTGTCTACAAGGTTACTGGAAGTTTTTTTTTTTTTTTTTTTTTTTTTTTTTTTTTTTTTGCTATTTTCTTGTTTATCTTTTTGGAGGTAGGATCTTACTCTAGCCCAGGCTGACCGGGAACTTACACTGTAGTCCCAGGGATCCTCCTACCTGTGATAAAAGGCGTGCACTACCATGCCCAGTCCGACACATCTGCTTTTGTGTATGTGTGTGTGCATGTGTGCGTGTGCGTGTGGTAGGGTTTCAATCTAGCCCAGGCTGACCTGGCATTCACTTTGTAGTCCCTGGGTGGCCTTGGCCTTGAGTTCACAGGGATCCTCTTACCTCTACCTCCTTGAGTGCTGGGATTAAAGGTGTGTGCCACCATGCCTGACTTGGCACATTTTTAAAGTTATTATTTCACTCTGTTTTTGTTGTTGTCGTGGCTGTTTTGTTCTGTTTTTGAGACATGGTCTTATCGTACAGCCCAGACAGGCCCTAGAACTTAAGATTCTCCTGCCTCAGTCCCCTGAGTGTTTTACTTCACTTATCCTTTTAGACCTAGCCTTACAAGATAGATAATAGAAAAGAGGATTCATTTAAATTCTTTTAAAAATATTTTTTAAAGATTTGGTTTTATTTACTTATTTATTAGAGACAGAGAGAGGGGTGGGAGGGAGAGAGAGAGAATAGGTGTGTTAGGGCCTCTAGCCACTGAAAATGAACTCCAGACGCATGCACCACTGTGCATCTGGTTTACATGGGACCTGGAGAATTGAACCTGGGTCCTTAGACTTCGCAAGCAAGCACCTTAACCACCAAGACATTTCTCCAGCCCTCATTTAAATTCTTAATTCAAGCTGGGTATGGTGGCACACACCTTTAATCCCAGTACTTGGGAGGCAGAGGTGGGAGGATCACCATGAGTTCAAGGCTACCCTGAGATTACATAGTGAATTCCAGGTCAGCTTGGACTAGAGTGAAACCCTACCTTAGGTGGGTGGGGGGAGAGAAATTCTTAATTCAAAATCACTAGATTTCAGGAATGATGACTCTATAGAAAGTAGGAATTAAAATTGAAAGGGGAATTAATTTAGTTTTGAAAATTATATCATGCTTAATTTAAAATACAAATTACTGGGCTAGGGAGATGACTCAGCAGTTAAATGCACTTGCTTGCAAAGCTTACCGGCCCAGGTTCAGTTCCCCAGTAACCATGTAAAGCCTGATGTACAAAGTGGCATATGAATCTGCAGTTCATTTGCAGTGGCTAGAGGCCATGGTGTGCCCATTCTCTCTCTCTCTCTGAAATAAATAACATAAAAATATTCAAAAAAATGTAAATGTAAATTAGCTTGGCATGGTGGTGCACACCTTTAATCCCAGCACTTGGGTGGCAGAGGTAGGAGAATCACTGTGAGTTTAAGGCCACCCTGAGACTACAGAGTGAATTCCAGGTCAGCCTGGACTAGAGTGAAACTCTACCTTGAAGGATACGTAAATACATACCAAAGAAGTATAATAAGTGTAATAGTATTCCATAATTCAGAAAAAAAGCACTTTTCCACAAGAAAGCAATGTTCGTGACTAAGCAAGGCCCAGCTCACCCTTTTATTTTTATTTTTGGTTTTCCGAGGTAGGGTCTCACTCTAGCCTAGGCTGACCTGGAATTCACTATGTAGTCTCAAGGGTGGCCTCGAACTCACAGTGATCCTCCTACCTCCACCTCCCGAGTGCGGGGATTAAAGGCGTGCGCCATCACGCCCGGCCCATCCACGCTTTTATTGAGACAGGTCTCTCACTGGCCTGGAACTCGTCACTGAGTAGGCTAGACTGGCTGGCCAGTGAGCCCTAGGGATCCCTTGTCTCCACCTCCCTAATGCTGGGATTATAGGTATGTACCACCTACTCACCTTTTTAAATTTTCCACTGTGGGTTCTGGGGATCAAACTCAGGCCCTCAAACTTGCAAGGCAAGCACTTTACCCACTGAGCTATCTCCCCAGCCCGAGGCAAATTATCTTCAAAAGGGTTTATTTCAGAAGGATCTGTTTGAAATTTGGCATATGATAAAGTAGCAACTTAAATTATTGAATATATAATTTTTATTACATGCTGCCAGTTTCTCAGTGTTCCTCATGGATTTGGGTGATTGTATATATATATAACTTAGGTCGCTCACAAAAGATATTCTTAGAGCTAGGGGTGTGACACAGTGTCAGAGTACACACGTGTGGGAAGCAGAGTTCATTCCCCAACACTACAAAACAACAGCCACAGAAATGCTAGTCTTTGTGGACTGGAGAGATAGCTTAGCAGTTAAGGTGCTTGCCTGCAAAGCCTAAGGACCCAGGTTCCATTCTCCAGGACCCATGTAAGCCAGATGCACAAGGTGGCACATGTGTCTGGAGTTCGTTTGCAATGGCTAGAGGCCCTGGTGCACCCATTCTTTCTCTATCTGGCCCCCTTGCTCTAATAAATAAATTAAATATTTTTAAAATGCTAGTCTTTGTAATAACTTTATAATTGTGCAAGTTCAAATGTTAGGCTTTAAATTTTAAGGTTCATTTCCACATTGTTACAGTTACCTTCTTATTGCTGGCAAAAAACACCCAACCAAGAGCAGCTTGTGGGAAGAAAGGGTTTATTTTGGTTTACAGACTAGAGGGGAAACTCCATGATGGACATCACCTCCTGGCCAATATCAAGTGGACAACAGCAGCAGGAGAGTGAGCCAAACTAACACTGGCAAGCTAGGGCTAATAAACTAACAAGGTCCATCCCCAGCAACACACCTCCTCCAGCAAGGGCCCCCCCCCAATTGCCACCATCTGGGAACCAAGCATTCAAAACACATGAGTTTATGGGGGGCACCTGATTCATATAAGTATTGCATGCTAGCTGATTGTACCATGGAGCTCCAAACACCTGATTCAAACCACCACACATAGTTCCCATCCCTCCTTTTCTATGGACTGGAGTTTTTGGTTTTGTTTGTTGGTTTTGTTTTGGTTTTTTGAGGTAGGGTTTCACCTAGTTCAGGCTGACCTGGAATTCACGATGTAGTCTCAGAGTGGCCTCGAACTCTCAGTGGTCCTCCCACCTCTGCCTCCCGAGTGCTGGGATTAGAGGTGTGCGCCTCATGCCTGGCTTGGACTGGTGCTTTATGTGGGCCATTCTGATTTCTTCTCAGGTAAAATCTAGTATAACTGTTTCCATTTCATACTGAATAGTACAATTAGTATTTAGCCAGAAGCACACCAGTAAGGGAACTGAAAGCTACTCTAGACCTAAACCAAATGTTATAGTTTTAATTTTTTGTTGTTGTTTATTTTTATTTATTTATTTGAGAGAGACAGACAGAAGGAGGCAGAGAGAGAGAGAGAGAATGGGTGCGCCAGGGCTTCCAGCCACTGCAAACGAACTCCAGATGCGTGCGCCCCCTTGTGCATCTGGTTAATGTGGGTCCTGGGGAATCCAGCCTCGAACTGGGGTCCTTAGGCTTCACAGGCAAGCGCTTAACCACTAAGCCATCTCTCTAGCCCCAAAATATTATATTTTTAAACTGCTTACAAGTTGCAAGCCACCCACCTGAAAAGGCTACCATATGTATTTGAGAGGGAGCTTTCTAAAATAGCATGATTACTTGTTACATTGAACCTCTTCTTGTTATGTACCACCCCCCAAAAAAAACCCCAACATTTTATTTTATGAAGAAAAACTCACCAGGCATGATGGTGTATGTCTTTAATCCCAGCACTTGGGAGGCAGGGGTAGGAGGATTGCTGTGAATTCGAGGCCAGCCTGAGACTACATAGTGAATTCCAGGTCAGCCTGGGCTGGACTAAGATCCTACCTCAACAAAAAAAAAAAAAAAAGAAAGAAAGAAAGAAAGAAAAAGAAAACCTCACAGATGCTCATAGAAGATGCGGGGGAGGTGGTGCTGGAGAGATGGCTTAGCGGTTAAGGCGTTTGCATGTGGAGCCTAAGTATCCATGTTCCAAATGCCATGTAGTCAGACGCACAAAGGTGAGGCAAGCACAAGGTCACACATGCCCACTAGGTGGCACAAGTGTGTAGAGTTCCAGCGCAGTAGCTGAGGCCCTGGTGTGCCAATTCTCTTCCTCTCTCTGTCTCTCTCCATCTCTAAAGTTAAAAAAAGAAAACTAAATAAAAGAAGAGAATGGGGAATTTTCTCTATGTTTGCTTTACAAATAACATTCTGAGTGCAGGTTTAGGGTGAGAAGACCTCCCTCCTTCTCTCTCTCTCTCTCTCTCTCTCTCATTAATCATATCCTACCTACTGTTGCTCCCTGGTTTTTACAGCCTTACAAAGAACAAAGACACTTTAGGAAGTGATTTGTCCATCACATATGGATTGATTTTGAATAAATATGTAATTTTACACTTAAACAATGCTTTGAAAAACTAACACTTTATTAGAATGTGGGTCTTCATTATTGCTTGTAACCCCATTAACTCTTTTACAAATTTAGATGTATTATTTCCAAGACATAAGGAGAGGGCATATTTAAAGGTGAGTTGCAATTACGAGCCTTCTCATTTGAATTGGGATTGATTACTTTTCTGAAAGGTAGGCTGGAACAGTAATTTAGTGTAAAGCTATGAGCCTTGTAAGGTGAGCGAGAAGAGTTCAAGGCTGCTGAAAGTGACCCGACTTGGATGGAGAAAAGGTGTGGCTTTGCTCTAAGTGGATTTTAGGCAGTTAAACCTGTAACTGCCTAGGGCTTGAAAGATTACGGACAGCCTGGACTCAAAGTAGCGAACTAGTATGGGTGACCACGTAGCCATCTTGAGGGCCTCAGCACAGGATGAATGGAAAGATGACCAAGTGTTTGTGACCAGAAAGGAAACCAGGAGGAATTCCAGGAACTTCCAAAATCCCCATGTTCACAGGGTGAGCAGATTCATGCTTGAAAGACGACACATTTCTAGAACCAGTGACCCACAAGTCTGTTGCCAAGATGATGTAGTGTCCTCACCAGTAGAACTCTTAATAATGGGGTGGATGGTATTTAATTTTATGAAGAAAGTAGAAATCTTCCAAATGTCATTAGTTTAGAGAATTGCATAACTATTTCATGTTTTTTTCCTACTTTTTTTTCATTTTTATTTATTTGACAGAGAGAGAGAGAGTGAGTGAGAGAGAGAGAGAGAGAGAGAGAGAGAGAATGGGTGCTCTAGTGCCTCCAGCCTCTGCAAACGAACTCCAGACATGTGTGCCCCCTTGTGCATCTGGCTAACGTGGGTCCTGGGGAATCAAACCTGGGTCCTCTGGCTTTGCAGGCAAACGCCTTAACCATCCCTCCAGCCCACTATTTCATGTTTGAAGATCTTTAGGAAAGATGATTTCAGTAACCTTAAGCCTTTTTTTTTTTTTTTTTACTGTTTTTTGTTTATTTGTTTTTTCCAGGTAGGGTTTCTGTCTAGCCCAGGCTGACCTGGAATTCACTATTTGGTCTCAGGCTCGCCTTGAACTCATGGCAATCCTCCTACCTCTGCATCCTGAGTGCTGGGATTAAAGGTGTGCATCTGGCAAGCCTGTCTTCTTAACTTTTGCTTTTGGTCTGGAGAAATGGCCCAGCGATTAAGGCACTTGCCTACAAAGCCTAATGATGAGGGTTTGAATGTTCAGGACCCACGTAAAGCCAGATGCACAAAGTGACACATGTGGAGTTTATTTGCAGTGGCTGGAGGCCCTGATGTGCTTTCTCATTGTTTCTCTCTCTCTCTCTCTTTTTTGAGTTAACTCTAGCTCAGGCTAACCTGGAATTCACTAGTCTCAGGGTGGCCTCGAACTCACAGTGATCCTGCTACCTCTGCCTCCTGAGTACTGGGATTAAAGGCATGCACCACCACGCCCAGCTTTCTCTCCCTCTTTTTTTTTTTTTTTTGCAAATAAATATATATATTTTTTAAAAATACAGGGCTGGAGAGATGACTTAGCAGTTAAGGTTCTTGCCTGCAAAGCCTAAGGACCCAGGTTTGATTTCCCAGGACCCACATAAGCCAGATGCACAAGGTGGTGCATGCATCTGGAGTTTGTTTGCAGTGGCTGAAGGCCCTGGTGTGCCCATCGTCTCTATCTGCCTCTCTCTCCAATAGATAAATAAAAATAATAATAATAATTATCCTGGGCATGGTGGTGCACGCCTTTAATCCCAGCACTCGGGAGGCAGAGGTAGGAGGATCGCCGTGAGTTCGAGGCTACCCTGAGAATGCAGAGTGAATTCCAGGTCAGCCTGAGCTAGAGTGAGACCCTACCTCAAAAAAACCAAAATAATAATAATTATTATTATTATTATAAAAAGAGTTTACCAAAAAAAAAAAAAAAATCCATGTCCTTCTCCCAGAAGGACAGTTAGGGAGCCACTGTTTAAGGAGGTCTTGCAGTGGACCTAGCGCTCTTTCTCTGAGAACTTCTTCCTTCTCAGCCTCCATGCGGCTGTGCTTACATATTATGACCCTTAACTTTCATTTTTGATATGACAGGGCTGAATAGAGAGTTGGAAAACTCAGAATAAGAAACTTAGCCTTTGGGTTGAAATTGTTGATGCAGGACATAAAAAAAAAAGATACAGTTTAGGTAGCATATTTTGTATAGTGCAGACTGGGGAAATTTTAAAGGAGAGAGTGTGTATGTTTTCTTAAAACCAAAAAATGAGATCCACTTGACAGGTTATCTTTTGGGGGCTTGGGAGTTTTGTTTGCTTGAGACAAGGTCTTGCTATGAAGCACAGGCTGGCTGACCTGGAATTCATGATCTTCCTGCCTCGGCCTCCCGAGGGCTGGAATTACAGGCATGTGCCACCATGCAGGGCTCCAGACAGGCCACCTTGATGGAAGTCTACTGTTCAGTTCCAGAGTCATATTGAGGCAGGAGAGTAGGACAGAGTGTGAAGTCTAAGATAGCCTTGCATAGAGTCTGAACGGTTAGCATATGAGAAAAACTTGTAGGTAAAGAGGAATGCTGGAGCTCTCCTAAACTCCCCCTCTCCAACCCTCTGCCAACTAGAACTGGCTGGAGCCACTCACTGGTGCAGGTACATAGTCACTCCACCGTGTCTGAAGGTGACCTGTGGCCCATTAGAATACTGAAATGCACTTGGGTGGCTCAAGACTGCTGATGAGAACTGTGATGCAGGAAACTGTATGTGGAAGTACAGGCCACAGAGCGAGCATGTGAGAGAAGGCCATACTGTGCAAATGACCCCTAAAGCCTGGGCTATATGACATAGAGGTTCCAGGCCTTTGTGCTCGGGGCTCTTTTCATCTGCTGAAGTTCTTCTCTGTGCTGGCCTGTTTCCTTCTTGGTGGTGTACTCTCTCTCTTTATTTTTATTTTTTGTGAGGTAGGGTCTCACTCTGGCCCAGACAGGACTGGGAATTCACTATGTAGTCTCAGGGTGGCCTCAAACTCACAATGATCCTCCTACCTCTGCCTCCTGAGTGCTGGGATTAAAGGCATGCAGCACCACACCTGGCTGAGGTGTACTATCTCTTAATAAAATGTCTTTGGGGGGCTGGAGAGATGGCTTAGCAGTTAAGGCAGTTTGCCTGCAAAGCTAAAGGACCTCGATTTGATTCCCTAGGACCCACGTAAGCCAGATGCACAAGGGGGCACATGCGTCTGGAGTTCATTTGCAGTGGCTGGAAGCCCTGGCATGCCATTCTCTCTCTCTCTCTCTCTCTGCCTCTTTCCCTCTCAAATAAATAAATAAAAATAAAATATTTAAAAAATATTTTAAAAATGTCTTCGGGGCTGGAGAGATGGCTTAGAGGTTAAGATGCTTGCCTGTGAAGCCTAAGGACCCAGGTTCAATTCCCTAGTACCCACATAAGCTAGATGCACATGGTGATGCTTGCGTCTGGAGTTCATTTGGCTAGAGGTCCTGATGTGCCCATTCTCTCTTGCTCTAATTAATTAATTTAAAAAAATGATGTCACCAAGGATGGTGGTGCACAGCTTTAATCCCAGTACTCAGGATGATGAGGAAGGAGAATAGAAGGATCACAGCCTGAGACTACATCGTGAATTCCAGGTAAGCCTGGGCCTGGGCTTAGAGTGAGACCCTACCTCAATAAACCAAAAAAAAACAAAACAAAACAAAAAAAACCAAAACAAAAAACTTTGCTTCTGCTATTATCCATATATCTGCCAAATTCCTTGTTTAGGGCTGTAAGAACATGGAGCCCCTCTGGGGTTGTCCACTAAACCCTGATATCCACAGATATCCACAACATTATTGCCTCTATTGGATCAGCCAGTTGTTTTCCTCAAATGCACACAGGACCAGTCTCTGGGGACCAAAGGAAGGCAAAGTAGGTACCCCACGAGGGTCACAAAGCAATCTGCACTTAGTCTGGCTGGGCTGAGACTTATGTGCACATATAAACGTAGACATATTTCTTGGTTGTCCCCCCAAGTAACTAGTTTAAATAATCATCATAATCTTTAAGATGCTATGACTAACAAAAGTGAACCAACCAGCTGTCTGTGGTAGTCAGAGCAGCAGCAAAAAAAAAAACCTAGGGGTGGGGTGAGGTAGGTGAGTCATTTTTCCTTCAATTTTTAGAAGAAAAAGTGACCCTATTAATGGTTTTATCATTCAAATACAGAAAGCATAATTTGCCATTCTTCAAAAACGCTGGGGTGGACGCAGCTGGAAGGGGCAAGATAATTAAAATATCAATTAGAACAGGGGAGATTAAATGACTTGACTTGAATAGAGCAATTGGGCAGAATTAGAACTGGAAGAAAAATAAAATAGCTTATAAAGAAGCAAGTGTCTTCACATAAGCACAGTGCAAGGAGGCGAACAAGTGGCGCCTTTTCCAAATGGTACCGTAGGTCTTTAAGACACGGACACCCATATATCAACCTTGTCTATAACATCTACTTCTGTTATGTACAATAAACAGGACTTATTTACAAAGAATACTTAAATTTTGAGGTTTTTTTTTAAACAAAAGTAAACTGCATAGAAGGAGTATCTTGGTTTATTTAACAATCTACACATCCTGGGAAATAATAACAACACACTTTGAAACTGTCAAGAGATACATAAAATTCAAATGTGGTTGATAATAATCATTGGATACTTATTAAGATTGTTAATGGCAACATTGCTTTCCTATCTATAATTAAGATATCTTTATGAGTCAGGGTTGTCTGAAGAAATAAAACCAACAGGAGACAGACAGATAGACATAGATGAGATTTACAAGGAATCGGCTCACATGGGTATGGCCCTGGAGAATTCCAGGATCTGTGGTCAGCAAGCTGGAGGCTGAGGAGACCTAAGGTATAATTCTAGTCTGAGGCCAGAGGCCTGACAACCAGGAGGGATGATGGTGCAAATTCCAGTCTAAAGACCCAGTCAGCAGGCTCAAGATCACTACAGATAATACCTCAGAGTCCTAGGCCTGGAGAGCTGGAGTGTTGAAGCATCCAGGCAGGAAGAATTCCCTTTTAACCAGCCATTTTTGCTGTCTCCGTATCTTCAATGGATTGGCTGAGGCTCACCCACATTAGGAAGGACATTCTACTGTGCTGTGTACCACTGGAAATATTAAGCCCTCTCCAACACACCCAGAATAATGCAGGTATTTGTTGTTCTTTTCATGGAACTGAGGATGGAATTGGGGCCTTGGCATGCTAAGCAAACACTATGCCATTGACCTACATCCCCTAGCCTCAGAAAAATGGCCACATAAATTAACCACCAGAAGTTTACTCCTGAGAAGTTGGCAACCATACACATCTCCAAATAAATACAATAGGAATGTCATAATTCTCCCCATTGTAACATAACTGTTTCATACAACTGTAAATGTACTAATCCTTATGCCAGAAGAGGAGGTAAGGTCCCCTAGTGATGTTTACTATACTCCCCTATATAATATAGTAAACCTAATATAAAACCTAAAATAAAACATAAATAGCAAATATAATATAAACTCTGTATACCTTATATGAAAAGAGAACAAGAGAGAAGAAAGATATATACACGACACACCAAAATACTTACAATAGGACTGGAGAGATGACTCTGCAGTTATAGGAGCTTTTTGCACGAGCATGAGAGTCTGAGGGGATATGAAACCACTCACGTTCACAGCTGGGCATAGTCACATGGGTCCCACAAAGGGGAGCAAAGAGGAGGGAATGGCAGGGTGAAAAACCCAGCAAATTCCCATATCACTGAGAGATTCGGGCTCAGAATAAGAAGGGGAGGCCAGGCATAGTGGCGCATGCCTTTAATCTCAGCACTCAGGAGACAGAGGTAGGAGGATCATCATGAGTTTGAGGCCACCCTGAGACTACATAGTGAATTCCAGGTCAGCCTGGGCTAGAGCGAGACCCTATGTATAAAAGTGCCCCCCCAAAAAAATCAAAATAAGGGAGGAAGACTATGGAACAGGACACCTGACATTCTGCTCTGGCCACCAGAAGCAAGTGCCCTTCTGGTGAGTACCTACCCCGTCCCTGCCTGGCCACAGCCAAGCGCATGGGGTGCCAATAAGGGCACATACATGTGCTTATTCCATAATACACACACACACACACACACACACACACCCCACACCACACCAAAAGCAAAAATAAATAGGGTTGGAGAGATGGCTCAACAGTTTAAGGTGTTTGCTTGCAAAGCCTGATGGCCCAGGTTCAGTTCCCCAGTACTCACATAAAGCCAGATGCAAACAGTGGCGCATATATCTGGAGTTTATTTGCAGTGGCAAAAAGTACTGGTTCTCTCTATTCTCTTTCTCTCTGCATGCAAATTAATAATTTTTTTTTTGGTTTTTTTGGTTTTTCAAGGTAGGGTCTCACTCTAGCCCAGGCTGACCTGGAATTCACTATGGAGTCTCAGAATAGCCTTGAACTCACAGCAATCCTCCTACCTCTGCCTCCCAAGTGCTGGAATTAAAGGCATGCGCCACCATGCCCAGCACAAATATTTTATTTTCATTTATTTATCTGACAGAGAAAGAGGGAGAGAGAAAGAGGGAGAGAGGATGGGTGCACCAGGGCCTCTAGTTACTGCACACAAACTCCAGATGTGTGTGCCCCCTTGTGCATCTGGCTAACATGAGTCCTGGGGAATTGAACCAGGGTCCTTTGGCTTTGCAGGCAAATGCCTTAACTGCTAAGCCATCCCTCCAGCTCTTTTAAAAATATTTATATTTATATTTATTTATTTGACAGAGAAAGAGGGGGAGAGTGAGAGAGAATGGGTGCAAATAATTTTTTAAAAATAAAACTATTTTAAATTTTTTATTATTGACAATTTACACAATTACAGACAATAAACCATAATTCCCTCCCCCCTCATTTTCCCCTTCACAACTTGAATCTCCATCATATCCGCCCCCTCTCAATCAGTCTTTTATTTTGACATCATCTTTTCCTTCTATTATGATAGTCTTGTGTAGGTAGTACCAGGCATTGTAAGGTCATGAATATCTGGGCCATTTTGTGTCCGGAAGAGTCATTATAAGGAGTCCTACCCTTCCTTTGGTTCTTACATTCTTTCACAATGGACCCTGAGCCTTGGAAGGTGTGATAGAGATGTTTCAGTGCTGAGCACTCCTCTGTCACTTCTTCTCAGCACTATGGTGCCTTCTGAGTCATCCAAAGGTCACCACCATCTGAAAAGTGAAGTTTCTCTAACCAAAAGTGAAAGTAGCATTTATATATGGACATGAACATTAAGAGAAATGCTTACTGGGAAGGCTGGTGAGCATAATACATTCATTTAGCCAGACACCAGCAGGCATTACACGCCTAGGGCTCATGGCTTCCCCTATCATAGGTTTTTCAGTATCAGCCATGTACTCCCTCCTGTGCAGCAAGCCCCCAATGCAATTAGAGAGTGGTTGGCTTTCCCCATAACAGACATGCCACTATAGCACCTGTTGGCTCATTTGGCCTGGCGAGGCAAACTTAAGGCTTGCAGTGTCCACTGTTGATTATCTCCACTGATGATTTCTCTCTCTCCCATGGAGCTGCATGCCGCGTAGCTTTTCCCCGCTTTCTGCATGAGGACTCTTCAGCAGTAGGGTCTTACCATCTATTCCTGGTGAGAAACCAAGAGCCTCAGCAAAGGCCTGTAATGTTTTGGGGGCATCAGGGACCTTCCTGGCCAACAATTCACTGGAAGGCATCCCATCCCTGGCACTGGAAAATTTCTAGTAACAATCTATGGTTTCTGAATGCACCATTGTAAAAAAAAAGTAGGTTTTCATATGACTTATTCATACCCTCTTAGATTTTGATTAACCCTCTCCCCAACCTTTCTTTACTCTTCCCCTGACCTCACTTTGGCCTTCCCACCCCCAGTAATCTGTTCTTCTACTCACATATATACAATACCATCCCCTGAAGTCCTCCCCTCTCCTCCCTCCCTTATAAAGCCCCTTCCTACCTTACTGGCCTCTGCTACTGAGTTTTATTCAAACTCAAATACAAGTCCAAACATTTGTAGCTAGGATCCACATATGAGAGAGAACATGTGATGTTTGGCTTTCTGGGCCTGGGTTACCTCACTTAGTATAATCCTTTTCAGACCCATCCATTTTCCTGCAAATTTCATAATTTCATTTTTGTTTACTGCAAATAGAACCCCATTGTATAAACATACCATATCTTCATTATCCACTCATCAATTGAAGGACATCTAGGCTGGTTCCATTTTCTAGCTATTGTGAATAGAGCAGCAATAAACATGGATGTGCAAGGATCTCTAAGGCAGTGAGAAGAGTTCTTAGGATATATGCCTAAGAGTGCTATAGCTGGGTCATATGGTAAATCTATTTTCAGCTGTCTCAGGAACCTCCACACTGATTTCCACAATGGCTGTACCAGAGTACATTCCCTTCAACAGTGTATAAGGGTTCCTCTTTTTCTGCATCCTAACCAGCATTTGTCATTTTTTTTCTCTCTTGATAATAGCCATTCTGACAAGAATGAGATGGATTCTCCAAGTAATTTTAATTTGCATTTCCCTAATGGCTAAGGATGTAGAACTTTTTTTTAAAGATGTTTATATGCCATCTGTCTTTCTTGTTTTGAGAACTCTCTATTTAGTTGCATAGCCCATTTTTTAAAATTGGGTTGTCTGATTTCTTACTTTTAGTTTTTTGAGTTCTGTGTACATCATGGATATTAATCCTCTGTCAGATGTATAGTTGACAAAGATTTTCTCCCATTCTGTAGCTTGCCTCTTTGTTCATAGGTCTGGAAGACTGGGCTGTAGTTTCCATGAACCTTAACTTACTGTGGTAATACAAAGAGTTGCTCTCAGGGACCCGCTGTGTTTGGAACATACTCCTCCCTACTCCGTACCTCTGTTATGAAGCAGTCCCCCAAGTTCTCCTCAGTACTCAGGATCAGTCACCACACCCAACTCAGTTCCCACCTGCCTTCTTTGCCTACTGACTGAGTGTATCAGACAGCTTCAGGTTCACTGAGATGAACTTCCAGACCAGGCACAGTTATGGAGGAAGGGATATTTTTGAAGCTTACAGATCCAGGGGAAGTTCCATAGTGGCAGAAGAAACTGGCCTGCCTTAACAGGCCCAAGCAGAGAGAGAGCAGTACAGCCTAAAAGCCACATAGCACAGCACACTTCAGGAACTCCTGCTAGGCACACTTTGCATATCTTTAGACTGAAATCTGAAACCCACCACCACACCTTAATATCCACACAATGACACTGACTCCAGCCAGGTGGCTGCAGATGCAAACTACAAACAAATAACTGAATATATTGGGGGCCATCTATTCTATTCAAACCACCACATTCCTCCCCTGGCCCCCAATAGATTTATAACCATCACACATTGTAAATTGTACTCAGTTCAATTTCAAAGGTCCCCACAGTCTTGACCAATTTAAGATATTAAGACCTGTAAAATCAAACAAGTTAAACACTTCTAACATATAAAGGCACAGAATAAACATTTTCAACTGGTATAAGGCACAGCAAGGAGAGACTAAAACAATGCAAACTCAACCACCATCAAACAAACATCAAACTTCTGCAGTTCAAGTCCAATACAACCAAAGACTGACAGTCTCCAGATTTTCCAATTCCGCCCCTCCAGCTGGGCAGAGTAGTCAGGGAACACTTCCATCCCAGGCCAGTAGTGCGCTCTATGGTAGCCCTTGCATAGTCCTGGTATATTCAAAGCATCTTGAGGTCTTCATGCAAACCACGGTCCATCTTCCAAAGGCTCCTTCAGCCTATCAGGGCATCATGCCCTGCCTCATGCTGCATCTCAGCAGCTGCTCCTGGAACCGTGTGCAATTCATGACCACTCCTCACATTTTCCAAAGGCTCTTTCAGCCTATCAGGGCATCAGGCCCTACCTCATGCCGCATCTTAGCGGCAGTTCTTGGAAGCATGTACAATTCACAGCCACTCCATGCATTTTTCATGCTTCTGAAACCAATACCAGTTGTGCAGGACACAGCCATATTCTTAATTCAGGGACGAAACAAATCATAGCCTTGAAAAGCAGGTTCCTTCTCCAGTCAACTCTTTCCAAAAGTGTTTGCATTTCTATGATAGTCTTTCCTCAGGCATCCTTTCCATTGTTTTAATGTAAAGCAGTTGGACCATCTTCCTTAAGATTGCTAATATGTTTGACAATAGCAGGTTCAGTAACCTAAAACCAGTCTCAGTGCCTGTAATTTTAACTTGCTTGAGGTTTTCCAGCTTAAAATCTTAAATCTCTCAGTCCAATATCTTTAGCCAAGCACATCAGTCCATTACAAATTTAACCTTGATCAAACACTCTAGACCTGGGCAGCAGGACGCAGCCAGCCCTTATGCCAGTAGCCCAGTTCCAACAAAGTCCTCTTCAGTCTTTCCTTCCCCTTAGAAAGCTCATAAACCAAGCCTCGAAGTTCAATGCTGTCTGCACTTAGCCTTCTCAGACTCTCATCAGAATAGTACATAAAACTTGGCTTACCACTCCAGACGACATCTTCAGTTGCAAACACCAAGTCCATGCCTATTCCTCCACAACAAAGGTTCCACAAGATCAACATCCACATAGTCAAGCTCATCTCACCCCACTTCTGGTACCAAATTCTGTATTAGTCAGGGTTCTCTAGAGGAACAGAACTGCTAGAATGAATTATTTTAAAAGGGGATTTATTGGATCAGCTTACAGTAGTCCAATAGCAGTTGCAGGCCCGAGAATCACCGAACCTGGTAGTTGCTCAGTCCTCGTGGCCAGATGCCTCAGCAGTCCCGACCCGGCACTGCAGATGGTGCAGGAAAGCCTGGAGGCTTCCTGAGGAGCCGCTGGGCTTCAATCCACGGGGGTCTTCAGTTGATGCTGGTCCTTCGTCCTCACTGGTCTTCAATCCACGCTGGAAGGTAGCAAGCAGCTCCGGCAGCCAAAATCGAAGGGAGGCAGGAAGGAAGGAAGGGACTCTTTTTCTCCCAGAGCTCCCTTGTATCAAGTCCCCCTCTGGGCGGGACCGCCCATTCTGGGGGAAGGGCTCAACCTTGGGGAAAGACTTCCTCCTCTAGTTGATCCTTCCTAGAAGCAACCTATGGATTACTAAACAGATCAAGTTGACAACACCTTAACTATCACAAGTCCACCCCTTGTCAACTTGGCATCAAATCATGTCTCCTTACATTATACTTAATTTTCAAATGAAAACAGTAACAAGCTCATAATTCCGCCTAACATGGCATAACTATCCCACGTACAACCGGAACCGCAAAATCTTCCCCCCAACACAAAGCTTAGTCTCTAGTATAATGGGTCTAATATAAATTCAACAGTTAGCTAATGATATAATCATAATATTGGTGTAGATACATACAAACACTCTGTTATCAAGGCAGGACAGAAACATTGCAATCACAGTCCTCGTTTCTGTAACTGGTCACGTGGCCTTAGCTGGTATTTGTAACTGCCTTCTTCTACTACCCATTCTGTATTTCCTCCACCTTCAGCAAGCACCTCACCAGGTCTTGGTTCTTTACCTGGAGGGGTAACCCATACCTTCATTCCTGAAGGATCTGGGCCATTTATCACACTACTTCTATTGGGTTGTTGCAGTCGTCCATTGACTTTGCAAACACCAAGTCCATGCCTATTCCTCCACAACAAAGGTTCCACAAGATCAACATCCACATAGTCAAGCTCATCTCACCCCACTCCTGGTACCAAAATCTGTATCAGACAGCTTCAGGTTCACTGAGATGAACTTCCAGACCAGGCACAGTTATGGAGGAAGGGATATTTTTGAAGCTTACAGATCCAGGGGAAGTTCCATAGTGGCAGAAGAAACTGGCCTGCCTTAACAGGCCCAAGCAGAGAGAGAGCAGTACAGCCTAAAAGCCACATAGCACAGCACACTTCAGGAACTCCTGCTAGGCACACTTTGCATATCTTAAGACTGAAATCTGAAACCCACCACCACACCTTAATATCCACACAATGACACTGACTCCAGCCAGGTGGCTGCAGATGCAAACTACAAACAAACAACTGAATATATTGGGGGCCATCTATTCTATTCAAACCACCACACTGAGAGAGAGGCATGAGCAGCTCAAAGTGGTCTCACTGCTGTCTTCTTGTGGAAGTGCTCTTCTTCCTCTTGGAATAAATTCCTGAGGCTAGCAGAGCATGAAGTCGTGGGAAAGGGGAGGACATCTTTGCTAGTGGGTCAGTAGGGCCAGCAGTGAGTAATACTACTCTCATTTCCACCTCTTGATTCTTGGGTGCATGGGTTGTAGCAGTGGGAGGAGCCGTACGTACTGTACTAGGAAATGGATTCTGTGACTGGACTTTGGTCACTCACAGTATACATCTATTGGAGCACCCATGTTCACTGTATCTCTTCGTTGACTGTTTTGGTCTGAAAAATATTTATTAAAATGTATTGATATAAATCTGAAGTTCTAATAGGAATATTCTATTGCAAGCATAGGTCTACAGCTGATAGTCTGGCAGGTAAATGTAGTTAAGATTCACTGCTGTGTTTCCTGAGCTGGGGAGATGGCTCAGTGGGTAAAGGACTTGCTGCTCAAGCATGACAACTGGAATTTCACCCTGAGAACCCATGGACAACTGAACACAGCAGGGAGCGCCTGCAGCCCCAGGGCCCCCTATGGCAAGGAGAATCCTAGAAGCCCACAGGCCAGCCAGCCAGCGTGGCGTTCCCAGCAATGACAAAGAGGCCCTGCCTCAGACAAGGAGGAAGGAAAGGATCCCTATTCAGGTTGTCCTCTGACCTCTGCAAGCCATGGTATACATGCGCCTGGCTCTCTCTCTCAAACACTCAAACACACACACAACACACACACACACACACACACACACACACACACACGTGTGCTTGCCTGGAAAGCCTGATGGCTGGGTTTCATTTCTCTAGTACCTGTGTAAAGTCAGATACACAAAATGGCACACAAGCATGCATCTGGAGTTAGTTTGCAGTAGCAAGAAGTCCTAGTGCACCTATTCTCTCTCTCTGTTTGCAAATAAATGAATAAATAAATTAATTAATGTTCTTTTAAATTCTCCTCAACAAGTCTGATGGTACATGCCTATAATCCCAGTGGACCAAGTCAGGAGGACTATAAGTTCAAGTCTAGCCTAAATTGCACAGAAAGTTCCAGGGCAACATGGTTACACAGTGAGACTCTGATTGGCCAACAGAGTGAATACAAGAGCCTGCTCTTTGCTGGCAGACTTTGCATGCAAATGCTTTCAACTGCTGAGCCATCTCATAGCCCATCAAAGTGTTTTTAAAAATATTTTGTTTATTTAAGGGCTGGAGGGATGGCTTATCAGTTAAGGTGTTTGCGTGCAAAGCCAAAGGATCCAGGTTTGATTCCCTAGGACCCACATTAGCCAGATGCACAAGGTGGCACATGCGTCTGGAGTTTGTTGGCAGTGGCTGGAGGCCCTGGCACACCCATTGTCTCTCTCTCTCTACCTCTTTCTCTGTGTCAAATAAATAAAATATTTTAAAAAATATTTATTTAAGAAGACAGAGGGAGAAAGAGTGAGAGAAAGGGTGCGGCAGGGCCCCTGGACACTGCCAACAAACTCCAGATGCATGTGCCACTTTGTGCATCTGGCTTTTCATGGGTTCTGGGGAATCAAGCCTGGATTCTCAGGCTTCTCAGGCAAGTGCCTTAGCCACTAAGCCATCTCTCCAGACCCCTCCCCCCCCAAAGTATCTTTAAACAACCATAAAGACTAGTAAACAGACTGAAGAGAAAACAAGATAAAAATGTTGGAAGGTAGAAAGCAGATGGAGTAATGACAACCGACTCAACAGAACCAGTGACGGTGGACTGGAAGCCTGAAGCAAGAAGCAAAGGGCCACTCAGCTCCTTTCTCTACTATAGAGCCTTTCAATGGCCCAGGAAGGAAACCAGGCACCTCTGAAAGTGAATGTCAAAGAAGAGCCCGACGCAAGATGACCGAACAGTTATCTTCAAGACCCTCCCCACAAGTCTGTGCCCCGTCTCGACTCCATCAGAACATGACATTCAGGGGGCTGGAGCAGAGGCTCAGGCATGCAGTGTGCTCTTAGTGCAAGCATGAGCCCGAAGGGCCTGAAACTCAATCTCCTGATCCCATGTGAGCGGCTGGGCCACACAGCCTATCACCTCAGTCCCACGAAGGGGAGCAGAGACCAGGGAATCACTCCGGTTCTGTAGAAGTAATTCTGGCTCAAATACGAACGGGTGGAAGAGTGATACAGTAGGACACCCAATGCTGGGATCTGGCCACTGCAGGCAAGTGGTCCCCCCATAACAGTGGGGTGCATGGGGTGCAGCAAGGGTACATCTACATGCATATGCCACATGTACACACATGCAAGCAAAAAAAGGAAAATGGCACTCAGTTCTCAGGAAAGTGGGGCAGAAAATCTAGACCAAGAGATATAAGCACATTTGAGGGCCAGGACATTTTGTCAGAAAACAGGAGGATTAGGGAAAAGTTTACTAACTGAATGGCGAGCTGCCAGCCTTTCTCCTTCGTCAGCATCTGAGATTACCGGCAGCGGAATACCATAGTGGCAGGCTCTTCTTTGCAGAGTGTGACCTGTCCAAGAGAAAAAGTTATAAAATATTGACTGCGTTTCAAGGCTGATGATGTTTAGTGGTACAGTCCCTACTTAGCATGCTTAATGTTTAATTCCCAGCACCAGAAAGAAAGAAAGAAAGAGAGAGAGAGGAGGGGAGGGGAGGGGAGGGGAGAGGAGAGGACAGGAGAAAAGAAAAGAAAAAAAAGAAAAGAAAAGAAAAGAAAGGAAAGGAAGAAGCCAGAGTGGAGGCGCACACCTTTAATCCCAGCACACGGGAGGCAGAGGTAGGAGGATCGCTGTGAGTTCAAGGCCACCCTGAGACTACATAGTGAATTCCAGGTCAGCCTGGGCTAGAGTTAGATCCTACCTTGGAAAAATAAAAACAAAAAAAAAAAAAAAAAGGAAGGAAGGAAGGAAGAGATAAAGGAGATAAAGGAAAGAAAAGAAAAAAGAAAATGTTTGTGTTTTCAGTGCATGGTCTGGGGCTATTTCTCCTGTGCACTGTAAAATGTTGAGCAGCATTCTTAGTTTCTGCCCACTAGATGCCAGTAGCATCCTTTGCTCCAAACTGTGACAACCCAAATTCTCTGCAGATATGGCTAAATGTCCCACAAGTGTAGGAAGCAAAACTGCTGTAGATCAGAACCGCTGGCTGGTAGGGAAACCAGCACTCAAGAAGCACCGTCCACAGGCATCACGAAAGATGGGAAACAAGCAAGATGGGGGAACAGACTCCGTGGAAGAAATTGGAAGAAGATGCAGTCTCTGGAAAACAAGAACCTTCAGAAATTAGAATACAGTAGAGAAATTAAAAACTCAAAAGAAATCTATGAAATCTCTAAAGAGCAGAGTAAAAAAGAGAGAGAGAGAGAGAGAGAGAGAGAGAGAGAGAGAGAGAGAGAAACAGGAGTGGTCAGAGAAAGTAAGAAAATCTAAACAAACAGTCCAAGAGAATAGTATTAGGAAGTAGCTTAAGTTGTTATAACAAAGAAACTAAAAAGTACACAAGCTGAAACAGCATAAAAGTTATTTATTTACTTGCAAGGAGAGAGAGAGAGACTGGCCAGGGCCTCTAGCCACTATAAACCATCTCCAGATGTATGCACCACTTTGTGCATCTGGCTTTATGTGGGTATTGGGGAATTGAACCTGGGTCGTTAGCTTCACAGGCAAACACATTTAACTACTAAGCCATCTCTCCAGCCCCACATTTTATGCTATTAACTGAACAATGCTGTAGAGAACACATGATTTAACTAACTTTTCAAATCTTAAAACTACACAAATCTCTAATGTGTACTCAATATTGCATAGCAATCTTATTTACCTAGTATGTTCACTCTTTTACTCTTCAGAACTATTCAAATCTCTCTCTCTCTCTTTCTCTTTCTCTCTCTCTCTCAAGGCAGGGTTTCACTTTGCAGCTCAAGCTGGCTTTGAACTCAAAAGTCCTCCTGCCTTACCCTCCTCCCAAGTGCTGGGATCATGGGTGTGCACCACCACCCCTGGCTCAATTTTGTCCTTTCTTTCTGAAACTCCTTCTAAATGATGTCACATTTCAATAGACATTTACTGAGCCTGCACTGTCAGCCCTGATCCTAACTACGAAGAGGGAAGCAGACAGCACAGCCTTCACTCTCAAGGAGCTCAGAGAGGAAAAAAAATGACAGACAAAAATATGCAAGATTTTTCCTAACGTTCAGTGTTACGGGGAGCAAATACAGCAGGTTTGGGACAGTGCACTGGTAGCACTGGTGGATGTAGTTTCTCCCAGGACACAGGCAAGCCTCTGCCCTCCACTCTGAGGGTGATGCACACCCATGGGTGGGAAGCACACGAGTAACGTGATCTAACTTTTAAAAAGTATATTTCCATTTATTTATTTGCGAGACAGACAGAGAGTGAGTGTGTGAGTATGGGTACACCAGGGCCTCCTACCACTGCAAACTCCAGACGCATGTGCTATTCGTATCTGACTGTATATAGGTACTGAGGAATCGAGCCCAGGCCATCAGGCTTTGCAAGCAAGTGCCTTTAGAGCCATCTCTCCAGCCTATGATCCAACTTCAAAATAAATTTTTAAAAAAATTTATTTGTGAGTATATGTAGAAAGAGAGAGAGAGAGAGAGAAATACGGACATGCCAGGGCCTCCTACCACTGCAAATAAACGCCAGATATATGTGCAGCCACTTTTTTTTTTTTTTTTTTTTTTTGCATCTGGCTTCACATGGGTACTGGGGAATCGAACTGGGACCAACAGGCTTTGCAAGTAAGCACCTTTGTCTACTGGGCCATCTCCCTAATTTCTTATTCTTTCTTCCTTTCTTTATTTATTATGTGCTTCAAAGACTTTCTGGAGCAGAGTCTTTTAAGAAGAGGGCCATTGCGGGACATGGTGGCACATGCCTTTAATCCCAGCACTCAGGAGGCTGAGGTAGGAGGATTACTGTGAGTCTGAGGCCAGCCTGAGATAACATACTGAATATCAGGTCAGCCTGGGCTAGAGTAAGATCCTACCTAAAAAAAAAAAAAAAAAGAAAAATATAGGAGATCCATAAAATGCTCATACAAAGCTGTCTTAGTCTATGTGCAGCTGGTAAGGGACACAGTTACCAGAGCAGCTCTGACTCAAGTGAGATGGACATGAGCCTTTGGGAGGCAGGGATGAAAATGTGATAGTTTGGATCTGGAATGTCCACTAAAGGCCCGTGTGTTAAAGGTCTACTCCTCAGAATGGCACTATTGGGAGGCGGTAGAACTTTTAAGATGTGTAAGAGATGGGGCTTAAAGGGAGGTTTTAGGTCATTGTGGGTGAGCCCTATGAGGTGTTGTGGGCTTCTAGTCCCTTCTTTTGCCATGAGATGAATGCTTTTGCTTTCCATACGTGGCCTGGCATGAGTACTGCCTCACCACAGGCCCCAAACAACAAAGCCATCCAACAATGGACTAAGGCCATTTAAAAAATAAATAAATACAGGACCTGAATTTAGGCAGTGGCATACTGTTTGTGTATAGTTTCCATTCAAGTCGTTTTCTTGATCTTGCTCTGTTCAGGGACTGTTGTGTATATTCACGATGAATATAATCTTCTCTATCAATCACTCATTAACCTCCGTATCTCAATGCCTGGGTGACTCTTACTTTCAAGAACTCCCACCCAAGCCTCAGCGATTCCCAACTCAATTTCTACCCAGCCACCCCTACCCTGGCATCTCATCTGCAATTTAAAAGCTCCTGCCTGGTGTCTCAACCAGAAACACTCTGGGTGGACAATTCCACTTGGATTCCTGGCTTCCATTTCATTCCCAATGCTTTTCCTTTTTCTGTAGCTCCCATTTCTGTCCATGGCTCCATCATTGGCCCAGTTATCCAAATATATAAACCACCTCATACCCAAAATCTTAATAATCACCAATTTTGGTTCTTTCTGAATCATAAATATCTCTGTAATCATTTCTCTGGATCATAAATAACTCTAATCAAGCCTTTTTATTTCCCACCCCAACTACCTGATTTTCCTTTAGACTTGTTCTGTCTGTTCTGGAGAGGAGGGATCACATTAATGCTAGAGTTCTCATCCTAAAATGTCTACATGTTTATGCCATGATCCTGTTTAAATCCGTGAATGACTAGCCGGTGGCTACAGGGTACAACTTAGCTTTCTAGCACAGGAAGTCCTAAGCAGGAAGCACCACCCCTTTGGTCTCCATGAACAAGCCCAGTGTTGCAACCAGGTTTGCACTGCTGGTAGAAATCACCCAACCAAGAGCAGATTGTGGGAAAAAGAGGTTTATTTTGGCTTACAGGGCTCGAGAGGAGGCTCCACGATGGCAGAGAAAATGATGGCATGAGCAGAGGGTGGACATCTTTCTCACCCTCATAAGCCAAACCTCACAGTCCATAGTTCTTACTACATTCAGGCCTTTCAACTCTGACCAGGATAGTTCATTAAGCTGTACTTACAAGCACTGCAAGGCGTCTCTTAGGCCAAGGTTTCAAACCCTTTCACATTCCTCTTGAAAATTAGCTCCAAATGGCCAAAGCCACGCAGTCAGGTGTCTAGCAGCAATCCCACTCCTCGGTCCCACTTTACTGTTGCAGCCAGGTTCACATTGCTGGTAGAAATCACTCAACCAAGAGCAGATTGTGGGGAAAAGAGGTTTATTTTGGCGTACAGGCTTGAAGGGAAGCTCCATGATGGCAGGGGAAAATGATGGCATGAGCAGAGAGTGGACATCACCCCTTGGCCCACATAAGGTGGACAACAGGCAACAGGAGTGTGTGCCCAACACTAGCAAGGGGGAGCTGGCTATAACACCCATAAGCTCACCCCCAACAATACACTCTCTCCAGGAGGCTTTAATTTCCAACTGCCATCAGCTGGGGAGACTAGCATTCAGAATACCTAAGTTTATGGGGGACACCTGAATCAAACCACCACACCCCGTAACATAACCTCTAAATAACAACAGTGCATCTATCATGTGATTACAGCCTTAAGACAAGTCACCAAGTCTATCCTAGCTAGACTGTCATTTGTTCCTAGACATTGTGGTGAGTGTAAGGTATCATGATGTCCCTTCTCTTCTGTAAGATCTCATTCAAAAAAAATCATCTTTTTTTTTCTCTTTTTTTCAAGGCAGAGTCTCACTCTTGCCCAGTGTTGCAGTCAGGTTCACATTACTGGCAGAAAACACCCAACCAAGAGCAGCTTGTGGTCAAAAAGGGGTTTATTTTGGCTTACAGACTCAGTGGGGGGGGGGGGGAGCTCCATGATGGCAGGGGAAAATGATGACATGCGTAGAGGGTGGACATCACCTCCTGGCCAACATCAAATGGACAATAGGACTGTGCCAAACACTGGCAAGAGGAAGCTGGCTATGACATCCCATAAGCCCACCACCACCAATACACTGCCTCCAGGAGGCTTTAATTCCCACATTGCCATCAGCTGGGGTCATAGCATTCAGAACACCTAAGTTTATGGGAGACACCTGAATCAAACCACTACACCCAGGCTGACCTGGAGGTCACTCTGTAGATCCAGGCTGGCCTTGAACTCACAGCGATCCTCCTACCTCTGCCCCCAGTGCTGGGATAAAAGGAATGTACCACACTCAGATCACCTCCTCTTCTTAACTCCTAGGCACAGTTAATTCCATTTTAATGTCCTCAAATAGCTCTACATTACCTCCTCTAACACTGATTAATCCTATTGTACATTTGTTTTCACATCCTAGTCTTTGAACACAATGATGCAGTCCAGTCCCTTTTCTTTACTCCAGTGCCTACCACAGCGAATTTTTCGTTTTACTTTGTTTCCTGTATTCTAATGTATGTGTAGAAAAAAAAATGTATGTGTGGAAAAAAATTCAATGCAATTCAAGCTTAGAGAAAGGTTTTTCTTGGGGGGCGGGGAGAGGGTTTCAAGGTAGGGTCTCACTGTAGCCCAGGATAACCTAGAATTCACCATGCAGTCTCAAGCTGGCCTCAAACTCACAGCAATCCTCCTACTTTGGTCTCTCAAGTGCTGGGATTAAAGGCGTGTGCCACCATGCCCAGCTTGAGAAAGGCATTTAAAATTACTTATTTATTTATTTATGAGAGAGAGGCAGATACAGAGAATGGGCACACCAGGGCCTCTAGACACTGCAAATGAACTCCAGACACATGTGCCACCTTGTGCTTACATGGGTACTGGGGAATTGAACCTGGGTCTTTAGGATTCACAGGCAAGTGCCTTAATCACTAAGCCATCTCTCCAGCCCAAGAAAGGCAATTTTAAATATTTATTTATTTATTTGAGAGAGAGAGAGAGAGAGAGAAAGAAAGAGAGAGAGAGAGACAGAGAGCATGCCAGGGCATACAGCCACTGCAAATGAACTCCAGACACATGTGCCACCTTGTGCATCTGACTTACATGGGTCCTGGGGAATCAAACCTGGGTCCTTTGGTTTTATAGGCATGCACCTTAACCACTAAGTCATCTCTCCAACCCAAGAAAGGCATTTTTAAATTTGAATCTATTCTAAATTTATGGTTCTTAAATCTTTAGACCACAGACTCTTATGAAAAACTATGATGAGAGAATTTTTTTTCTCAGAAAAATATATTACTTATAAAATTCTGTCAAGCCTGTGGCCGTCACATATATTCTAAGTCCACTAGTAGCTGACAAATAAAGAAATCTGAGGGGCTGAGATAGCTCAGTGAATAAAGTGCTGCACAAGCATGAGAACTCGAGTTCGGATTCCCGGCATTCAGTGTGAATGTATCCGATGCGAACGCATCCATGTGAGTGCCACGTGGGCATGGAGGTCCACCTATAATCCCAGCAGACAAGAGGCTGAGACAGGCTCTCCGTGGCACACTAGCTAGCTTGCTAGATTAGCTGAATTGGCAAGTTCTGGATTCAAGTGAGAGTTAAAATAGAGTGGAGAGAGCCTGGTATGGTGTGTGGTGCATGGTGGTGCACGCCTTTAATCCCAGCACTTAGGAGGCACAGATAGGTGGGTTGCCATGAGTTCAAGACTACCCTGAGACTATATAGCAAATTCTAGGTCAGCCTGGGCTAGAGCAAAACCCTACCTCGAAAAAACAAAACAACAACAAAAAAGCAATGGATAGCAATCAATAATTTGGCCTTCACAAGAACATACACACATCTACATGCTTACCCCACACATGTGCCCACATGCACACAAATGTGCATGGACATTGGCTGTATTCTGCACACCTGGTATTGGTTTCAGAAGCAAGAAAACTGCGTGGAGTAGGTCATGAAGTGCTCACGGTTCCAGAAGCTTCTGAGCTGTGGCATGAGGTAGGGCATGACAACCCTGATAAAGAGACCAGTGAAGCCACCGGAAGATAGACTGTGGAGAGCCGAGAGAGTGTGACCGCCATTACAAGATGGCGCTGACATCCGGCCTCGGCCCTGGTGAACAGAATAGCGCATGTGCAAGTGGTGAAAGCGCGCCAAGTCACTGCCCAGCCCGGGCATATGAGCGTCATATGAGCGCGCAGCCAATCAGCAGAGTACACACCACCTAGGGGCTATATAAGCGGCGCCATTTCGGGGCTCGGGGTCTTCCTCTTTCATCTGGATTAAACGCTTGCTGCAGAAGGATCCTGGTGTCCGCGTGCGTTCTTGCTGGCGAGACGACTACGCGGGCTACAACTGGTGCCGAAAAACCCGGGACGCCGGGTGCCTGTCATCGCCGGCGCCGAGGAGACCCCCCATTCACGGGGAAGGATTCAGAACTGCAGGAGAAGGTAGGTTCTAAGAGGCATGTTTGGTCTTGACTTGTTTCATCTCTCATCCAAATTGGTAGGAGCAATTTTTGCTCTCCCTATTGTGATGGTGGCTCTCGTTCTCTTCTTTTTGAACATGGGAGCCTCACATTCGGAGCTACAAGACAGCATGTCAGAAACAGAACGGGATAAAAGGTTAGGGGCCCTTGAGGAAAAAGAAAAAGACGTCTCTAAGAAAAAAGGCCTTTCCACGGACACTAAGTCCACAGAAAGAAAAGACAAGGGAAAAGACGCCCTGGGAGAGAAACATGAGAGGGAAAAGAGAAGTCCAAAAAGGAGGCCTCTTTATCCGATAAAAGAATTGGAGGCTTTAGGAATTGATAGCTCAGAGTCTGAGGATCTTAGTCCCTCCGAGGAGGAAGAATTAGATGGCGAAGCGGCTTGCTATGGGGAGGAGAGATACTATGAGCAGCCGCTACCGCAAAATCGAGATAAGAACCGTGTGGCTTTTCAATCTGCCGCCCCTGCCATTCCCAGTGCTCCTCTGCCTTATGCCTGCAAGCATTGTTCAGATTCCTTCCTTTCAGAGGGGGACAGAAGGAGGCTCTTACAAGCCTTCCCGGTGTTTGAGGCTGCAGATGGAGGCCGCATCCATGCGCCGGTAGAGTATGCCCTCATTAAGCTTTCTAAGGGGAAGGAAAGACTGCAGAGGACTTTGTTGGAACTGGGCTATTGGAATAAGGGCTGGCTGCGTCCTGCTGCCCAGGCCCAGAGAGAGATTGATCAAGGTTAAATTTGTAATGGATTGATGTGCTTGGCTAAAGATATTGGACTGAGAGATTTAAGATTTTAAGCTGGAAAACCTCAAGCAAGTTAAAATTACAGGCACTGAGACTGGTTTTAGGTTACTGAACCTGCTATTGTCAAACATATTAGCAATCTTAAGGAAGATGTTCCAACTGCTTTACATTCAAACAATGGAAAGGATGCCTGAGGAAAGGCTATCATAGAAATGCAAACACTTTTGGAAAGAGTTGACTGGAGGAGGAACCTGCTTTTCAAGGCTATTGAACTTGAACTGCAGAAGTTTGATGTTTGTTTGATGGTGGTTGAGTTTACATTGTTTTAGTCTCTCCTTGCTTTAATCCCAGAGGAATTCGCCCATTACAAATTTGGCAGATGGATGTTACTCACGTCCCATCTTTTGGCAAATTACAATATTTACATGTTTCCATTGATACTTGTTCTGGAGTTATGTTTGCTTCCCCATTAACCGGGGAGAAAGCAGCCCATGTTATTCAACACTGCCTCGAGGCGTGGAGTGCCTGGGGGAAGCCCAAAATTCTTAAAACTGACAATGGACCAGCTTATACTTCTCAAAAATTTGGACAGTTCAGTCACCAGATGGGAGTGACCCATTTGACAGGTCTCCCGTATAATCCTCAAGGACAGGGTATTATAGAATGGGCTCATCGTACTCTAAAGTCTTATTTAATAAAACAAAAAGGGGGAGTCGAGGAGGCTCTGCCCTCAGTCCCACGAGTGACTATATCCATAGCACTCTTTACTCTTAATTTTTTAAATTTGGACAGTCAGGGCCATTCGGCGGCTGACCGTCATTGCTCAGAGCCTAACAGGCCACAGGAGATGGTTAAGTGGAAAGATGTTTTGACTGGTCAATGGAGAGGCCCGGATCCTATTTTAATAAGATCCAGGGGAGCTGTTTGTGTTTTTCCACAGGAAGAAGACAATCCATTCTGGCTACCAGAACGCCTAACACGTAGACTTGTGATACCTGACGAATCATCGAGATCCTGTGTGGGAGCCGAAGAAGTGGACAAGATCCATTATGAAGACCCTATTCTACTAGAGTTGACCCCTCCCTAGCTGTGGGCCTGACATCCTGGATTTCTTCAGCCTTCTCTTTCTTTAAGGAGTGGGTGGGAGTGGCGCTGTTTGGTGCAGCCCTATGTTGTGGCTTAGTGTTCCTGCTTTGGTTGTTCTGCAAGCTCAGAGCTCAACAGCAACGTGACAAGGTCGTTATTGCGCAAGCACTTGTGGCTATGGAACAGGGATCATCTCCTGAAATTTGGTTATCCATGTTGAAGAATTAATTAGACTGAGACCCTCAGTTGATGCACCTCAGGGGTTTAGCCCATTGCACTGAGTCGATGAGAGATCTAAGTCTAATCAGCCCTTGCCTAAGCGGCTGCAGCACCAAAATATGAGATTGACAGCCCTTGCACCCCCAGGAACAATATTCCATTGCACAGGGATGGGTGTTAACTCCCCTTTTTGTCTCTCCCTTGGCCTTTGCACTCAGAGGACTTGTCTCCATTGCACCTGATAAGGTGAGGGAGTGAGCTCTTGATCGCTTATTCCCCAAGGAAGGAATTTGCTTGATCGAGCATAGGGTTGTTTGGTGCTGCGCTGGTTGGGCTATGAGGCAGTTGTCATCTTATTAAAACAAATAGGGGGAGATGTGGAGAGCCGAGAGAGTGTGACCGCCATTACAAGATGGCGCTGACATCCGGCCTCGGCCCTGGTGAACAGAATAGCGCATGTGCAAGTGGTGAAAGCGCGCCAAGTCACTGCCCAGCCCGGGCATATGAGCGTCATATGAGCGCGCAGCCAATCAGCAGAGTACACGCCACCTAGGGGCTATATAAGCGGCGCCATTTCGGGGCTCGGGGTCTTCCTCTTTTATCTGGATTAAACGCTTGCTGCAGAAGGATCCTGGTGTCCGCGTGCGTTCTTGCTGGCGAGACGACTACGCGGGCTACAATAGACCATGGTTTGCATGGAGACCCAAAGATATTCTGGATATACCAGGACTGTGCGAGAGCTACCATGGAGCACTGGTGGCTCTGGATGGAAGTTTTCCCTGGATACTCATCCCACTTGGAGGGGCGGAACTGGAAAATCCAGAGACTGTAGGATGTGGTACTGAACTGCAGGTGTTTGACGCTCGCCTGATGGTTATTGATTTTGCACCGCTCCAGGATCTCCTTGTTAAGCATTATAGCAACGGAAATGTTTACTCTGCGCTATTATATGTTGCAAGTATGCAGCTTGTTTGGTTTTATGAGACTCACAGTTAAGAGACAGTCTGAAGTTAACAAAGACTACAGGACTTCGGACTACATACAATTTGCCAGCAAAACCCAAGCAGGACCCCTGGAGCTCAGAATGCTCTTCCACCCTTGAGCTGGAATTCAGATCCACCCCCAGGGACACCTTAGGACTGGACTCCAGGATCTGCTCCCAGTGACACCTCCTCCAGCCATGCAGCTGGAGATCCAAGTTACAAGCTTTAATAAAATACCTGAGTCTATGAAGTACATACATTCAAACTACCACTGGATTTTCAAAAAATATTTTATTTATTTGAGAGAGAAAGAGAAAGAAGAGAGAATGAGTATGCCAGGGCCTCTAGCCACTGCAAACAAATTCTAGACACATGCGCCCCCTTATGCAGCTGGCTTACATGGGTATTGGGGAATCAAACTTGGGCCCTTTGGTTTTGCCTGCAAGTATCTTAGCTGCTAAGACATCTCTCCAGCCCACTACAGGATGTTTTAACCTAACTTCCTTTGTTTTTCAAAATTTTTTTAAAATTTCTTTTTATTGTTATTTACTTACTAAAGACAGAGAGAGGGAAAGGAAGAGAGAGAGAGAGAGAGAGAGAGAGAATGAATGAATGGCATGCCAGGGCCTCTAGCCACTGCAAATGAATTCCAGAGGCATGCGCCACCATGTGCATCTGGCTTGCGTGGGACCTGGAGAATTGAACCTGGGTCCTTAGGCTTCAAAGGTAAGTGTGTTAACTGCTAAGCCATCTCTTCAGCTCTAACCTGACTTTCTAATACAGCCTTTTAGTATTACAAAGTTGCAATGAATTAACATGTCTACATAAGCTTAGTCAGGTGTAAGTTCTAGATAAATTCCTAGATAGGAACTTGCTTGGTTAAAGAAAATATGCATTTGTAGTATTTGTCATATTATATTGTTTTCTACATAAGTTTGGCACGTACACATCCCCCGAGCAATCCACAATGGTAATTCTAATACAGGGACAGACCTAAACATTGCATAATGACATTCAAGAAAATAAACACAACTTTTCTCACTTGGAGATACATTTATTGCTGTACAAATCAAGTTTCTTACTTTTCAGTTTATCAGTAACAACAACAACAAAAAAGAAAGAAAATTAGCAATCACAAGCAAACTTAGGAACACAAAACAAACAGATGGGGTTAAAAGTATAAAAAAACCTCAGAAATAAATTGGGACATTGTGATGGTTTATACTGATTGTCAACTCGACAGGACCTAGGATCATCTAGAAAACTAGCTTTTGGGTACGCCTGTGAGATAAGGTCTTGATAAGGCCCACCTTAACCAGAGTGTACCATCCCATGGGCTGAGGTCCCAGTAGAAAAGAAGAAAGCCAGCTGAACAGCAACATCCATCTCTCTCTGCTTCCTCAGTGGGCCACTGAATGTGACCAGCTGCCTCACGTTCCTGCCGTCACGCCTTCCCCATGGTGATGAACTGTGATTCTGTACTGTGAGCTAACCCTTCCTTGCTTTATGGTCAGGTATTTTGTCTCAGCAACAAGAAAGTAAATAATACAGACAACTGACACTGAGAAGTGGGGCTGTTTCTACAACAAACCCAACTTTGTGATTCATAAGCCTTTTGGAACTGATTTTTGGGAGAAATGTAGACGAGTTCAGATTTTTGGGGAAAAGCCCTTGAATATTATAGGCAGAGCTTAATGGGCTATTCTGGTGGGAGCTTGGAAGATAAGGATACTGAGAGACATGTGGACAGTCCAGGCCTAGCTCATGAGGTTTCAGAGAGGAACAAGGACTCTATCAGGAGCTACGCTTGCTCATGTCAAAGAAACCGGTTGTATTATAATCATGTTCTGAGAACTTAATGCAGAACTCAAACATAATGGACTAATTTGTTTCTCAGAGGAAATCATGTGGCTGTGAAGAAAGCACCTACAATTATTAAAGGAACCAGCACCTGGAAGAGAAACCGCTCCATCCCTGACTATGAGGGCTTTTGAAGCTGGACTTACTGCATTTTGCATTATGAGATGGCCATGATCCTATAGGAACAAAGAGTGGAAGACTTAGGCTTTAAAAGTGCTATGGGGGGGGGGGACGCTGGAGAGATGGCCTGATGGTTAAAGTGTGGTTAAGGTGCTTGCCTGTAAAGCCTAATGACCTGTGTTTGAATCCCCAGTACCCATGTCAAGCCAGATGCACAAAGTGGTGCATGGGTCTGGAGTTAATGTGCGGAGGCTGAAGGCCCTGGCACACCCATTCTCTCTCTCTCTTCCTTGCAAATAAACAAACAAAATATTAAAAAGTATTATGAGAGCCTGTAGAGATGGCTTGTCAGTTAAAGGAGCTTGCTTGCAAAGCCTGATGGCCCACGTTCCATCCCCCCAATACCCACATGAAGCCAGATTCACAAAGTGGCACATGCATCTGGAGTTTGTTTGCAGTGGCAAGAGGCCCTGGTGTGACCATTCTCCCCTCTCTCATTCTCTCTGTCTCTGCTTGCAAATAAAATACACACTTAAAAAAGTGTTATGGGGTTAGAAAGATGGCTCAGTGGTTAAAGGTGCTGCTTTAAGAGTCTGATGGCCTGGGTTTGATTCACCAGTACCCACGTAAAGCCAGATGCGCAAAGTGGTACACGCATTTGGAGTTTGTTTGCAGTGAGTGGCAACAGGTCTTGGCTTTGCATACTTTTTCCTTTTCTCCCTCTCTCTGCTTGCAAATAAATGAAAATATAAAACAAATAAAAATGTTACATTGGGTGTCAAGTTGACAAAAGGTTTATATTGATAGACAACAGAACGTACAATCAGCTAGGAAACTAGCCTTAACATGCCTATGGGCTAGATCAAGTTACTCCAGGTCTGAAGAGTCACCTTAACTGTGGGCACTATTCCATGGGCTGGGGTCCCACACTGAATTAAAATCCACAATCAAGATGAGCAGTAGCATTCATTTCTTTGCCTGCTCACTGTAGACTAAATGTGACTAGGTGCCTCAAGCTCCAGTTGCCTTGCCTTCCCCACCACGAGGGACTGCATCCTCCAACTAGAAACTGAAATAAATACCTTCCTTTCCTTTCTTGCTTCCCTCCCTCCTCTCCCCTCTCCTTTTTTCCCTTTCCTTCCTCCCTCGCCTCCTTCCAGCTAGGTATTTTGTCTCAGCAATGGGAAAGCAGCTAATACAATAGCTCTGTAATTGACAAGGCAAAAATGATAACCAAGAAAGCTGGATGACACAAAACTGCAGGGAAGTACTTTTTATGCCCGTGCTGGAACTCCTGGGAAGTCCTTTTCCTACCGAACCTGTTAATCAAACATTTGTTTGAAAATGGTTTTCGAGGTCATTGGCTTAAATTCTCTTCACAACCCATTACTGGCATCAATATGTTTTCTTAGCGTGTACCCCACGATTGCCTGGGGCATCCCAGAAACTAGATAAAGAGTTTGAAGTTGAGCGGTTTGCCTAGGATTTCCCGGGTTTCAGCAATGAACTTGCTGCATATTAGGAACCCCTTCAGTTCCAAGCAAACTTGCTGGTCTCTGCCCAGACTGAAGTCAGTACAGGTGCCACCAGCCAAAAGCGGCTATTTACATTTAAATTAAGCGAAATTGAAAACATCAGTGCCTTAACCTTAATAGTCACATGTGCCTACTGGCTACCCTATTCACGTAACGTGGATCATCTCCATCATCGTAGAAAGTTCTATCGGGCTGCACTGTCGTAGACAGAACTGAAAAAGGTCTGGAACCCTCTTGTTCCAAAACCACTTAACAGTCAACAGCCGTTATTACTCTCTCCAAAGAGGATGAGGAAAATCATGCGCACACCAAGTAAAGCTTGCCAAGGCACACCTTCCTGAGGACTTCGCAGTCCCTGGCGGAGGACGTCGGTCCACCGATGATCAGAAACTCTGCAGACCTCTGGTACGCAAGAGGAGACGCAGGTGGAAGCCGGCACGAGCGCAGCAGGTGCTCCTCCCGGGAGCTCGCGAATCCGCTCGGAACCACACGCCAACCTGCGGCAGCCAATGGGAAGAGGCGCTGCGTGTGGTGGGCGGGACCGTGGGGCGGGGCTTGGCGCCGCGCACCTCGTGACCCGGCTCCGCGCCTGCGCGTGCAGAAGCCGGAAGTGGCTGATGTCTGCGGGCTCCGGCTAGGGGCGGAGAATCCGAGCGGGGCTGCCGGCGACTCGTAAAGCCGGTGATGGGTCGCGAACCCGCGGTGACGCGGCGCGGGTCGTCGCTTCCGTGGTGGCTGCCGCTGTCGCTGCTGTTGTGGTCCGGGCCGGCGCTGGGCGCGCTTCATTTCGGCAGCAGGCAGCCGAGGGTCTTCGCGGACTTTCTGTCGGAGCAGCAGTTGCTGGAGGTGGAGGACTTGAGCCTGTCCCTGCTGCAGGGCGGAGGCCTGGGGCCGCTGTCACTGCTGCCTCCGGACCTGCCGGATCTGGATCCCGAGTGCCGGGAGATGCTGCTGGACTTCGCCAACAGCAGCGCCGAGCTCACCGGGTGTCTGGTGCGCGGCGCTCGGCCCGTGCGCCTCTGCCAGACCTGCTACCCTCTCTTCCAACAGGTGGCCAGCAAGATGGACAACATCAGCCGAGCCGTGGGGGTGGGTAGAGCAGCGCGCTCGGGACCTGTGGGAGAGAAAGGGGGTGGGTAATGATTGGTGGTCATCTCTGGGGCTTCAGTCTTGGCAGACAGGGCATTGGACTTTGTGGAGTTGGGGAATCAGAAGGGGGTGGTATCAGGGCAGTTGGGGGTTTGGATTTTTGCCTCTCTGGGTGCTGGGGGCATCATCTTGGTGCATATTTGCAGATGGGTATTACTGGCTTCCTGGGAGTCCTGCTCTCTCCATCGCTTTCTTTTTCACCTCTTCCCCCAGCTTCTTCCCACGAGGGAGCCTTACGAAACAGTTGGTGGCTAGGAGCTTGAGCTTTGCAGGCAGAAATGCGCAGATCCACCAGTTTCTAGCAGCGTGACCTTGGTCATCTTTTCAAAGCCTAAGTTTTCTCCTCCATAAAATGAAACAGAAACAACAAAAAGCCCACTTGCTTCATGTTGCTTAATGGCAATTCCATCTTGGTGATTACGACAGTCTGGAGCTAGCTGGCCAGCAGTCCAGTTCCACTGCTTGTTAGTGGTGCATTCAGAGCAAGTTAGTTGTGTTCTCTGTACCTGTTTCTTATCTGTAAAGTGGAGGCTAAAGGAGGTCAGAGAAAATTGGCACATGGGGGCTGGAAAGATGGCTTAGCGGTTAAGGCCTTTGCCTGCAAAGCCAAAGGATTTCAGTTTAATTCTCCAGGACCCACGTAAGCCAGATGCATAAGGGGGCGTATGGGTCTGGAGTTCGTTTGCGTGGCTAGAGGCCCTGGCATGCCCATTCTCTCCCTCTTTTTCTCTCTCTCAAATAAATAAATATATTAAAAAAAGAAAAGTGGTACATAGTAATAGTTATTAGTCAATAGAAGCTAAAATTTTAGGACATGGTAAATCTGACTTCTGTTCTCCATACCTTGGGAGCTTTTCTAGTCAAGTGGTAGGTGCTGTATGGAATATATATATATATATATATATATATATATATATTGGTTTTTCAAGGTAGGGTCTCACTCTAGCCCAGGCTGACCTGGAATTCACTATGGAGTCTCAGGGTGGCCTCGAACTCACGGCAATCTTCCTACCTCTGCCTCCCAAGTGCTGGGATTAAAGGCATGTGCCACCACGCCCGGGTTTTTTTTTTTTTTTTTTTTTAAGACATACAGTCCCTTCTAAATACTGTAGAAGGTATACACTAGGAAAGGATTAGTGTCGGGGCTGGTGAGAGTCACAAGGATGCATGGTAAAGGAAAAACAGGAATAGCATTGGGTTTGGGGGATGGGAAAAGTTCCTTTTGTACTGAAGGTACAGCAAGTGATCTGAAGAAAATGGGACTGGAGTTAACTTTATACGTCATAATTGATATAATTAAGTAGAAACTTGTTAAGGCTGCATCTTGTTTTCAGTCAACCTAGTATTACTTCACTGAAATCTGTTATTTTTACATAAATAGGGGGTTCATTTGCATCAAATACATTCTGTGGTGTCATTCTTTATACAGAGAGCTAGATAATTTTCAGGGCAGTTATATGAATTTAGGCTTGCAACCAGCATCTTCCAGGCGCATTTTGGATGACCTCAAAGTGCCTAACATTTGTCCCTGTTCCCTACAGCATCTTACTTTGTTGAGCAGTTAGTTCAGTTGTTTTAAGGGCCCCTGTTGTGGGCAGAATGACTAAGAATCAAAAGGCAAATCTTGCATCTTTTGAGGCAGAAAATGCTTCCCTTTTTTGAAATGAACTTTTTGTTGTTGTTGTTTTTATTTATTTATTTGAGAGTGACAGACAGAGAAAGAGGCAGATAGAGAGAATGGGCGGGCCAGGACCTCCAGCCACTGCAAACGAACTCCAGACGCGTGCGCCCCCTTGTGCATCCGGCTAACGTGGGTCCTGGGGAATCGAGCCTCAAAACGGGAGTCCTTAGGCTTCACAGGCAAGTGCTTAACCGCTAAGCCATCTCTCCAGCCCCATGCTTTCCTTTTTTGCATAGGGGCTGTGGAATTAAGAGGTTGGTAGTGGGGGCAGGTCAGTTGAAGATTGTCTAGTGGTTGCATGCAACCTGACAGCCTAGGTTCAGATCCTCAGGACAGGCCGGGCGTGGTGGCGCACGCCTTTAATCCCAGCACTTGGGAGGCAGAGGTAGGAGGATCGCCATGAGTTCGAGGCCACCCTGAGACTCCACAGTGAATTCCAGGTCAGCCTGAGCTAGAGTGAGACCCTGCCTCGAAAAAACCAAAAAAAAAAAAAAAAAAAAACAAAAAAAAAACCAAACAAATAAAAAAAAAAAACAGATCCTCAGGACTGTGTAAAGCCAGTTGCACAAAGTGATACATGCATGTGGAGTTCATTTGCAGTTGTAAGAAGCCCTGATGTGCCCATTCTCTCTCTCTCTCTGCTTGCAAATAATAATACTGAGAGACCTTTTTTTTTTTAAGCTATTCATCATCAGAGGGGTTCTAAGGATGCTTTTAGTCCCTCAGATCTTGAACGAGTAAGCTCTAACCTATTGTACTTAGTTTGTGTAAAATTTATATGACATGTTTAACTGATGTTCTAAGGTTGTAGTTACACACATCTTTATGAAGGAACATAAAGACACTTTCATCATGTATCTAGGGAGAATTTAACATACTCCATGTAGATGACTAATTAGATTCTTGGGAATAGATGGCACAACTGGCCGTGGTGGCGCACACCTTTAATATCAGCACTTGTGAAGCAGAAGTAGGAGGATCTCTGAGAATTTGAGGCTACCCTGAAACCATGTAGTGAATTCCAGGTCAGCCTGGGCTAGAGTAAGATCCTACCTTGCAAAAAAAAACAACAGCAGAAAAGAGGGTGAAAACAGAAACACAAGATAACATACCTCTATGTCTTTCATTAGCGATCAGAAAATGTTATGCATTTATTTAAAAATATATCTGAGCTATCACATTCAAGCTGTGGCAGTTACTAGAAAACTCTGAGGTGGGAGAACTCCACAGGGTGAACAAAGGGGCTAATGATCTGAGCCTGAAATAGGAAGGTGCTACATTGTGTGGGCATTGTAAGGAATGTGAAGGGTTTCAGACTCACTTTAAGGCAGTGTGTTGTTTTTTAAAATTTTATTGTGTGCATGTGCATGAACTCAGGTTCTCATGCTTGCTCAGCAAGCACTTTACCCACTGAGCTGTCTCCTCCACCCCATAAAGCAGTGTAATCTTTATTTTTATTTATTTATCTTGGAGCAGAGAGAGAGAGAGAGAATGAGGATGAGTGAGTGTGTGTGTGTGAGAGAGAGAGAGTGTGTGTGAGTGTGCCAGGACCTCTTGCCACTGCAAATTAACTCTAAATGAATGCGCCACTGTGTGCATCTGGCTTTATGTGGGTTCTAGGTAATTGAACCCAGGCCAGTAGGCAAACAGCGCCTTTCCTAACTGCTGAGCCATCTCCCTAGCCCAAGCAGCATAATCTTATTGGAAGGTTCAGTTCTGTGGAATGACATGACCTTACTCATTGTTGTTGTTTCTTCTTTGTCATGTGTGTATGGTGTGTGCATGCGCAGGTGCCTGTGCAGTGCCCTGTGCTCTCCAATGCAGCAGGGTGCACTCACCTTCAGTGGCCCGGTCACCTCATGTCTCCCTCCACCACTCTTCCACCTGTTATCACTTGAGCTGGAGTCTTACTGATCCTGGAGCTTGCTGGTTTTGGCGGGGAGCCCCCATGGATTCTCCAGACCCTATTCCCCTATGGGACTAGGGTTACAGATGTGCATGGCTATTTCTCAGCTATTTATATAGGTCCTGGGGCTCAAACTCAAGGTTGCACAGGAGGTGCTCTTAACCATATGATCATTTTATTCTTTCAGTTCTCTTTTCTTTTTCTGTAAGGCTAACTTTAACTCTCACTTTCTTCATAAACTTTTCCATGTTTCTCCCAACTACATTGCTGAAGTCTTCAACTGAACTATCACACACTTGGTGATACTGTAGTGACATTTAAGTAGCCAGTCAGCTACATACAAAATTGCAACTTAACTGAGTATACTTAGCCAAATATACTCACTTAGCATGCTTTGGGTTAAAAGCAAAGTAGTTGGTGCCAGGCATTGTGCTAATTTATGAGTGTGTTATTTCATTTAATGTAACTATGGGACCCATAATTATGAAACAGTTCCAGACTAGTTAATTTAGTTGCCCAAGATTACCAACTAGTAACCCAAGCTTGTTACTCTGTTTCCTTGACCAGGCTCTATTTAAAAATTAGTAAAGGGGGTCTGGAGAGATGGCTTAGCGGTTAAGGCACTTGCCTGCAAAGCCAAAGGACCCAGGTTCAATCCTCAGTACCCACATAAAGCCAAATACAGAAAATGGGACATGCATCTGGAGTTTGTTTGCAGTGGCCAGAGGCCCTGGCATACCCATTCTCTCTGTCTTTCTTCTCTCTCTCTCTGTCTCTGTTTGAAAATCAATAAATAAAATAAAAAACATTTTTAAAAAGAATTAGTAAAAGGGGGTGGAGAAATGGCTCAGTGGTTAAGGCGCTTGCCTGCAAAGCCTAATGACCCAAGTTTGATTCCCCAGAACCCACATAAGACAGATACACATGGTAATGCATGTGTCTGGAGTTCGTTTGCAGTGGCTAGAAGCTCTTGGTGTGCCCATTCTCTCCATCTCTCAGTAAATAAAAATAAAATATTTTTTAAAGTGTCAGGGGGCCAAAGAGCTGGCTTACCTGTTAAGGCACTTGCCTGTGAAGCAGCTCTCCAGGTCATGCATAAACCAGACGCACAAGGCAACTCAAGGTCACACATCCACACAAGTTGGCACACGCATCTGGAGTTTGGCTTCAATGGCTGGAGGCCCTGGTGCACCAATCCTCTCTCTCCTTCCTTCACTTTCCTTCTCTCCCTCCCTCTCTCCCTCCCTCTCTCCCTCTCTGTCATGAAAAAAAAAATGTCAGGGCTGGGGATGGGGATGTAACTCGTGTGTGACATCCCGTATTCATCTCCAGGGCCATAGTGGAAGACAAGAATAAAGACCTTTTCCACTGCGATGATGTTCTGAAAGTATTACTTTTTTTACTGTTTACCTTTCTTTTTTTAAAGTTTATTCATTATTATTATTTTATTGACAACTTCCATGATTGTAAACAATATCCCTTGGTAATTCCCTCCCTCTCCCACTTTTCCCTTTGAAACTCCACTCTCCTTCATATTCCATCCCCCCAAATCAGTCTTATTTTGATGTCATGATCTTTTCCTCCTATTATGATGGTCTTGTGTAGGTAGTGTCAGGCGCTGTGAGATCATGGATATCCAGGCCATTTTGTGCCTGGAGGAGCATGTTGTAAGGAGTACTACCCTTCCTTTGTCTCTTACATTCTTTCCACCACCTCTTCTGCAATGGACCCTGAGCCTTGGAAGGTGTGATAGAGATATTGCAGTACTGAGTGCTACGCCCAGTTCTCGGCATCCCCAGTGACCACCAAGGAGAACCAAATACGTATGTAAAGGCAAGGAGCTTTATTTCAGGTTTAAGCTCGGACTCTTGACTTCACCAACGCAGTGGACCTGTACAAGAGCCCGGAGTAGCAGGAGGGCAGGGTTTTTATAGGGATTTGAACAAAGAAGTAGGGGGCAGTTACATGATTGGTTGGTTTAAACAGTCGCTGTACTTGTATTCTTTTGATTGGCTGGGGCAGAGAGGCAGAAGGGACAAGTCTTGGGCATGCCTGGACATGTCTAGGGGCTGACTCAGGTCCTCTGCCTAAGCAGGAATTTGAAAGTTAGGCCTAGCCGGGGCAGCGCCTTACTGAAGCCTGTCATGGCGCCAGTCTGGTTTCCAGGTCTTTCATTCCCCTCTACTTGTAACTTAAGAGGACCCAATTCTGGGCCTTTATTAGGAAAGATGTTTAAAGGATGGTACTGGGTTCTTAGCATGAGTTGTACTGCATTAATTTGTTCCCTGACAAAAGAGATTAATTATTGATTATGCAGGGTCCAAGGGTTAGTAACAACAATAATAGAATCAGGGTCCAGCTAGGGCTGAAAGCAATGTTGTTAGCCATGGGGACCAATTAAACATGGATTCATACCAATTTTGATTCTGTTGTCTAGCTTTAGCCCTTTCCTCTAGTTTCTTGCAGACCATGGCCAAGGTATCTCTAACCATACCTGAACTGTTGATATAAAAACAACATTGTTCTCCCAGGGCTTGGCATAGTCCTCCTTGTTGTAGGAAGAGTAGATCTAATCCCCTTCTATTTTGTAATACCACTTCAGCCAATGAATCTATTGATTGCTCTAAGTGACGAATGGACTTTTCTAATGGAGCGAGATCTGAGCTATAAGGTTACTTAGGGCCTGGAAATTCTGATGTGCCTTAATTAAGGCTGTTGTTCCAGTGCCGATTCCTGCAGCTTATGGCAGCCCCAATTAACGTTGAAAGCAGAATTGCTGAAGCCCCAAAATCTCGCTTCTGTCTGTGATAGTCCAGGGCCATTTCCATACACAAGCTGAAAGGAAGGTAATAAACTTGAGGGAATAGAGTAACTAAAACACACATGCTGGAGTCCTGAAGAACTTGTGGGTGGATGCAAGGGGTCAAGCCTGTGGTGCAAGCAAACCAAGTTCCATTAGGAGGCACTAAATAGTAGTTACTATCATTTGTGACAATAGTGTGGTTACAAAGGTGTTTAAGGTGAGGAAAATTATTTAATTTCCCCCTTTCCCTATTACACATAGTCCTTTCCCTGTTACAGCTTGAAGGGTAAGGACGGGAGATTCTCCCCAAGAGCACCTCAACGGGCTTTCTGGGGGAGATGACAAGTTTCCTACAGTAGCCCAACCAGTATAGTATGAGGGCCTGGGATCTAAGCAAAGCCAACAATCTTCTCTGGTGAGGTTAGTAGTAGACTGAAGGAAATTAAAGGTGAGATTAAGTAGTCCGAATAACTTGGACGCATCAGGGACTCCAGAAGGATACATGGTTATTGGGGCTGTAATCCAATTCATAGGGGAGATGGTACTCAAGACTGAGGTTGGTACTATAGGCTTTAGAATAGGCAAGACAGGAGCTGGAGCTGCTGGCCCTATAGTTACCAGGGGAAGTGCTGCCAGAACAACCTGTCTCTGTATCTGAAAGAGAAGTCCCCTATTCTGTTTATTATCATACAATCTCAAAGCCCAAATATTTCTGGCTTCCCGTCCTCTGCTTGTTTGCCCCTTTTCTGTTATAGAGATGGAGATGGGGTTTCTCCTTTTCAGTGATGTCTGATTGATTGTTCTACCAATCAGTATAAGGTCCTGATTTTTATCTTTTACCCAAGGAGCATTAGTTTCACAGCCCCATTTATAGCAAAAGAAACTTTCTGTCCCACCACAAGTTCCATAATCATTTGTCCCTGGACAAACGTAAGACTGCACGGTAGCAAGTTTTTGTTCCTGTCAGTCATCTCTGCAGGTGGCCATAGCATTTTGTCAGTGGTAATAGGACTGACAATTTCTGCCTTTTGGATTTGGAGGTTTCCATATGGAACCAGCCAGGGCACAAAGATCTAGGTGAAAGACAGGGAAGGTAGTACTCATCGGGCCGGTTAGAACCAGTGTCTGTACCTCCCTCCCTAAGTCTTGTGGGGAAGTCTTAGGGCCTTGGAGTATCCATTTGGTGGTGGCAGCCTGGTGTGGGTTGGGGGTATATACAGTTAGGAGGCATAGTTAGTATTAAGAGCGTTTGAGTCTGAGCCTGAATGGGGTACTGCGTTCCTGATTGATTTTCCATTGTGGCTTGTGTCTTCGGGTTGAGCCAGGGGATGTGCGGGTCAGACGTGGGTGTGATGGATCCAAGTGGCAATTCCGTCCACTTTCACAGCTGTAGGTGTGGTTAGGATGACAATGTAGGGTCCTTTCCAATGGGGTTCAAGCGTCTCGTGATGATAGCGGTGAACAAACACCCAGTCTCCTGGATCATAACCATGAGTCTGTGGGGGAGGTCCAGTCTCATATATGGCCTTCAGTCGTGGCCATACCTCTTTATGAGTTCTAGCAAGAGATTGAAGAGATTCATGTGACTGTTGATTATTAAATTCAGCAATCAACTCTGCTTTTAAGTCAGGCAGAATTGGGGGTGGTCTCCCAAACATTATTTCATAGGATGTTAGGCCTATCGTTTAGGGTGTATTTCGCACCCTGTAGAGGGCAAAGGGGAGGAGAGATACCCAGTCCCTGCCAGTCTCCATGGTTAATTTAGTAAGGGTCTCCTTTAGAGTTCTATTCATTCTTTCTACCTGTCCTGAGCATTGGGGTCTATAAGCACAGTGTAATTTCCAATTTGCCCCCAAAATCTTAACAACTTCCTATGTTACCTGAAAGATAAAGGCTGGTCCATTGTCTGAGCTCAAAAGATCAGGCATTCCATTCCTGGGAAGGATGTCCTCTAGGATCTTCTTAGTTATCACCCGAGCTATTTCATGTTTGGTGGGGAAAGCCTCAGTCCATCCTGAAAAAGTATCTACAAAAACTAAAAGATATTTGTAACCATATTTACCAAGTTTTACCTCAGTAAAGTCCAATTCCCAGTGTGCTCCAGGCTTGGAACCTCGCAAGTGTGTTCCGTCTCCTGTAGAATGATTGTTTGCATTAGTCATTTTACAACTTAGACATTTATTGGCAATTTCTTCAATTTGAGATCTTAAATTGAGTATTTTAAGGTGACTTTGTCTTATCAGTTCTTCTGTCCACTTTGTGCCCAGATGTGTAGACCGGTGCAAATGTTGGAGAAGTTGCTGAGCCAGGTGTGTGGGAAGGATCAACTTATCATACCCACTTTTGATCCAACCCCTATTGCCCTCTTGTGTTAAAGGCAATTTATTAATCTGTTTGGTGTCCTCCTCTGAATACCCTGGAGTGTCAGGTAAAGTTGGAGGTCCTGGGTCCGGGAGTAGAGTCAATACCAGTCCAGTATCTAGGGCAGCCCTATTAGTGACCTCATCTGCCCTCATATTTCCCTTGGCCACCAGAGTATCATTTCTTTGGTGGCCAGGGCAATGCATAATGGCCAGTTTAGTGGGCAACCATAAGACAGCCAACAAGTCCAAAATTTGCTCTTTGTTTTTGATTGTCTTTCCTTCTGCTGTGAGGCCTCTCTCTTGATAAATAGCCCCATGTACGTGGGCGGTTGCAAAGGCATAACGGCTGTCTGTATACACATTCAGCTTCTTGCCTTTGCATAGTTGCAAAGCCTTTGTCACAGCAATAAGTTCCGCCTGCTGTGCAGAAGTCCCTCTAGGTAATGCTGCCGCCCAGATAGTCTCTGTCTCACACCATAGCGGCCCCCGCATACCTTTGTCCATTTTTCATGAAGCTGCTGCCATCAGTATACCAAGTAACTTAAATGCCTGGCAGAGGCTGCTCGGTTAGGTCTTCTCTGATGCTGTAAACTTGACTCAGGATCTTGGCACAATCAGGAGGGGTCCCTCCAGATCTGGGTCCGACAACAAGGTGGCAGGGTTCAAGGCTGTGCTGGGAGAGCACTGTATCTGCAGCGGGTTTAAAAGCAAGCTTTGATAATGGGTTATGTGGCATTGCTCATCCATCAGTCAGGGGGTTGTTTGAGAACTCTATGGCGTGGGGAGCGACCACCTGCAGTTCCTGCCCTAATGTTAATTTATTGGCATCCTTTACCAGTTGGGCTGTTGTTGCTATTATCTTTAGACATGGTGGCCATCCTGCTGCTACAGGATCCAGATTTTTTGATAAGTAAGCAACCGGGCAATTCCAAGGTCCCAATGTCTGAGTCAAAACTTCTTCAGCAATTCCGTTTCTTTCATCCACACAACGGCAGAAGGCCTTGTTAATGTCAGGCAGCACCACTGCAGGTGCAGTCAATAGTGCTTGTTTTATGTCATTGAATGACTGATCCTGGGCTGGGGTCCATTGGAAGGGACTCCCTTCTTTGGTCAGTTCACATAGAGGTTTAGCTTTCTCAGCAAACCTGGGGACCCCAAGAACTCACGTACTGCTCTGCGAGTGGTGGGAGTTGGTATATTTAATATAGTCTCTTTCCTGGCCTGAGATAACCATCTCTGTCCATCCTTAAGAATATATCCCAGGAATGTTACTTTTCTTAAACAAATTTGGGCCTTTTTGGCAGAAGCACGATACCCTAAGTTTCCCAAGGTTATTAATAGATCCTCTGTACCTGCTTGGCAAGCCTGCGCTATATCTGTGGCTATTAAAATGTCATCAGCGTATTGCAACAAAGTCAAATGTGGGTGTAGTTGGTGCTACTCACCCAGATCTCTTCATGGAGAGCCTCATCAAACAGGGTAGGCAAGTTTTTGAATCCTTGGGGTAGTCGCGTCCAGGTTAATTGTCCATTAAACCCTTGTTCTGGGTCATGCCATTCAAAGGCAAATAGTGGCTGGCTTTGTGCCACCAGCGGCAGGCTAAAGAAGGCATCTTTTTTTTAAAATATTTTTTGGTTCATTTTTTATTTATTTATTTGAGAGTGACAGAGAGAGAGAGAGAGAGAGAGAAAGAGGCAGATAGAGAGAGAGAGAATGGGCATGCCAGGGCTTCCAGCCACTGCAAACGAACTCCAGATGCGTGTGCCCCCTTGTGCATCTGGCTAACGTGGGTCCTGGGGAATTGAGCCTCGAACTGGAGTCCTTAGCCTTCACAGGCAAGCGCTTAACTGCTAACCCAGCTCTCTAGCCCAAGAAGGCATCTTTTTAAAGTCCAAAACAGTATACCATACTCTGGAGGGGGGCAAGGAGCTCAAGAGTTTGTAGGGGTTTGGTACCATTGGGTGGATACCCATCACCCGTTTGTTTACCTCCCTTAGGTCCTGGGCTGGCCTATAATCCCCAGTATGTGGTTTCTTTACCGGTAAGAGCGGAGTATTCTACGTGGAGTGGCAGGGGACAAGCACCCCAAGGTCTTGGAGTCGCCTAATATGGGGGGTTATTCCCATACGGGCTTCTCTTGACATGGGGTATTGTCTCACCTTGATGGGAGTTGCTCCAGGCTTTAATTCCACCCAAATGGGCAGGCGATGGGAGGCCAGCCCCATCCCTCCTGTTTCTGTCCAGGCCTCAGGGAACTTTTGTAACCATTCAGCAATGTCCATCATGGGACTTGATTGTTGGTGGAGTCTATATTCATCTTCTAGTTGCATAGTTAATATTTGCACTGGGTGCCCATTTTTATCAGTAAGATGAGTCCTATCTGGGTCAAAAGAAATTTGAGCTCCTGTTTTGGTTAAAAAATCTCTCTCCCTAAGCCGGGCATGGTGGCGCATGCCTTTAATCCCAGCACTCGGGAGGCAAAGGTAGGAGGATTGCCATGAGTTCGAGGCCACCCTGAGACTCCATAGTGAATTCCAGGTCAGCCTGGGCTAGAGTGAGACCCTACCTCGAAAAAAAAAAAAAGTCTCTCCCTAGTAAAGGGTAGGGGCATTCAGGTATGACCATGAAGGAGTGAGATATCCAGCCCATGTCGAGGTCCACTGTTCTTTGGGTAGTCCATGAATAGTGGTTCATACCAGTGGCCCCTTGTACCCAAGACTTTATCTGACAGTTTCCCTTGGGGCTTTGTTAACACTGAATGTTGTGCCTCAGTGTCTACTAAAAATTTAATAGACATCCCCTCCACTCTTAAGGTTACCTGGGTTCAGGGAGGGGATCTGAACCCCGTCTCCCTCAGTCATGAAGTCCTTCTAATTCCAGCACACACTTGCTCTGAGTGTCTGGTTTTCTGAGGAGGCTTTTTAGGGCATTCTTTATCCAATGTCCCATCTCTTTACAATAGGCACATTGGTCATGTTGGAGTTTGGGCCTATCTCGTGGAGGTCCCCTCTTACCTTGCTCTCCTGCAAGTTTCTTGTATTGCCGGCGTTGGGTATCAGGGGACTCTGCAGTGGCTGCCAGGAGAATCTTGGCCAAATTGCAGGTACTTTTTTCATTTGCTGAGGCAATGGCTTGGGTTTGGCGTTCCTCGGGAGTCTCTCTGTTATTATACACTAGTTCTGCCAGTGCTACTAGCTCCTGTAAATTCTAATGTCTGGGGCTGCCTGGCTAACAAAACTGAGGATAACTGCCGTATTATTTTCTGGAAGCTCTGGGTCCATAGGAGTGTATGTACAATATGCCTCCATGAGTCTTTCCAGAAAAGCAGCAGGAGTCTCATCTTTACCTTGCTGCACATCACTAACCTTAGCCAAATTAGTGGGACACCTATCAGTGGCCCTGAGACCCCCTATTAGAGTCTGGTGATACACCTGGAACCTCTCCTTACCTGTTGCCATGTTGAAATCCCAGTCCGGTCTAGACAAAGGGAAGAAGGTATCAATGATAGCCTGATTATTGGTGGGATTCCCATCGGCGCCCAGAACCAATTTTCGGGCTTCAGTCTGGATTCTCTCTCTTTCCTCTGTAGTAAAGAGAATCGGTAACAATTTTTGACAATCATCCCAAGTTGGTAGGTGAATAATAGTATTCAAAAGGTCAATAAGTCCCTGCAGTTTTTCAGAAAATATAGGAGTTTGCATTTTCCAATTATAAAGATCACTATTGGCGAATGGCCAGTAGTGAGTGATGTGGCTAAATACCATTATTGCCATTGGTCTGGGGCCCCCGTAACCCAGAGGGGGAATACTGTGACCTCCGGGTCTGGGGCTTGACTCCGAGGGGCCCTACTATGAGTGTGGGGAGGGCTTTGTGTGGGTGGAGGTTGGGCTGCTGGTGGAGGGCCTTGAGGATGTGGCCCTGCAGGTGGAGACAGGTTTACAGGTGGGGGAGGGTAAGGAGGAAGGAAGATTAATTCTTCCTCCTGCGAGTTCGGGAGTACAGGATGTAGAGGAGCGGAGGGGGAAGAAAAGGAGGAATCATGTAGTTTATCTTTCTTCTTAATTGCCATAATAGTGGTGGTCTCCTGTGGAGGGGGAAGAAAAGGTTTAATCCAAGAGGGAGGGTCTTCCACCAGGTCCTGCCAGACCAGAATATAGGGGATTTGGTCTGGGTGGCCAGGAGGTCCCTGAAAGATGTTTTCCAGGACTTGACATATGATCGGTAAGTGGAAGGTGCCCTCTAGCAGCCAGCCCACATTGAAGGTGGGCCATTCGCTCCTGCAAAGAGTGATAAGTTTAGTTTTTTTTTATTTCTACACTGAGGTTATGAGCCCTAATTTTAACGTCCTGAAAGTGGTTCATCAGTAAAGAAAGTGGGGTAGTCTGCATCTGTCCCATCTGTCCAATAACACAAATAGTAATTCCAACAAAGAAAAGGAAAAAGAGACAGTAAAGAAGTTCAGCTGGCCAGCGACTACAAAACCGAATCTGAGACAGTGCCTTCTCGCCGTTCCGTGGTAGTGACCCGCGTTGCCTCTGCAAATCTACCAAGGGCATGAAATCCCCCTCGGGCGGGCCTGGGGCACCCAGGACCAGCGTCCAGATAGTGTGGCCTCCAGGGGCGTGTCCGCCCAACCACAATGTTTTGATGAAAGGAAGGACGAAGGACAGGTTTTCAGAAAAGACAAAACACAGAAGCACACTTAACAGCTGGCGACCTGAGCTCCACCTGTTGGTGGTCCTCAGGGGCCTCTAAGGGGATCCCGGATGAGCCCCCAAATGTTGTGCCCAGTTCTTGGTGCCCCCAGTGACCACCAAGGAGAACCAACCACATATGCAAAAGCAAAGAGCTTTATTTCGAGCTTAAGCTCAGACTCTTGACTTCACTAACACAGTGGATCCGAACAAGAGCCCCGAGTAGCAGGAGGGCAGGGTTTTTATAGGGATTTGAACAAAGAAGTAGGGGGCAGTTACATGATTGGTTGGTTTAAACAGTCACTGTACTTGTATTCTTTTGATTGGCTGGGGCAGAGAGGCAGAAGGGACAAGTCTTGGGCATGCCTGGACATGTCTAGGGGCTGACTCAGGTCTCTGCCTAAGTAAGAATTTGAAACTTAGGCCTAGCTAGGGCAGAGCCTTACTGAAGCCTGTCATGACGCCAGTCTGGTTTCCGGGTCTTTCACTGAGCACTCCTCTCTCACTTCTCAGCACCATGCTGCCTTCTGAGTGACCCCAAGGTCACTGCCATCTGAAAAGCGAAGGTTCTCTAACCAAAAGTGAGAGTAGCATTAATATATGGGTATGAACATTAAGAGAAGTGCTTGCTGGGCAATTTAGTGATCATAGTATATACATTTAGCCAGACAGCAACAGATGTTACACCCCTAGAGTTCATGAGTATCCCTGTTGTAGGTTTTCAGTATCAAGGATGTATTCCCTCCCATGGTGCAGGCCTCCAGTCAAATTAGAGTCAAATTAATAGATGTGCCACTATTGCACCCATTGGCTCATTTGGCCTGGCTGGCCAAATATAAGGCTTGCAGTGTCCACTGTTGAGTATCTCCATTGGTGACTTCTCTCTCTCCCATTAACTGCATGCAGCACACAGCTTTATCCAGCTTTCTCTCAGCTGGTCTACATGGAAGAGGTTTTCAGCTCAGCTCCAGCAGGATTTCTCAGTGACCTTGCAGCCCAAATATGCAGAGTTTTCAGCAATAGGGTCTTCCCATCTATTCCTGGTGGGAAACCAAGGGCCTCAGCAATGGCATGTAATGTTTTCTGTGCCATCAGGGACCTCCCTGGCCAACAACTCAGTGGAAGGTATCCCATCCCTGGTACTGAAAATTTTCTACTAACAAACTGTGGCTCCTGAGTGTTCCAAAAAAGTAGGTTTCCATATGATTTATTTATATCCTCTTAGATTTTGATTAGCCTTCCCTCTACCTTTCCTTTACTCAGTCTCTTCCCCTGACCTCACTTAGGCCTTTTCACCCTCATTAATCTGTTCCTTCTACTTACATATATACAATATATACAGTACTTATATACAATACCATCCCACTTCTAAGAAAGAAAACATAGGACTGTTTTGTTCACCATCTTAAAAGAGGGTAAGCTTCTCCAAGTAAATGTCAGCGGCAGTTTAAAGCAAAAATTCTTCCTTAAGCCATCCTTCCTTCCCTGCCTCCTCCACATAGCTGCTCAGGCCCTTTCCTGTAGTTACTTGTTTTATTACTCCTCACACTGTGTGCCTCTTCATCTGTATCTGCAGGGAGATTCTTGAAGGCCAGTGTTGATGGCTTTCTTCTACACAGTCATATCCTTAACAGCGCCTGGCAAGTAGGAGATAAATAGCTTTGAAAGAATAAAAGATCAACTGGACGCAGTTTTTTGCTCATAACAACCAGGAAAAGGAAATAAATAAGGTTCAAGTAAGTTAGTTGGCTTGGGTTTAGTATTTGCTTGGGTTTCTTTCATAATTAAATAATCTGTGCAATACTTGTTATTCTGACGACAAACTACTGGGGTACTGACTGGGTGGGTCATGGTTTTTTCTTGTGGATCATAAGACTGAACCAAAAATTGCCTAAAAGATGAAATGGAACAATGTATAATAATTTCCCCACAGACTGAAAAAACTATATAAGTAACATGTTCTTTTTTTAATATCTTATTTTTATTTATTTAGTTGAGAGAGAGAGAGATACAGAAATAGACAGGGAGAGAGAATAGGCGCTCCAGGGCCTCCAGCCACTGCAGATGAACTCCAGATGCATGCCCCCCTTTGCACATCTGGCTTATGTGAGTCCTAGGGAGTCAAACCTGGGTCCTTTGGCTTTGCAGGCAAGTGCCTTAACCCCTAAGCCATCTCTCCAGCCCTGAGTAATATGTTCTTATGGAAGAGGGTGTGGAACGATTCTAAGAGCCACTGAGTGGGTAGGAATACCCTGAGGCATGGTCCCCTCTCTCCCCCACAGACACTTGACTGAGGCCTTGGTGACCCCACAGTGAAAACCATAACCCAACTGAGGAGGATCCCCAGGGTAACAGGAGTGGGATACAACCTTTTATAAAATAAAATAACATGGTCACTGTAGAAAAATGTAGGCAGCATAAGAGAAGCAAAGTGAAAATAAAAGCTGCCATGTTTTTGTCATCTGGTGATGCCCATTACTGCATTTTGGAGATGATTGTGCTAGAATTTTTCCTATACATAAAGAGATTATGGCACACATGCATTATGGACCTAAGATGCTGAAACTGTACTGTAGAAGCAAATCTTTATGTAAGAGGCAAAGACTTTCTTCCCTTGGAATTTTTTTCTCTCTGTCAACAAATGTTAGCTACTAAGTGTACTGTCACCATTTTAAAAAGTTAAAAAAAATTTTTTTATTTAAATTATTTATTTTATGAGAGAGAGAGAATATTGGCATGCCAGGGCCTCTATAAACACTGCAGTCCAACTCCATATGTGTGCACCATCTTATGGGCATGCACGACCTTATGCACATGTGTCACCTTGTACGTGGGTTACATGGGTTCTGGAGAGTTGAACCTGTGTCCTTAGGCTTCACAGATAAGTGCCTTAACCGCTGAGCCATCTCTCTAGCCTTGTTACCATTTTTATTTTATTTTATTATATATATATATATTATTTATTTTATTTTATTATTTATTTTATTATTTATATATTTTATTATTTTATATATTATTATTTATTTTATTATTTATTATCATAATTATCAGAGCTTATCACACAAAATCTTAAAGGGCTTTCAATAAATTATTTTTCTGAGTTTTCTGAGTTTTTTCTACCTCAATTTGTTTGAAAGTCTAAAAATATTGATTTTATTATTATTATTTTTTTTTTTTTGCAGAATTCTTCAGAGAGTCAGAGTTGTGCCAGAAGTCTCCTAATGGCAGATCGAATGCAAGTGGTTGTGATTCTGTCTGAGTTTTTCAATGCCACCTGGCAGGAGGCAAATTGTGCAAGTAAGTCATCTTCCATTTTTACCTTCAGTTGTACTATAGGAGTATAGAGGCCAGATTCTATTCTAGTGAAGTTTAGAACTATGCCATGTTGAACATTGACTTTTAATTTGGTCTGTTTTCATAGTTTCTGGTAATTGGTAAGGCATGGCTGACACTTAACTATTTTAACTTTGATTTATGAGGGTTTTGTTTGTTTGTTTTGGTTTTTCGAGGTAGGGTCTCACTCTAGCCCATGTTGACCTTGGAATCCACTATGGGGTCTCAGGGTGGCCTCGAACTCACAGCGATCCTCCTACCTCTGCCTCCCGAGTGCTGGGATTAAAAGCGTGCGCCACCATGCCCGGCTTTATGAGGTATTTTTAATATTTTATTCTTATTTACTTATTTGAGAGAGAGAGAGAGAGAATGGACACACCAGGGCCTCTAGCCACTGCAGACAAACTCCAACTGCATGTACCACCACATGCATCTGGTTTATGTGTGTACTGGGGAATCAAACCTGGGTCCTTAGGCTTTGCAGGCAAGTGCTTTAACCACTAAGCCATCTCTCCAGCCCCTATTAATTAGTTTTTTGTTTTTTTTTTTTTTGAGACAGGCTCTTACATAGCCTAGGTTGGCCTCAAATTCAGTATGTGGCTGAACTCCTGATCTTCTTGTCTCCACATGCCAAGTGCTGAGATTACAGGCATGTACTACCACATGGCTATCTTTTTAGAAAATGCTTTACTTTTTCTTTGAGACAGAGTCTTGACATACAGCCCAGGATGACCTAGTACTCTCTCTACAGTTCTCCTGCCTTAGCCTCCCTCATGTGAAGATTATAGCCATGGGTCACTGCACCCAGCCAAACTTTACTTTGGGGGATAAGAATTCCAAGTATTATTAGCTGGGCAAAGTGGCACATGTCTTGAAACCCAGTACTCGGAGGGCAGAGGTAAGAGGATTGCTATGAGTTTGAGACCAGCCTGGGACTACAGAGTGAGTTTCAGGTCAGCCTGGGCTAGAGTGAGACCATACCTTGAAATAACAATAGCTCCCCCCCCCCAAAAAAAAAATCCAACTATTTGTATGATTGAAGAGAGTTTTTTTTTTTTTTTTTTTTTTTAAATACATAGTTAAAGCAGTTAAAGGTGCTGGCTTGCAAAGACTGCCGGCCTGGTTCTAGTCCCCAGTACCCACATAAAGCTGGATGCACAAAGAGGGGCTTGCCTCTGACATTCATTTGCAGAGGTGGGAAGGTCCAGGAGTGTCCATTCTCTTCTTTTTCCTCTCTTTCACATAAATAAGTATAAATAAATACTCAAAAATTATGTAGGAGAATAGTTTTGAAGTTTTCATTTTGTTTTTGTTTATTTATTGATTTAGTGAGACTGGACTTCACTCTGGCCTAGAAAACTCACTAAGTAGCCCAGTTGCTCTTGAACTCATCATGGACAATCCTCCTACCTCAGCCTTCTGTGTGCTGGTATTAGAGACATGAGTCATTATACCCAACAGTATTCTTAAACTTTTTAGAAAACTCCCTTAATATAGAAAAATATGTTAATAACAAAAAGGTTTTAAGTCAATTAATTAGAATAAATGGGATTTGTATTGTAACTCACTCTTTTGTGATGTGATTTAATTTATATTCTGAAGAGAGAGAAAGCATCCTTTCCTTAAAAGGTAATTTTATCATTAAGATTTTACTAATTCAAAGTAGCTTTCTTTCTCAGTTGATTAAAAAGGAATATATTTTATCTATATAAAATTATAAAAAATATATTTATATACCTATATAAAAGTTAATATAATTTTATTTATTTATTTATTTATTTTTGTTTTTGATTTTTTGAGGTAGGGTCTCACTCTAGCCCAGGCTGACCTGGAACTCACTCTGTAGTCTCAGGGTGGCCTCGAAACTCATGGCGATCCTCCTACCTCTGCCTCCTGAGTGCTGGGATTAAAGGCGTGCGCCACCACGCCTGGCTAATTTTATTTTGAAAAGGAAAAAAAGTATAAATGCTTTAGAATAAATCCTTAGGCTACTTTTTTTCTTTTTAAATTTTATTTATCTATTTTAGGGAGGGAGGAAGGGAGGGCAGAGAGGAGAATGGGCATGCCAGGGCCTCCAGCCACTGTAAATAAACTCCAGATGCATGTGCCCCTTTGTGCATCTGGCTTTATATGGGTCCTGGGGAATTGAACCTGGGTCCTTAGGCTTTGTAGGCAAATGCCTTAACCACTAAGCAATCTCTCCAGCACCCCCCCAGGTGTAATTTTTTTACAAAAATATTCTTATTTATTTATTTGTGAGCAGAGAGAGAAAGAGAAGGAAGGAGGGAATGGGCATGCCAGGGCTTCCAGCCACTGCAGACGAACTCCAGGCACATGTAGCACCTTGTGGGTACTGGGGAATTGAACCAGGGTTGTTAGGTTTTGCAGGCAAGTCTTTAACTGTTGAACCATCTGTCCAGCCCTAAATAGAATTCGCAATAAGAAAAGAATTGAAAGAAGTTTTAAGAGCCCAACTTTTTCTGCAGATAACCTGGAAAATAGTTTTTCCTTGTGAACAGTGACCATCAAGAAATAAGGAAAGGTACTGGATGTGGTGGTGCATGCTTTTAATCCCAGAACTTGGGAGGCAGAGGTAGGAGGATCACTGTGAGTTCGAGGCCACCCTGAGACTACATAGTGAATTCCAGGTCATTCTGAGCTAGAGAGAGACCCTACCTCGAAAAACAAGAAAAAAGAAGTAAGGAAATGAGCCTGGCGTGGTGGAACCCACCTGTAATCCCAGCCCTAGGGAGGTAGAGGCATAAGGATCAGAAGTTCAGGGTCATCCTTGGCTACATAGAAGGGTTAGGGCCATCCTGGGCTATGTGAGACCATGTCTCTAGAAACCATTTAAAGTCAGCTTGGTGTTGTGGCGGTGTGGTTGAGTAAGGAGTAAGGGTGCTGCTGGAGGCCTGTGGCCTTGGAAACCCTGTGTAGCCATGCCGCCACTACCTGTCTTCACCATGCCCCTTACCCCGTCCAAGTATGACAGGGGCATGACACTTTTTCTCCTGAGGGAAGATTATTTCAAGTGGAATATGTCATTGAGGGCTATCAAGCTTGGGTCTACGGCCATTGGCATCCAGACATGAGGAAGTGTATGTATGTAAATGGAGAGGAGAATTACCTCTCCACTCAGCAGAGCCTAGTAGCATGAGAAGATTGTAGAGCTTGAGGCTCATATAGGTTGTGCCCTGTGCAGCCTAATTGCTGACTCTAAGACTTGAATTGATAAAGCCAGAGTAGAGACACAAACCATCAGCTCATCTACAATGAGATCATAACGATGGCGCTGTGACCCAGGCTCTGTCCCAGCCTGGCTCTGCAGTTTGGAGATGATGCGGATCTGGATGCCATGTCTCCCCCTTTGGGAGCAGTATGGTTGTTTGGAGGAGTTGATGAGAAAGGACCCCGCGGTTTCAGAAGGACCCATCTGGGATCTTTGTATACTATGATGCTCCAGCAATTGGCTCTGCTCCCAAGGGTGCCCAGAGCTCCTTGCAAGAAGTTTACCATGAGTCAATGACATTGAGAGAAGCCATCGAGTTTCCACTCACCATCCTCAAACAGTGACGGAAGAGAAGGTGAATGCAGCTAGCCCGGAGCTAGCCACAGTGCAGCCTGGTTGGAAGGTCCACAGTGCACAAAGGAAGAACTTGAACTTGAAGGTTATCGAGGACGTTCAAGGAAGGATGGCCCTCAGAACATCTTGGAACAATTTCAGATCTCCTACTTGCCCTTAAATTTTATTTCCAGCTCTTGGAAACTCTCCAGTACACGTGCACTTTTCATGATGTCTGTACATAATAGCAGTTCTGAAGTAAAGTAAGAACAGTGTACTAGACATCTGTCCTATATTGGAATTTCAAAGTGCTATCAGTAGGAGGCCCTTCTCTGTGCCTTGTGTGTTATCACAGTTATGGTTGGCAGAATGGCCTGCATTTAGTGAGGCCTTAGGCTGTATTATTGTAGAGTATTTTGGCAAGCCCAACATCAAGTCCCGTTGTCATAAGAAGGACCCCTAAATGAATTAATTCAGATACTTGTTCTTGTCTAGTCTTCCTTCTTAAAAATATTTTATTTATTTATTTATTTGAGAGAGGGAGATAGAGAAAGAGGCAGAGAGAGAGAGTGCGCAAGAGATGGGCACACCAGGGCCTCCAGCCACTGCAAACTGACTCCAGATGCATGCGCCACTTGTGCATCTGGCTTACGTGGGTCCTGGGGAATCGAGCCTCAAACCAGGCTCCTTAGGCCTCACAGGCAAGTGCTTCACCATCTCTCTAGCCCCCTTCTTTTTTTTTGCTCTGTGTGTGTGTTCATGTGTGTGAGTATGGGTGTGTACGTGCAGTGCCATGCACTGCACATAGAGGTCAGAGGACTTTTGTGGTTGGTCCTCTCCTTCCAGGCAGGGTCTCTCTTTGCTCACTGCTCTGCCCACCAGACTAGCTGGCCCACAAGCTTCTGAGAACTTCATGTCTCCCCCTCCCTTCTTGCCATAGCCATGCTGGGCTCACAGAAGCCACTGCAGCTTCCCGCTCTTCACATGAGTTCTGGGGACCCAAAGTCAGGCCCTCACCCTCGCATGGCAAGCACTTTATCTGCTGAGCATCTCGCCAGCCCAGCCCCCAGCCCGATCTTTACAAGCAGCCTGTAACACAGGGATCTGGGCGATGACTTAGGAGCAGCACAATGCTAGTGAAGTAGCGTTGTGTATTCTGACTCATCAAAGGAAAAGTAACTTCCAGTGAGTCCTGGAAAAGTCAACAGGAAAACTTGTAAACTAGAAGGTTAGTTAAGCAGAACCCTTTTATTTTGATAGTTTACTTATTTGAGAGAAAGCGAGAGAGGATGAATGAAAATGGGTGTGTTACAAATAAACTCTAGACACATGAGCCATGTTGTACATCTGGATTTATGTGGGTGCTGGGGAATTGAACCCAGGCCAGTAGGCTTTGCAAGCAAGCACCTTTAACCACGAGCCATCTCCCCAGCCTTCTGTTTATCATGTTTTATGTACATGGAAATGTACTAAGCATTAGACTTATTTATTTGTATCTTCTCATTCAAAATATCTTAGTTTTCTTTCCTTCCTTCCATCCTTCCTTCCTTCCTTCCTTCCTTCCTTTCTTTTTTCTTCCTCCCTCCCTCCCTCCCTCTCTCTCTCTCTCTCTCTCTCTTTCTTTCTTTCTTCCTTTCTTTTTTTTTCCAGGTAGGATCTTGCTGTAGCCCAGGCTGACCTGGAATTAGTCTCACAGTGTATTTCCTACCTCTGCCTCCCAAGTGCTGGGATTAAAGGTGTGCACTATCATGCTGGTTTTAGTTTTGTTATTTATTAAATTTACTTACAAAGTTTATATATAGTTTATTTGTATTTTCTGATACTTTCTTTGTTTTTTCAGGAATTGGTGATTGTTGTTTTCTGTGAAATTATTTATTTTGAGACAAGGTCTCACTATGTATCTGAGGCTGGCCTTGAATTTATAATCTTCCTGCTTTAACCTCCCAAACATGAACTTGTGATCATCGTACCTCAGCCTCCTGCACGCTGGGATTACAGGCATGGGCTACCACCCCTAACGTAAGAGTAATTTTGAAAACAGCACAGATGTGTATAAACTCCTCATAGATGCCAAATTCTTAATGCATAATTCAGCTGGGCGTGGTGGCGCACACAGTAATCCCCCACCCAGGAGAAAGAGGCAGGTGGATCCAGGAGGATATTTTTGAGTGGAGACCCTGTCTGAAAAGGGCATGAGGGCTGCAGGTGCAGCTTGGCAGCACAGGCTTTTGTTTGTTTGATTGGTTTTGCAAGGTAGGGTCTCACTCTGGCCCACGCTGACCTGGAATTCGCTATGTAGTCTCAGGGTGGCCTCGAATTTACAGCAATCCTGCTACCTCTGCCTTCCGAGTGCTGGGATTAAAGGCATGAGGCGTGTGCCACCACAACCACGATCAGCTAATATTTAAGCCACTAAATGTACCACTTCAAACAAAGGACTTCTTCACACTGGAGTGTGACTAAAGTATTGTATTAAATGAAACATGTAGTTTGCATATGTTTTCATAAAAAATTCTAAAAGCAAAATTCTAAACATTTTTAATAAAAAAACATACAGAATTAACAGCAAAGTTACATTTTTGTGGTACGCATAAAAAGCATGTCGTTTCTGATTCTGTCTGAAAGCTTTATAATATATTCTCCAACTGACAGCTGCAATGTTGCATCTTAAAGCATGAGCAGGGAGCATCCGGGCTCAGCCCCAGTACTGCAGAAAGAAGACACAGTTCCTGTGCAGTGATGGAATTCCGGCGCTTCTGAGTGAGGCCCTTAGCTTGAGTCCTGAGCCCTTGAAGCACGCCTCTGGAGCTGAGGGCTGAGTCCTCAGCGCGACAGAGCTATGCTGCTCTGCTCTGGAGGCGGCTGCGGTGATTAAGCCGACAGCTTCTCCTTGCGGTGCTTCTAGGAGCTGCGTGACCACCACCATTCTGAAGGTTAATTTCTAAGACATACCGCTTCTTGCTGTTTGTGCTCCCAGTCATGCAAAGGGATAAAGGGAACTTACTGGAGTTCCTTTGTTTTGAATCAGAAAGTCAGGACTCTTCTAATAATGAAGACATGTTTAATTCCATCAGATGAATGAAGTCCTTTGTGCCTTATAATGACACCATGTAACAGTTATTGAAAAAAACTTCGATGGGACTGTGTACCTTATAAGATGGCCAGGCCATATTAGGTTTTCGTTTAATTTTCAAATTATTTCAAGTGAAAAGTAAATGACAGTAAAATAGAAGAGATTAAGTCTTTTTGTTCTTCAGAGGAGCCTCTTTATAAAGTATTTTTATAAGAAATTATTTGAGGGCTGGAGAGATGGCTAGCGGTTAAGGCGCTTGCCTGTGAAGCCTAAGGACCTAGGTTCAATTCTGCATAACCCACATAAGCCGGATGCTCATGGTGGTGTATGCATGTGGAGCTTGCGTCTGGAGTTCGTTTGCAATGGCAGAAGGCCCTGGCATGACCATTCTCTCCCTTCCTCCCTCTCTCTCTAAAATAATAAAAACATTAAAAAAGAAATTATTTGAGTGAATATAATACATCATATACATGTATAAAATTGTCAATAAAGCTGGGCGTGCTGGCACGCGCCTTTAATCCCAGCACTCGGGAGGCAGAGGTAGGTGGATTGTCGTGAGTTCGAGGCCACCCTGAGACTACACAGTTAATTCCAGGTCAGCCTAGGACCAGAGTGAGACCCTACCTCAAAAAAAAACAAAAAAAAAATGTCAATAAAATTAAAAAGAAATTCTTTGTATATCTTGCGTAGTGCTTTCTCAGAGGAATGTGGCGTATACCGTTGTCGGCAGTACAGGGACACACTCCTTCCATTTGAAGGTTGTGTGTGCCAGGTGATGTGACAGGGCTCATTTTGGTGCAGGTGTCCAGTTGTTGGGGATCACCTGTGCTTCCTGGACTTTGCTTCAAGCCGTCAGCTAAGGCATTTAGCCTAGTGATAGTCTGTGGATGTGTAATTGTGCTTATGCTTACTTACACACATTCTACTTCATCCTTAAAAGGGTTCAAGGCTACTTCAAAGGAGGCTTATGTTATTATTTTTAAAAAAGAATTTAATTTAGGGCCAGGGAGGTGGCTTAGTGATTAAGGCACTTGACTGCAAAGCCAAAGGACCCAGGTTCATTTCCCCAGTACCCACATAAAGCCAGATGTACAAGGTGGCACATCCATCTGGAGTTTGTTTGCAGCAGCTAGAGGTCCTGGGACATCCATTCTCTCCCCCCTCTCCCGCCCTGTGCACCTCTCTCTATTAATTACATAAAAGTTTTTTAAAATGCCAAGTGTAGCCAGGCATGGTGTCACATACCTTTCATCTCAGCACTTGGGAGGCAGAGGCCGGCAGACTGCTGTGAGTTCAAGGCCAGCCTGAGTCTACATAGTGAATTACAGGCCACCTTGGGCTAGAGCAAGACCCTACCTTGAGAAACCAAAAAAGAAAAAAAACAGAAAAAAAAAAAAAAGAATTTAGAGCCGGATATGGTGGTACACGCCTTTAATGCCAGCACTCAGGAGGCAAAGGTAGGAGGATTGCCATGAGTTCAAAGCCACCCTGAAACTACACAGTGAATTCCAGGTCAGCCTGGGCTAGAGTGAGATCCTACCTCAAAGAAACAAACAAAAAAAAAAGAAAAGAAAAGAAAAGAAAAAGAAAGAAAGAAAGAAAAAAGAATTTAGTATTTTTATCTTGTGGAAGCTAGTGGATGGAGTAATATTTAGATAGTAAAGACAAAAATGGTGTAATTAAGAAAATACAGGGGCTAGAGGGATGGCTTAGCGGTTAAGGCATTTGCCTGCAAAGCCAAAGGACCAAGGTTCGATTCCCCAGGACCCACATTAGCCAGATGCACAAGGGGGCACATGCGTCTGGAGTTCATTTGCAGTGGCTGGAGGCCCTGGCGCGCCCATTCTCTCTCTCCCTCTTTCTCTGTCAAATAAATAAATGAAATATTTTTAAAGAGAAAGAAAATACAGGAATCTGGAAAGTATATTTGGTATTTTAATGCCTTATTAACTTGTTTATGAGCCTCATTATATCACTTTATTTCTCTGGCTAATTTCCTAATTTGTAGTTACTAATTCCTTGGGTGTTTTTGTAATTTTTTAATGAAAGAGAGAGAGAGAATTTGGCATGTGAGGGCCTCCAGCCATTGCAATCGAACTCCAGATGCATATGCCACCTTGTGTGTCTGGCTTACGTGGAATCTGGAGAGTTGAACCTGGGTCCTTAGGCTTTGCAGACAAGTGCCTTAACTGCTAAACCATCTCTCCAGCCCCTTCTCAGATTTTTAAACAATCAATGAGTACTTAGAACAAGACTCCTGTTGTTGAGATGATAGAGCTGTGAGAATGTCGACTTCTCAGGTTCGGGGAGATTTAGCATTTAGGAGTGATCCTCTCTTTACCATTATGATCCTGTCACTGGCTGCAGAAGGGGTCCTGCATGAGGGAGGGAGGGAGGGAGGGAGGGCGTGTGTGTCTGTGTGTGTGTGAAGTTTCTGAATTCTAACTGGCTTCTGGAAACAGGATTGTCTTTGGGTCTTTTGTAATTCATCCACTCACAGGAGTCTCAGTTCTGAATTTGCATAGAGGAATCTTAAACTGCTGGTTGCCCCCTGCCCTGTTGACTAAGTTTAGGTTTCATCCCTAATCAGTTAGTGGTGACCACCTGCAGTTAAGTGCTGCAGGGAGGAGTCAGAGCATGTGTTGTGAAGGGTTGAGGATATAGATGTGAGTATGCTATTCATTTTGCAGTGGTTGAGTGCTGGCCTCAAGACTCACACTGAGTACAAATTCCAGCTTCTTTTTTTAAAGTCAGTTTTGTGTCCTTGTACAGCCCCCTTCATTTCTCTAAATCTCTGCTCTGTATTTTTTAAAAATTTTTTGTTTATTTTTACTTATTTATTTGAGAGCGACAGACAGAGAGAGAAAGAGGCAGATAGAGAGAGAATAGGCTCGCCAGGGCCTCCAGCCACTGCAAGCGAACTCCAGATGCATGTGCCACCTTGTGCATCTGGCTTACGTGGGTCCTGGGGAATTGAGCCTTGGACTGAGGTCCTTAGGCTTCAAAGGCAAATGCTTAAGTGCTAAGCCATCTCTCTAGCCCCACTCTGTATTTTTAAATGGAGAGTATAGTTCTTGTCGCAAAGAATCACCACAGGAATTGAGTGGGTAAATATGTTGAAAGTATGAACATACTGCTTGAACACAGGTACTGAGCAAGTGTCAGCTTCCATGGTGGCAATCATTGCTTCACAACCCTACCTAGGCTGCCCTCTAGTGTCAGGCCCAAAATAGCTAACCATTCAGTGTCTCTCATCCACCCAATTCTATTGGCATTGCCACCATTTCCTGAATAGCAGTAATCTCTTCTGTCAGGTCTCTCCACTTCCAGTTGGGAGATCATACATGGCTGACTTTCAGAGTAAGGTGGATGCAGCATGAAGCTGTGTGTTAAAATGAAGGGGCAGGACTAGGGCAGGGCACTAGAACAAAGAAAGTTGGGAGCATCTCGTGTGGTGCAATTACTGGGACATCTACTGGGATTCCTTCATGGCCTTGAGATCAGAAAATGTGATTTCAATCTGGTTCCTTCATTATAGTTTTAGAATTTTCAGCAACTGTATTATAGAAGCAAAATTGGGAGAAAGCAGGGCTGGAGAGATGGCTTAGCGATTAAGGCACTTGCCTGCAAAGCCAAAGGACCCAGGTTCAACTCCCCAGGACCCATGTAAACCAGCTGTACAAAGGGGCACATGTGTCTGGAGTTCATTTGCAGTGGCTAAAGGCCCTGGCCTGCCCGCTCTCTCTCTCTCTGTCCCTCTTTCCCTCCCTCCCTCTTTCTGTCAAATAGATAAATAAAAACTTAAAAAAAGAATTAGGAGAAAGCAGATTGAAGTGTTTGGTGGGCATGTGGGAGGTAGAGGGCTCAGATTCAAGGGATGGAGAGAAGTAGAAAATGGCCTGCTTTTAGTTCCAGGATGTGAAGCTAGGCCTTTGAGCCTGGACTGAAGAGAGCCCGCTGAGGCTAGGGAGAGGAAAAGACACCAGGAGAAGAGAGAGTAGCATTGCCGAAGAGGGGAGAATAGACATAAATTGTGTCATACTCATACACAGAAAACAAGAGGATGAGCGAATTTGGACTAATACTAAGCAAGAGACTCAAGATTTGCAAAAACTTGTAAAACAATTTCATATTTTTCCTGACTTGATTTAAAATCCCTTTGCTAGTTTTTTGGACAAGTCTCCCATTTGTTTCTGTGGGCTCCCAACTCATGATAGATTAGAAAAAAAAAAACACAAAAGTCTCCTGCTAGACACAATGACATCACCAGTAAGGTTGGAAAAGATGCAGGACCACTAAACTTGACACAGAGATAAAGATATAAGAATTTAGGCAAAAGTAATCCACGGTAGTAAGTTTTATGTCTGACTAGCACATTATGATACCATTTAATAGCAGATTTTTCATGATTATGACCTCTCACCATTAAAGGTCAATTTAAATTTTAAGTTGTTTCTATAAAAAGAGAGCGTGCAGTTATTTTAGGACTTTTATGAAAATGGTTGTGATTAAAACCACTTGGAAATTTAAGACATAAGCTTCCTCATGCATTTGGAAAGTTCTCTGATGTGGAATACTTCATGCTTACTGGAATAGAGTTGCTGCAGTGCAAGACAGAAGTGATAGCTCGAGAGACAAATGAGAACACATCAGCTGGCTGCACGCTAATATTCTGTTTTATTTTTGACAGATTGTTTGGCAAACAACAGTGAAGATTTATCAAACAACACAGAACATTTCCTCCGTTTGTTTAACCAGACCTTGACCTGCTTTGAGCATAACCTTCAGGTATTTTGTGCATTTTTTTAAACAAATGAATAATGTATAGTTGTAAGTTGGTTTTTTTTTTTTTTTTTTTTTTTGGTTTTTCAAGGTAGGGTCTCACTGTAGCTCAGGCTGACCTGGAATTCACTATGGAGTTTCAGGGTGGCCTCGAACTCACAGCCATCCTCCTACCTCTGCCTCCCGAGTGCTGGGATCAAAGGTGTGCGCCACCACTCCCGGTTTAGTTGTAAGTTTTTAGAGGAGTATTTTTTTGCTAGATCTCTATACTCTTATTTCTACTCTTTTTTTTTTTTTTTTAAAGTAGGGTCTCACTCTAGCTCAGGCTGACCTGGAATTTACTATGTAGTCTCAGGGTGGCCTCGAACTCACCACAGTCCTCCTACCTCTGCCTCCCGAGTGCTGGAATTAAAGGTGTGCACCACCACATCCAGCTATTTCTACTCTTAAATTCTTCCACTTGCAAATAATAAATCTTCAGTTCTCTCACTGGTGTAGTGAGGAGTATAGATGGTAGAAGTGATCCTGCGTACCTTCAAGTGTCTGTCATGAGCATCTGGAGAAGTAAGAAACAGGCATACATGAACTGAGACATATAGTTGTTTAGTGAAAACACAGTTGTGTCAGTCTTGACAGTAAGTTCCCTTGACTTTGTGGATGAAAGAGTAAGGCACCTGGGGGCTGGAGAGATGGCTCCGTGAGTAAAGCTCTTGCCGCTGAAGCTAGAGCATCAGAGCACACACAACACACTGGAATTGTAGCAGCTTTCTGCCATCTCAGTACACTGACGCTGACCACAAGAAGGGTGGAGGGCACAGGAGACTTTCCCTGGAAACTCACCGTGAGCCCAGCAATAAGAGCAGCTAAGAGCCTAGAGCGAGAAACCTGCCTCGAACGGAGTGGTCAGGTGAAGCTGTCCTCTGACGGCACACGTGCGTCATGGCACACACAGCCCTGACCCTACACGAGTACTAGCAAGTAACTGAAACTTTAAAAAAGAAGGAGGTACTCCACAGTGACACATGATTCTGTCTACAGGAAGCTTATTCATTGCCTCCGTCTTTGCTTAAATCTGTTTAGGCCAGCACCAGAGCCAGGTGTGATGGTTCTGGGCTACTTAGGGAAACACTATATAAAAAGGGGGTGAGGGGCTGGAGAGATGGCTTAGTGGTTAAAGTTCTTGCCTGAAAAGCCCAACAACCTGAGTTCAATTCCCCAGTGCTAACATAAAGCCAGATGCACAGATGGTACATGTGTTGCTAATTATAAAAAATAAATAGGGCTGGAGAGATAGCTTAGCGGTTAAACACTTGCCTATGAAGCCTAAGGACTCCGGTTCGAGGCTCCGTTTCCCAGGACCCACTTAGCCAGATGCACAAGGGGGCACACGCGTCTGGAGTTCGTTTGCAGCAGCTGGAGGCCCTGGCCCATTCTCTCTCTCTCTGTCTGCCTCTTCCCCTCTCTGTCTGTCACTCTCAAATAAATAAATTAAAATAAAAAACCTTAAAAATAAATAAATAAATATACAAGATGGCAGTTAAATAGTTGTCAAAGATTTTCTCCCATTCTGTAGGCTTTCTTTTCACTCTTGGAATGACTACCTTTGCTGTAGGCTTTTTTATATTAATTTATTTTTTATAGACGACTTCCATAATTGTAGACAATAAACCATGGTAATTCCCTCCCTCCCCCCACTTTCTCCTTTGGAACTCCACTCTCCATCATATCCCCTCCCCCTCTCAATCAGTCTCTTTTATTTTGATGTCATGATCTTTTCCTCCTATTATGATGGTCTTGTGTAGGTAGTGTCAGGCACTGTGAGGTCATGGATATCCAGGCCATTTTGTGTCTGCAAGAGCACTTTTTTTTTTTTTTTATTTTTGAGGTAGGATCTCACCCTGGCTCAGGCTGACCTGGAATTATGGAAGAGCGCTTTGTAAGGAGTCCAACCCTTCCTTTGACTCTTACATTCTTTCTGCCACCTCTTCTGTAATGGGCCCTGAGCCTTGGAAGATGTGATAGAGATATTGCAGTGCTGAGCACTCCTCTGTCACTTCTTCTCAGCACCATGGTGCCTTCTGAGTCATCCCAAGGTCACTGCTATCTGAAAAAGAGAAGGTTCTCTAACCAAAAGTGAGAGTAGCATTAATATATAGGTATGAACATTAAGAGAAGTGCTTACTGGGCAGTTTGGTGAGCATAGTATATACATTTAGCCAGACAGCAGCAGACGTTACCCCTAGGGTTCATGACTACCCCTGTTGTAGGTTTTCAGTATCAGGGATGTATTCCCTCCCATGGAGCGGGCCTCCAGTCCAATTAGAGGGCAAACAAACAGACATCCCACTATTGCACCTGTTGGCTCATTTAGCCTGTTTGGCCAAATATAAGTAAGGCTTGCAGTGTCCACTGTTGGGTATCTTCATTGCTGGTTTCTCTTTCTCCCATTGAACTGCATGCAGAATAGCTTCTTCTAGCTTTCTGTCAGCTGGTCTACATGGAGGAGGTTTTCAGCTCAGCTCCAGCAGGATTTCTCAGTGACCTTGCAGCCCAAGTATGTGGAGTTGCCGAAGTTTTTTTTTTTTTTTAATGCATTTATTTTGGACTTTTGGAAGTAGGGTCTTGTTCAAGTCCAGGCTAACCTGCAACTCACTCTAGCTCCAGGCTGGCCTCAAACTCATAGCAATCCTCAACCTCAGTCTGTGGAGTGCTGGTATCAGAGGTGTGTGTCACCACGCCCAGTGCTGCTGTAGCATTTTCCTATCCTAAAATCACATTTATGTATTCTTGCTATTATTTCCTGAGATGTTAGTCTTATTCAGAAAGTCATTGCCTGCATCTTTGTCTCAAAGTGCTTTCCTTATTTACTTCTCTAGTAGTTTCAAAGTTTACATTTTATATTATAGTTTATTTTATTTTTGTAGGCGAGAGAGAGAGAGAGGGAGAGAGAGAGAGAGAATAGGCACCCCAGGGCCTCTAGCCACTGCAGTTGAACTCCATTGTGTGCACCACCTCGTGCACATGTGTCACCTTGTGCGTCTGGCTTATGTGGAGAGTTGAACCTGGGTCTGTAGGCTTTACAGGCAAGCGCCTTAACCACTAAGCCATCTCTCTAGCCCTACATTATAGTTTTGTTTTGTAAATTTTTTGTTTATTTTTACTTATTTATTTGAAAGCAACGGACAGAGAGAGAGAAAGAGGCAGATAGACAGAGAGAGAATGGGCATGCCAGGGCCTCTGGCCACTGCAAACGAACTCCAGACGGGTGCACCCCCTTGTGCATCTGGCTAACGTGGGTCCTGGAGCATTGAGCCTCGAACCGGGGTCCTTAGGCTTCACAGGCAAGTGCTTAACCGCTAAGCCTTCTCTCCAGCCCTACGTTATAGTTTTTGATCCATTTGTGAATTACTTTTGTGAGGGGGAGACCTAGGGATATGGTTTAGTCTTCTCTGTGTGGATATCCAGTCTCTGGCACCGTTTGTTAGAGGCACTCTGTTCTCCAAGGTTATGTTTTGGGCACCTCTGTTGAGAATGTGATGGCTGTAGCTGCGTGGGTTCATTTCTGGGTACAGCCCGGCACTTTGCCACACCGTATACTCTCCTGTCCTCGGGGAGGGGAATGGTAAGCAGTTTACACTAATGTTTATTGTTTTACAAAATAAATGCCTTTGTCATTTTATTTTATTTTTACTAACTTATTTTTTATTTTACTTTGTCATTTTAGGGGAGCACACATGGTCTTCTCCCACCTAAAAATTACTCAGAAGTATGCAAAAACTGTAATGATGCATACAAAACCCTGAGTACCCTGTACAGTGAAATGCAGAAAATGAATGAGCTTGTGAACAAGGCTGAGCCTGGAACGCATTTGTGCATTGATGTGGAAGACGCGGTAAGTCTTCGCTGCTGGTGTGGTTTGTGTTCCGCAGGCTGGTGAATGTGCTGTCAGTGCTCATCCCCCCTTTTGGAGAAATGTGGGATATGCATATGGCGTCTTCAACCAGAAATAACAATAGTGGTTATAAAGTAATAAGACAATAAGTAATAGAAGGTAATCAGGTACCTACTTCATAAGGGAATTGGTGATTTGGTACATTTATTTTTATTTTGCATATTTTTTTTTGGAGAGAGAATTGGCACGCCAGGGCCTAGCCACTGCAGTTGAACTCCAGATGCTTGTGCCACCTAGTGGGCATGTGCGACCTTGCGCTTGCCTCACCTTTTGTGAGTCTGGCTTACGTAGGATCTGGAGAGTCCTTGGGCTTAGATAAGCCATCTCTGCAGCCCACATTTTGTTTTTCTCGACAAAAATTGAGACTATGTGCATTTTCAAGGGTGCTTACTTTGCAATTTCTTATGTACTTGTTAATTTAAAAAATATCTAGGGAGCCAGATGTGGTGGTGCATGCCTTTAATCCTAGCACTTAGGAGGCAGAGGTGGGAGGATTGCTGAGAGCTCAAGACCACCCTGAGACTCCATAGTGAATTCCAGGTCAGCCTGGGCTAGAGTGAGACCCTACCTCGAAAAACAAAAAAAAAAAAAAAAAGTAACTAGGTTTTACTACAATGGTTTTCAGAAATCACTTATTATATTACTTTCTTTATGTCTATGACAATCTGAAAATATCTATTAGTAGTCTGTCACCATAAAACACCTTGTCTCCTTGTTTAGTAGGTGGGATGAAGATGTTGCATGGCATATAGTAAGTGGTTTTGTTTTGTTTTAGACAGTCTCTCACTATGTAGGCCTGGGATGGCCTTAAACTTGCAGTGAACCTCCTGCCTCAGCTTCCCTACAGGGTTTATAGGCATGTGCCACCACACCCAGCATGGCATATAGGACTGTTTTAGTAAAGATGTGTTCATTGAGTGGTTAAAAAAAAAACTTTTTCTCCATTGTATAGCTTGTCTTTACACAGGGCACCACCAGATGGCAGTCATGCCTTCGTTGGCAATATGATGCCTGAGAATTTAGGAATTGGGGGAAACAAATTATTGTCCCAAAACAGAGAACTTGAGGTCAAAATGGATACATTTACTGGTTGAGAATGAGTGTGAGTTATCACAGCAGCTTAGAGATGGAGAACCAATAATATTCAGGATAGAAAAAAGCACTTAAACTGACTGCACATTTGGACTCGGTTTGTAGCAGGCTGTCATAATAACTAATTTTCAAGGTAGGGAATAGTCTTAACAATATTCCTGAAAATACAAAGGGTTGACATTCTGGTATACTTTGGCCAGTATTATGGGATTAGAATGTGACATTTGTGCATAATTTTATGCAGTGACTAGTGGTGAACTTGTGAACTAGCTGCTTTCTCTGGCAGAAGAAACTGTTCTCAACCATCAGTAGCTTTTAAAGGCTGCTTATTTAGTCTTAATTCTGAGAACCTGTTTTGGATTGCAACAAAAATAATTAACAAATTGAAGGCTAATGAAGTGTAAAATAGAATACTAGTGAGCTTGAGAGATGGCTTAGCAGTTAAGGCGCTTGCCTGTGAAGTCTAAGGACCCAGGTTCGATTACCCAGTACCCACATAAGCCAGATGCACAAAGTGGTACATGCATCTGGAGTTTGTTTTCCCTCGTGCACCCATTCTCTCTGTCTGCTTCTTTCTCTCTTAAAATAAAGAAAATACTTTAAAAATAGAATAATAATGTCTGTTGTTTCAGATGAACATAACTCGAAAACTTTGGAGTCGAACCTTCAACTGCTCCATCACCTGCAGTGACACAGTGTCTGTTGTCGCCGTGTCTGTGTTCATCCTCTTCCTCCCTGTTGTCTTCTACCTAAGCAGCTTTCTTCACTCGGAGCAAAAGAAGCGCAAGCTCATTCTGCGTAAGTTTCTTTTTGTAGTTACTCATGCACTTAGATGACAGCCTAATGTGTGAGGCCCTAGGTTCAAGCCTCAGCACACGAAAACAAACAACAAAAGACCTAGGCCTCTTTTGGAAATGATATACATTCTGAGAATTCAAAGTGTAGTAGTCTGAAATGGCTCTGAGCATTACATTTTACATTTATGTTGACTAGTGGAAGAGATATATGAGAATTGCACAAGTTCAGGTAACAAAAATCCAAGGCAGTGTCTCTAGGCCTTTAATTGAGAAAGCTAAATTAATACTGAATAAAGATTGCAAGGGCAGGGTAGAGGCTTTGTAGCAGGGGCTTTGCAGTCTCGACAGATTGGCAGCAGGGAGCCTTAAAGCTCCGTGGGCATTGGACTCATGGCAGAACCACAAAAAGTGCCATAGACAGGAAGATTCTGTAGCATGACCTGTCAGATTGGAATTGTGATTCCACAGACATTACTGACGTAGCACATGCTTGTGGGAGTTAATTCCTGTTCTTCCCTCCCCACTAAATAGAGCAGAGTGAGGAATCTCATCTCTCTGGAAAAGAGGGGCTCCTGGCCGGGCATGTGGTGCACGCCTTTAATCCCAGCACTCAGGAGGCAGAGGTAGGAGGATCGCTGTGAGTTCAAGGCCATCCTGAGACTACATAGTGAATTCCAGGTCAGCCTGGGCTAGAGCGAGATCCTACCTCGAAAAACCAAAAAAAAGAGGAGCTTCTGGGTGGCCTGGGCTTTTCATTTATAGAAGGAAGGGCCTTACTTCTTAAGTCTCAGTTTTTAATATTTTTTTAAAAATTTTTTTATTTTTTATAATTAACAACTTCGAGGATTGTAAACAATATCCAATGGTAATCCCCTCCCCCCCACTTTCCCCTTTGAAACTCCACTCTCCATCATATCCCCTCCCACTCTCAATCAGTCTTTTATTTTGATGTCATGATCTTTTCCTCCTCTTATGATGGTCTTGTGTAGGTAGTGTCAGGCACTGTGAGGTCATGGATACCCAGGCCATTTTGTGTCTGGAGGAGCATGTTGTGAGGAGTCCTACCCTTCCTTTGTCTCTTAACATTTTTTCCACCACCTCTTCTGCAATAGACCCTGAGCCTTGAAAGGTGTGATCGAGATATTGCAGTGCTGAGCACTCCTCTGTCACTTCTTCTCAGCACCGTGATGTCTTCTGAGTCATCCCAAGGTCACTGTCATCTGAAAAGAGAAAGTTCTCTAATGAAAAAAGTGAGAGTAGCATTAATACATGGGTATGAACATTAAGAGAAATGCTTACCCAGTGTTTGATGAGCATAGTATATACATTTAGCCAGACAGCAGCAGACATTACACCCCTAGGGCTCATGACTACCCCTGTTGTAGGTTTTCAGTATCAGGGATATAATCCCTCCCATGGAGTGGGTCTCCAGTCCAATTAGAGAGCAGTTGGTTTCCCCCAAACAGACATGCCACTACTGTACCCTGTGGCTCATTTAGCCTGTTTGGCCAAATATAAGGCTTGCAGTGTCTACTGTTGGGTATCTTCATTTCTCTCTCTCCCATTGAACTGCATGCAGATGGATTCTTCCAGCTTTCTATCAGTTGGTCTACATGGAAGAGGTTTTCAGCTCGTCTCCAGCAGGATTTCTCAGTGGCCTTGCAGCCCAAGTATGTGGAGTCTTCAGCAATAGGGTCTTCCCATCTATTCTTGGTGGGAAGCCAAGGGCCTCGGCAATGGCCTATAATGTCTTGGGGTCATCAGGGACCTCCCTGGCCAACAACTCACTGGAAGGTATCCCATCCCTGGCACTGAAAATTTTCTAGTAACAATCTATGGCTCCTATATAGTCCATTGTCCAAAAAAGTAGGTTTCCATATGATTTATTTATATCCTCTTAGATTTTGATTAGTATCACCATCTTTCCTTTACTCAGTCTCTTCCCCTGACCTCACTTAGGCCTTTTCACCCCGATTAATCTATTCTTCTGCTTACATATGCACAATACCATCCTAGTAAGTCCCCCTCTCCCTCTCTTTCTATTCCCTTTATATCTTCTTTCTAGCTTACTAGCCTCTGCTACTGAGTTTTCTTCCTACTCACACAGAAGTCCAATCATCTATAGCTTGGATCCACATATGACAGAGAACATGTAACATTTGGCTTTCTGGGCCTGGGTTATCTCAAGATCAAATATTATTCAGTCTAGAAACACTCATTTCCCTTAAATTTCTTTGGTACCTCTTCATTTAGCTTCACTTAAAAAAAGATTATCTGAGGCTGGAGAGATGGCTTAGCGGTAAAGGCACTTGCCTACTAAGCCTAAGGATCCATGTTCTACTCTCCAGATCCCACATTAGCTAGATGCACAAAGTGAGGCAAGCGCAAGGTTGCACATGCCCACTAGGTGGCATAAGTGTCTGGAGCTCAGTTGCAGTGGCTGAGGCCCTGATGTGCCAATTCTGTATCTCTCTTCTCTCTCTGTCTCTCTCAAAAAAAATTAAAGATAAAATTAAAAGATTACCTGTAGATCATTTTGAACTGAATTTGTAGTGTCTTATTACCTTACAGTGCTAGCTAAAGAGGAGTCTGCAGTGAGTTTATTTAGAAATGCACCTTAAAGGTTGCCAGCCTTCTGTAGGTTTGTTCTAGCTCCATCCCCAAAGCACTTAGAACAACAGCAAAGTGAGATGAGCCTCACTGTGGAGACACTATTTTCAGGGCCCGATGTGTCTTTAAAGCTTAGCATCTTATTTACTTGCAGATCTATTAACTTTGTGGAAAGCAATTACTACACCTAGCCAGGGTTTCTTGTTTGCTTTTACAGTAAAAGTCACCCCATCTTTCTGCTCTACAAGCAGCAAGCCTTATTCCTTGAAAGATTGTAGTTCTCCAATTCTCCTATTCTCTCTGTTTCTTTCCAAGTTAAGGTCTCACTCTAGGCCAGGCTGGCCTGGAACTCACACTGATCCTCCCACCTCTGCCTCTTGGGTGCTGGGAGTTTTGTTTGTTTGTTTGTTTGTTTTGTTTTGTTTTTATCTTCTAGGTAGGGTCTCACTCTGGCTTAGGCTGACCTGGAATTCACTATGTAGTCTCAGAGTGTCCTTGAAGTCATGGTGCTCCTCCTACCTCTGCCTCCTGAGAGCTAGAATTAAAGATATATGCCACCTATGCCCTGCTGAGTGCCGGAAGTTTTTTGTGTGTACCACTATGCCAGGCTGTTTCACTCTATTTAAAAAAAAATTTTATTTATTTACCTATTTGAGAGAGAGAATGGGTATGCCAGGGCCTCTAGCCACTGCAAATGAACTCCGTACACATGTGCCACCTTGTGCTTCTGGCTTACGTGGGTATTGGGGAATTGAACCTGGTCCTTAGGCTTCACAGGCAAGCACCTTAACCACTCAGCCATCTCTCCAACCTTCTTTTTAACCCCGCCTCCACACCCCCTTTCCACCCGTCTGCAGTTCTGTGAGCAATCCTGCTTTCAAACCTGATCTTCAGTTGTCTTTCCCCTCCCGCCTGCTGCTGCGCCCAGCGCAGCCGACATCGAATCTTCCCTGTACACAGGTACAGCGTACTCCAGTACCCCTGCTTTGATCTCTTGGCCTAGTGTTGCAGTCAGGTTCGCATTGCTGGTAGAAATCACCTGACCAAGAGCAGCTTGTGGGAAAAAGAGGTTTATTTTGGCTTATAGGCTCGAAGGGGAAGCTCCATGATGGCAGGGAAAACGATGGCATGAGCAGAGGGTGGACATCACCCCCTGGCCAACAAAGGTAGACTGTAGCAACAGGAGAGTGTGCCAAACACTGGCAAGGGGAAACTGACTAACACCCATAAGCCTGCCCCAACAATACCCCACTCCAGGAGGTCTTAATTTCCAGCTGCCATCAGCTAGGGACCTAGCATTCAGAACACCTAAATTTGTGGGAGACACCTGAATCAAACCACCACATTCTGCCCCTGGTCCCCATAAACTGATATCCATACATGATGTAAAATACAATGCATTCATCCAGCTTCAAAAATCTCCATAGTTATCGATTCCAATGATGTTCAAACATCCCCATAATCCAAGATCTTTTAACCGAGCCATAATACCAGAAAATTCCCCCCAAAAACCATAATGGCACAGAATAAATATTCACACTGCAAAAGATGGCATTGGGCATAGTAAAGAAATATTCAGCCAATACAAGATTTAAAACAACCAGGGGAAACATCAAACTCTGTAGCTTCAAGTCCAACAGCTCTAGTCAGTAACAAGTCTCCAAGTTCGATAATCCTAACCAGGAACAAGACTCTGGTATTCCAGTTCTGTCCCTCCAGTTAGGCTACTCACAGTCCTGGAAATCCATCAGGGCTGGCAGCTTTCCTTAGCAACCATCTCGTGGTCCTGTCATCTCCACTGGGTCTCCATCTGCAATCCATGGTTCATTCTCATGGCCCCATGGGTTCTCCATGCAGGCATCCAGCAAACCTGCTTCACACTGCCCATGGCCATTTCCAAAACACAAGACTGTGTTACAAACTCAATGACCCTCTCTTTCCTGCATTTCTTATACTCCATAATACCAGGTAGGGTGCCAGTTTGTTAATCCAGGGGGGAGAGTAAAGCAGACTTTGGAGAACAGGCCCCTTCCAAAGAGTCTACATTCTTCCTTTTGCCCCAGTACAGGTCAGCTGGCTGAATCTCAGTGGTGGTAATCTCTCAATTTGCAGGTGAAATGGCAGCAGTTTGGGCCCAAAGATTTCATTTTTTCTGTGCCATATCCCTCTGCTCACACCAGTCCGTTTCTGTGCAGTGCAACCCTGCACAACTTCTCAGGACACAGGCATAACAGCAAGCTTCTCACACAAACTGCCAGCCCAGTCCAAGCAAAGCTCCTTCTCACCCTCATAAGTCAAACCTCACAGTCCATAGTTCTTGCTGCATTCAGGTCTGAGTTTAACCAGAATAGTCCATCAAGCTGTACTTACAGCACTGCAAGGCGTCTCTTAGGCCAAGATTTCAAATCCTGCCACATTCCTCTTGAAAATCAGCTCTAGAAGGCCAAAGCCACACAGTCAGGTGTCTAGCAGCAATTCCACTCCTCGGTATCACTGTTGCAGTTTTCCAGGACTGTGAGTAGCCTAGCTGGAGGGGCGGAATTGGAACTCCAGAGACTTGTTGCTGTTTAGAATTACTGGATTTGGAGACTTATCACTGGCAAGACTTGTTGGACTTGGAGCTACAGTCTGGTGTTGGCCCTGTTTAAATAATGGATTGCTTGAGTATTTCTTTGCCATGCCCAGTGCCATCTTTTGCAGTGTGAATGTTTATTCTGTGCCATTATGGTTTTTTTGGGGGGGGGTTGGTATTACGGTTCAGTAAGAAGATCTTGGACTATGGGGATGTATGAACATCATTAGAATTGATAAAAACTATGAGGACTTTTAAAGTTGGGTGAATGCACTGCATTTTACATCATGTATGGTTATCAGTTTATGGGGGCCAGGGGTGGAATGTGGTGATTTGATTCAGGTGTCCCCCATAAACTTAGGTGTTCTGAATGCTAGGTTCCCAGGCTGATGGAGATTTGGGAATTAACGTCTCCTGGAGGGAGTGTATTATTGGGGGCAGGCTTATGGGTGTTATAGCCAGTTTCCCCTTGCCAGTGTTTGGCACAGTCTCCTGTTGCTATGGTCTGCCTTATGTTGGCCAGGGGATGATGTCCTGCCATCGTGGAGCTTCCCTCTTGAGCCTGTAAGCCAAACTAAACCTTTCTTCCCCCACAAGCTGCTCTTGGTTGGGTGATTTCAACCAGCAATGTGAACCTGACTGCAACACCTAGTAAAATCCATACTCCATATGGTGGATAGCCTGAAGGGAAGTTTGGATTTTGTTCCAGGCTCTGCTCTCCAAGCCCTATGTGACCCACTCCTTTCTCTTTTTAAGCTTACCACGTCTCTTCACCTCCCTGCTCTGCTACTGGAAAGTTGGTGTCTGTTCCTTCACACAACAAGCTTGATCACACTGCACCCTTTCCAGAGCCCTTCCTGCTTTCCTGACCTGACCTTTGGTATCCCAGGACTTAGCTAGAAAGTTGCTTGCTCACCCCCCCCCCAAGAATATGCCCTCCTTTCATTCTTCCTTTTCATTTGTTTTTCCTCTTTTTCTGGTTTTTCACTGTAGAGTCTTGCTCTAGCTCAGGGTGGCTTTGAACTCACAGCAGTCCTCCTACCTCTGCCTCCTGAATGCTGTGATTAAACACATGTGCCACCATGCCTGGCCCTTGTCATTTTTCACTAATGGCATATATTCTTTAAGTTAATGTGACTTAGATAATTTAGATTATTCATTTATTTGTGTATATTTAAATTTATTTTTTCAGCCCTTTTGTCTCCCTTGGTTGGACAGTAGGCTCCTTAAAAACAGGAATTTTTGTTGTTGTTTTTGAGGTAGGGTGCATGCGCCACCATGCCCGGTGGAACAGGAATATTTTTCTTGTTTACCATTATATCACCATCTAGAAATAGCCTGGCCTAAAGTAGGTGCTCAAAAATATTTGTTAAATGAAGGAACATTACAGTATAATTAGCTAACATTTCCCAAACTCTGTCCTTAAAATACTAGTCCTATGAAATGCTTTATGGAAAAATTGGGGATTAAATAAGATTGAAAATAACTCTATACCATATCCTTTTAATGAGCTATGAATAAGGTATAGACTCTGAGATAACATGTCCCCAAATCTTAGGACTTTTTATATATAAAACACCTGTTAATGTTTTACAGAACTATTATTTATAGGGGCTGGAGAGATGGCTCAGTGGTTAAGGCACTTGCCTATAAAGCCTAACAACCTGGGTTCAATTTCCCATTATCAGTGTAAAGCCAGATCCACAAAGTGGTGCATGTGTCTGGAGTTTGTAGTGGCTAGAGATCCTGGAATGTCTATTTTCTCTCTTTCTGCCCCTACCTCTCTCTCTCTCTCTCTCTCTCTCTCTTTTTCTTTCTTTCTGTTGGACATGGTGGCACATGCCTATAATCCTAACACTGGTGAGGTTGAGGCAGGAGGATCACAGTGAGTTCAAGGCCAATCTGATACTAAATAGTGAATTCCAAGTCAGCCTGGGTTAGAACGAAACCCTTTCTCCAAAAAAGAAGTATTATTTATGAAACATTTTTTAAATGCTACTACAAGCAAATAGGTCTTGTGCTGAAAAATTGTGGCTCACCTTCTCCTTCCCTTCCCCTGCCACATTGTTACTTCAGAGCTGGGGATGGAGGCCTGGCTTTGGAAACAGTAAGCAAGCTATGCACCACTGAACTCAGGCCCTGGATGGTTGGTTTGCTCATTTTCTTGTTTATTTTTGAGACACTGGCCTGGAGCTGTGTAGTTCAGGCAGACCTTGAACTCTTGGCAGTCCTCTTACCTCAGCCTCCTAAATGCTGGGATCACATTTGTGCATCACTGTGCCCAGCTCGTTACCTTTCCATTATGCTAGTATTCATCAAGCAGCTATTGAATGCTCATCAAAACGCTAGCACTGTGATAGGAATGAGGCATTAACAAAAGGCACCAGCACAATCTGTCCCCTCCAAGAGTGCACTGACTCGAAGCCAATCACTGCACCATGTGTAAAGCTGGTCACAAAGTGCAAGACCAGCTCTGCGTTAAGGGCATCGGCACTCGCTGTTAGCTGATTCTTGGGGCAGAATTTCAAAGGCAGTGTGGATTTATCAAGTAGAGACTAGAGAGGCAAGGAATGGTCTATGTACTTACTGGTATTGTTACCTGATGAGTTTATTAAGTAATTTGATGGTTAGTAAGAAGCTAGATTACTTCTAGGAATTTTAAATAAAGTAAGTAACCCCCCCCCCAAAAAAAAAACACCTTAATTTAGTTTGTCTTCTAAATTCACTGAAGGTTTAAGTACTACAGTTTTAGGGATGGACCTGAATTTGATCCCCGGTGCCCATGTTTCTTGTTGTTGTTGTTGTTGTTTTTGTTTTGTTTTTTTCAAGGTAGTGTTTCACTCTATCCCAGGCTGGCATGGAACTCCCTCTGAAGTCTCAGAGTAGCCTTGAATTCATGGTGATCCTTCTGTCTCTGCTTTCCTGAGTGCTGGGATTAAAGGTGTGCGCCACCACGCCTGGCTCCTGGTATCCACGTTGAATAAGACCAGGTAGCCTTGTTTCATTCCAGATCGTAGGAAAAAATCCTACAGGTTTCACAATTAAACATAGTCACTATATAATCTTTGTAGATATCCTTTATTAAGTGAGGAAATTCTTACTGAATTCTTTTTTTTGTTGTTGTTTTGTTTTTTTTGTTTTGTTTTTCGAGGTAGGGTCTCACTCTAGCTCAAGCTGACCTGGAATTCACTCTGCATTCTCAGGGTGGCCTCGAACTCAAGGTGATCCTCCTACCTCTGCCTCCCGAGTGTTGGGATTAAAGGTGTGCGCCATCACACCTGGCCTGAATTCTTTTAAGAGACATTTAGATTCTATCATAAACTTTTATCGCTGTTACTACTTACACATTATAGACAGTGTTGTTCATTAAGGAGTGATGACACCTGCTTTATCTGGCACTGCTTCTAACAAATGTGTAGTTTCTAGTTAACTTAGTGTTTTGAGGTTCATAGGGAAAAATAGGTTTTAATTCTTTAGAAGATTGGATCTAATCAGTTTGACCAATTAATAGACAAATTATATGACTGACATAGAAATAATGAGCAATCATTATAATTTAAAATATCATATGATACTTTTTTTTTCTTACTTAGCCAAACGACTCAAGTCAAGTACCAGTTTTGCTAACATTCAAGAAAATTCCAACTGAAACCTACAAAGTGGAGACTTGACATTGATCACATGAATGGATAGTTCAAGACACAGCTTGGTCAGAAAGAAGATAAACTGATCTGACTCTCCTTCTTCAGAGATGCAAGGACATCACATTTACTTTTCAATATGAATTCTTTTTCTTTTCCTTTGAACCCTCTTTTTAAAGATGTAGGTATCTTTAATTTCCAGGCATAGCAGTGTTATATATATTTTAAAGTGCATTTGTTACAGTAACAAAAGAGACAAGAAGTAACCTTTGTTTTATTTTAGAGATATATTATTAGTACTTGACATTTGTGGTATCTCCTTCCTAGCAGAAGTACCAAAAATACAAGTTTTTGAAGAGTAATATTTGCACATTAGTTTCAGCAAAGACTTTGAAAAAGGAGTAAATATACTTGCCAAATGATAGAAGGTCAAGTTCATTTAAATGAATCCCCACTGCAGTGTTATTGATACAGATATAATGTGTCATACATTATAAAAACATATACTCTATGTTCTTTAGCCTCCCTAAAGTCATTTTGAAACCACTAATTTAAACTTCTTTAAAATGTTTAGAAGTGATAAACCATAGTACATTTATCTTTTTAAAAGGGTTATGGTAGCTTTTTTTCTTACTTGACTTATTTGTTTGTTTGTTTATTTCGAGGCAGGGTCTCACTCCAGCATAGGCTCACCTAGAACTTACTCTGTAGTCTCAGGGTGGCCTCGAACTTGTGGCAATCCTCCTATTTCAGCCTCTCCAGTGCTGGGATTAAAGGTGTGCGCCACCATGTCCAGCCTTACTTGACTTTTATAAATAGTATATTGTGTCTTATTTTTACCTTTACTTCATAAGTAATTTGAAATCACTGGTCTGCTTTATCATATTCAGGACAAGATAGATCCTTTTTATACCAGGGGCTTGCATTGTGAATTCCATTAAGTTATTTGGCAACGAATAATTTATTGCTTCTTTAAATGAAACGTAGTGTTATCACATTCTATTTAAATTTTGATTTTGGGATTTTTTTTGGGGGGGGGTAGGCTCTCACTCTAGCCCAGGCTGACCTGGAATTCACTATGTAGTCTCAGGGTGGCTTCGAATTCCCAGCGATCCTCCAACCTCTGCCTCCCGAGTGCTGGGATTAAAGGCATGCGTCACCATGCCTGACCTAAATTTTTATTTTTATTTTTAATGGACATTTTTTCTCTTGGAAAATACAAAAATTTACAGGAAGACGAAGGAAGAATAAAAGAGCTTAAAGTTCAGAGAACAGGCAGACGTGAGGAGGCTTACTGTGAGACAGTTGGGGGCTCACTCTGGAGGTATGAATTGGGTGAGCCTCACAGTGGAAGCAGGCCAATGAAAGTGATGTTTATTTTATTTCTGTTATGTAGATAAAAGCATTAGGACTGAAGTGAAATTACATATTTCACTGTCAGAAAACAATCTTGGAATATCTTTAAAAATTTTTTTGTTTGTTTTTATTTATTTATTTGAGAGTGACAGAGAGAAAGAGGCAGAAAGAGAGAGAGAGAGAGAATGGACGCATCAGGGCCTCCAGCCACTGCAAACGAACTCCAGATGCATGTGCCACCTTGTGCATCTGTCGTGGGTCCTGGGGAATCGAGCCTCGAACCGGGGTCCTTAGGCTTCACAGGCAAGTGCTTAACTGCTAAGCCATCTCTCCAGCCCTAGAATATCTTTTGTCAGCCTTTAAAACAATGCTGTGTTTCAGAATTAATCTGTTTCATTCCTCAGAATTTTAGAGTTGAGGATGTCATTTAATTCCTTCTTGCTCTCTTGGTGGGAATACTGAGCTCCTCTGTATAGAAACAGTACTTAAGAGAATGTGAATCCCTTCATAGGCTGTAAAGTACTCTGGAGAGAAATGCAAATTTTGATAACTTTTTTTTCTCAAGGTAGGGTCTCACTGTAGCCCAGGCTGACTTGGAATTTACTATGTAGTCTTAGGCTGGCCTCAAACTCACAGCGATCCTCCTACCTCTGCCTACCGAGTGCTGGGATTAAAGGAATATGCCACCACACCCAGCAGTAACTTTTTGATGCTTACCTCCTATGTAGAGTGAGAGTGAAGGCTCATCCCGGGACATGTGACCTATCCTGGTCTGCTGTGATCCCCTTATGTGTTGCGTCAGTGCTCCTGCTGCCTGGACTGATGACGTTCTTAATTTGAAGCATGTGGTTGAGGCCATTGAAGGCAATTTTTTTATCAATGTAGAGAAACCCATTTGCATGTGCAAAGTTAGGAAGATGATGTATTTGAGTTGTAAGTAGGGCTTTTTGATCACCTTTCAAGATCATGCATTTGTAAAAAAAAAAAAAAAATCATTGCTTTTGGAAAAAAAAGCTAATAAAGACTTTTGGGCTGGGAGAATGGCATAGCTGTTAAAGGCACCTGCTTGCAAAGCTGCTGACCCTGGTTCAATTCCCCAGGACCCACATAGTCAGATGCACAAAGTAGCACATGCATCTGCAGTGAGTTTACAATGGTAAGAGGCCCTGATGTGTATGTATGCACATGTGTGCATGCACACACACACATACTCTTTCTCAAATAAAAAATAAAATTTAAATTTAAAAAATAAGCCAGACGTGGTGGCGCACACCTTTAATCCCAGCACTCGGGAGACAGAGGTATGAGAATCACCATGAGTTTGAGGCCGCCCTGAGACTACATAGTGAATTCCAGGTCAGCCAGGGCTACAGCGAGACCTTACCTCAAAAAAACCAAAAATAATAAATAAATTTAAAACATGTGTCTTATTTAACTTTTTATCTGAAAAAAAAAGCTAATAAGCACTTTAAACAAGAAAATATAGCCTTTATTATTTTCTTTTTAGAAGCTGCATCAGCAGTAAATTTCAAAAGTCAGTATTAAATGCTATCATAAAATGTGTATCTCATTTTGTAGTTATATAGAAAAATTCTATGTATAGGTCTGAATACTGAGACAGTGTTATGTGTATGCACATGAACATCTTATTTGGCATTTTACAATAAAGGAATGACAAGGAGATTGCAATGTTGTACTGGAGTTTTAAATATTCTAAAAGCTTTGGGTATCATTCAACATCACTTCTCAGTTTTTCATATATTGCATTTAAATGCTTACCTAATAATGCTGCAAATAAAGTATACATTTGTCTTTTTGTTGTTGGATTAACATATTTCGGAGTGTTTCAAAACACTTTCTCTGTCTCTGTCTCTCTGTCTCTCTGTCTCTCTCTGCACACACAGATATAAAACCTATACAGTGCTAGAGATCAGATATGGGGTCTTGTACATGCTAGGCAAGTACTCTACCACTGAGCTATCCCACTGCCTAAAGTGTAGCTCTGAGTCACTGATAACACCAGCGGTGAGTTGCAAAATGCTACTGTTGTTGTGGCTAGCATTTTCTTATGTTTCGTGGATGGACTATACTATTTTTTTTTCCTTAGAAGCATCTCATGTATTTCAGGCTGGCCTCAAACTCACCGTGTAGCCAAGGATGATCTTGAACTTACCTTCCTGCCTCCACCTCCCCAAGTGCTGAGATGACAGGCATGCACCACTGTCCTCGGTTTATGCAGTGCTGGGGACCAAGCCCAGGGCTTCCCGACCACCAGCCAAACACTCTAGCAACTGAGCTTCGTCCCCAACCCAGCAGATGCTACTCTTTACTGTAATAATTCTCCTCTTAAAGTGAAATGCTTTCTCAGAGCAACGGTGTAGTTAGGAATGTATTCCTGTCCAAAGACTTGACCTCAAATCCAAGAGACAGCACCAGCAACAGATTATGAAAACAAAAATATACTAGTTATGTAACAATTTAAAATGGGGGAAACTGTGTCCCAAACACTTGTTTTTTTCTGAACTAGAATAGCCAATTGCCATCATGTGATCATAGAATGCTAGAATTGAATAGCTCTCTACAGACCATCGAGTCTGACCTAGCCACTTCACGGATGCCTCTGGAATTCTTCACTTGAAGAGGAAGCAGAAGAACGCGGAGCTCTTTATTTGTAATAGCCATGTTTTAGACAGTCAGCTCTAAAACTGACATTTGACTAATCAAGTATTTTTGCCACTCTTACCACTGCTTCTCTTTTTAAATTCCATAAAATGGTGGTGGCACCTCTTTGTAATACCAGCAATTGAGAGAAGGAAACAGGAGGATCAGGACTTCAAGATTATACTTGGCTACATAGCAAGTTCAAAATCCTATCTGCGAGATGGCTCAGTGGTTAAGGCGCTTGCCTGCAAAGCCTAATAATCCAGGTTTTACTCACTGGTACCCATGTAAAGCCACATACACAAAGTGGTGCATTCCTCTGAAGTTCGTTTGCAGTGGCTAGAGGACCCTGGCGTGCCCTTTCTGTCTCTGTCTCTGTCTGCTTACAAATAAATATATTTAAAAAAAACCAAAAACCTCTGATTCTGCACAATAGATCTGCCCCAGGTGTCCCTTGTCACCCGAACTGTCATTCCTAGGAAGCTATCTCATCCATGAAGGTTATTTATTATAGTTATAAGGAAAAAAGTCCTTTAAGTGTCTGTAAAAAAAAATTTCCATGATTTAAAAAAAGGGGGGGCTGGAGAGATGGCTTAGCAGTTAAGGCATCTGCCTGCAAAGCCAAAGGATCCCAGTTCGATTCTCCAGGACCCATATAAGCCAGATGCATAGGGGGCATATACATCTGGAGTTAGTTTGCAGCGGATGGAGGCCCTGGTGTGCCCATTCTCTCTCTCAAATAGGTAAAATATATTTTAAAAAGATAATAAAAAAGAGCTGGTTATGTGGCACATTCCTTTAATCCCTGCACTCAAGGGGCAGAGATAGGAGGATCACTGTGAGCCAGTCTGGGTCTATAGAGTGAGTTCCAGGTCAGCCTGGGTTAGTGAGACCCTGCCTTGACAAAAAGCAAAGAATATTCAATATATATATAACAATGAGTTACATAAAGTGCTCTGACTTGTAATTTAATTTTAGTTTATAAAATTTAAAGCAAAAGTTGGTTTGAGCCAGGCTTGGTGGCGTGCACCTGTAATCCCAGCACTTGGGAGGCAGAGGTAGGAGGATTGCTGAGTTTGAGGACACCCTGAGACTACATATTGAATTCCAGGTCAGCTTGGGCTAGAGTGAGACCCTACCTCAAAAAAAAAAAAAAAAAAAAAATCAATTGGAAGCAAATCTCATAGACAAACAGCAAAGGAAAAGACATAGACAATTATAAAACACAGTTGGCCTTTGGAGTGGAAAATGAGTAGGTATTTACTCACTCAGGAGATAGAAATTGGGCCAGCGATGTAGCTCGGTGGTATAGCACCTGCCCGAAATGCTTCCTGCTCTGCGTCCCACCCAGCACTGCAAAAAGCCCCCACCCCATGCTGCCTGGTGAAACCACCTGCCACTGAAGAGAGTGGCAGATAGTGAAAGGAATGATACTGCCTGGTGTGGCATGGGAGTAATCACTGCAGGAGGCAATGGACATGGACACCAACCAAGGGGACAATTCCTAGTTACTTCAGCAGGCTTAGTTCCTGAAAGCAGAGTTGATACCAGACGGGCTGTGTTGATGAGAGCGCTTGTGGCTTTTAAGTTGAGTTGGTATACTTTTCTTTTTTCACAAGGTAGGGTCCCAGGCTGATCTGGAACTCACTGTCATCTCAGGCTGGCTTCGAACTCATGACAATCCTCCCACCTTTGCCCCCTGGGTGTTGGGATTAAAGGCATACACCACCACACCCAGCTGGTATACATTTGGATGCAGATTCACCCTTTCCATGATATCTTTTATGATTTTCTGCTCTTGGATCTTTCTTTTTTCTTTTTTAATATTTCATTTATTTGAGAGAGACACAGAGAGAGGAAGAAACAGATAGAGAGAATGGGCATGCAGAGCAATTCCAGATGCTTGCGCCACCTTGTGCATCTGGCTGATGTGGGTCCTGGGGAATCGAACCTTGGTCCTTAGGCTTCACAGGCAAGTGGCTTAACTGCTAAGCCATCCCTCCAGCCCAGATCTTTATTTTTCTTTCAATGCTTGGGGTGGAACCCAGGCCCTGGTGCATGTTATGCAAGTGCTCTGCCAGCTCCTTCATATACATGCATGCATATGTATAGCTAGTTAATTTTGCAGCAAGAGCTCATCCAGGCTGGCCTTTAACCAGGTAAGTGGCGGAGGATGACATGCCTGCACTTCCAGAGCACTGGAGATTACAGGTGTGTGCTACCGCACTGCGTTTATGCGGTGCTGGGGATTGAACCCAGGGCTTCGTGTATGTCAGGCAGCACTCCACCAACTGAACCACACCCCAGTTCCTTTCATATTTCAAGATGCAACTTGCCAGGATAGAAAAAAGCAAGGATTTTGAAATCAAACCTGAGTTTAAACCTCCATTCTCCCTTAACTTGGACAAACAGCTTAACTGAGCCTCAGTTTTCACATCAATGAAATGGGAGGTTATACTGTTTACCTCCCAAGATTACTGTGCTAATTAAATAAGATTAAGCATACAAATGCTATACAAGTACTTTTTATCATTCCAATTTTAGTGTATGTGCTGCTGAAGTGAACACAAGTACTTTTTAGTATTCAATAAGTACTAGCCCATGTTTCCCACCAGAATACACAAACTGCACTATGAGGTTTGACACTTGACACATACCCCCACGAGGTTCCCCAGGCTCTTGGTCTTTGTGATACTGTCCTTCCTCTTTTGGCTTCTAGTGCTTTTTTAAAAAATTGTATTTATTTAATTGAGAGAATCAGTGACAAAGAGAATGGGCATGCCAGGGCCTCCAGCCACTGCAAACAAACTCCAGATGCATGTGCCACCTTGTGCATCTGGCTTACGTGGTTCCTGGGGAATGGAACCTGGGTCCTTTGGCTTTGCAAGCAAATGCCTTCACCACTAAGCCATCTCTCCAGCCTATGCCTTCTAGTTCTTTCTTCATCTTCTTTCTCATTTGTACCAGCCATGCAATGGATGGTTTCAGAATCAGGGTGATACTTGTTTGAGGTGCAATATCAAAATGTATCAAAATAGCATTGCTATTTTGTATTTTACGTTGTTTTGTGTTGCAAGGCATAGCCAGCGGCATGGTGGCGCAGGCCTTTAATCCCAACACTCGGGAGGCAGAGGTAGGAGGATCCCTGTGAGTTTAAGGCCACCCTGAAAATACAGAGTGAATTCCAGGTCATCCTGGGCTAGAGTGAAATTCTACCTTGGGAAAAAGAAAAAAAAAGTCCCTCATCTGCCCATGAAAAGTAAATGGCAAAACAACAGTGCACTGGGAAGTGATAAAGGCTACCTTATATTCAGGACCCTTCCCTGTAAGCACCGGAGGTTCCAGGCTGCAGCTGGTGCTGGGTGCTGGCTATGGTGCATCATGCTGTTACACCAGCATCTTGAGTCACATAATAGCTTCTGGGCCAGCGTCCCATCTCTTTAATCTTTGCTAAGTGACTGTTTATTAGAGCTGGCTGTTGAAAAATACCACGTTAGAACGGACAGTTAAAAAATATCAACATGATGCCCATAACTGGTTTAACTTATCTTTCCTCTTCAGTAATCCCGTGCATTACCTACTGTTGGGCTGTAATGATCACGCCATTCAGCTGCAATGAGATTATCTACTTACAGCCTTGCGGGCAGAGGACGCTAATGCCGCTTTGTGTTCCGCTGGAAGGCTCCGCAGCTAAATGACAAGGGGTGTTCCTTCCTGGGTAATCAAGACAGTTTGTCACTGAGGATCAGAGCTCCCCAGCCGAGTCTCCCAGCGGAGCATTCAAAGCAGCAAATTTCTGTGTCTAAAGGTAGAGCCTGGCAGCGCTGACAGCATTCGGAATCAGACCCGTCGCCCTCATCAACTCTCAGATTACACTGCTCTTTGTGAGACACGCTCAGCGCTAATGCTGATGGAGTCCTGCCCACTGTGCAGAGACGGGGAGGAGAACTGAAAGGGGACTTGGGCATCGTCTGAAAAAATAGCACTGTGCTGCCCCAGGTGAAAGCAGGGCCCAGAAAATGAACTCCAGTTCCCCCCACCCCATGTGAATGAACAGTCGCCTGTGCTCTGCCAAGGTCAAGTTCCACTTCTTCAGTGGAAGCTTTCTAGGCTGTTTCAACCTCATCTTCTTCTCTTCAAACTCTAATTATAATCACAGTCCTCCATCACTTAAGGCTGATTATTTATTGATTTATATGAAATACCTCTGTATAGTGTGGTCCATGACTGACTGGAAGGATCTGGAACAGAGAAGCAGCTACAGCTGAGTGTCCACCAGCCCTGTCCTTGGCAGGCCTTCTTTTAAATATTTTTTAAAGTTTTATTTATTTAGGGCTGAAGAGATGGCTCAGCGGTTAAGGCGCTTGCCTGCAAAGCCCAATGGCCCAAATTCATTTCCCCAGTGCCCACATAAAGCCAGATGCACAAAGTGGTACATGCATCTGGAGTCCGTTTGCAGCATCTGGAGGCCCTGGCGTGCCAATTCTCTCTGTCTCTCTCTTCTCTCCCCCCCCCCACCTCTCTCTCTGCTTGCAAACAGACACACAATGTGATGCACATGTCTGGAGTTTGCAGTTGTCTGTGGCATGACCATACTTTTCCCCCTTCAAATAAATAAGTTTACTTATTTATTTGTAAGTAGAGAGGAATAGAGAGAAGAGAGAGAGAGAGAATGGGTGTGTCGGGGCCTCCAGCCACTGCAAATGAACTCCAGACACATGAACCACCTTGTGTGTCTGGCTTTACATGGGTACTGGGGACTCAAACCTGGGTCCTTTAGCAACGCTTGCAATGCCTTAACCACTAAGCCATCTCTCCAGCCCCAGGCCTTCCCTTTCTAAGGAGTTCATCCCGTCTTTGTGACTTACAACATCCAGGATCACTGAGAGTCAACAGAATGGCCAATAGAAGTCTATCCCTGTGCTTATTTATCTTTTTAGAAAATGTTTTTATATTTTCAAATAGAGAGAGGAGAGAGAAGAGGCATGCTAGGGTATCTTGTCATTACAAATGAACTCCAGATGCCTGTGCCACTTTGTACATCTGCCTTTATCAAGGTATCAGAGAACTGGACCCCAGTCAGCAGGCTTTGCAAGCAAGCACTTTTAAAAAAATATTCTATTTATTTATTATTTGAGAGAGGGGAAGAAAATGGCATGCCAGGGCTTCCAGCCACTGCAAACAAACTCCAGATGCATGTGCCACCATGTGCATCTGATTTACATGGGTACTGGGGAATTGAACCCAAATCCTTAGGCTTTGTAGGCAAGTGCCTTAACCACTAAGCCACCTCTCCAGCCCCGAGCAAGCACTTTTAGCCACTGAACTATGTCCCCAACCCCTGATTTATTCCTTCAATAAGTATTTATTAAGCACATATTGTGTGCTGGGTCTTGATTCTCAAGACTAAGAACTAACAAGTTCCTTTTGACCATGCAACAGAAATGGGTAAAGTTCAGAAGAGTCAGAGGAAAGCATATTTCTTCTTGCACTGTGCCCTGCACACCCGGCTGTGGAGCAGGAGCACTTGAGAGTGAGAGAGAGAGAGAGAGAGAGAGAGAGAGAGAGAGAGAGAGAGAGAGGTAGAATTGGTGTGCCAGGGCCCCAGCTACTGCAATCGAACTCCAGACAGTTGCACCACATAGTGGACATGTGCAACCTTGTGCTTGCCTCACCTTCGTGCATCTGGCTAATGTAGGATCTGGAGAGTCAAACATGGGTCCTTAGGCTTCATAGGCAAGCACCTTAAACTGCTAAGCCACATCTCTCCAGCCTTAAAATTATTTATTTATTTATTTATGTATTTATTTGCAAGCAGACAGAGAGAGAGAGAGAGAGAGTGCGGTGTGCTAAGGCCTCCAGCCACTGCAAACAAACACTGGACACATGCTCCACCTTGTGCATCTGGCTTATGTGGGTACTGGGGAATTGAACCTGGGTCCTTAGGCTTCACAGGCAAGCACCTTAACCACTGAGCCATCTCTCCAGCCTTCACTCACCCCTTCTTACCCCTGCCTGCTTTCACAGCTGGGGCAATGGCAAGCTCTTAGATTATGCTGTGAAAACTGCTATGTTCAGGTCTGCACGAGGCAGACTGGAGGGTTCCAAGCGTGCTCGTCTGGATGAAACTGAATCAGGATTCCTTCAGTGGGTGGAAAAGGCTCAGGAGGAAAGGGGAGGGTAAGTTGATGCTGGTTTTTCTGCCTAGGAATGATGACTGGGCAAAATAAACACACCTGCCTTGGGTTCACACTCCCACCCTGCAATACTGGCTTCTAGTCATAAACCATGTATTGACCCCGCTAGGAAAACGCCATGTCTCTTCCTCCCATGGGGCAGTCTGAGGCTAGCTCAGAGACATTGGAACACCTTCCCTTTGAGACAGACCTCTTGGAAAGTCTGAGTCACACTCCTTTCTTTCTTTTTTTAATCTGTTTATTTGAAGGAGGGAGAGAGAAGAGGAATTGCTGTACCAGGGCCTCCTGCCATTGCAAATGAACTCCAGGCACATGGGCCGCTTTGTGCATCTGACCTTAAGTGGGTCCTGGGGAACTGAAGCAGTGTCAGCAGGCTCTGCAAGCAAGCACTTTGAATGGCTGAGCCATCTCTCCAGCTGCTGAGTCCTACTCTTGACAGCTATGAATCTGGTCACGATGCTCCTACACCCTTGGTGGTTCATTTTCCTGCTAGAACTAGAGATTAACCAGAATCATATCCAAGAAAGACAGTACATGTATGTGCAAGCGTCCTTGTTTCTTGAGAATGGGAAGTATGATGATCAAAGTGGCTTACCTAAGCAGATAGAGCATCATTGCAAAGGCAGCACAGGGACTCCAGGACTCAGGCTCTCATTGTGACATCTCTCTTCCCTTCACTCTGTTCCCAGACTTTTCACTGCCACTCAGTATATTCCACCTCTGTTGACTGCCTCCCTGTACTTATTCTCTTCCTCTTAGGACTTCAAAAGCAAATACTACCAGTATAAAACAGTGCGGATCACATGGCATGGTGGCGCACGCCTTGAACCCAAGCACTCAGGAGGCAGAGGTAGGAGGATCGCCGTGAGTTCGAGGCCACCCTGAGATGACAGCCTGGGCTAGAGTGAGACCTTACCTCAGAAAACCTTGAAAAAAGAAAAACCACCAGCAAATGTCTCCTCCATCCCAGAATGGAAGAACAAAGAAAAATGTACAACACTGTCCTGAACACTTTTGATCTGTCCATAGTTTGCTGACACATATTTCTTAGGTAGCAATCTGCTTAAGCATTCATGTCATTTGATTGACTGTGGGCCTGTAGAAGTTTATTAAGCCTGTTTCTTTTTATTTTATTCTTCTGAAGTAAGCCCAACAGACTGGCTTTTTTAAAAAATGTGTGTGTGAGAGAGAATTGGCACACCAGGTCCTCAGCCACTGCAACCAAACTCCAGATGCTTGTGCCCCATGTGCACACGTGTGACCTTGTGTGCTTGTGTCACTTTGTGCATCTGGCTTATGTGGGACCTGGAGAGTAGAACATGAGTCCTTAGGTTTCGCAGGCAAGTGCCTTGGCCAATAAGCCATCTCTCCAGCCCTATTAAGCCTATTTCTATACGAAAAGCATATTACCCGACTTCCTTCCCTCCCCTCCCTCCTCCTTCTTTACTTTCCCTTCTGGTCTTTCTTTTTCTTCTCCTTTTTTGAATTCAGACTGTTGGCTAACTGGCAGAAATTTTACTCAAACTAGCTTAAGCCTGAAGGAGATTGATTGGGAAACCCAGGACATCATCTAGTTTCTAGTCTCACTGGACTTAGGGATTCAAAGATGGTCACCGTCTGCAGCCTCCACCCACTTGCCTGTGTTGGAGTCACTTTTCTACATCATTCCCTTTCTGGATAAAAGTTATTCTTTGTTGTTGTTGTTTTGTTTTTGTTTTTGTTTTTTGAGGTAGGGTCTCACTAGCTCAGGCTGACCTGGAATTCACTATGTAGTCTCAGGTGGCCTCGAACTCACAGCAATCCTTCTACCTCTGCCTCCCTGAGTGCTGGGATTAAAGGCGTGCGCCACCACACCTGGCTCTGGGCAAGAGTTCTGTATGCAAGCAGATGTTCACGTTCTAAGAAAAATGCCTATTTGGTTGTTCATATACTTCCAAAATTGAAGTCTCTTCTCCTCTGAATGGAAGAATCTTAGAAGAAGGGTAGTGATTGGCTGAGTCTAAGACATCCTAATTCCTAGATCAGTCACTGTGTCCAAAATAATGAGGTACTGTGATTGGCTTTTTATGCCACTGTATGCTCACATACACTGCCCCACCGCCATCACCACACACACCTCTGTGGCCAGAGGGCAGGGTCCTATTCAAAATCTTTTTTGTTTAAATATTTATTAGAGAGAGGGAGAAAGAAAATGGCTATGCCAGGGCCTCTTGCCACTGCAAACGAACTCTAGACGCATGTGCCACTTTGTAGACTTTACATGGGTACTGGGGAATCGAACCCCAGTCTGATAGGCTTTGCAAGCATGTGCCTTTAACTACTGAGCCATCTCCCAGCCTCCTACTCAAATCTCTTTAGTGGCATTCCAGTCCTAAGGATTATGGAGGGCCCACAATGCAGCAGGTCTTTGTCAGGTAAGAGTCAGGGCTACTAGCGGACTCCTTGTCCTGGTGACTAAAGGTTAAACCTGGCTGTCCCCATCTGTCCGGTGTGAGACGTATTCTGCCATTCCATTCATGGGTAATGTTAGGTTCGTCCAGATGGTTGGTGTGTTCAGCAATGTAAGACAAGGTTACTGACCCCTCCCCCTTGGACACTGCTCTACAAAGAATATGAGACACAGTACAGCTTTCTGGTTCCCTTTTCATTTGACATCATATCACCTGTGAGATGCTGGCAATTGCCTTCAAATATCCTCTTCTACTGCTTGAAATGACACGTAGAGAAGTTTTATTGGGACATATGACTTTACAGAATAAGCAAAAATTCCCCAGCCTCCCTTGTACATAACTAAGGTGGCATCTAATGGAGTTTTGACCCATAAGCTTTTGAGTAGAAATGTTAAATGGATCCTTTGATGTATTTTATTTTATTTTATTTTTTGAGGTAGGGTCTTACTCTAGCCCAGGCTGACCTGGAACTCACTAGGAAGTCTCAGGGTGGCCCTGAATTCATGGCTTCTTGGAATAGAACAGTGATGGCAAGAGCTCCACGGTCAAAGAAAGGGTGAAGGCCCCACAGAGCAGAGCAACAAAACGAGAGGACGGCACCGTGGACTTCGCGCCAGCCTGGGAGTGCTCATCTGGATTTTATGAGGAACAGGAATAAGCTTCCATCTTGACTGTGCTATTTTGTTTTGGGGGTTTCGTTCATTCACCATGAAACCTAATGCCAGAGCGTTCTGTAACTTGGGTGAAGCAGATGAAAAGTGAAGGAATTCTGTTTTATACTAAGGGACAAGTTACTAGGTTATATGGCCTAGGATGGGTGAGTGGGTGATAGCCTGGCATGAGAGGGGTGAAAAGGTAGACGCCAATTGAGGAGGGGAGTGAACTGGTAACTTAGGTGAAAGCCCTTCTTTTTTCACCCTCTTCTTTTTTTGCACTGATGTTCATATTGCTGAAATAATAGTGATACTGTTCTGTAATGTGCTTGGCTTTTAGTTTCACACTTAAGAAACACTGGACAGGGCTGGAGAGATGGCTTAGCGGTTAAGCGCTTGCCTGTGAAGCCTGAGGACCCCGGTTTGAGGCTCGGATCTCCAGGACTCACGTTAGCCAGATGCACAAGGGGGTGCACGAGTCTGGAGTTCGTTTGCAGTGGCTGGAGGCCCTGGCGCACCCATTCTTTCTTTCCATCCGCCTCTTTCTCTCTCTGTCTGTTACTGTCAAATAAATAAATGAAAACAAACAAAAAATAAAATAAAATAAAATAAGAAACACTGGACAATTAATATATAAACAGGCCTCAGTTTCCAATGGAAATACACCTAAAAGTAAGAATAAGAAGAAGTGCTTAGGCTGCAGAGATGGCTCAGTGGTTAAAGGCGCCAGACAGACTTTTAGCAGTAAGTAAGTATTCCTGGCATGCCCAGCCCTCCCTCCACACCATTGTGCAAATAAATCATCTTTGTTGTTGCTTTTCCAGGTAGGGTCTCCCTCAAGCCCAGGCTGACCTGTAATTCATTGTGTATTCTCAGAGTAGCCTCAGAGTGGCAATCTACCTACCTCTGCCTCCCAAGTGCTAGGATTAAATACGTGTGCCCCCACGCCCAGGCCTAATAAACAATTATTTTTTTTAAAAAAAGCTCTAATTTATTGAACTTTCTGTGTTAAGCACTGTGTTGTCCCAGGTGCTTTAACATTATTTCATTTAATTTGAAAAACCATCAAATGAGTTAACCCCTGTTTTCTGGATGAGAAAAGCTAACACTTGTAGACAAGCACATCTAGGAGTTGAGCATAAAGAATAATTGACATGAGCCCAAAGCCCACATTCCTTAACAATCAGTGGGCTGAGGCTGAGAAGAGAGTATGTTCTGTAATTCCAGTCGTTCAGTAGCTTCATTTTGAAAGGGAGTTGGTGTATCACTGAGTGTTCCCACAGAAAACAGAATTCAACCTACACAGTGAAGTGATTTCAGTTGAAGGGCTTCCATGGAGATGTGGGCAGAGTTAAGAAAATGAAGGAATTTTGAGGCACCCAGAGTCCAGCCTCAGCGGGAAGCTATTATTTTCCTCAGGGTTGAGGGGGTAAGGGAGACAGTGGTATGGGAGCCTAACGAGGCGGGCGCCTGCTGGGAGCCACTGGTGCCACTTAGCTCCTCCCACCCTCTGCCTGAAGGGGTCCAGCTGTCTCTTGGGGCTCAGAGAAGAGCAGAGAAACATGGAGAAGGGATCTTGGGGGCTACAACAGTACTGTGAGCCAGCCACCTTTCAAACTTCTAGCCAGGCGTGGTAGCACACACCTTTAATCCTGGCACTCAGGAGGCAGAGGTAGGAGGACGGCTGGGAGTCTGAGGCCATCCTGGAACTACAGAGTGAGTTCCAGGCCAACCTGGGCTAAAGTGAGACACTACCTTAAAAAAAAAAAAGTAAAAGAAACTTCTAGAAAGTAGATTCTCTAGACCATTCTTTGAGGAAAAAAAGCCACAGGATTGAGGGCAGCTGTCAGAGTTCAGGACCACGTAGTTTCTTACCCACCCACAGTGGGTATAGAAAGCCTGCTGTGCAGAATCGTCACTTGGTATGGGCTGCTTATTCTGCAGATCCTCTTTGTCTAATCTTCCATGCTGCCTCTCCAGCCATTGTTTCCCACCCGCCCAACGTGCTCTAGCTCAGGCTCACCTGGCACTCTGTAGTCCCAGGCTGGCCTCGAACTCACAGCTATCCTTCTACTTCTGCCTCCCGAGTGCTGGGATTAAAGGCGTGTGCCACCACGCCCCGCTTCTAGCCATGTTTTAGGACAAGCTCTGCCTCCGTCGCTCCCCTCCACCGGTGCTGCGGGGAAGAGAAGCTTCTGCCAGAGCACAGAAGGGGATGGACAATGGTCCAATAACCTGTACCCATGACTAAAATGCATTTCTTTGCCCCTGCCTCTCATTTCTTGAGACAAAGTCTCTTATTATTTACTTATTTGAGAGAGAGAATGGGCACACCAGGGCCTCTAACCACTGCAAACAAACTCCAGACGCATGCACTACCTTGTGCATTTGGCTTATGTGGGTCCTGGAGAATTGAACCTGGGTTTTTTGGCTTTGCAGGCAAGCACCTTAACTGCTAAGCCATCTCTCCAGCCCATGTTCCATATTTTTAATAAAGTTTGCAGTAAGAAAATATATTATTGGAAGGAAAAGATAAGTTCTGATCATACAAAGCTTCTGGGACACCTGTGTAGTATAACTGACCTACAACATAATTTGGTTGCAATGAGAAAAAGTTTGAAAGAAATCTCAGCAGTCTACATGGTGCAAGTCAAAACTTTTATTTTATTTTTAATTAAAAAAAATTTTTTTGTTTGTTTTTTCGAGGTAGGGTTTCACTCTCAGGCTGACCTGGAATTCACTATGTAGACTCAGGGTGGCCTTGAACTCACAGTGATCCTCTTACCTCAGCCTCCCAAATGCTGGGATTAAAGGCATGAGGCACCATGACTGGCTAACTCAAGGCTTTTATAAGCAGATGTTGCCACCTTTGGAGCCTTAAGAAAATAACATCAAGTTCTCAGGCAAATGATTACATCATATTCTTAGGAAATATGAAAACTAATGAGTCATTCTTTTCAAAAATATGGTGGTGAAATCACATTGCCTTTTTAAAAATATTATTCAAGCCGGGTGTGGTATCTGTGTATGGGCACACACATGTCACAGTGCGGAAGAGGGGGTCAGAGGACAACCTCAGGGTGTTTCTCCTTTGGAGACAGCGTCTCTGTCATTTTGCCCCTACTGGTTGCAGATTCTCCCGGCTCAGCCTGGCTTTGCAGTAGGCGTCTTGGAATTACAGCCATGTTGTGTTGAACTTTCCATGAACACTGAGGAAGATCAAACACAATATGCCACAAGGACTGGCAGGCTAGCAAGCATCCTTAACTACCCCGTGTGTGTTTGTGTGTGTGTGTGTGTCTTTTGCTTAAAAAGTAGTATTGGTGGGCTGGAGAGATGGCTTAAAGTTAAGGCATTTGCCTTCAAAGCCAAAGGACCCAGGTTCAATTCTACAGGACCCACAAAAGCCAGATGCACAAGGAGGCACATGCATCTGGCATTCACTTACATTGGCTGAAGGCCCTGGCGTGCCCATTCTCTCTCTCCATCTCTCTCTCTCTCTCTGAAATAAAGTTAATAAAATTAAAAAAAAAAAAAAGAAAAGTAGTATCGGGTGTGGTGGTACATGCCTGAAATCTCAACACTCAGGAGACCCAGAGGAGAGGAGCAAAAGTTGGAGGCCTGGTCACATGATGGGAGGGGAGGGGAGTGCTGAGCACAGGGGAGGGGATAGGCATGAGCACACGCACACACACACACACACACACACACACACACAGAGAGAAGTTAATTTTATTTAGTTATTTATTTTGTTTTTGGTTTTTGGAGGTAGGGTCTTGCTCTAGCCCAGGTTGACCTGGAATTCACTATGTAGTCTCAGGGTGGCCTCGAACTCACAGTGATCCTCCTACCTCTGCCTCCCAAGTGCTGGGATTAAAGATGTGCATACACCACCACGCCCAGCTATTAATTTCAAAAAATAAAATAAAGTAAACATTTTCAGATCTTCAGTTTAGCTTTTGCCATGTTACACTAAAAGAAAATGAAGACCTCTGAAAAATGTTGACATTTATGGTGCATTTCTTTTTCTCTTCTCTCCTCTCCTCTTTTCTTCCTTCCTTTTCTTTCTTTCCTTCCTTTTCTTTCTCTCCTTCCTTATCTTTCTCCCTCCTTATTTCCTTTCTTTCTTTTTGAGACAAGGTCTCATGTAGCCCAGGATGACCTTGAACTTCTGATCCTTCTGCCTCTACCTTTAGTTCTGGGGTTACAGGCGTGCATACCACACCTGCTTCATTTGGTGTTGGGGATCAAACCCAGGGCTTCATGCATGCTAGGCAAGTACTCTACCAACCGAGCTCCATCCTGTGGGATATTTCTTTACTTTAGCATATGAGTTACAATTACTTAATAAGTCAGAATTTTCCATATAAAGTTAAGCAGATTTCTAGTCTTCAGAGATTTCTGTCTCTATAACACACACACACACACTCAGAGATTCACAGCATACATATAATGTTAATATTAAAGGCTCTGAGAAATATGATAATAAATAAGCCTCATTAACCTACCCTTAAAAAAAAACCCTTCCTAGGGCTGGAGAGATGGCTTAGCAGTTAAGGTGTTTGTGAAGTCTAAGGACCCAGAATTAATTCCCCACGACCCACATAAGCCAGATGCACAAGGTAAAGCATGCATCTAGAGTTCATTTGCAGTGGCTAAAGGCCTTGACATGCCCATTTTTCTTTCTTTCTTTCTTTCTTCCTTCCTTCCTTCCTTCCTTCCTTCCTTCCTTCCTTCCTTCCTTTGTCTTTCTATCTATCTATCTATCTATCTATCTATCTATCTATCTACCTACCTACTTACCTACCTACCTGTCTCTCTTTTAATAAATAAAAACCTTTCTAATCTCTCATGTAAGTTATTAAGAAAAAATAAAAGTGGAGCTGGAGTGATGGCTTAGCGGTTAAGGTGCTTGCCTGCAAAGCCAAAGAACCCAGGTTAGATTCCCCAGGACCCAGGTAAGCCAGATGCACAAGGGGGCACACGCATCTGCAGTTCATTTGCAGTGGCTGGAGGCCCTGGCATGCCCATTCTCTCCCCTCCCCTCTCTCTACCTATTTCTATATCTCTCTCGCAAATAAATAAATTAATTTAAATATTTTTTAAAAAAAGAGAAAAACTAAAAGCATGTTTTAGGAAGTGCAGCCTTGAACTAAACGTCCTTTAAGTACAGTAGAGCTCATTGTAAAGACTTTTTTTTGTTGTCATGTTGTTTTGAAATTTTTAAGCCACCCAAAAGGAATCTGGTTTCAAGGAAGGTTGGGACCAAGTCTAATCTTTACACCGATGACCTGCCCGTGTGTCACATGACCAGCTCCCACACAAATCCATCCCTGGGAGCCTGGCTTTGTTCTGCGCTCATGAACCTTTTCCCGTGTTCACACACCATGCATCCCCAAGAACTTCCTCAGAAGTTCCTGACCTCCTCCACCCAAGCTTTTCCCTGATCTCTTATTTTGGGTTTATAAAAATCCCTCCAGAAGAACATACTAAAATAGGACACTTGATACCTCTCCGGTGTTGACTCCCTCCCTCTCTTTGAATCACATTTACCCCGTAAGTTCTATCTCTTTGGGCTCCTCAAGAAATAATCTGACCAAATTCAGCTTCTGCCAAAGCTCTGGTGCTGGATGCTGGCCACTCATTCATTTATCGAAGAAATATCGCCAGCCCCCTAGGACAAGGCAGGCAGTGTGCCAGGCACTTGGCTGCAACAGCAGTGACCCCTGATGGAAGGAAGTGGGCCTGACCTCACAGAACTTGGCATCTAAGGACAATGCCAATACAGTGCTCTGTGCCCGGAATAGCACCTAGGTCAGGACCCCCAGCTGGAAACCGAGCATGACCAATCATTCACCATTAGTGAGAATAGAACTTGATTTGTAAGAAGGAAATATGTTTTATTTATAAACATAAATTGGGGGCAAAAAGATGGTTCAGTGGTTAAAGGCACTTGCTTCCAAAACCTACTGGTCAGGGTTTGACTTTCCAGGACCCACATAAAGCCAGATGCACAAAATGACCTGTGCATCTGGAGTTTGATTGCAGTTGTAGGAGGCCCTGGCATGCCCATTCTCTGTCTCTCTCTCTCTTTGTCTCTCTCTCTCTCTCTCAAATAAATAAATAAAAATGTTTTAAAAACCTTAAATTGCATACCCTTCTAACTGTGCATGGTGGTGCATGTCTTCAGCACTTGGAAGGCAGAGGTAGGATTGCCATGAGTTTGAGCCCAACCTAGGGCTACAGAGTCCATGTCAGCCTGGGCTACAGCGAAACTCTACCTCAAAAAAAAAAAAAAAATTGCAACCTGGCATGGTGGCGCATGCCTTTAATCCCAGCACTCAGAAGGCAGAGGTAGGAGGATCTCCATGAGTTCAAGGCCACCTTGAGACTACATAGTGAATTCCAGGTCAGCTTGGGCAAGAGTGAGACCCTGCCTAGAAAAAAAAAAAATTGCAGGGCTGGAGAGATGGCTTAGCAGTTAAGGCACTTGCCTGCAAAGCCAAAGGACCAGGCTCAATTTCCCAAGACCCACATAAGCCAGAGGAACAAGGGTACACACATGTCTTGAGTTTGTTTGCAGTGGCTGGAGGCCCTGGTGCACCCATTCTCTCTCTCTCTTTCTCTCTCTCTCTTTCCTTGCCTATTTCTCTCTCTCTCTCAAATAGATAGACTAAAATAAACTATTTAAAAAATCGCATACCCTTAAATTGAGTGGTTACCGTTTTTAAAAAAATATTTTTATCTATTTATTTGCATGTAAAGAGAGATAGAAGAGAGACAAAGAGATAGAGATAATGGGCGCACCAGGGCCTCCAGCCTCCAGAAGCATGCACCACTGTGCATTACCTGGGTACTGGAGAATTGAACTCGGGTTGTTAGACTATGCAGGCAAACACCTTGGCTGATGAGCCATCTCTCCAACCCTGAGTGGTTATTGTTTTAATAAGTAATTCTAATGCTCTATGGAAAGAGAATTTGACTACAAAAGCACAATGATTCCCCTCTGAAGTTGCCACTGTTGCTAGTGATATAACCTAGCTTACTTGGTGTAATTGCAGTAAAATAAATGGAGACCAAGAGAAAGCTTTCTGGGGCTAAGCAGCTGGCTCATTGGATTAAACACTTGCTGCTCAAGCAGGAGTGCATGAGTTCAGTTCTCTGGACCTCAAGTGAACAGGCAGAAGCTGTGGCAGACTTCTGTTATTCTAGCACACTGCTTGTGAGAAGGGAAGCAGGCAGGAGAGCTTCCCTGAATCTCATGACAAGCGCAGCAAAGAACAACAGCAGAGTGAGAATCCGGAGAGAGAAACCCTGCTGGGTGAGGACCAACCCAAAAGTTGTCCTCGGTCTTCTACATACGTGCCATCACACACACACACTGACACATACACACACAGAAATAAAAATAATAATAATGATGATGATGTAAATAAGAAAAGGCTTCCATAGGCTGGAATAATTCAAAATAGTTCGGATAGCAAGTGAATGGCATGTATTTCTCTAGAGAGAGACAAAAGTTTGTTATGGAAAACATTTGGGCACAAACTCTTTCAAAGTGAAGACTGGGGAGCTGGAGAGATAGCTTAGTGGCCTGCAAAGCCTAAGTACCCAGGTTTGATTCTCCAGGTCCCATGTAAGCAGAGGCACATGGTGGCTCACGTGTCTGGAGTTCATGTGCAGTGGCTAGAGGCCCTGGTGTGCCCATTCTCCCTTCTCTCTCTCTCTAATAAATAAATAGATAAAAAATTTAAAAAATAAAATGAAGACTGTGTGTGTGTGTGTGTGTGTTTTAAATTATTTCTCTGGGTGGGTTTGGGAAGAACTGCTGGGTTTGGATAACTTTATTCTTAATTTTTAAAACTTTTTAAAAAATTCTTTTTTTCTATTTTATTTCTTATTTGAGAGAGAGAGAAAGAAATGGACCGGGGGGGCCGGGGGGGAATGGGCATGCCAGTGCCTTTGGCCGCTGCAAATGAACTCCAGATGTGTGTGCCCCCTTGTGCATCTGGTTTATGTGGGTCCTGGGCAATCGAACCTGGGTCCTTTGACTTTGCAGGCAAGCGCCTTAACCAATAAGCCATCTCTCTAGCCCTTTTTAAACTTTTTATTAACAGCCTCCATACATGCACACAACATACCATGACCCTGAATGAAGGTTTGGATAGCTTTAAAGAGCAATGTTTTGGGGACTGGGCACTGAAGACTTGGGTTTAGGCAGACAGAAGTCTCTTTCGCCCTGTTTTTGTGAACATGGAATTCACCTCATGGCCGTTTCTTTCTTGCCCTGCCCTCACTGAGACTAGACGGCTCAGCCATCCTCTCCAGCAAGGCTGGTGGGCTTAGGGGCTGGGGCGAGGCGTGGCTTTGACAGTGGCCGCAAGGGAAGGCAGGCCTTTGAGTCCTGATGCTGTCGGGAAAAGTTTCCTGCCTCGTCAGCTTTAGAAGAGCAGTTATCAGCACAACCAGGGCACCGAGGCAGGGAGAGACGCAGAGGACTGGTGGCGGACAGGTGGCACGGGCTCCCCTACAAGGCACGTGCCCATTTCCATAAAGGTGTGGCCACTAAGCCCCAGCCAGCTTTCCCCACCGACAACGGATGCTGCCCCACTCTGCAACGACAGCCCGCCTCGTGACCCTGGTCTCACCGTGGTTCATTCTCTTCTTTACATACTCCCCAGTAGAAGAACGTGCAGTAGATCCCAAACTTGATTCCTGATTTTTCATCTCATTATAAATAGGGACCACTGACGGCCGCGTTGCTCATACTACACTACAGAGACCTTTCCCAGTGTGCCTTATGCGGGCTAGCACCCGTGCTTGTCAGCTTTTACCTCCAACGTGTGTCCACTTCTCTGCTAAATTTGTCTCCTTTTCCTTGCGCAGCCACCCGGTGGCTCACTTGCAATGTCGCGTCGTGAGCTCGCGCAGCACCCTGTAGCGCCCTCTGCTGCCTCCTGCTGGAATTGCTGTTCGTTCACCTGCCTCTCCGGCGCCTGCTCTGGGTCTGGTTTCTTGAACAGATGAAGAAATTTGAGGAAGGCTCTTTTCTAAGCCGCTGCCAGAGAGTGCAGGTTGTGAATTCTATCTAATGTGCCCGACAAGAGCAGCCCTTCCTGCCAGGTGTGGTGGCTCACACCTGTTATCCCAGAACTTGGCAGGCTGAGGCAGGTGGATTGCCATGAGTTCAAGGCCAGCTTGAGCTGTAGAGTGAAAACACCTCTCAAAACAACAACAACAAAAGAATCTTTCCCTGGGTCTGGTGTCTAGACACCCAAAATACTCTCCAGATGACTGTGGTGGCATGCGCCTTTAATCCCAGGACTATGGAGGCTGAAGTAGGAGGATCACCATGAGTTCAAAGCTATCTTGGGTCACAGAGTGAGTTCCATGTCAGCCTGGGCTACTGTGAGACCCTGCCTCAAAAGAAAACAAAAACAACCCCAAATCTATTTCTTTTGTTTGTTTGTTTGTTTATTTTTATTTATTTATTTGAGAGCGACAGACAGACAAGAGAGAGAAAGAATGAGAGAAAGAGAATGGGTGCACCAGGGCCTGCAGCCACTACAAACGAACTCCAGACGCGTGCGCCCCCTTGTGCATCTGACTTACGTGGGTTCTGGGGAATCGAGCCTCGAACTGGGATCCTTAGGGTTCACAGGCAAGCGCTTAACCACTAAGCCATCTCTCCAGCCCCCAAATTTCTTTCTTTCTTTTTGTTTTAATTTTTTTTTGTTTATTTATTTGAGAGCGACAGACAGACACAGAGAGAAAGTGGCAGACAGAGAGACAGAGAGAATGGGCGCACCAGGGATCCAGCCACTACAAACGAACTCCAGAGGCATGCGTCACCTTGTGCATCTGGCTTACGTGGGTCCTGGGGAATCAAGCCTCGAAGCTGGATCCTTAGGCTTCACAGGCAAGCACTTAACCGCTAAGCCATCTCTCCAGGCCCCACCCCCCAATCTATTGCTGAGGATAACTTGTTCTGAAATGAATCCAAACCAGATTAGCCAGTAAAAGATAAGACTTGATTTAGAGCCAAGAATCTTTTCTAAACTTCACCTATCAAAATATCTTTGGGGCAGCCATCTGTTGTTAAAATCCCTGTTGCGAAAGGTTTAAAGAAGTTTTGGGATAAACTGAACAACTGGGCTGTTTTTGAGCGAAGGTTCCTCGGAGCAGTCCATACACTGAGAAGCTATCCTTTAACCTTTTGAACTTCAGGATCAGAGTGTCAGGGGAGGAAGGACAGTCACTTTCATATCTGGATGACTTGGATGCTGGCCATGCAATGTCTGAATGACCTATCGCCTTGTTTCTTGGTCTTATCTCTCCAGCTCTCAGTCTTTCTCTGATTTAGTGTTCACTTATGCTTGTGCCAGCAGGTGCACAGCAGAAAAGATAAATGCTCTGAAAACTAATTCAGTATTTCTAAAGAAGTTTAATTGGGGCTGGGCATGGTGGCGCACGCCTTTAATCCCAGCACTCAGGAGACAGAGGTAGGAGGATCGCTGTGAGTTCAAGGCCACCCTGAGACTACGTAGTTAATTCCAGGTCAGCCTGAGCCAGAGTGAGACCCTACCTCAAAAAAAAAAACCAAAAACAAAAATAAAAAGTTTAATTGGGAACAGGTTGGCTTAACAACACCATGTCGAAAACTTGTCTGAACTCTTATTTTTCTTACATTGTTCTCTCTTCTTACCTCATTTGTTTTTTTCATTATATTTCCTTTATCCTTCCTTAGAAATATCTCCTTCCGGGCTGGAAGGATTGGTTAGTGGTTAGGGCACTTGCTGGCAAAAGCCAAAAATACCCAGGTTCAATTCCCTGGTACCCACATAAAGCTGGATGTACAAGGTGGCACGTGCATCTGGAGTTCATTTGTAGTGGCTAGATGCCCTGATGTGCCCATTCTCTCCCCCACCTCTCTCTCTCTCTCTCTCTCTCTCTCTCTCAAATAAATAAATACAAATATAAAAGAAATACATCTTTAAAAAAAAAGAAATATATCTTTCTTTGGGCTGGAGAGATGGCTCAGTGGTTAAAAGTGCTTGCTTGCAAAGCCTGACAGCCTAGGTTTGCCCTTGGTTCAAATTCCCAAGCACAAGGTGGCATATGTGTCTGGAGTTCACTTGCAGTGGCAGGAAGCCCTGACACACCCATTCTCTCTCACACACATAAATAAGTAAATATCTTAAAGAATCTTTTATTTATTTGCAAGCAGAAAGAGATAAAAGAGAGACAAACAGAGGGAACCGGTGTGCCAGGGCCTCCAGCCACTGCAAACTCCTGATGCATACGCTACTTTGTACGTCTAGCTTGATGTGGGTACTAGGGAATTGAACCTGGGTCATCAGGCTTTGCAGGCAAGCACCTTAACTACTGAACCATCTCTCCAGCCCCCATAAGTAAATATTTTTATAAAGAAATACCTCCTTACTTTTAGATTTGCTTTCAGAATGAGAAGGCCTCCAAGAAACTCCAGTATCTGGCATACTATCTCATGAGGGGGAAACTGAGGCTCACAGGTACAAAATAATTTGTCTCTGAGAGTGAGAAGCCAAGTCTTTTGGCTCATGGCCAAAATGCTTTCAGTACATAAAGTTGCCTTACTTCTAAGATAATAGTAATAAGAAAGACAGGGGATGTACACATTGATATAGTGCTTGCCTAGTATGCACGAGGCCCTGAGTTCAATCTCAAGTACTAAAAAAAAAAAAAAAAAAAAAAATGCCGGGCATGGTGGTGCACATCTTTAATCCCAGTACTCAGGAGGCAGAGGTAGGAGGATCACCATGAGTTCAAGGTCACCCTGAGACTACAGAGTGAATTCCAGGTCAGTCTGAGCTAGAGTGAGACCCTACCTCGAAAAACCAAAAAAAAAAAAAAAAAAAAAAAAGTAGCCAAGTATGGTGGTGTACACCTTTAATCCCAGCACTCAGTATGCTGAGGTAGGAGGATCTCTGTGAGGTTAAGGCCAGCCTGAGACTACTACACAGTGAATTCCAGGTCTCAGCCTGGGCTAAAGTGAGACCCTAAATTGAAAAACTACATATATGTAAAGAGAAGGAAAGCTCCAGTAGGCGTATGGTTATGTTGTTGTTTGTTTGTTGCAGGGTCTTTTTGAGACCGGGTCCACATTGTAGCCCAGGCTGGCAGGCTGGCATAGAATTTTCAGTCCTACTTTAGCCTTCTGCTAGGATTGCAGGAGTGCACCACCATGCCCAGCTATCCAATCATTGTGGGAAAAAAATTCTCTTAATGTGTCAGCTGCCCAGTATTGCTCAAGAACCCACTGAGCAGTGGGGAAGCTCTGTAGGCCAGGCTGAATTTTGCAGCTCATTGCATAGCCCAGGATCGTCTCAGACTTGTGCCAGTCCTCCTACTTCAGCCTCTTCAGTGCTGGGATTAGAGATGTAAGACATCCCACGTGACTCAAAACATGTCTTATTCAAGTGTTCCATAAAAATGAAAGCAGAAGCCGGGCATGGTGGTGCATGCCTTTAATCCCAGCACTCAGGAGGCAGAGGTAGGAAGATCACTGTGAGTTTGAAGCCACTCTGAGACTACATAGTGAATTCCAGGTCAGCCCGAGCTAGAGTGAGACCCTACCTCAAAAAACCAATAAATAAAGAAAGAAAGAATAAAAATAAAAATGAAAGCAGAGATGACAGAGGAACTCCCAGCAGTAAGACAGGCTTCTAGTTGCTGGGGAAGGAATGTGAGAGACTCCAGTCAGAATCCAGCAATCAACCCAGTCAGTTTTCATATCCTACATCTCCTTCTATATTTATTAACCTGCATTAACCTGTTGTAGTTGCCTTTGCATTGCTGGGACAAAACACCCAATCAAAAGCAGCTGATAGCAGGAAAGGGTTTATTGGCTTACAGTCTCAAGGGAAGCTTTTCAAATTTATTTTTATTTTTTATTTTTTTGGTTTTTTGAGGTACAATCTCACTCTAGCCCAGGCTGACCTGGAATTCACTATGTAGTCTCAGGGTGGCCTTGAACTCATGGTGATCCTCCTACCTCTGCCTCCGAAGTGCTGGGATTAAAGGCATGTGCCACCACGCCCCGCTTGAGGGAAGCTTTATGTTGGCAGGGGGGAACGCATGGCACAAGCAGAGGCTAGACATCACTTCTGCCACAGCAGGTGGAAAATAGCAGTAAGTGACATGCCCGGCAACACACCTCCTCCAGCAAGGCTCCGCCTCCCAAATTGCCTCCAGTTCAGGACCAAGCACTCAGAACTAATGAGTTTATGGGGGATATCTGATTCAAACTGCCACAGTACCCAAGGTCAATTGAAGCAAGCTTGGACCCACTCTGTTCTTGCCCCATATCACTTTCTTTTTGTTTCTCCTCGCTTTCCTTTTTTTTTTCCTTTCCCAAGAACATGATCTAGCCTGGGTTGCACAGTCTCTGCACCTCCATCTCCCGAGAGATGGGGCTGTTCTACATTATCTGAAAGCATATCTTTACTTCTCTCTCTTTTCAGTCTACTTTACACCAAAACTCCCCATTACCTCCTCTTTTTTTTGTCCCTATAGTACTTCCTTGTACTTACGTTCCCTCTTCTATGTTCTATGTTCTCTGTATCATTCAATATTAATTGTAAGCTTATCTCTTTTTTTCTTCTTTTTCTTTCCACTTATACCCACAATAGTTTTTTTTTTTTCCAAGGCAGGGTCTCACTCTAGCTCAGGCTGACCTGGAATTCACTGTGTAGTCTCAGGGTGGCCTCGAACTCATGGTGATCCTCCTACCTCTGCTTCCTGAGTGCTGGGATTAAAGGCATGTGCCACCATGGCCAGCTTACTTAACATATTAATACATGTAATATTATCAATATCCCTTTCACTTCACAAATTGGCACCTAAGGGGTGATTGTTTTGTAGTTGGCTATTGTAGTGGGTCTACCCCTGGACAGTGAGTGTTGTTGCAGGCAGTATTCGACTCACAGGGAAACACTAGGTATCCTGAACACTATTCTAAGAAAGGAAGATAATACATTAACCTTATTACAACACAATCCCTCCTGAACATTGTAAACATTCCACTGAAAAAAGAAAGATGACCTAAATTAAAAATAAAGATCAGGGCTCGAGAGATGGCTTAGCAGTTAAGGCACTTGCCTGCAAAGCCAAAGGACCCATGTTCAACTCCCCAGGACCCATGTAAGCCAGATGCACAAGGGGGCCTGTGCATCTGGGGTTTGTTTGCAGTGGCTAGAGGCCCTGGCATACCCATTTTCTCTCCCTCCCTCCCTCCCTCTCTCTCTCTCTCTACCTGCCTACTTCTGTATCTCTCTCTCAAATAAATAAATAAAAATATTAAAAAATAAATAAAAACCAGCCAATTACCTGACTCTTGATGCATGAATCTAAATGCAAAATCAAAAGTAACACACCCAAGAAAAAACAAGACAATTCGTCTCCTTCAAAAACTACCAGTCCCAGAGCAATCCCCCTGGTAATAGTGGCTTAGACAAAATTCTAGACAAGGCATTCAAAAGAATATAAATATGTTCAAAGGAACAAAAGAGGACACAAACTACTGAAGGAATTCTAAAAGAACACAAACAACTGAATGAAGAAAGTAAATATAGGATAAGAAAATGGAATTCAGGGCTGGAGGGATGGCTTAGCAGTTAAGGCATTTGCCTGCAAAGCCAAAGGACCCAGGTTTGATTCCCCAGTACCCACATTAACCAGATGCAAAAGGGGACGCACACATCTGGAATTCGTTTGCAGTGGCTGGAGGCCCTGGCGTGCCCATTCTCTCTTTCTCCCTCTCTCTCTCTCTCTCCCTCTTTCTCTGTCAAATAAATAAATAAAAATATTAAAAAGAAAATGGAATTCAATAAAGAGATAGAAATACTAAAGAAAACCCAAACTGCAATGCTGGCAATAAAACTCTAGTGAGTCAAATAAAGAACTCAGCATAAAGCCTCATCCACAGGTAGGATCATGGGGGGAGCAGAATACCAGGTCTTGAAGAACACTGTCAACGACAGCAATAAATATTTTTTTTAATGCATGAACAGGGTTGGAGAGATGGTTCAGCTGTTAAGATGCTTGCCTGCAGAGCCTAACCACCCAAGTTCAATTCCCCAGTACCCATCTGAAGCCAGACGCACAAAGTGGCACATGTATCTGAAGTTTGCAGTGGCTAGAAGCCCTGGTATGCCCATTCTTTTTCCATGTCTATCCTTGAAAATAAGTTAAAATGTTTTTTTTTTTTTAAAAGGGTTGAGAAATGGCTTAGAGGTTAAGGCATTTGCCTGTGAAGTCTAAGGACCCAGGTTTGATTCCCCAATACCCACATAAGCCAGATACACAAGTTGGTGTATGTGTCTAGAGTTCATTTGCAATATCTGGAGGCCCTGGCATGCCCATTCTCTCTATCTGTCTGTCTCTCAAATAAATAAATAAATAAATAAAATATTTGAAAAAAATATAAAAATACAGAAAATGCCTGAACAGAATATGCAAAGTCTTGGGAATTATGAATTATTAGTATAGAAGAAGAAGAATTCCATGTCATTGGCATAAAAATATTTTCAGTGCAATAATAGCAGAAGATTTCCAAAATCTAGGAAAAGAGAGACCCATCCAGGTATAAGAGGCATGTAGAACACCAAATAGGCAGGAGCAGAAAAGAAACTTCTCATGTCATATTAAAGTTAACTCTAAATATGAGAACAAAGAAAATGTATTGACAACTGAAAGAGAGAAGCATCAAGTCACATATAAAGTTGGGGCTGTAAAAGTAAGAGCTGATTTCTCAGAGGAAACTGTGAAGCCAGAAGAACTTAGAATGATGCATTTCAAGTTCTGAAAGAACACAGCTGCCAGCCCAGACTGCTATATCCACCAACTGTCTGTCATAATTGATGGGGAAAGGACAATGATAAAAGCAGGTTCAAGAAAGTTATGACCATTAAGTCAGATATGTAAAGGGTATTAGAAGGAATTCTTCAGACTAATGATATGATAAACATATTCAAGAGGCTAGAAGGAAAAAAAAACAAATGATCCTAGAACTATAGTTAAGCCAGTAAGGATTAAGGCAAAAAAACACAAAACACTTTTAAAAAATGGGCTGGAGTGATGGCTCAGCAGTTAAAGGCATTTGTGTGATGGGCCAGGTTCAATTCCCCAGAACACACATCAAGCCTAATGCACAAAGTGGTGCATACAACTGGATTTTGTTTGCAGCAGCTAGAGGCTCTGGTGCATGTACCCATTCTCTCTCCCCCTCTCTCTCCTTACAAATAAATAAATAAAAATTAAAAAACAAGATCTAGGATAACCTACTCAGTACCTCCCCTGTTTTATATAGGAGCTTCTTTCTCCTACTAAGCTCTATAAATAAATATTTGCTCTGCATGTCTTAAAATACCAGACTGGGGGGCTGGAGAGATGGCTTAGTGGTTAAGCGCTTGCCTGTGAAACCTAAGGACCCCAGTTCGAGGCTTGATTCCCCAGGACCCATGTTAGCCAGATGCACAAGGGGCGCAAGCATCTGGAGTTCGTTTGCAGTGGCTGGACGCCCTAGCGCGCCCATTCTCTCTCTCTCTCTCTCTCTCTCTCTCTCTCTCTCTGCCTTTCTCTCTGTGTTTGTCACTCTCAAATCAATAAATAAATAATGAACAAAAAAAAAATTAAAAACCAGACTGGGGCTGGGGAGATGGCTTAGTGGTTAAGGTACTTGCTGACAAAGCCAAAGGACCCAGGTTCTATTCCCCAGGAGCTACATAAGCCAGATGCAAAAGGTGGCGTATGTATATAGAGTTCATTTGCAGTGGCTGGAGGCTCTGGTGTGCCCACTCTCTCTCTCTCTCTCTTTCTCTCTCAAATAAATAAATAAAAATAAAAATATTTTTAAAAAACACACAGAATCCATCTCTTTTCTACCTCCAAGAAAGACAGCTCATCATCAAAGACAGATACTGTTTTAGGAGAAATAATGGGAAAATATATTCAAGAAAATGGAACTAGGAAACAAGTAGATGTCACTATTCTAATATCCAAAAAAAATTTGATTTCAAAACAAAAACTAGCCAGAAAGTATAAAGAAGGGTACTTTATTCCGATTAAAGGAGCAATCCATCAAGAGAACATTATAATTCAAAACACATGCACAATGAACATAAGTGCACCCAATTTTATAGAACAAATGCTACTAGATATAAAGTCACATATTTACCCCAACACAGTAATAGTGGACAAATTCAGTCTTCCATTTTCATCAGTAGAAGTGACACTGAATACTCAGCCCTAAAGGGGACATCTGTATCACCACTCCAAGGCTCAAGGGACATAGCAGAAGGAGCGGAAAGGATGTAGGAGTTGAAGGAAAGAGGTAGAGTGGCGTGGAGCACGGACTCCTGGGCATGACATGGCTGATGCGCTCTTGAACTCACGGCAGCTGGGATCATCTGCACAAGATCTGTTCAAGATTGGGCTTTTGAACATCCTCTCATGAGGTGGGAAGAAAGAAAAAACCCTCCCTGAGGATTTATACACAGTTAATGGTTGATAGGGGAAGGAGAGACATTTTTTTTCCTAGTGTAGCCCACTACCAAGGTGCCCATGATCCTATGAACAACTTCTCACTCATGCTTCTGTAAGTAACACTAATAAAACTCATTGGGTCATTAAAAAAAAAAAAAAAAAAGAGGGCTAGAGAGATGGCTTAGTGGTTAAGGTACTTGCCTTCAAAGCCAAATGACCCCAAGTTCTATTCCCCAGGACCCACGTAAGCCAGATACACAAGGTGGTACATGTGTCTGGAGTTCATTTGCAGTGGCTGGAGACCCTGACATGCCAATTCTCTCTCACACTATATGTCTCTCTCTCTCTCAAAATAAATAGATAAAATAAAAATTTTTAAAAGAAGAAAAAACAATAAGAAGAGAGAGAGAGAGAGAGAGAGTCAGTGTGATGGCTCCCACCTTTAATCCTAGCATTTGGGAGGCTGAGGCAGGAAGATCACCATGAGTTCAAGGCTACCCTGGGCTACAGAGTGCATTCTAGATCAGCCTGGGCTAAAATGAGACCCTGCCTCAAAAAACAATAACAACAAAAGAAGAAGAAAGAATGAAAGCAAGCAAGAAAGAAATAAAGAAGAAAAGAAGGTAGGTAGGTGCTGGATATGGTGGCACATGCCCTCGGGAGGCAGAGAGATAGGAGGATCACTGTGAGTTTGAGGCCAGCCTGAGACTACATAGTGAATTCCAATACAGGCCATTGCCAAGGCTCTTGGTTGCCTAGCAGAACTAGATGGTAAGAACTCTATTGCAGAAGACACCACGTGCTTCATTTGCAGGTCACGAAGAAATCAGGATGCTGGAAGCCTCCTCCCTGATGACTAGCTGTCAGAATGCTGGAAAGTGCTATGCAGCGTGTTGGGGAGAAAAGTCACTGGTGGTCAGCAGTGGGTTCTGCAAGCTACAACGCTGGCCAGCCAGCCAAAATGTGCTAGCTGGTGCAACGGTGGCATGTATGTTATGAGGGAAGACCACCTGGTCCCTAATTAGATTTGAGGCATGCTCTGTGGGAGGGAATTCATACGTAGTACTGAAAAACTTAGTCAAAAGCCTACAGCTAGCAGGGTGTGGTGCCACATGCCTTTAGCTCCAGCACTTGGGAGGCCAAGATAGGAGTTGTAGAGTACTAAGTGAGACATCTCTATTATACCTTCCTGTGGAAGAGGTGGCAGAAAAAATCCACAAGAGCCAAAGGATGGGGAAGAGTGTTGTGGAATGCTGTCTTTTTTTATTTGCTAGGAGAGAAGAGAGAGAGAGAGAGAGAGATAGAATATGGATGCACCAGCGCTTCTCACTTCTGCAAACGAACTCTAGTCACACGTGCTACTTTGTGCACTTGGCTTTACATGGGTACTGGGGAATTGAACCTGGCAGTCAGGCTTTGAAAGCAAGTGCCTTTAACTGCTGAGCCATCTCTCCAGCCCCTTGAATGCTATCTTACAGACACAAAGTGGCCACTGCATTCATGACCTCACAGTGGCTGTCACTACCTGTACATGACCTGCATAATATGAGGGGGGGGGTGAAGATGTTGATGTCAAAATAGAAGTGGAGCTAGTTGGAAAGAAGAGTTCAGTGAGGTGGCTGGGGAAGGGGAGATAAAGAAGGAAGGATGCATTGTGTGTATGTATGGAGGTTGCCCATAAAAAGTGGTGCACACCTTTAATCCCAGCACTTGGGAGGCAGAGGTGGGAGGATCACCATGAATTCGAGGCCACCCTGAGACTACATAGTGAATTCCAGGTCAGCCTGGACCAGAGTGAGACCCTACCTCAAAAAAAAAAAAAAAAAAAGTTTAAAGGAAAGAATTTCAAGCAGGGCATGGTGGCACACACCTTTAATCTCAGCACTCAGGAGGCAGAGGTAGGAGGATTGCCGTGAGTTTGAGGCCATCCTGATACTACATAATGAATTCCAGGTCAGCCTGGGCTAGAGTGAGTGAGATCCTACCTCGAAAAACCAAAAAAAAAAAAAAAAAATTTCATTGTCTTACCTGCTGACAGCTTAGCTGGCATATTGGAGGTGCTTGATAACTTGTTAACTATAGAAATAAGCTGCGCCATTGTCGAATGTTGTTCAAATAGCAATGGACTCTAATTGCAATGTCAACTGGAATTGGAGTTGTCTGCCAGGAATGAAGTCCCCAAGAACATCACTGTGGGAGGGAAGACACATGAGCTCATCAGTCCAAGAAAAGCGCTTCTAATAGCAGCTCTTGCTAAACCTGACGGGCAGTCCCATGGCCCCTTGTTAGGGTCTCATGTCTTAAAAGGCACACACAGCCTTAGGGGTTTGTCACTTGTCTGTCTGGGTCCCTCAACAGGAGAATGTCCAAGCAGCACTAGAAGCAGTAATGTGCCCATTAATGGTGCACGCTAGAGACGTGGAGGCAAGCAAGCCACTACTTCCTTCTTTTTAAAACATATTTTAAGCCGGGCGTGGAGGCGCAAGCCTTTAATCCCAGCACTCGCGAGGCAGAGGTAGGAGGATCGCCGTGAGTTCCAGGCCACCCTGAGACTACATAGTAAATTCCAGGTCAGCCTGAGCTAGAGTGAAACTCTACCTCGAAAAACAAACAAACAAATTATTTAGCTGGGCGTGGTGGCGCACGCCTTTAATCTCAGCACTAGGGTTGGGGGGGGGGAGGCAGAGGTAGGAGGATCACCATGAGTTCAAGGCCACCCTGAGGCTACATAGTGAATTCCAGGTCAGCCTGAACTAGAGTGAGACCCTACCTCAAAAAATATATATATATTTATTTGCAAACAGTGATAGACGAGAGACAGAGAGAATGGGCACACCAGGTTCTCCAGCCGCTGCCAATGAATTCCAGATGCATGTGCCACTTGGTGCATCTAGCTTTACGTGGGTATTGGGGAGTTGAACCTGGGTTGTTGGGCTTTGCAGGTAAACACCTTAGCCTCTGAGCTGTCTCTCCAGCCCCACCATTTCCTTCTCTAAGATTCTTGGAATCTAACAGGGAAGATACAAGGTGCTTTACTTTTCGTATTGCCCAGACAGAGCACTGGGTTTTTCATGAATACCTGCAGCTGTCTGCGTCTGCAAGGCAGTGCCGCTCTGCAGTTTGCGATTCTGAAGTGGCTCATGTCCACACCAAGGCTGACATGCGAGTGCTTAGCGGCAAGCTTAGCATCCAAACTAGAAACGATCTAAAAGCCCACCCCCTGCTGAATGAACAAACTGTATAAATTTACCAAGCTCATTCTACTGTGCACTTAAACTAGGTGAATTTTATCATACAGAATTTTTGTTGTTGTTGTTGTTTTTCAAGGTAGAGTCTCACTCTAGCTCAGGCTACCTGGAATTCACTAGGTAGTCTCAGGGTGGCCTTGAACTCACAGCCATCCTCCTACTTCTGCCTCACAAGTGCTGGGATTAAAGGCGTGCTCCACCAGACCAGACATCCTCTTTCTGTTCTCCTTTCACGAGCACAGGTCATGGGGCTGCTCAAAGATTCTAGACTCATCTGCAGTCTTTTTATTGAGATAGGCTCTCCATAGCCAGGCAAGTGCTGGGATTATAGGCTAGGTGTTCATGTGTGCCATTTTTTTTTTTTTTTTTTTGACCTGGGATCATGCTGTGTAAACAAGGCTAGCCTCCTGCAGCAATCTCCCTGCCTGAGCCTCCCAAGTGTGGAGATTCCAGGAGTGAGCCACCACTCCCAGGTTCATTTGTGCTCCTCTTGGGAGCTGGTTATAGGCGGGGAGGCACGCGCGGACTCAGAGGAGAGCTTGGCAGTAGGAGAGGCAGAAGTCAGAAGGAAAAGCTCCGACTGACATGTGAGCTACCGAGTAGTGTCAACAACAGCTGACCCATCATGAGACCTTGGGAAGAAAGCCAATGGGACTCCTGGCTCAGAGCTTCTCATGCCCAGCAAGCCCTCTGCTAGGTGCTTGCAAACAGATTGACTCACATAATAGAGTAGTTTGGTAATCTGTCATAATACCATAAGCCACAGACCCCCAGACTTTGACCCCTCACAGGTATAATAAGCTTCTTTATTCAGCCCCACATGACCTCCCCGTAGGGAGGGAGGAAAGGAACCCTTCTAATTACATAACCTGAGCGAGCACAAAGCCTTACATTCATTAGCAACAATCTCATAAGCGGGCTCTTTTTACTAGCCTGTTAGCTAATTGACAGTTAAGACTTTGTATTAATAACATACTGCAGCCAAGCATGGCTTAATCTGACAGTTTTATTAAAAATGGAGGCTAGCTCTGCAAGCCGGCATGGCTGCCCGCCTTTATGTAGGAGTCTCGCTGGTGGAGGCTCTTACGGTAAGACGATATGGAAGGTATAACATTGCAGAACACTGCTCTCCCAGGTCGAAGTCCAGGAGTCAGCGGAGCCACGCCCCTGAGGACAGGTGATGTTCTCACTGTGCCACATCTGAATAAGGAAGTAATTTTTGCCCATGTTTTCTTAAAATCTTACAGAGTTCACGTGTTCTGGGCCAAATTATTCAGGAAGTGGATAATCCTTACCCCTTTGGCTTCTTTTCCCCTCTCACCTTCTTTCTTAATGTTTTTAAAATTTTATTTATTTACTTATTTGACAGAGAGAAAGAGGCAGATATAGGAAGAGAATGGACACACCAGGGCCTCTAGCCACTGGGAAAAACAAAAACAAAGCAACAACAAAAACAAACTAAACAAACAAACAAACCCTCCAGACACATGCACCATCTTGTGCATCTGGTTTATGTGGGTACTGGTGAATCAAACCTGGGTCCTTAGGCTTTGTAGGCAAGCACCTTTACCGCTAAGCCATCTCTCCAGCCCCTTGAATTTTATTTTATCTCATATTTTTTAAAGTATAGAGAGAACTATTTCTCAAATCACTAGCAATTCCCATCAAACATTTTGTAAGGGGCTGGAGAGATGGTTCAGCAGTTAAGATGTAGTCTCAGGCTGGCCTCAAACTCTCAGCGATCCTCTTACCTCTGCCTCCCAAATGCTGGGATTAAAGGTGCGTACCACCACGCCCAGCCAGTATTGCTTTTGATATGTTTTCTTTTTGCAAAGAATCGGATATACGAGGCAGATTGACAAGTTCCAATAAGGGAACGCTCTCAGTTTTAGTAAGAGAGGTTTCTCTTTTCAGATAGTGGAGACTTCTTGGGAGACTCATTACTCATCCAAGTGCTCAGGAGAAGTAGCAGTTGAGTGTTCAGCACTTAGTAAGACATCTCTATCACACCCTCCAGTGGTTCAGGGACTGTAGAGAAGAGGTGAAAAATGTGAGAGCCAAAGGAAGGGAAGGAATGCTGTGAAATGCAGTCTTCCTGACACAAAGTGAGCATTGTATTCATGACCGCACAGCAGCTGTGGTTACCTGAATAATATTAGACCGATAACCAGTTTTTTTGTGGATGTTGCAGGAGGGGAAAAAAAAAGATACCAATCAACATAGAAGGGGAAGTAACAGTAAAGAAGAGGGAGTTCAGTGGGGAAAGTGGGGAAAGGGATTGTATAATTTTTTTAAGTATATTGTTTTGTTTTACTATAACAATAAATAAATAAGACAAATTCTACTTTTTCCCAGATTGTATCACTAAACAATAATTCTAGAAATAATTAGTTAAATATTTATTGCTAAAAATGTATGGCCAATGTCAATAGATTTTTTTATTCATTTTTTCAGTTGTTTTGAGGTAGGGTCTCACTCTAGCCCAGACATAGCTGGATCTGACTTTGTTGTCCCAGGCTGGCCTCAAACAGTGATCCCTCTGCCTCCAGAGTTACTGGGATTAAAGACATATGCCACCACACCTGGTTAGGTTTTTTTTTTTTTTAAAAAAAAAATAACAAAATCAGAATTTTATGACAATTTTTCAGTTAATGTTAAAAATTTGTCATAAGAGCTGGAGAGATGGCTCAGTGGTTGAAGGCACTTGCTTGCAAAGCCTGATGACCTGGGTTCAATTTCCCAGTACCCACATAAAGTCAGGTGTACAAAGTGGTGCATGCATCTGGAGCTCATCAGGAAATCAGCACCCTTGCTTGTTTCGCCAATTTTTCTTAGTTTCAGCCGGGGCCCTTTGGAGGTATGATGGGGTGGCTCTCTCCTTAGGATCTACATCTATCTGAAAAAGAGAAGCAGATTCTCCAACGGAGAGTAAGTTAGCACCAGGACAAAAGAGATAACCCTTACTTTTTTTATAGAGAATTTAATAGGTGTAGGCCCTCTTGTAGCCCATGATTGATGGTAGCTTGATATTGGAGAGTGGGCTTATGTTTGGATATGGAGTTCATCTGCACTGGCAGAAGGTCTTGGTGCACCCATACTCACTTTCTCTCTCTCAAATAAATATTTTAAAGAAATCTGTCTTAAGAGAAGTTCACTGTTTTCTAATTTGCCATAAACCACCTTACATTGGCCAACCATGACTTTCTATTACACTGACAAGAAATAGAAATGAAGCCTAGAGAATTGAAAGGGATGATAGTAAGCCCTTCCACAGTTACACTTAAAAATTGTTTTATTAGCTGGGTGTGGTGGTACATGCCTTTAATCCCAGCACTTGGAAGGCAGAAGTAGGAGGATTGCCATAAATTTGAGTGCAACCTGAGACTACATAGTGAATTCCAGATCAGCCTGAGCTAGAGTGAGACTCTACCTCGGGGGGATATATAATTTATTTGCAGGGAGAGAGAGAGGAGAGGGTGCATTAGGGCCTCCAGCCACTGCAAATAAACTCCAGATGTATGTACTACTCTGTGCATCTGGCCTATGTGGGTACTGGGGAATTGAACATGGGTCATTAGGCTTTGCAGGCAAGTGCCTTAACTGCTGAGCCATCTTTCCAGCGCCTCACAGTAACTCTTAACATATGTCCCAATAAATTTTTCAAGTACCTAGTTTATAGCTGATTTTTTTTTGGGGGGGGGGTGGTTTTCAAGGTAGAGTCTCTCTCACTCTAGCTCAGGTTGACCTGGAATTCACTATGTAGTCTAAGAGTGGCCTTGAACTCACAGCTATCCTCCTACCTCTGCCTCCCAAGTGCTGGGATTAAACACATGTGCCACCACGCCTGGCCTTTAAAGAAAATAAATAGAATTGCCTTTCTACCATAAATAGTTGGAAATTAGACAAGGTATTTGAAATGGCAATGTGTATATGAGGATGGATGAAGTCCCACAGATCACTGATGGTCTGTTAATTTTCATTTTTTTAAATTTCTTTTTTCTCTATGTATTTCATTTTGGATATTTACTTCAAACTGACCAAACTGCAATGTCTAATCTGCTATCGATCTCACACAGTTCAGACATTAGAAGCTTTAATGTCTAGATTTGTCTTTTAATATCTTTGCTTTTTTTTTTTTTTTTTTTTTTTTTTTTTTTTTTTTTTGGTTTCTTGAGGTAGGGTTTCACTCTAGTCCAGGCTGGCCTGAAATTCACTATGTAGTCTCAGGGTGACCTCGAACTCATGATGATCCTCCTACCTCTGCCTCCCGAGTGCTGGGATTAAAGGCATATGCCACCACGTCCAGCTCATATCTTTGCTTTTTAAAGATAAGGTTTTGCTATATTACCCATCCACTTTGAACTCCTGGGTTCAAAGGATCCTCCTGCCTTAGTGTCATTTTTAAAAATGTATCCCAGAACTCAGGAGGCAGAGGTAGGAGGATTGCCATGAGTTCGAGGCCACCCTGAGACTACATAGTGAATTCCGGGTCAGCCTGAGCCAGAACCCTACCTTGAACCCCCCCCCTAAAAAAAAGAATAAATAAAAATGTATTTATTTGGTTGCATGTGTGTGTGCATATGTGTGAGTGCAAGTGTAAACATGCCATGGCATGCGTGTAGAGGCATGCATCAGAGAGCAGCTTTTGGGTCAGTCCTTGCCTTCCACCTCCTTTGAAGAAGGGTCTCTCCTTCGTCCCTGCTCCATTCACACACTTCTCACTGTAGGCGGGCACCCTGGGATTTCAGAAGCCTGCCACATCTTCCAGCTTTTACATGGGGTCTTGGGAGTCAACTCACTCAGAGCTGTGCAGCAAGTGCTTTATCCACTGAGCCATCGCCCCTACCCCCGAACTGAATGTGGTGGTTTGAATGTAAAATATTTTCCATAGGTTAACATGTTTGAACATATGGTCTCCAGGTGGGTGCTGTTTGGGAAGGTTATTGTAGTCAGCTGCACATTACTGGGATGAAACAGACACAGTTTGTGGAAAGAAGGAATTTATTTGACGCTTACAAGTCCAGGAGAAGTTCCATAATGTCTAAAGAGGCTGGTTCCCTTTCATACATCCACGGAGAGAAAAATCCACCCGCAGCACCATAAGCAAGCAAGCACAAAACCAGCAGCAAATAGCAGGGAGCCAGGTATCTCAGACTTCTCTGCATACCTTTGGGCTAGAAATCAGTTCTGCCCCCCAGTGACACCTCTCTTGGCCAGGCAGCTAGAAATCCAAGTTTTAACAAAACACCTGAGTCTATTGGGGGCCATACATTCAAACTACCACAGTTACGAAACCTTTAGCAGATGGAGCACTGCTCTGGAGGAAGGGTGTCACTGAGGGAGGAGGGGCGGACCCAGAAGTGTTACAGCCCAGCCCTGCTTGCTGTTCTCACTTTCTACTTCCTCCATGCTGATGTGATGATGGGACACTGGCTTCCTACTCCTGCCATGCTTTGCCAGCCATGATGGACTCTACCCCCTAGAACTGTAAGCCAAAATAAGCTCTTTCCTTCCCTACTTCCTTCTGGTCAAGTATTTTGTCTCAGCAATGAGAAAGTAACTGAAGCTGGGTGTGGTGGCGCATGCCTTTAATCCCAGCACTTGGGAGGCAGAGGTAGGAGCATCACCACTGAGTTCAAGGCCACCCTGAGACTACATAGTGAATTGCAGGTCAGTCTGGGCTAGAGTGAAACCATACCTCGAAAACCAAAAACCAAAACAACAATGACAAAAAAGTAACTGATGTACTGGATTTTGGAATAAGTGGCAAATATAATTTTAATAATTGTTTCATTGCCCTGTTTGCTAATTTTAACATCTGTGCCACTTCTGGATTTTGGAATGACTAGTTTGCCTTCTCATAGAGAGTCATGTATCCTTGCTTCTTGTTACACCTGTAATATGTGTTCTGATGGAAGGCATCATAAATTCTACCGTGTTCATTGATATCTGCTTTTGAATTTCTATAAATGTCTTTGTATGCTATTTTGAAGTAAATGTGATTAAATTATAAGAGATTATTTAGTCCTTTTGAGTCTCAGGTTTTTTTTTTTTCTTCCTATTTGCAAGCAGAGAAAAAGAAAGGGGGGGAATGGGCATGCCAAAGCATCTGGCCACTTTAGATGAACTCCAGTTACACACACCACTTTATGTACCTGGCTTTACATAGGTACTAAGGAATTGAACCCAGGCTGTCAGACTTCTCAAGCAAATACTCCTGATAAGAACTCTGCTGAATATATGAAGGGAATTCTCTGAAAATCTCTGAATTTCTTTCCATGGGCAACTCATTTTTCTCAGCCTGTCTGACCTCTTTTTTTTTTTTTTACATTGTTATTTATTTACTTATTTATTTGCAAGCAGAGTGAGACAGACAGAGGAGAAAGAGAGAGAGAGAGACAGAGAGAGGGGAGAGAGAGAGAAAAAAATAGGTATACTAGGGCCTCCAGCCACTGCAAATGAACTCCAGATGCATGCACCACTTTGTGTAACTGGCTTTACATGGGTACTGGGGAATTGAACCAGGGTTGTTAGGCTTTGTAGGCAATTGCCTTAACCACTGGACCATCTCTCCAGCCCATGAGCTCTTAACTCTAGTCTTCCAAGACTTTTTTTAATACTTTTTTCTTTATGAGAAAATTAATGGGCACATCAGGGCCTCCAGCAGCTGCAAACGAACTCCAGATGTATATGCCCCCTTGTGCATCTGGCTTACATGGGTCCTGGGGAATCGAGCTTGGGTCCTTTGGCTTTGCAGGCAAATGCCTTACCCACTAATCCATCTCTCCAGCCCCTTTTCAAGATTCTTAACTCTGCCTCCTCAACTCAAACTGTCAAACACAGTCTGCCTGGGTTACACCTCTCTTTCCTGAGGGTTGGTGGTGCACGCCTTTAATCCCAGCATTCAGGAGGCAGAGGTGGGAGGATTGCCATGAGTTCGAGGCCACCCTGAGAATACAGAGTGAATTCCAGGTCAGCCTGGACTAGAGTGAGACCCTACCTCGAAAAAACCAAAAAAAAAAAAAAAGAAAGAAAGAAAAAGGAAAAACAAAAAGAATGTAAGAGTCAAGCCAGGCATGGTGGCACATGCCTTTAGTCCCAGCACTCGGGAGGCAGAGGTAGGAGGATTACCATGAGTTTGAGGCCACCCTGAGACCACATAGTGAATTCCAGGACAGCCTGGGCTAGAACGAGACCCTACCTTGAAAAAAACAAAGCAAAACAAAAAGAATGTAAGAGCCAAAGGAAGGGGAGGACTGCTTACAATACTGTCATCCAGACACAAAGTGGCCTTGTGTCATGACCTCACCGTGGCTGATGCTACCTACACAAGACCTGCATAATAGGAGGGAAAAATGATGACAACAAAATAGAAGAGAGACCAGTCGGAAAGAAGAGATTGAATGCCGGGGAGAATTTGAGAGGGGGTAAAGGGAGGGTAGTGGAAGGGGATTGTGCTCATTGTTTATAGTTATGGAAGTTCTCAATAAAAACATTTTAAAATTTTAAAAAAGGAGAGCCTGTCTCAGGGAAATACATGGGAGAGTGGTCAAGAAGGAAGCCAAAGGCTTCCTCTGGCCTCTGTGTCCATGTGCAGGGCATGTACACATCTGTACACATGTGTATACGCCATATGTAAACACACTACACACACACACACACACATGCTATGTGTGGTGGCACATGCTGGGGAGGTGGAGACCGGCAGTGACTGGGGCTCACTGGTCAGTCAGTCTAGCCTAACTGGTGAGTTCCAGGCCAGTGAGGTAGATGATGTTCTTGAAGAATGACACATAGGTTGTTCTCTGGTTTCTACATACATGTGCACACATATGCACCCAGGCACACAGAAATACACGGCACGCATGTGCTTACTCATGCACACACAAAGATTACAGCAAAATCTAACACACAACAATATAAAATTCACATTTGGCATCTAATAAAAGTTACCAGGCATGTAAAACAGAAAAATGTAACTGATATGCAAGAGATAAGTCAATTATTAGAAACAGATCCTAAGGGGCTGAAGAGATTGCTCAGTGGCTAAGGCATTTGCCTGCAAAGCCTAAGGACCTGGGTTAAATTCCCCAGTACCTATGTAAAGCCAGATGCACAAGGTGGTGCATGCATCTGATCTCCATAAATATAGGGCTAAATATTTTGTCTGGCAATATTACCTCATACATGGTAGGAATATAAGAAATACTATTAGCTGGGTGTGGTGGCGCACGCCTTTAATCCCAGCACTCAGGAGGCAGTGGTAGGAGGATTGCCATAAGTTCGAGGCCACCCTGAGATGACATAGTGAATTCCAGGTCAGCCTGGGCTAGAGTAAGACCCTACCTCAAAAAACCAAAAAAACAAAAAACAAAAAACAAAAAACTATTTACTGTTCATAGCCTCTCTTAACACTAGCTATTCCCCCCAAACTTTCCACATCCAATATTTATTGTTTTAAGTTCTTTTTTGTTTTGTTTTGTTCTGTTTTGCTTTCTTGAGGTAGGCTCTCACTCTAACCCAGGCTGACCTGGAACTCACTCTGTACTCCCAAGATGGCCTCGAACTCAGTGATCCTCCTACCTCTGCCTCCCAAGTGCACACACCTTGGACTGGCTTGAACAAACTCCTCTTTCTGGTGTTTGCAGTTGTATTTTGCCATGACTATATATGTTTTCTACTATTGCAAAGCCGTTTGCACGTGTTTATTTTTACACATCTTTAAACATTTCTGTTCATAATGTGAGCAGAGAATATAAAGGAAATACGATGCCTAAATAAAAACAATAAAGTAGATCTGGGCATGTTGACATTCCCTTTAATCACAGCACACTGGAAACATAGGCTGGAGGATTAGGGGTTCAAGGTCTTCCTCTATGATATAGCCAGTTTGAGGCCAACCTGGGCTACCTGAAAACTTGTCTCAAAGAGCAAAAATTAAAAAAGAAAAAAAAACACAAACAAGCTGGGTGTGGTGGCACACACCTTTAATCCCAGCACTGGTAGATCACCATGAATTTGAGGCCACCCTGAGACTACAGAGTGAATTCCAGGTCAGCCTAGGCTAGAGTGAGGCCCTAACTCTAAAAACCAAAACAAAAACCAGCTGAATAAATAAACAAAAAGTTCGACTAATTTGGGTTTGCATGGATCTCACTCTGTAGCTCAGGTTGACCTCCAACTCCTCTGGCCCCAGCCTGCTGGGATTAGAGACATGAGCCACCATAACTACTTCACTAATTATGTTCACATAGCAGGGACCATTTGACTACCTAAAGAATGTAAGAATTTGTCCCCCCTTTTTTTTTTCTTACACATTTATTTGTCACTAGTTGAGCTAGGCATGGTGGTGCACGCCTTTAATCCCAGAACTCAGGAGGCAGAGCTAGGAGGATCGCAGTGAGTTCGAGGCCAGCCTTGAAACTACATAGTGAATTCCAGCTCAGCCTACCTCAAAAAGCCAAAACTGAAACTAGTGGAAGAAGTTATGCTTGTTTGGAGCACATGACATTGTGAGTTTCTGGACTGGAGAGATGGCTCAGTGGTTAATGTGCTTGCCTGCAAAGCCTAAAGACCTAGGTTCGATTGCCTAATTCCCACGTAACAGCCAGATGCACAAGGTGACATATGCATCTGGAGTTCATTTGCAGTGGCTAGATTCCCTGGTGCACCATTCTTTCCTCTCTCTCTCTCTCTCTTTCCCCTCTTTCTCTTTTTCATTCTCTCTCAAGTAAATGAATAAATAAATAAAGTATTTTTTTTTAATGTGAGTTGCCAGGCGTGGTGGCACATGCCTTTAATTCCAGAACTCAGGAGGCAGAGGTAGGAGGATCATTGCGAGTTCAAGGCCACCCTGAGACTACATAGTGAATTCCTGGTCAGCCTGGGCTAGAGTGAGACACGACCTTAAAAACAAAACAAACAAAAAAAATTGTGAGGTTCTGCAGACCTGGTGTTCAAGAGGCAAGATTCAGTAGTAGTCTGCTTGCCTGAAATTTGTCACCTCATTCCTAAATTTATTTACCAAACTCTTGAATGGGGCAAGGTCCATTTTGTATTCCTTCATTGCCACCTGCTGGCGGATTTGCATATCAGAAAACAGAAATATTAGGTAGCTAGTTAGCAGGCTTAGAGGTCATTGAAGACAGACCCTTCCCTCATAATCAGCTTTGGACCTCAGCTCTTGTTTTCTTGGTGTATTAAAAAAGAGAAGCATTGAAGCCGGGCGTGGTGGTGCACGCCTTTAATCCCAGCACTCGGGAGCCAGAGGTAGCAAGATCGCAGAGAGTTCGAGGCCACTCTGAGGCTACATAGTGAATTCTAGGTCATAGTGAGACCCTACCACGAAAAAAATAAATAAATAAGAGAGAGAGAGAAAGAGAGAAGAACTGGGCTGGAGAGATGGCTCAGTGATTAAGACGCTTGCCTGCGAAGCCTAAGGACCCAGGTTTGATTACCCAGTACCCTCATAAGCCAGATGCACAAGGTGGCCCATGTGTCTGTTCTCTCTCTCTGCCTTTCTCTCCCAAATAAGTAAATAAAAATAAGCAAAATATTTAAAATGCCATATAAAAGGGATATTTAGGGGAAAGGTACTTCCTCGTGGTTAAAGGAATAAAGTCTGTGCTCTGCCTCTGGCCCTGTGTGTAGGAACGACATTCTCGGCTATCCCAAACAGAAGAAGATTGTCCCCTCCCCTAAGAGTTGATCTATCTGGGCCTGACAATCACCACTGCTCAAATAAGGAGTAAGTTTCCCCTTAATGAGATCATGTACTTATATACAACCTCTTCACCAGCAGCCCATTTTCCGTCCCCTCTTGGCTTCTAGGAGGCTCTCTCTTTACTCATAGTCTGTGTGCCTAACTCGTGTGGTCAGGAGACCAGGGCTTGACAGTGATGAAATCTGCAACAAGGGCTGGGAAAGGCGCTTGCTCCACAAGTCTGCCCACCGAAGTTCAAATCCCTAAAGCGCATGTGTCCCTGGCAATGGGAGGAAGTGCCAAGAAAATCCTAAACCTCGCAGGGCCAGGTAGTCTGGCCTTCCCAACAGAATAAAATTTTTAAAAAGGTGGAGGGAGAGGAGAGGACCAACACCCCAAAGTGATCCTTTGATCTCCACGTGCACACTGTGGTACCTACATGGAACCCCCTCTCACACACACAAATAACAGTAATACAAATTTTAATTGAAAAAAGGAAGGAAAATATGCAGCAGAAATTACATGGAAGATTGGAACAACCTAGATACCTCAAGGGACCCTCTTACCTCTCAGCCTCCCTGGGTAGAATGCACGCATGTGTGTATGTGTGTTCATATGTGTGCGCAGGTATGCATGTATGTGTGTGATTCGTGTGGAAGACAACCTTGGGTGGTGTTGCAGTCAGGTTCGCATTGCTGGTAGGAATCACCCAACCAAGAGCAGCTTGTGGGAAAAAAGAGGTTTATTTTGGTTTACAGACTCGAGGGGAAACTCCACGATGGCAGGGGAAAACAATGGCATGAGCAGAGGGTGGACATCACCCCCTGGCCAACATAAGGTGGACAATAGCAACAGGAGAGTGTGCCAAACACTGGCATGGGGAAACTGGCTATAACACCCATAAGCCCACCCCCAATGATACACTGCCTCCAGGAGGTGTTAATTCTCAAATCTCCATCAGCTGGGAACCTAGTATTCAGAACACCTAAGTTTATGGAGGGCACCTGAATTAAGCCACCACATTCTTCCCCTGGCCCCCATAAACTGATAACCATACATGGTTTAAAATGCAATGCATTCAACCAATTTTAAAAATCTCCATAGTTCTGCCCTCTAATTGGACTGGAGGCCTGCTCCATGGGGGGGCAGGGGGGGAATACATCCCTGATACTGAAAACTTAAAACAGGGGTAGTCATGAGCCCTAGGGGTGTAACGTCTGCTGCTGTCTGGTTAAATGTATATAGTATGCTTATCAAACTGCCCAGTAAGCACTTCTCTTAATGTTCATACACTTATATTAATGCTACTCTCACTTTTGGTAGAGAACCTTCTCTCATCAGATGGCAGTGACCTTGGGATGACTCAGAAGGCATCACGGTGCTGGAAAGAAGTGAACAGAGTGCTCAATACTGCAATATTTCTATCACACCTTCCAAGGCTCAGGATCCATTGTGGAAGAGGTGGCGGAAAGAATGTAAGAGCTGCCGGGCGTGGTGGCGCACGCCTTTAATCCCAGCACTCGGGAGGCAGAGGTAGGAGGATTGCCGTGAGTTCGAGGTCACCCTGAGACTCCAGAGTGAATTCCAGGTCAGCCTGGGCTAGAGTGAGACCCTACCTCAAAAAACCAAAAAAAAAAAAAAAAAAAAAAAAAAAAGAATGTAAGAGCCAAAGGAAGGGTAGGACTCCCTACAACGTGCTCCCCCCAGACACAAAATGGCCTGGATATCAATTACCTCACAGTGCCTGACACTACCTACATAAGACCATCATAATAGGAGGAAAAGATCATGACATCAAAATAAAAGAGAGACTGATTGAGATGGGGAGGGGATATGATGGAGAATGGAGTTTCAAAGGGGAAAGTGAGGGGAGGGAGGGCATTACCATGGGATTTTTTTTTTTAAATCATGGAAGTTGTTACTAAAAAGAACTTGAAAAAAAATCCCCATAGTTTTTTATCAATCCCAATGATGTTCAAACATCCCCATAATCCAAGGTCCTTTTTTGTTTGTTTGTTTGTTTTTTTTTTGTTTTGTTTGTTTTTCGAGGTAGGGTCTCACTCTGGTCCAGGCTGACCTGGAATTCACTATGTAGTCTCAGGGTGGCCTTGAACTCATGGCAATCCTCCTACCTCTGCCTCCCTAGTGCTGGGATTAAAGGCGTGCGCCACCACGCCCGGCTTTGTTTGTTTGTTTTTTGAGGTAGGATTTCGCTCACGCCCAGGCTGACCTGGAATTCACTATGTAGTCTCAGGGTGTCCCCAAACTCATGGCAATCCAATCCTCCTACCTCTGTCTCCCCAGTGCTGGGATTGAAGGCATGCACCACCACGCTCGGCTAATCCAAGCTCTTTTAACTGAGCCATAATATCAAAAAATCCCTCCCAAACTATAACGGCACAGAATAAACATTCACACTGCAAAAGATGGCATTGGGCATAGCAAAGAAATATTCAACCAATACAAGATTTAAATAGGGCAAACATCAAACTCTGTAGCTCCAAGTCCAACAACTAGCCAGTGACAAGTCTCCAAGTCCAATAATTCTAACTGACAACAAGTCTCTGGAGTTCCAATTCCGCCCCTCCAGCTAGGCTACTCACAGTCCTGGAAAAGCTTCATCTGGGGCTGGAAGCTCTCCTTGGCAGCCATCTCATGGTCCCGGCATCTCCACTGGGTCTCTCTGCAACCCACGGCTCATCCTCATGGCTCCATCGGGTCTTCATGCAGGCATCCAGCAAACCTGCTTCACACTGCCCATGGCTGTTTCCAAAACCCAAGACGGTGTTTCTAACTCAATGACCCTCTCTGTTTTGCATTTCTTATACTCCATAATACCAGGTGGGGTGCCAATTTGTTGATCCAGAGGGAATAAAGTAGACTTTGAAGAACAGGACACTCCTTCAGCATTCAGGCCCCTTCAAAAGACTGCATTCTTTCTGTTGTCTCAAAGCAGGTCAGCTGGCCCAATCTCAAAGGTTGTAATCTCTCAGTTGCAGCTGAACAGGCAGCAGTTTCAGCCTAAATATTTCTTCCTGTGCCATATCCCTCTGCACATACCAGTCCGTTTCTATGCAAAGCAACCCTGCACAAGGTCTCAGGACATGGGCATAACAGCAAGCCTCTCACACAAACTGATTCAAGCCCTGTCCAGGCAAAGCGCCTTTTCACCCTCATAAGCCAAACCTCACAGTCCATAGTTCTTACTGCATTCAGGCCTTTCAACTCTGACCAGAATAGTCCATCAAGCTGTACTTCCAGCACTATAAGGCATCTCCTAGGCCAAGGTTTCAAATCCTTCTACATTCCTCTTGAAAATTAGCTCCAAAAAGCCAAAGCCACACAGTCAGATGTCTAGCAGCAGCCTCACTCTCGGTACCAACATTACTGTTGCAGTCAGGTTCACATTGCTGGTAGAAATCACCTGACCAAGAGCAGCTTGTGGAGAAAAAGAGGTTTATTTTGGCTTAAAAACTCGAGAGGAAACTCCACAACAGAAGGGGAAAATGATGGCGTGAGCAGAGGGTAGACATCACCCCCTGGCCAACATAAGGTGGACAATAGCAACAGGGGAGTGTGCCAAATACTGGCAAGGAGAAACTGGCTATAACATCCATAAGCCCACCCAGTGCCTCCAGGAGGCATTAATTCCCAAATTTCCATCAGCTGGGAACCTAGCATTCAGACCACCTAAGTTTATGGGGGACACCTGAATCAGACCACCACAGGCGTTATCCTTAGGAATGCCTTCCATCTCTTTTTGAGACAGCTTCGCTCATTGGCCTAGGGCTCACCATTGAGGCTGGCTGGCCAGCAAGTCCCAGGGATCCTCTGTCTCCACATCTCTAGTGCTGGGACTACAGGCACACAGTGCCATGCCTAGCATTTCACCTGGGGTACTGGGACTCAAACTCAGGTCCTCTTACTTGCAAGGCAAATACTTTTACTGACTGAGCTATCTCTCCAGCTCCCTGAAAATGATATTTTAAAAACTTTAAAATTTATTTATTTTATTTTATTTATTTAGTAGAGACCAACAGGAAGAGAGAGAGAGAAAGAGAGAGAGAGAGAATGGGTGCACCAGGGCTTCCAGCCATTGAAAACGAACTCCAGACACAGGTGCCACCATGTGCATCTGGCTTACATGGGATCTGGAGAATCAAACCTAGATCCTTAGGCTTTGTAGGCATGTACCTTAACAACTAAGCCATCTCTCCAGCCCCTATTTTTAAAATTAAAAAAAAAAAATTAACCAGGTGTGGTGGTGCATGCCTTTAATCCCAGCATTTGGGAGGCAGAGGTAGGAGGATTACCATGAGTTCAAGGCCACCCTGAGACTACATAGTGAATTCCAGGTCAGCCTGGGCCAGAGTGAGACCCTACCTTGGAAAACCAAAATCTATTTATTTATTTATTTATTTGAGAGAGCTTGAGAGTATGGACATGCCAGGGTCTTTCGCCACTGCAAATGAACTCCAGACATATGTGCCACTTGGTGCATATGGCTTTAAGTGCATTCTGAGGAATTGAACCTGGTCTGATAGGCTTTACACTAAGTGCCATCTTCCTAGCCCTGAAAATGATATATATATTTTTCCAATGTAAAGAAATATTTAATAAATTCAGAGTTGAGATAAAGTCCCTGAAATTCCTTATGCCACTCATCCCCCTCCCTTACTGATGGCCAGGCCAGGGGCCCCCCTTGGAATCAGGCTGACCTCAACAACTACAGTGTGTCTCCAGAGCATCTCAGGGCGCTGGATGAGGTTAAGTCGCAAAGGCCAGAGGACCCACAGGAACAGGCTGCAGGAGCCCCGCAGGTGCAGGCCAGGGGAGCCTCACAGGTCAGGGGAACCCATCCTCAGGGAAGCAATGGCTGTGCAGTCTGTCCGGCCAGTGGCACAGTCCAGGCTTTAGTCCTGCAGGAGTTTGGGCTTGACTGGACTGTTTGCCAAGCGGAGGCAGATGAAGAGGGTGCCTGCCGCCCCTGCAGTTCATAGTCCTGGGCCCACTCAGTGTTGCCCCATTTCCGGATCTGATATTCCTCCTCCAAGCATGTCACAACACCAGTCCCAAGGTCAGCGCCATGGACTTGACCTGAGCCACTACAAACTCAATCCCTTGCGGGGCCCGCGTGTTGTAAGAGGCCAGGTGGCTGGTGAGCACTTCTTTTGTCTTGGTGGGATGCTAGGCCCCATTATGCTGGTAGAGGAGCCGATCCACACCCTTATCTTTTCTCAGCCCTTTCTATGACTGGGTCCCACTCAGTGTTTGTTTTTAATATTTTATTTTTATTTATTTATTTGACAGAGAAAAAGGGAGGGAGAGAGAGAGAGAGAATGGGCAGGTCAGGACCTCCAGACACATCTGCCCCCTTATCTATCTGGCTAATGTGGGTCCTGGGGAATTGAACCTGGGTCCTTTGGCTTTGCAGGCAAGTGCCTTAACCGCTAAGCCATCCCTCCAGCCAGCCCCCACTCGGTCTTTTGAAGTTCCATTAATGTCTGGCTCTAACACGCTGTAGTAGACGGTGTCGGTGTCTAGAAACTTTACAGCTGCCCGGATCAGTTGATCCTCGCTTCGTTGGGTTGGGCTGTCCAAGGATGTGTTGCGCGATGTGGTCACGTGCATAGTGTAGAACTTGATGGTATCCTGCTGGGAGTCCCATTCTGTGGCCATCACAATGGCCAGGGCCTCGCTGGGAACTGTAAAAAGCTTGGCTTGGGGAGTTTTCAGCTTCCTGCCATCCAGGTTTATCTCAAAGCCACTTTCAACCTGTGAGATGCTGACATTCTGATAAAACCTCTTCCTTTCTGTCGGGGGAAATGTAGGCCAGGGCTGGAGTCTGGGGTGCTGGCCCCAGCCTCGCTGAGACAGTGGAGTCACTGGGAGGCCCCTTCAGGAGGCAGCGCTCCGGCCCCTCAGCTGGAGGCAGGTCCTCCACAGGTGTCCGAGGGTCACGGGTGGACGCGCCACGGGAAACCGGAGTGAAGGGATATCCCCAGGCTGCGCGCTCTGTCTGTACGGAAACCTCCCTCCCCTGAGCACTAGCTTCTACATATTTTTAAATATTTTTATTTATTTATTTATTTATTTATTTGAGAAAGAGAGGAAGAGGCAGAGAGAGAGAGAGAGACAGAATGGGCGCACTAGGGCCTCCAGCCACTGCAAACAAATTCTAGATGCATGCTCCCCCTTGTGCATCTGGCTTACATGGATCCTACGGAATCGAACCTGGCTCCTTTGGGTTTGCAGGCAAACACCTTGACCACTAAGCCATCCCTCCAGCCCCGAAAATGATATTTTAACCGTTCACAATAATGAAAGAGTCAAAGTGATGTTGGAGGGGATAATGAAAAGTATAACAGATACTTTGTTCACTCAACCTATGTTTGTTGAATCTGTACCATGGCACAGATGCCGGGGGTCGGGAATGAAGATAATTAAGACAGACATTATCTCTCTTCCTAGAGATTTCATTCTAATGCAGGAGACGGGAAGCAAATAAGTCCATAGGATGTCAGGAAGTGTAAGTGATGCTCAGTAAAAGTCAGGGCAGAGGATGAGGAAGACATGGTGGAGCAAAGGCATTAGTTTAAGAACTGACATGCGGGCTGGAGAGATGGCTCAGCAGTTAAAGGCACTTGCTTGCAAAGTCTGATGGCCCGAGTTCAGGTCCCCAGTTCCTATGTAAAGCCAAATGCACAAAGTGATGCATGTGTCTGGAGTTCATTTGCAGTGTCAGGAGGCCCTGGCATCCCCATACTCACTGTCTTTCTGTCTGCCTCCTTTTCTCTGTCTCTCTCTCTCTTTCTCAAATAAATCAATAAATATTTTTTTTCTCTATTTTTATTAATATTTTCCATGATAATAAAAAATATCCCATGGTATTACCCTCCCCCCTTTCCCCTTTGAAATTCCATTCTCCATCATATCCCCTCCCCATCTCAATCTTTCTACTTACATATATACAATACCAACCTAATAAAAGCCCTCCTCCCTTTCTTTCTCTTCCCTTTCTATCTCCTTTTTTAACTTACTGGCCTCTGCTACTGAGTTTTTTCCTTCTCGCACAGAAGCCCAATCATCTCTAGCTAAGATCCACATATGAGGGAGAACATGTGGCGCTTGGCTTTCTGGGCCTGGGTTACCTCACTTAGTATAATTCTTTCCAGATCCATCCACTTTTCTGCAAATTTCATAACTTCATTTCTCTTTACTGCTGAGTAAAACTCCATTGTATAAATGTGCCATATCTTCATTATCCACTCATCAGTTGAGGGACATCTAGGCTGGTTCCATTTCCCAGCTATTATAAATTGAGCAGCAATAAACATGGTTGAGCAAGTATCTCTAAGGTAATGAGATGAGTCCTTAGGATATATGCCTAGGAGAGCTATAGCTGGGTCATATGGTAGATCAATCTTTAGCTGTTTTAGGAACCTCCACACTGATTTCCACAATGGCTGGACCAGATTGCATTCCCACCAACAATGTAGAAGGGTTCCTCTTTTTCCACATCCCCGCCAACATTTATGATCATTTGTTTTCATGATGGTAGCCAATCTGACAGGAGTGAGATGGAATCTCAATGTAGTCTTAATCTGCATTTCCCCGATGACTAGGGATGTAGAACATTTTTTTAGATGCGTATATGCCATTCGTATTTCTTCCTTTGAGAATTCTCTATTTAGCTCCATTTCCCATTTTTTGATTGGTTTGTTTGATTCCTTATTATTTAACTTCTTGAGTTCTTTGTATATCTTAGATATTAATCCTCTATCAGATATATAGCTGGTGAAGATTTTTTCCCATTCTGTAGGTTGCCTCTTTGCTTTCTTCACCGTGTCCTTTGCAGTGCAAAATCTCTGTATTTTCATGAGGTCCCAGTGGTTAATCTGTGGTTTTATTGCCTGAGCAATTGGGGTTGTATTCAGAAAGTCTTTGCCAAGACCCATATGTTGAAGGGTTTCCCCTACTTTTTCCTCTAGCAGTTTCAGAGTTTCAGGTCTGATGTTAAGGTCCTTAATCCATTTGGACTTAATTCTTGTGCACGGAGAAAGAGAAGAATCTATTTTCATCCTTCTACAGATATATATCCAGTTTTCCCAACACCATTTGCTGAAGAGGCTGTCTTTTCTCCAATGAGTATTTTTGGCATTTTTATCAAATATCAGGTGGCTATAACTACATGGGGTTACATTTGGGTCCTCTATTCTGTTCCATTGATCTACAAGTCTGCTTTTGTGCCAGTACCATGCTGTTTTTGTTACTATGGCTCTGTAGTATAGGTTAAAATCAGGTATGGTGATACCACCAGCCTTATTTTTGTTGCTCAGTATTATTTTAGATATTCGAGGTTTTTTGTGATTCCAAATGAATTTTTGGATTGTTTTTTCTATTTCCATGAAGAATGCCTTTGGAATTTTGATGGGGATTGCGTTAAATGTGTAGATTGCTTTTGGTAAGATTGCCATTTTCACAATATTGATTCTTCCAATCCAGGAACAAGGGATGTTTTTCCACTTCCTAGTGTCTTCTGCAATTTCTCGCTTGAGTGTTTTAAAGTTCTCATTGTATAGATTCTTTACTTCCTTAGTAAGGTTTATTCCAAGGTACTTTATTTTTTTTGATGCAATTGTGAATGGGAGTGATTCTCTGATCCCATCCTCTGTGTGTTTGTTGTTAGCATATATGAAGGCTACTGATTTCTGTGTATTTATTTTGTATCCTGCTACATGACTGTAGGTTTTTATCAGCTCTAACAGTTTGCTAGTAGAGTCTTTAGGGTCCTTTATATATAGAATCATGTCATCTGCAAATAATGATAACTTGACCTCTTCCTTTCCGATTTGTATCCCTTTTATGCGTGTCTCTTGCCTTATTGCTATGGCTAAGACTTCCAGAACTATATTAAATAAAAGTGGGGACAGTGGACACCCTTGTCTTGTTCCTGATTTTAGTGGAAAAGCATCCAGTTTTTCCCCATTTAGTAATATGTTGGCTGTAGGCTTATCATAAATAGCCTTTATTATATTGAGATATGTTCCTTCTATTCCCAGTCTCTGTAGGACTTTTATCATGAAGGGATGTTGGATTTTGTCGAATGCTTTCTCTGCGTCTAATGAGATGATCATGTGATTTTTGTCCTTCAACCCATTTATATAATGTATAACATTTATAGATTTGCGTATGTTGAACCATCCCTGCATCTCTGGGATAAAGCCTACTTGGTCAGGGTGAATGATCTTTCTAATGTATTCTTGTATTCTGTTTGCCAATATTTTGTTGAGAATTTTTGCGTCTATGTTCATGAGGGAGATTGGTCTGTAATTTTCCTTTTTTGTTCTATCTTTGCCTGGTTTTGGTATCAGAGTGATGCTGGCTTCATAGAAGGAGTTTGGTAGAATTCCTTCTTTTTCTATTTCATGGAAAAGCTTAAGAAGCAATGGTGTTAGCTCTTCCCTGAAGGTCTGGTAAAATTCAGCAGTGAATCCATCTGGGCCTGGGCTTTTTTTAGTTGGGAGATTTTTGATAACTGTTAGGATCTCCATGCTTGTTATAGGTCTATTTAAGTGATTAATCTCATCTTGATTTAATTTAGGTAGGTCATATAAATCAAGGAAATCATCCATTTCTTTCAGATTTTCATACTTTGTGGAGTATATGTTTTTATAATATGTCCCTATGATTTTTTTAATTTCTCTGGCATCTGTCGTGATGTTACCTTTTTCATCTCTAATTTTATTAATTTGTGTCTCTTCTCTCTTTCTTTTGGTCAGATTTGCTAAGGGTTTATCAATCTTGTTTATCCTTTCAAAGAACCAGCTCTTTGTTTCATTAATTCTTTGTATTGTTTTTTTGGTTTCTATTTCATTAATTCCTGCCCTAATCTTTATTATTTCTTCCCGTCTACTGATTTTTGGTTTGCCTTGTTCTTCTTTTTCCAAGGCTTTAAGGTGAAGCATTAGGTCATTTATTTGCGACCTTTCTAATTTATTAATATAGGCACTTAAAGCTATAAATTTACCTCTTAGAACTGCCTTCATTGTGTCCCAGAGATCTTGGTATGTTGTGTTCTCATTATTGTTTGACTCTATAAATTTTTTGATTTCCTTCTTGATTTCTTCATTGACCCATTCATCATTTAGTAATGTATTGTTTAGTTTCCATGATTTTGTGTATGCTCTATATCCTTTCTTGCTATTGATTTGTAGTTTGATTCCATTGTGGTCAGATAGAATGCAAGGAATTATTTCAATTTTCCTGAATTTGTTAAGATTTGCTTTGTGTCCTAATATATGGTCTATTTTAGAGAATGATCCATGTGCTGCTGAAAAGAATGTATATTCTGCAGCATTTGGATGAAATGTCCTGTATATGTCTGTTAGGTCCATTCCTTCTATGACCTCGTTTAGTCCAGATGCCTCTCTGTTTATTTTTTCCCGGGATGACCTGTCAATTGATGAGAGTGGGGTGTTAAAGTCACCAACTACCACTGTGTTTGGTGTTATCTGTGACCTTAGTTCTAACAGTGTTTGTTTGATGAATTTGGGAGCCCCCATGTTAGGTGCATATATGTTTAGGATTGTAATGTCCTCCTGTTGGAGTGTGCCCTTAATCAATATAAAGTGACCTTCCTTATCTTTCTTGACTAATGTTGGAGTGAAGTCTGCCTTGTCAGCTATTAGGATAGCAACCCCTGCTTGCTTTCTGGGTCCATTTGCTTGAAACACCGTTTTCCAACCTTTCACCCTAAGATAATGTCCATCCTTTGTAGAAAGGTGAGTTTCTTGGAGACAACAAATTGTAGGGTCCTGCTTTTTAACCCAGTCTGCAAATCTATGTCTTTTGGTTGGAGCATTGAGGCCATTGATATTAAGAGATATTATTGAAAGATGTGTATTTATGCTTGCCATTTTTTTTTTTTTTTTTTTTTTTTGTGGTACTGGTTCTACCTTTGCTCTCTTATATTAACTAGTATTTGAGTGTTGTTTGTTGTTTTCCAGGTTCCTTATATGTGTGTTTTTCTTTCTCTTCGGCATGGAGGATTCTTTCAAGTATTTTATGTAGAGCTGGTTTTGTCTTCAAATACTCCTTTAGCCTGCTTTTGTCATGGAATGTCCTTATTTCTCCGTCTATTTGAATGGATAGTTTTGCAGGATAAAGTAGCCTTGGTTGACAGTTGTTATCTTTCAGAGTTTGGAATACATCACTCCAAGCCCTTCTGGCTTTGAAAGTTTGTGTTGAGTAATCTGCTGTGATCCTGATGGGCTTGCCTTTGTAGGTAACTTGATTTTTCTCTCTAACTGCTTTCAATATTTTTTCTTTGGATTGTGTGTTTGGTAGTTTGATTATAATATGGCGAGGAGAGGTTCTTTCCAGGTTTTGTCTGGCTGGTGTTCTAAAGGCTTCCTGTATCTGCATTGACACCTCTTTCCCAATTTGGGGGAAGTTTTCTCCTATGATTTTGTTGAAGATGCCTACTATACCTTTGGATTGAAATTCTTCTCCTTCTACTATACCCTGAATTCTTATATTTGATCTTTTCATAGTGTCCCGAATATCTTGAAATTCCCATTCATACTTTTCTATTAGTTTGTCTTTCTCTTTGTTGGATTGTATTAGATCTGCCACCTGGTCTTCTAGCTTAGATATTCTGTCCTCTCCTTCATCCATTCTACTGGTGAGATTTTCTACAGAGTTTTTTATTTCATTAACTGTGTTCTTCATTGCTAGTAATTCTGACTGGTTTTTCTTCATTATTTCTATTTCCTTATTTATGTCTTGTATTGATTTCTTTATTTCGTTAAATTGGTGTCCTGTATCTTCTCTGATTCCTTTGATTTCTTCTTTGAGTTCATTGAACATATTTACAATCATTCTTTTGAAATCTTTCTCAGGCATTTCCTCTAACTCGTTTTCACTAGAGGTCATTTCTGGTGCATTGATGCTTTTTGGTGGATTTATATTGCCTTGGTTTTTGGTGTTTCTTGTGTTATAATGTATATATTTTTGCATCTTGGATTAAGTTACTGCTTAGATTTTCCAGTTAGCTGGGTATCCTTTGCTATATCTATTGATCTGATATTGTATATCTTCTATGTAGGAGGTTAAGATGTTAGGTGTGGCTCTTACCACTCTCAGAGTATCTAGACACGTGGTCCTAGGGGTTAAGTTTGCCTGCTATGGGAGTATTCAAATAGGTTGAGTGGAATAAAATACAGGTATGTTCTAAAATTTAACTAAACCCTATACACATTCAGTCAAGAACAGCACCGAGCATTTATGCAAGATTAGGTATTATAAAAACCAGATCCTCTATCAACAAAGAGGTTAAGATTTCTGGTCTGTTGAGGGATCCAAGTCAGCTTGTGACCAGGTGAGACCCTTCCCTGGTTCAATCCCAGTTACCTCTTTGGATGCTTTTGGTCTCAGTCAAGTTGCTGGCTGGGATGTTGGGCCGCTGTTCTGCTTTCTGGAACTGGGTACTGGCTTTTCCTGTGGGGCAAACCAAGCCTGGCAACTGTGGCCCTGCAGATTGGCACCCCTGATGCTGGATCCCCGCTGCTGCCGCTGGAGCTGCCGCTGCTGGGACCACTGCTGCTGGATCCGCCACTGGAGATGCCGCTGCTGGGTCTGCCCCCCGCTGATCCGCTGGAGCTGCCGCTGCTGGGTCCTCCGCCTCTGATCTGCTGGTGCTGCCGCTGCGGGATCCGCCTCTGCCGGTGAAGCCGCTGGAGCCTCCACTGCTGGATTCGCTGCCTTGAAGCCGCTGTGGCCGGTACCGGAGCGGCTGATGGTGTTTTTGGAGCTGGAGTCACGGCTTCCACCGCCGCTTCCGCTGCCGGGGTCTGAGCCGCCGCTGTTGGATCCCGAGTCGCCACTGCCGGAGCCTGAGATGCAGCTGCCGGTGCCCGAGCTGCCGCTGCCGCTGCCAGAGCCCGAATCGCCGCTACCGGGTCCCGAGGTGCCGCTGCCGGAGCCCAAGTCGCCGCTACCGGGTCCCGAGCTGCTGCTGCCGGATCCCGAGCTGCCGCTACCGGCTCCCGAGCTGCTGCTGCCAGATCCTGAGCTGCCGCTGCCGGGTCCCGAGCTGCCGCTGCCGGAGCTGCTTCGGCCTGCCCGTGTGGGCTCTGGATATCTCCTACTTCTCCGCTGCTGTTTTAATCTCTTATACACCTCCCTTGTGTATTTTGCTGGGTTTTCTTTGGCTTTTTCTCCCCTAGGCTGCTTAGGCGTGGTTCCTATGCTGCCATCTTGACCGGAAGCTCATAAATATTTTTTTTAATTTGAAAAAAGAGGGCTGGGGCATGGTGGCACATACTTTTAATCCCAGCACTTGGGAGGCAGAGGTAAAAGGATTGCCATGACTCCGAGGCCAGCCTGCGACTACATAGTGAATTCCTGGACAGCCTGGGCTAGAGCAAAAACAAAAAAAAAAAAAAGAAAAGAAAAAAAAAAGTGACATTTGTCAACAGGCCTGAACAAAATGAATTTTGTTGAGCATTTCTCCATCCAGAGTATAATCCTCTCTCCACACCTGAGAGTTAGATACCTCCAGTGTTCCATTTTACTAATGGACCAACTGAAGCAAGAGAATTTGAAGTGATATCTAAACCTAGGTGTTTTTTCATAGCACTTTATAACTTTTCAATGCTCTTTAATGCAAATGGGTAATATATGCACAAATGCTTTGTGGCTGATAAAGTACTATGCAAATGCAAGTAATTAAAATTGTAACTATTTTAATGCAATCTGATTTGACCTTCATGGCATCCTTGTATGGGAAATAAGGTGTGTAATCTATCCTTCCACAGACAAAAACATACACACTTCACTCTGAAGTGCCCAAGGTTACAAAGGTTTTATGGCATATTCCGAAACCAAACTACGTTTATAAGAAGTATTATTTTAAAGTTTTTGCGTTTTTCAAAAAATAGTTTTAGGGCTGGAGATATGGCTCAGTGGTTAAGGTGCTTGCTTACAATGCCTGACAGACAGGGTTCAATTCCCTAGTACTCATGTAATGCCAGTAGCAAGAGGCCCTGGTGTCCCCGTTCTTGCTCTCTGTTTCTCTGTCTCTCTCCTTCTATGTCTTTCTCTTTGTGTTTGCAAATAAATATTTTAAAAGATTTTCAGTTATCTATTTGAGAGAGGGAGAGAGGATAAGTGTGCTAGGGCCTCTTGCCACTGCAAAAGAAATCCAGATGCATGCACCACTTTGTGCATTTTGCTTTATGTGAGTCCTGGGGAATCAAACCCGGGCCAGTGTTGCAGTTGCCTTCTTGTTGCTGGGACAAACACCCAACCAGAAGCAGGTCATGGGAGGAAAGGGTTTACATCAAGCTTTCAGATTCCAGGGTAGCTCATCTTGGCAGAGGAAGCTGGTTCATTTCATACATCCACAACAGAAAAGCAGAACCAATAGCTAGAGCTCAAGCTGGCTCTCCACACACTTCTTAGGACTGGACTCAAGATCCGCCCCCAATGACACGCATCCTCCAGCAGGGTTCCATCTGCTGAAGACTAAGTAGGAAGTTTAATCAGAACGACCTAAGTAGCCAGGCTGCAAATGAACTTCAGCACTTGGGAGGCAGAGGTAGGATGTCATTGTGAGTTCAAGGCCACCCTGAGACTACATAGTGAATTCCAGGTCAGCCTGGGGTAGAGTGAGGCTCTAACCTGGAAAAAACAAAAAAGAAAAAGAAAAAAAAAAAGCTGGAGAGATGGCTTAGTGGTTAAGGCACTTGCCTGCAAAGCCAAAGGACCCAGGCTCGAATTCTCAGGACCCTCATAAGCCAGCCAGATGCACAAAGTGGTACATCTGTCTGGAATTTATTTGCAGTGGCTGTTTTTTTTTTTTTTTTTTTTTCTCTCTCTCTCTCTCTCTCTCAAATAAAGTAAAAAAAAAAAAAATGTAAACTACCTAAGGCTATGAGGGACATACATCACCATAACCAGTACACCTTAAAAGCAAATGACTAACTTCCAAACCATATCCCTAGCCCACCAAGCTTATTTATAACTACAGTAATCATTAGTGTTAAAAAAAAAAAACAAAACAATGTAATGTTCATAAATAAACCTTCAAGGGATTACAGACCCTTGATTTCAAATGCCGAATGTAAGAATGAGCTAGCAACTGTCCCTGTGTGAGATCAGTTACAAAAAACCTGGCAGCATTTATTCCTCCCACTAGTCACAGCCCCAGAGCCTGGTCCTCCTCTAGGGTTCAGGACCAGTGCCAGAGGTTGGGGGACTGTGGTAGTATGAATGGATGTCCCCCAATATATTTAGGAGTTTGTTAATGTTTGTGATTTAGATCTGCAGCCTCCTGGCTGGAGGAGGTGTCACTGTGGGTGGGTCCTAGGGTCCAGCCCTAAGGTGTGGGGGCGGATTTGGAATTCCAGACTAAAGGTATACAAAGTGTCTGAGCTTGGCCTGGGGTTCCCGTAGTGTGTTTGCTTGTGGCATTGGTGGTGGTATTTCTCTCTGCTTGGACCTGTGAAAGGGGGTCAGCTTCTTCTGCCATTATGTGATTTTCAAATAAATCCCTTCCTCCCATAACTGTGACTGATTTGGAAGTTTACTGCTAGTACAGGGTGTGTTCAGACTTCAGAAAGCTCCACAGCAGAATGACTAGGGTGGACAGTACTGTGGTAGCCAGCGGCTGGTTAGAGGCTTGAGAATACCAGGCCCGACTCCTTTCTTATCCCCAGTGATGCCTGGTTCTGGAATTCTTCCTTGAAAGTCTTTGAGTAAATTACTGCTTACTTCTCTTGAGGATTGGAGCTAAGATTATAACTGAAAACAAAAAGAACTGAAACTGGTCTGGAGAGATGGCTTAGCCGTTAAGGCACTTTCCTGTGAAGCCTAAGGACCCAGGTTCAATTCTCCAGAACCCATGTAAGCCAGATGCATGTGGTGGCACATGCATCTGAAGTTCATTTGCAGAGACTAGAGGGCCTGGAACATCCCCACCCCCTCACATAAATATAAAAATTCTAAGGGAAAAAAAAAAAAAGGACCGCTTCCCCTTAGCAGAGGTCATGGGAACTTCAAGGCTAACCAGAAGGAGAGCGGGGCAGTAGGGTGACTTTTTGTAATGTTCCATCCTGGAAAGGAGTCAGAAACATCCTGGGAAGGACAGAATACAGAGGGGGCCAGGTGGGGAACGGGGCTCGGTAGCTGATGCTTGCTTGTCAAGCCTGCCGACTGGAGTTGAGGACCCAGCATCCGTGCAAACCCGGGCTCACAGTGGTGCGCATGTCTGTAATCCCAGTCCACCTGTGGCAGTGGAGGCAAAGTCAGCGAAATTATGAGATGTTTGCAACCAGAGACACCCTATCTCAAGCCAGGTGGAAGGAGAGGACCAACAGCCCCAGGTTGTCCTCTTACCTCTGCAAACATGTACACACACACACACACACACACACACACACACACGCCACACTCAGATGCACATTCACATAAAGAAGCATGGCAAAGACATCTAATACACACACAATGAAAAAAAAAAAAAAAAAAAAAAGAACCAGCAAGTCTGGTGTGGAGTCACATGCTTGTAATTCCAGCACTTGGGAGGTTGAGGCAAGAGGATGCCATAAATCTGAGGCCAGGCTGGGCTACATAGTGAGTTCCAGGTCAGCCTGGACCACAGAGTGGCATCCCCCAATTTCAACCAACTAACCAAAACAAGGGGTAAAAACCAGCAATTGGCTCTCCCTCTGCGACCCCCATGCTGTGCCTTCTTCCAGTTCTCCCTCCTTTTTGTTTTTTGAAACAGGGTCTCACGTAGTCTAGGTTGGCTATGCAACCAAGGATAACCTTGTACTCCTGATCCTCCTGCCTCCATCTCCCAAATGCTGGAATTATAGGCATGCACCACCATGCCCAGCTCTACACCTCATCTTAAAGATTTACATGCCTGTTAAAAATTAAAGACTCAGGGGCTGGAGAGATGGCTTAGCAGGAAGGCACTTGCCTGTGAAGCCTAAGGACCCAGGTTCAGTTCCCCAGAACCCATGTAAGCCAGATGTACATGGTGGCACATGCATCTAAAGTTCATTTGCAGTGGCTAGAGACCCTGGCGCACCCTTTCTCTCTCTCTTTCTCCCTCTCTCTCTCTCGCCCTCGCTCTCTCTCTCTCTGTGTCTTTCTCTCTCTCTCAGATAAATAAATTAAAGTTAATGTTAAAAAAATAAAGATTCATGGGTGTATTTTTATATCCCCTCTTTCCCTTATTCTCTTTCCCTGCCTGATTCCAGTTTAGGACTCCTTCATGCCACGACTACAGGAGAGGCTGTGTCTCAGTGGCTACAGGGCTGTGGGCACAGTAGCCTCATAGAGCTCTGGCTGTCCCATGATTCTTGGAGGTGAATCTCTAGAGCTCTTCTTCAGCACAGGAACTTGTGCTCTGCAAGCCGGAATGTGTGAACTTGAATCAAAATTTTTGTCATTTTTTTTTCTCCTTATCTCTTCCCATTATATTAATGATATAATCATCAAATTTGCCTATGAAGTCCAGATAACTTAGTCTGACCCTCAAAGCCCCTTATAAATTGGCTCTGCCATTACCGTGTTAATCTGAAAGTGGGGGGAGTTTGCTGGGCTGGAGCTGCCGTTCAAGTTCTCCTGGGGAAGTGCTAGGTGCTTCTCTTTGCCTCGTAACTGAGTGCTCATTGGTCTGCACCAGCACCGAGGAACCCTCTGAGGAAAACAGCTGAACCCTGCTCACAGTTGGGAGTGAGACATGTTCAGACACAGCTGACTAAGTGGGAAGCCAGTTTCCATGGGTAGCACGCTGGTAAGACAGAGGAATTGATTTGCTACAGGGAGCAGGATGGGGAGAGAACCCCGAGGTACCGTGGCTGCCTGGGAAAAGAACTGTGATGGCCCACGCCTGGAATCTGGCTCGTGGGTAGCAAAAGCCAGAGAAAACTGAGCTGGAGAGCCAGTAAGACTATCTCAAAACATAAAAATAAAATAAAACAAAACACCTGTTTTCCACCTGTGTGTTCCTGGGCCTGTTTATTCTTCTCTCCAAGCCTTGTTTTGCTTCTATTTTTGGCAAGTGGGAGAGATAGCTTTAAAAAAAGAAGTATTTATCCTACTTTTTGGCACAATGGAACACTCAGGAGCCATAGATTGTTGCTAAAAAATTTTCAGTGCCAGGGATGGGATACCTTCCAGTGAGTTGTTGGCCAGGGAGGTCCCTGATGCCCCCAAAACAAAACATTATAGGCCATTGCTGAGGCCCTTGGCTTCCCACCAGGAATAGATGGTAAGACCCTATTGCTAAAGACTCCACATACTTGGGCTGCAAGGCCACTGAGAAATCTGGCTGGAACTGAGCTGATAACCTCCTCCATGTAGACCAGCTGACAGAAAGCTGGAAGAAGCCATTCTGCATGCAGTTCAATGGGAGAAAGAGAAATCACCATTAAAGATACTCAACAGTGGACACTGCAAGCCTTATATTTGGCCAGCCAGGCCAAATGAGCCAACAGGTGCAATAGTGGCACATCTATCATGGTGGAAACCAACTGCCCTCTAATTGGACTGGAGGCCCACTCCATGGGAGGGAACACATTCCTGATACTGAAAACTTAAAGCAGGGTTAGTCATGAGCCCTAGGGGTGTAACATCTGCTGCTGTCTGGCTAAATGTATATACTATGCTTATCAAACTGCCCAGTAAGCACTTCTCTTAATGTTCATACCCTTATATTAATGCTGTTCTCACTTTTGGTAGAGAATCGTCTCTTTTCAGATGGCAGTGACCTTGGGATGACTCAGAAGGCATCATAGTGCTGGAAAGAAGTGAACGGAGTGCTCAGCACTGCAATATCTCTATCACATCTTCCAAGGCTTAGGGTCTAAAGTGGAAGAGGTGGCGGAAAGAATGTAGAGCCAAAGGAAGGGTAGGACTCCTTACAATGTGCTCCCCCCAGACACAAAATGGCCTGGATATCAATGACCTCACAGTGCCTGACACTACCTACACAAGACCATCATAATAGGAGGAAAAGATCATGACATCAAAATAAAAGAGAGACTGATTGAGATGGGGAGGGGATATGATGGAGAATGGAGTTTCAAAGTCCTTCCCTTCCTTCCTTCCACACTTCTTTCCTTCCCCTCCTTCTCTTCCTTCCTCCCTCCCTCCATTCCTTCCTCCTTACTTTCCCATCTTTCCACCTTTCTTCCTCCTTCTCTCTTTCTTTTCTTCTCTCTCTCCCTTATTTTTATGGTGCTGAAACTCTTACCAGAGGCTTTGTGTATGGCAGGAAAGAACACTTGGCAGAACTACTCCCCAGCCAAGAATTCTTTCTGTGAGCTTCTCTATCCCTAACCTAACTTTCCAAGAGCACCCTGCTATTACCACCAAAGTCTTGACTAACAATATAGGCAACTTGAGAGAGAGAGAAAGAGAAAGAGGCCGGGGGGGGGGGGGGGCGGAGAATGGGTGCTTCAGGGCCTCCAGCCACTGCAAATGAACTCCGGATACATGTGCCAACTTGTGTATCTGACTTATGTGGGTACTGAGGAATCAAACCTGGGTACTCAGGCTTCACAGGCAAGCGCCTTAACCACTAAACCATCTCTCCAGCCCTGATCTACTGTTTTTGCAAGATTTCGCCTGTAGGTAGTAGCAATCCTGGTGGGGAAAGCAAGAGCAAGTCCCTTTGTGTTCTTTGACAGCCTGACCTATGACCCTGTAGGCTCAGGCTGAGTCAGCTTTTTCCATAAATGCTGTGAATTACCCGAGAAACAACTGCAAGGAGGAAAGATTATTGGGCTATGGTCTCTCACGTGTCAGGTCAGAGTCTTTGCTCCTGAGGGGTGTGGTGAGGCAGAACACCATGATGGGGAGCAGAGGAGCTGGTAGCACACACCTTTAATCCCTGCACTTGGGAGGCAGAGGTAGGAGGATCACTGTGAGTTCGAGGCCAGTCTGGGACTACAGAATGAGTGCTAAGTCAGTCTGGGCTAGAGTGTGACCTTACTTCAACCCCTTCCCCCCCCCAAAAAAAAGGTAGCTCACCTCATGTGGAAAGGAAGCAGAGTGAGAGGGATGGAGGAAGAGGATGGGGACAAGACCTACTCCCTACGGTCATGCCCCCTAGTGACCTAGTTCCTTCAATAAGGTCGTGCAGTTTCCCACCACTTCCCAATAGTCCATGCAATTGTGAAACTCCTCAATGGACTAACCCATTCATGACATCACAGTTCTCATGATCTAATCTCTTCCCAAAAGCCCTACCTCTGAACATCGCTGTGTTGGGGAGGGACCAAACCTTCAACACACAAGTCTTTGGGGGACATTCCACATGCATACTAAGTGCAGCTATGGCAGCAAGCGATGAGAACGACCAGTGTGGACGCACAAAGCGAGCTCACTTAATCACATAACTTCTTCATGAGGTTGAGTTTCCTCTAAGCAGGGGTGGAGAGGTCACACAGGTCATAGGTAGTAGAGCTGTTTGTGTAAAGTGAGAAACATGTTATATTTCTCTACATTTCTTTATATCTAGCTTAGAGAAAAATAGAAGTCACTTCCTTGTAGGATGCTCTGCTGATGGTAGACAAACCGGAGGCTCTTCTGGGATGAATAGCATTACCTGGGGCCTGCATTGTTGAGCAAACTCCTTAAGATAAGCCGGACTCCTGGTCTCAGGCCTGCCTCACCCCCGCCCCAGGTGCTTCCTGTAACTGACCAACAGACCTGTTTCCAAGTTCCTTTTTTTTTTTTTTTTTTTTTTTACATTTATGTCCCTAACTGTCACATGTGAATTGTGATTTATGGTTTAACTCCCATCCTGTTTCTTTTTCTATAAAAGCTGACACTCCAAACAGTTCAGGGCTGCACTCTGAGATTCTGGGGTGCAGACCTGGTATACCTGACTTTCTACTCTGGCCCAGGCTGACCTGGAATTCACTATGGAGTCTCAGGCTGGCCTTGAACTCATGGCTATCCTCCTACCTCTGCCTCCTGAGTGCTGGGATTAAAGGCATGCGCCACCATGCCTGGCTTTTTCTTTCTTTTTTTACCCAATAAAACTTTGCCTCACATTCCATGAGTCGATGGTCCTACTTGTGTGACACCGAACCCCATGACATCTGGAGGTGTAATCTGCCGTGGAAGCCCATGCTCTGCTGCTCTGTGTTCCTCCTGCTGCCTCTCCAGCCACATCCTTCAGTACTGTTACACAAGCTCAGTAGTTTGGCTCTGACTAACTGAAATCTAGTGCATCAATTTGGTCTACAGTTCTTCCTACTTTTTTTAAATGAAGTATTCTGATTTATTTCTTATTTGTTCATTTATTTATTTTGTGTGTGTGTGTGTGTGTGTGTGTGTGCACATTAGGGTCTTTTGCTGCTGCCCAGCTGGTTTTACATGGGTGGCTGGGGAACTGAACTGGGCTGGTAGGCTTTGCAAGCAGGTGCCTTTAACTGCTGAGACATGTCCTCAGCACTCTCTTTTCCACTTTTGGTTTTTCAACTTCTTTTATGATATAAAAGGACAGGATTGAGAACATCTTGCCCACATGTCAGCCAGCATCCCCTTCCATCTGAGCACATTTTCCATAGCAGTGTATACTCGGTGACTTAATCTGACACTAAATTTGAGGAGGACCTGTGGCTTTGCTCCTCAAATTCGGCCTTCTGGTTCAATAGCACGGGAACCACCTGGAGTTTGCTTGTTAGAAATGCAAAGATCATAGATCCTGAGCCTAGCTTGGTGGCAGAGACTGTAATCTCAGTAATTTAAGAGGCTGAAGCAGGAATATTGCGAGTTCAAGGCCTGCCTGGTTGACAAAGTGAGTTCAAGGCCAGCCTGGGAAACTTAACGAGACCTTGTGTCAAATTTTTTTTTAAAAAATGAAAAGAGCTGGGCATGGTGATGCACACCTTTAATCCCAGCACTCAGGAGACAGAGGTAGGAGGATCACCGAGAGATCGAGGCCACCCTGAGACTACATAGTGAATTCAAGGCCAGCCTGAGCTAGAGTAACAGCTTAACTCGGAAAAAAAAAAAAATGAAAAGAGAGATGAGTATATAGCTTAGTAGAATGCTTGGCTAGCAAGCATGAGAACTGGGATTCAGTCCCTAGCATTGTGTGTAAAAAAAAAAAAAAAATCTCAGATTCCACCACAGATCTGAATTGAACATTCATTTTAATGAGTCATGTGCACATTTAAATCCGGGAGGCACTATTCTCACTATTCTATGGCTTTGAGCAGAATCCCTGAAGCCTCCAAACTGTGGGGTAGTTCCCAATCCACAGAACTTTGCAGAGTTGATTGGCCACTGAACTGAGTAAGAGCCCTAAATATGACCTGATGGGACCTCCTCTGCCTCCCTACCTCTCAAGCCCTGAGCAATAAACAGGATATTGGTTGTCATGGTGATGGGAGGCCCTACTAGGAAAGACTGTGAAAGATGCTTCAACTTGAAGAGGGGCTGAACTCATCTACATGATTACACTAGTTTTAAAGTTTGCCTGCCAGCGGAAACTATCTGAGGGAATTCTGTTATAATTGGTCTAGGGCGCTGCATGAACACTGGAAATTTTCTAAGTTCCCCAAGAGATTCTAATATGCAGTAGTTTGAGCTCCACGGAACGACTGTGAAGCTTTCTAATTTTGGTTAATACAATTTTGGTACTATGTTGTACTCAAAGATTGTTTAAGCAGCGTTTCCTATCCTCCACTGATTTTAAGACTGCGGTACCTGCTGAACGACAACAACCTGGCCTTAGCCTTCAACTCACTGCTTGGGAACTATCATTATAATTAGCACCCAGGGGCTCCGCTCTTTTTCCATGGGGCAGGACTAGGATCTGTTGCTTCCAGAGACAGCCGTGACCAGCTCTAAAGCCTGCAGCAGTCTTCCGCTTTGTCATCTTCTTGTTTCCAAAAGGGTACCTGGTCCTCCTCCACAGGGAACTAAATGGGTATCAAAGAACAGAAAAGAGCCTGGCGTGGTGGCCCACACCTTTAATCCCAGCACTTGGGAGGCAGAGGTAGGTGGATCACCACGAGTTCGAGGCCACCCTGAGATTACATAATGAATTCCAGGTCAGCTTGGGCTAGAGTGAGACTCTACCTCAAAAAACCAAAAAAATAAAAGAACAGAAAAGATGGTCTTAGGACTGCTCTGTAGCTTTTGGAAGAGAAGGGTTTTCTTACCAAATAAATGCCTAGGCTGGCTGTAATCTAGAGCCTAACATGGCTCCTCGTATATGGCCTTAATGTGTAAGTAAATGAAAGAGTGAATGAATGAATGGTTAACTGGATAGGGGCACCAGATGGAACCCGCAAGCAGGCTATCTCCTTGAGGGTCCTACTTTCCTCTAGACATGCAAGTACCCAGCCAATATAATATACTTTGCTTCAGCAAACTTGACATATGACAAGCAGATAAATTAGGAAACAATTATTCACTGTGCAAAAGGATTATGATTTATAAAAATGAACCATTAGCGATTGTTCCCAGGCTACCACCACCACCAGCAGCAGTAGCAACGGCACCTGGGAACCATTTAGAAATGCCAATTTTAGCACCTAGTTCCTTTACATGCTTTTTTGTTTTGTTTTGTTTTGTTTTTCAAGGTAGGGTCTCCCTCTAGCCCAGGCTGATCTGGAATTCACTAAGTAGTCTCAGGGTGGCCTCCAACTCAAGGTGATCCTCCTATCTCTACCTCCCAAGTGCTGGGATTAAAGGCATGCATCCGGATTTTGTTTGCAGTAGCTGGAGGCCCTGGTGTGCTCATTCCTTCTTTCTCTCTATCTGCACCCCCCCCCCGCCCCCGCCTATCTCTCTCTCAGAAGAAAAAAAATGAAAGAACAAAAAGAGAAATAGAAATGCCAATTTTGACATAGCATTGACTAAGAAGTGCTGGGGGGTAGGGCCGAGCAATATAGCAACATATGCTATTGTGGTTTTTTTTTCATTGGGATTTGTTTTGAGATGGGGTCTCACTATACAGCCCAATCTGACCTCAAACTCTAGATCTCTGCCTTCAAAGTGTTGGACTCATAGGTGTGGATCACCATGCAGCTGCAATAGCTTGTCTTTGGGTGATGTTCATGCTACGAGAGGTTAAGAGCTACAGCAGAGGATTTCTTTAGATGAGAAGCTGCCTGCCTGATAATATAATGAATGTTCAAAAACACATTAACATGATGAGGTCTGGGGAGATGGTGTTGTAGTCAGGTTCGTGTTGCTAGCAGAAAACACCCGACCAAGAGCAGCTTGTGGGAAAAAAGGGTTTATTTTGGCTTACAGACTCGAGGGGAAGCTCCATGATGGCAGGGGAAAATGATGGCATGAGCAGAGGGTGGTCATCACCTCCTGGCCAACATCAGATGGATAACAGCAATAAGAGAGTGTGCAAAACACTTGCAAGAGGAAGCTGGCTTAACACCCATAGGCCTGCCCCCAACAATACACTGCCTCCAGGAAGTGTTAATTCCCAAATCTCCATCAGCTGGGGACCTAGCATTCAGAGCACCTAAGTTTATGGGGGACACCTAAGTCAAACCACCACAGATGGCTTAGCAGTTAAGGAGTTTGCCTACAAAGCCTAAAGACCCAGGTTCAGTTCCCCAGTACCCATGTAAGCTGGGGGCATATGCATCTAGAGTTCATTTGCAATGGCTAGAGGCCCCAGCACACCCATTGTTTTTTTATTTCTCTCTCTCTCTCTTTTTTTTTTCGAGGTAGGGTTTCACTCAGGCTCTGGCTGACCTGGAATTATCTATGTAGTTTCAGGGTGGCCTCGAACTCAAGGTGATCTCCTACCTCTGCTTCCTGAGTGCTGGGATTAAAGGCGTGTGCCACCACGCCCAGCACCGTTCTCTCTCTTTTTATCTGCCTCTTTCTTTTTTACTTTCTCTCAAAATAAATAAATAAATAAATAACATTAACATTATGATATTTGCTTCATTAGTTAACTATAGTATTCTTACATATTTATACTCTAGCATAGGTTTTGGACTATAATTGAATGACATATGTCATATATGATTATGTAAAATTTATTTTTATTTACTATAACTAAACATATAAAGCTGGATGTTGTAGTGCACAGTTGAAATCCCAGCACTCATGAGGCTGAGGCAAGAGAATCACTTTAAGTTTGAGGCTAGCCTAGGTTACATAGTAAGTTCAAGGCCAGCCTGAGGCTGCATAGCAAGACCTTGTCTTAAAACACCAAAAATAAATAAATAAATAAATAAATAAATAAATAAATAAATAAATAGAATAAGATAGAAAAGCATCACAGTGTATTGTACATGGTGGCTAAGTGTTCTTTTATGAAACTCTTTTCAGTAATATACAGAAATACAATGTAAAATATACTTCTTTACTTCAAGCATAGTTTAAAAAAAAGGTTGAAAAGTACATTTGTCCAGGGTACTCAGCTTGATGGCTGTCACGCATCTATATGAATAAGGAATGCTCTGAAAGTAGACATACAGAAGGGTAATTATAAGGGTCAAACCAGTAATCCTTGCTAAGAAAGAACATTCCTAATGACATGGGACTTTTTGGAGTGTCCTTGAGAGTGATGGAGCCTTATCTCTGCTCTTTTTTTTTTTTTTTAAACAACTGCAGGTTTTTTTTTAAAAAAAATTTTATTCATTTATTTGCAAGCAGAGAGAGAGAGAAATAGAAGAGAGACAGACACAGAGAGAATGGGTGCGCCAGGGCTTCCAGCCACTGCAAACGAACTCTGGATACATGTGCCCCTTATGCATCTGGCTTACGTGGGTCCTGGGGAATCGAACCTGGGTCCTTTGGCTTTGAAGGCAAATGCCTTAACCGCTAAGCCATCTCTCGAGCCCTTACCTCTGCTCTTAGGTGGGCTGTGGCTGAGGAGCTAAGGCACAGGACACTCACGGTAACACATAGCTTCCACTGAGTCAGTGTGCTCTTTGGATTATTTTTTTAGTTTTTGGTTTTTCAAGGTAGGGTCTCACTCTAGCCCAGGCTGACCTGGAATCCACTATGTAGTCTCAGGGTGACTTTGAACTCACAGTGATCCTCCTACCTCTGCCTCCCAAGTGCTGGGATTAAAGGTGTGTGCTTAGTGCCATCACACCGGGATCCGGATTCTTGGCTTATGAAGTCGGTAGATGAAATCCGTAAACCACAGGAGGGTGAAATACAGATTTTAGAAGTGTAATAGAGTTTGATAGAAGCGAAAGACTCCTGTTTGTATGGACAGAAGGGAGTCTCCAGGGAGGAAGAGAACTCATCAGGTGACTTTGGTTAGGGTTTTTATGGGAAAGGGCACAGGTTTCTACATGACAGAGACCAGAGTTTATGGTCTCCAAGGGGGGGTGGACTGGGTTTCTATAAAATGAGGCAAGATTTCCCGAAATCTTAGATAGGTAACAGAGTTTCTGTCATCTAGGAAGGGTGTAAGCTTAATGCAGAAATCTTTCCTGGAGGGTATAACTGCGGCTCCCAACAAAAGGGGGATCCCCGTTAGGGGCTCCTAGCTCCAACTGGCCAGCAGTCGAAGCTGTCCCTGAGGTTGCCGCACAACGTGGTGGGTGTAGTTCTCCTGAGTACCTGTGGAAGCAAAAGGTTAGTAGGGAAGGGATGACTCCAGACAAGGGATGAGGTCTGAGGCAAGAACACAAGGAATGGAGCCAAGACAGGTTCTGATCAAGGCTCAGGTTTATTCAGTCAAACACAAGCTTATATACAGAAAACAAAACTTTTCAGACAGTGCCTACGTGCCTAAGGTCTCCTCCACAGATGCCTCTGTGTCTGAAGACTGTTTGCCAAGGCCATACGACAAGGTCTCTGTGCCCAGAGATCCCAAAACAACTGCAGTTCTCATGGTCAAAGAGCAGCCACGGCTCCCAACATCTCCTCCCTTCTTTTATACGAAAGAGGGGGAGACCCGCTGTTCAGCGGTGGGCTTTAACCAACTGGGGGAGTATTGACCTGACTCCTCCCGTGGGCTGTCATTTTTTGTCCCACAATTTTGGCCCTTGGTACCTTTTGGGGAGGGGAGGCAGGGCCTATATGATCATAATAAGTATGGTACCAACCTCCATGCAAGTCAGGTTTTTCTCTCAGGGAATTCAGAAGCGGTCAGAAAGGACCTTCCCTTGCGGTGCTTTGCCTCGCACCCATGTTGGTGCCCATATCACACTCACTTTATTGTGAGCTGATATGCATAGGTCTGAATCCTATGCAGCTCCAAAAGGAGGGGAGTCAAGGACGTATTCTATAGTGCATAGCTTGGACCTCTGCACGAACAGTCACAATAGACTTCATTAGACACTTGAAGAAAATAGGCAACAGGCATAAGAGAAGCAGAAGGCAAACTCCCACAGCTGCAAAGCTGCCTATCCAGGAACTCAGAGAGTCCCAACCAGGCAACACAGACTTAATTGCAGCAAGTAAATCATTAGCAGCCTTAGTGGCATCAAAATCAAGATGACTGTTTTGTATCCAAATAGAAATTTTGTTTGTTTGGACCTGCTTTATCTTTTTTGTACCTTGTACATGCTCTTGTACATGCTTTACAGTAATGTTTCTTTCCTTTATTTCAAAACATCCCACTCTGCTAGTCTTAGAAAAGCATAGTGGAATACCTAGACCATGTCCTGAATATGAACTCATAATTATTTGATGTAATTCTATATTTTTACTAGATGGCGTACTTAGCAACTGAGTGTTATTGACTAGAACTATGATTTCTTTTTTTTTTTTCAAGTCACTGGATGTAATATAGGAGGATCAGGAACATAGGTCCAGTAAAGTTCACTGTAAGCAAGATGTAGATGACTCCATATTATCAGGATCAGCAGTGTCCTCTTGTTTGATCTCGTGGCCTGCATGCCGCACCAAACGTTCTGGCAACCATCTGGCTCCATTTTCTTTCTGTGAAAAAATACAAACAGATCCTCGTCCCCATATTAATACAGGGTCGGGTCCATTCCATTTGTTAGTCAATGGATCTTTTCACATGGCTTTGGCAAAGGTATTTTTTGTATTTGTGTGCCAAAAGCGATCAGCAGCTGAATTTCCCTGAGTATCAAGGGTTAAAAAGTTTAGGACAAACAAGGCATGATGAAGGATATTTCTTGGAGAGCCCTTTATGGGGCCTTTCCCTGCTTGCATCACGGGCACAGAGAGGATGGGAGCAGCCGCTTAGCCTTAGGGGCCGTGCAATCTCTGGAAAAATGACCTGGTTGTTTGTAATTAAAACAAGTTCTGTGCTTGTCCCCCTGGGTAAAATCTTTAAGGGCCGCTCCTATGGCTAGTCCAATGCTGCAGGACGTAGGGTCCACATCAGCACAGAGTTTGATAAAGTCAGAGATATTTTTGCCACGGCGATGGGGGCGTATAGCCACTTGGCAGGCAGAATTAGCATTCTCAAAGGCAAGATGTCTAACAAATTCATTATCTGTTTCCTCCTTTCCCATGAGCCGCTCAGTGGCCTCTGTAAGGCGGCCGATAAAATCACTATAAGGCTCTTGTGGACCCTGTCTGAGTTTAGCAAGAGAGGTGACAGCTGACCCTTTAGAGGGAAGGCTCTTCCAGGCTTTGAGAGCTGTGTGTTGAATTTGTGTAAGTAATCCTGGAGGAAATTTGGTTTGTTTTTAGGGACGGTTGCCCAAAAGTTTATCTAGCGTCCAGGATTTGGAGGAACTACCAGCGGCCAAATTACGGCGGGCAGCATCCTGGCACCTCTCAGTGTAGTCAGCTTTCCATAGAAGAAAGTCACCCCTAGTTAAAGTAGCTTTAGTTAACATAACCCAATCATTAACAGTAAGTAAGTCTTTACTTAGAGATTCTAACAGCGAGATAGTGAAAGGAGCAATAGGACCATACGAAGTAACTGCATTTTTTAATTCTTTTATATGTTTAAATTTAAGGCGGCGATATCGCTGGGCTTTAGTAAGTAAAGTGTCATCCCTTTTTTTATTCTCAGTGCTTTCTGACCCAGCAGGTTTTTTTGTTTTAGATCCTCCCTCCCCCTCTTCTGGGCTATCTGGATCCTGCAGCTCAGCCTCATTAGATTTTCCTTCAGTAGGTTTAACTTGGGAGCGAGTTACAGGAAAGGCATGGAGAGTTTTACTTTTAGTTTTAGTTTTCTGAACAGGGCGAGTGGAGGGGGAGCATATTTCTAATTTAGTCCTTTCCTCGGGGGGTGGGGGGAATAAGTCTGCACCTTGGGCAAAGACCAAAAGCTGGATTATTGGGATTTCCATTTTTTCTTTTACTTGGACAATCTTTTTTCATATGTCCTAATTTTCCACAAGAAAAGCACTTGCCAGATCTTGCTGCAGTGGCGGCCATTTGAAAAGGAATTCCTTGTAATGCTGCAGCCATGGCTATCCCCTGCGTATAGCTAGGGCCAATATCAGCACATAATCTAATAAATCCTTGTAGATCAACTTTCTTTCTATAAGGCCGTATGGCTGCTTTGCAAGCACTATTTGCGTTTTCATAAGCAAGCTGTTTTACAAAGTCCATACCAGCACCAGCATCTCCAAATACTCTCCCTGCTGTTTTTATCAATCTATCAACAAAATCAGCATAATTCTCATCAGGACCCTGTATAATCTTAGTTAAATTCTCCCCCACAGCTTCTCCTTTTGAAGGAAGAGTAAACCACGCTTTACGAGCTGCTGTGGCTATTTGTTGATAAACAGCACGGGGATATACAATTTGATTGTCATTTCCAGCATAGTTTCCTTCCCCAGTAAGCATATCAACATTCCAATTACCATTCCCTACCTGTTGATTCAACATTGTAGTCTTTTTGCATAACATATAGAATTCTACTTTCCAAATTAAATATTCTCCTCCTGATAAACAAGCTTTGTCTATAGATTTTCAAGTAACAGGACATTAAGATGCCAAAATTGAGACAGTTACTTTACATACAATAGAGGAGAATCTGGTCTTTTCTGAGCCAAAACAGTTAGCTAAATATTAATATAACCCTTGATAAATCTTTTTGAAAGAAAAAACATTATTTGACAACCAATGATTTTGGCTTAAACTTGATAGCTATTGATTTCATGTATCACAGAAATTTTTATTAACATAAAACAATTTTATGTTTTACTCATGAATTAAATTTGATAAAGCTTAAGCAAGTTATCCCAACATATTTAGTTTAAAAACCTCTAACTTTAGGCATGGTGTTTAGGTTTAGCCTGAATATTTCTTTCTTTTTTCCTTTCTTTCTTTCTTTCTTTCTCTATCTTTTTTTTTTTTATTCTTTTTTTCTTTCTCTCTTTTTTTTTTTTTTAACGTCCGCACACCTTTATTTACATACTTTAACATTCTGATCTAAGTACCACTCAAAAGCATTTTTTAATGAGCATTCTATGTCCCAACATTGAAAAATTCCTTTCCAGTTCCTTCAATCAATTCATCTCACCACATTATTAACCATCTTTCTTATAAGGCTATTAAAAAATTACAGCAAATTGATTCTAGAAGAGAAAGGGGTGTCACCTGTGTTCATCTCATCTCTTTAGTCACAAACAGTCACAAACATGACACGACTAGCAAGCACAATGAGCACACATAAAGACATACACACACACACAAAAGTTAGTTCAGACATTTAATTCTTTCCCTACCTTATCCCAAGCATCTGAATCAACATTTCCCTGCTCTATAAACCAAGAGCTCCTTTTATTAACAAAATTAAAAAATTTGCTTAAAGAACTTGATGTAATCCCAATTCCTTGTGCCTTTAAAATATCTTTTACTACAGCAATTAGCTCCTTTTTACTCTTTGCTTGTCCCATAATTGTGCCAACTTACCTGGTTCCAGAAGACTGAGCGGGCGACTGCAGTCTTCTTTTTAATCTTTACTTCTTCCGCGGATCCTGAGTTTTTTGTTGGCGTTGTTAGGGGCAGTGAAGACAAACCAGGGAGAGGCCCGGTGAACGACATTAAGAAATTGACAGAGATCAGCCTTGGAAACATGGACCTTGCGAGAAACGAGCTCGTCCTGCAGGGATTGGAGGAAACGAGCCTCGGAACTAAGGGAAGAGCCCATGGCGAAGGGCGGGGGCCAGAGGCCGAGAAGAAGGGGACTCGCGAGGGAGTCGAAGGGGTCCCAAGTGGGACGAACGGGGGCTCAGAAAAGAGCCGGAGGGGTCCCGAAGGGGACGGGGGTCGACTAAGGGGTGACAAAGTCACGAATGTGCGCCACGTTGGGCGCCAGAATGCGGCTCCCAAAAAAGGGGGAACCCCGTTAGGGGCTCCTAGCTCCAACTGGCCAGCAGTCGAAGCTGTCCCTGAGGTTGCCGCACAACGTGGTGGGTGTAGTTCTCCTGAGTACCTGTGGAAGCAAAAGGTTAGTAGGGAAGGGATGACTCCAGACAAGGGATGAGGTCTGAGGCAAGAACACAAGGAATGGAGCCAAGACAGGTTCTGATCAAGGCTCAGGTTTATTCAGTCAAACGCAAGCTTATATACAGAAAAGAAAACTTTTCAGACAGTGCCTACGTGCCTAAGGTCTCCTCCACAGATGCCTCTGTGTCTGAAGACTGTTTGCCAAGGCCATACGACAAGGTCTCTGTGCCCAGAGATCCCAAAACAACTGCAGTTCTCATGGTCAAAGAGCAGCCACGGCTCCCAACATATAACTTTCCACGAAGAAAGAAATAGGGAAAAATCTAGGTTTGTCTTTCAGGCTTAATGCCATTTTCTGTTTTTCGCTTTGGGGTTCTGTTACCCTGACTGTCTAGCCCATTTCTGTCTCCCATCACTAACATTCTGAAAAAGGTTTTTGTTTTTTGCAGGCCAATACAGGTTGGTTATTATCTTTTTTTTTTTGTATGTTTGTTTTTTCAAGGCAGAGTTTCACTTTCGCCCAGGTAGCCCTGGAGTTCACTCTGTAGTCCCAGGTTAGCCTCGAACTCAGTGATTCTCCTACCTCTGTCACCCAAGTACTGAGATTAAAGGCGTGTGCCACCAAACCTGGCTTGGTTATTGTCTTTTTTTTTTTTTTCTATGAGGTAGGGTTTTGCTTTAGCCCAGGCTGACCTGGAATTCACTATGTAGTCTCAGAGTGGCCTCGAACTCACAGCAGTCCTCCTACCTCTGCCTCCCGGGTGCTGGGATTAAAAGACTTGCATCACTATGTCCGGTGTTACTGTCTTTTTTGTCCCTGAGTGCCTAGGTTTTGATGAGAGGAGATATGGACACTGTCATACCTTTTAGATATCTATGCTAGATTGTAAATATGTGTATACTGTACTTAACTATTAAAAGAAATTGTAGCTGGGTATGGTGGCGCACGCCTTTAATCCCAGCACTTGTGAGGCAAAAGTAGGAGGACTGCTGTGAGTTCAAGGCTACCCTGAGATTACACAGTGAATTCCAGCTCAGCCTGAGCTAGTGCAAGACCCTACCTTGGAAAACCAAAAAAAAAAAAAAAAAGAAAGAAAGAAGTTAGGCTGGAGAGATGGCTTAATGTGATTAAGGTGCTTACCTGCAAAGCCAAAGGACTGAGGTTCCATTCCCCAGGACCCACGTGAACCAGATGCACAAGGTGGCGCATGCATCTGGAGTTCATTTGCAGAGGCTGAAGGCCCTGGCATGCCCATTCTCTTTCTCTCTCTCTCTCTCTCTCTTTCTGTCTGTCTCTCTCTCTCTCTCCCCTCTCAAATAAGTAAATAAATCTATCTAGCCTCCTACCTATCGTTAGTAAATGATACCCACCTAAACAGGAAGGAACACAATGCTGGTGCTTCAGAGCTTGCTATGGAAGAAATTAGCTTGTTTTGACAGAGACTCCAAACCAGCCAGGACACTGGGAGGGAGAGTGGAAGTGAGGCAAAAGAACCTGGGAACTTGATAAATATTAACCAAATCCTGAGTTCTAGTGATCAGAGATAGAAATTGGCTAGGCAGTTTAGAATAACAGGACCCCAAAATGAATAGCTTTTTCCCTGAATAAAAGTGGGAAATGTCATTACACCTGGAAGAAGAAGTTGGATTTAGATATACATATATGTATATATGTATGTATATACATATAATTTTATTTATATATATGAGAAAGAGAAAGAGAGGGAGAGAGAGAGGCAGATAGAGAGAGAATGGGCACAGCAGGGCCTCTAGCCACTGCAAACAAACTCCAGACTCTTGTGCCACCTTGTGTATCTGGCTTTATGTGGGTACCGGGGCATTGAACCTGGGTCCTTTGGCTTTGCTGGTAAGCACCTTAATCACTAAGCCATCTCTCCAGCCCTGTGATTTTTTGTTTTATTTATTTATTTTTTTAATAGGGTCTTGCTCTAGCCCAGGCTGACCTGAAATTAGTCTTAGGCGTGCTATACCACACCCAGTGAGAACCTGGATTTTCCCCTATTCTTTCTTCTCTGGGAAGTTATACCCTCCAGGAAAGGTTTTAGATAAAACTTATACCCTTCCTAGATGAACCTTAAGATTTCTGGGAATATTGCTCCTTTTACAGAAATCCTACCTAGAGACCTGCTAAACCAGATTTTTCTCCCCTAAAGGAACCCCTCTTTCCATAAAAACCCTAACCAAAGTCACCTGATGAATTTTCCTCCTCCTTGGAGACTCCCTCCTGTCCCACAGGAGTTCTTCCCTTCTATGAAGCTCCAATAGGTTTCCTCTAAATTCTGTATTTCACCCTCCTGTGGTCTGTGAATTTCAGCTGTTGAACTGATAAAACAAGAACCCCAAAAGACCAATGTCTCAGTTAAGGCTCTGTGTGACCATTGAGTGTCTAGCCCACTCAAGAGCTGAAATAAGGCTCTGTCAGTCTCGGGGACACCCCAAAAGTCCTGTATCATGATGCTATTGCTTCAGAGCTTACATGGCAAGGATTCACTGGTGTTTGACAGAGACTCAAACCCAGGCAGGACACTGAGAGGGAGAGTAGAAGTGGGGCAAAATAAATAAATAAATAAATAAATAAATAAGGGGCTGGAGAGATTGCTCAGTGGTTAAGGCACTTGCCTGCAAAGCCTAATGACTTGGGTTCAACTCCCCAGTACCCATGTAAAGCCAGATGCACAAAGTGGCGCATATGTGTCTTGAGTTCACTTGCAGTGGCTGGAGGCCATGGCGCACCCGTTCTCTGTCTCTCCTCTATCTCTCTCTGCTTACAAATAAATAAAAAATAAATCCTGACCAAATCCTGATGTTCTAGGCCAGTTGATGTAGAGATTTAATTGAGTTTAGAGTTTTAGATTGATTTAGTTTTCCTTTCTGGACTGCTTGCTGGAGGGTTGAAGGTCAGAGTTCTATTGTTCTCTAGGTCTGGCCATGGTCTCACTGTAAGGCAAGGCAGCAACTTAACCTGTAGGGCCAGTTTATCCATTTGTTTAATACTTATGATCTCTTGCCAGCTGGTCCAGTGAATCAGAAGTGAAATGAGGATGGAATTTAGTCAGCGTGCAGGTGAATGGTCTCTTCCTTTATTGGATTAGTTAGTTTGGGCAGGGATGACTCATGTTAACATGCTTTTGGTGGATGGACAAGGACCACTGATGCTGAAACTGGAGTCAGGGTGGGCATTTGAAGTTCTTGCTAACTTAGTGTTATCCATGACATCTGGGACCCCTGGGGTAGCTATGCCTACTCATTCCTCTGGAGTTAGGAGGATATTTTTATGTGCTTTACAGTTACCTCTGCATATAGTTGTTACCACTTCCAGGAACATTCCTTCCACCCAAGGGGTAAACTCACCCAGTCTTGAAAGCATAAACTTCAATATATCCAATGAGGTGTGTACTGGAGGTGGGGGAGGAGAAACACTGTTGGAAATATACGGTGTCAGAAACCACTATAAGACACAGACACTACCAGCAGAAGATTTGGTTTTCTTGGTCAGGCTTTGTCCAAAAGCAACGTATATACATACATACATATATATATATATATATATGTATATATATATATGTAATAATATAATAAATTATATACATGTATAATTTTTATTATTTGGTTTTTTGAGGTAAGGTCTCGCTCTAGCCCAGGCTGACCTGGAAGTCACTATGCAATCTCAAGGTGGCCTCGAACTCACAGTGATCCTCCTACCTCTGCCTCCCAAGTACACGTGTCACCATGCCCGACAGCAATGTCCTTTAACATGTAGTATATACAATAGTAGATATCTGATAATAAGTTTTTTCTGCTCTGAGGTTGCATCTCTGTGGTAAAGCACTTGCTTGTCCAGTATATGCTAGGCTCCAGGTTCAACCTGCAGCACCCTCCCCTTAGTTTCTGGTAGAAATCAAACAAAATCGAATTTGTTAGAATTAGAGCTAGGGATGCAGTTTAGTGGTAGAACACTTGCTTAGTGTGTGAGGCCCTGGATTTGATCCCTAGTACTAAAAAAAAAAAAAAAAAAAATTCCAAGCCAGGCATGGTGGCTCACACCTTTAATCCCAGCACTTGGGAGGCAGAGGTAGGAGGATCACCATGAGTTCAAGGCCACCCTGAGACTATATAGTGAATTCAGGTCAGCTTGGGCTAGAGTGAAACCTTACCTCAAAAAAACAAAACAAAACAAAAAATCCAGTATACCAGAACTCACTTGTTTATATAACAGAACATTATCATAATTATTTTACCAAATTTTATAATCATAATTTTAGTAATTTTCTGGAATGTGAAGGATTTTTGTAAATATTAAATGCTGTACAAATGTTATTTTGTTGTTTTATGATTGTTATGACAAGGAACTTTTCATTGATAAAGACAAATTTTAAAAAATTAGCTAATATGTTTTAGAAGAGATTTGTCTCTGAATGAAAAAAATTACAACTCTAAAATAAGGCAATAGTTGGTTTAACATTAAAGAGGAGTTTCTAGGTTTTAGCAGTAAAGCTTGTGGTGCTTCCTGTTTCTCTTTATCTGTGATTTTTTTCTTTTATTTGTGTGTGTGTGCATGTGTGTGCACGCACACACACGCACCAGAGCCTCTGGTCCCTACAAATGATCACAAGACACTATGCCACTTTTTGTGTCTGGCTTATGTGTATGGTTTCAGAATTGAACCTGAGCTGATAGGCTTTGCAAACAAGTGGTCTTTAACTGCTGAGCCATTTTCCTAGCCCCTTTTCTGTGATATTTTAAATTTTTATTTTGTTAATTTATTTGAGAGAGAGAGAGAGAGAGAATGGGTGTGCCAGGGCCTCCAGCCACTGCAAACAAACTCCTGATGCATGTGCCACCTTGTGCATCAGGCTTACATGGGTCCTGGGGAATCAAACAGAGGTCCTCTGGCTTTGCAGGTAAACGCCTTAACCACTAAGCCATCTCTCCAGCCCACACATGATGGATTTAAAAAAAATTTTTTTTAAATCTATTTGAGAGAGAAGGGCAGAGCGAGAGAAAGGGGGGTGGGGAGAATGGGCATGCCCGGGCCTCCAGCCACTGCAAACGAACTCCAGGTGCATGTGCTACTTTGTGCATCTGGCTTTATGTGCGTGCTGGGGAAGCAAACCTGGGTCCTCAGGTTTCTCAGACAAGTGCCTTAACCACTAAACCATCTCTTCAGCCCACACAATGTTTTGAGTAGCCTAATGAAATCATGTCTCATCCTGCTGTGTTGTGTACACTGTGCATTCATTACCCCTTTGTCCAGGCTGTCCATGATGTATTCACTATGCACCCTTAGCTCATTTAGTAAGAATTTCATTTATAAGATCAGCTGTGGCCTTATGGCAGTGCTGATGTTCAAGGAGGGTCATTTTACTTAATAATGGCCCCAAAGGGCACCTGTAGTAATGCTGATGAATTGGCTATGCTAAAGTGAAACTTCTTTTTATATAAAAAGGTGCTTCTTTTAAGTAGAAAGGTGAAAGTTACTATGGGAAAACTCTGGTCAGAATGACCTCTAGCTGTGGAATGTTTGAAGAAAGGAAAAGAATTTGTGCTGGTTTTGTTTCAAAATAGATCACCACAATGCATAAGTAAGCACTTAGAAAAGATGGAAAAGGCATTACATGTGCATATACGTATAGGAAAAACAGTATCCATAGGGTTTGGTATCATCTGTTGCACATGACTTGCAGATGAGGGGGGACTACTGTATTGAGGTATGGGTGAATAGGAAGAAAGTCAGAATAACTGCATGTACCTACTTAATAATTTGGTTCCTTCCAATCTCTGCAGCTAACTCCATTAAGTGGAAAACTGAATAATGGAGATTATAGCCATGCAAACACTTTTTTTTTCAAGGTAGGTTTGCTATATCCCAGGCTGGCTTAGAATTCACTATGTAGTCTCAGGCTGGCCTCAAACTCACAGCAATCCTCCTACCTTTGCCTCCCAAGTACTGGGATTAAAGGAGTGTGCCACCATGACTGGCCATGCAAGCACTTTGGTATGTATAAAATGAACATTAATGCAAGAATAACTTGTCAATAAAGAAAAGATTCACTCTAAGCAAAAGGCAGATTGTTAAAGGAACCTAAAAATACACTTTATGTGCCTGTGAGGAAATAATCTACCTAGAAATTTAAATGAAATTGATTAAAATTATTCCTTACAGATTAAAATATTCCCTTGCAGACTTTTTCAGAGACAATACTAAAATACATTTGAATATGTACTAAAATTAGACAAGATGTGTTTGTGGCTCAGTTTCTGCCATATCCACTTACAATTAGTAAATATTGTAAATAGGTTAACAATGAGTAGGTGGTGCATGCACATGTGGAATCCCACCACTTGGGAGGTGGAGGCCAAGGGGGATCAGGAGTTCAAGGTCATCCTCAGCTGAATATCAAGTTTGAGGCCAGCCTGGACTACATGGTCTCAGAAGAAAAAAAAAAAAAAGAATCTTATTTTTGATTAGTACAGGTTTTGGTAGTGTTTCATTTATTTATTTATTTTTAGTATGGTTCTCACTGTAGCCCAGACTGACCTGGAATTCACTCTGTAGTCTCATGCTGGCCTCGAACTCAGAGTGATCCTCCTACCTCTGCCACTGGGAGTGCTGGGATTAAAGGTGTGTGTCAAATTAGTATAATTTGTTATTTCATGGGTCTGTTTGTCAAAGTACTCTTATCCATGAACTCGAAGCTGCAATTGAAGAGGTTAGCTCCCCAGAAAGAAATTCAGAAAAGGAGTATTTATGATCAATAATTTATTTTGCCATAAGGTTATAAAACTGATGTATTATCTTTCTACAAATGCTCAGTAAAATATAATTGGAGTGATTAAAGAAAAACACCCAGTGCATCATTATGAAAACCTGGGAAGACAGATTCCACATAGAGAATCCTACCTACTTCAGTGGAGTCAAGTTTGTGACTAACTTGCTTCTAAGGTCAGCAGTTGTTAGTCCTGAGCATGTCAATGGTGAGTGATCACAGAGCTGTGTGGATTTCACAGTTCAATCTCCCCTTCCACTTCTGTCTCATTTCCTCCTGTGATAAATCCTTGGAAACGTTACACAGGAAAAAAAAAAAAAAAAAAAAAAGCAAGGAGGGATATGCATAAAAAACGATTTTCAGAAATTTCCTTTCAAAGTGAGTAGGTGAGAGATTTGAAAGGCAAGAGAACATATGAACATAATCTATGAAGGAATGAATACATCATTATGATAAACACTGGTTTTGAAGACTTGCAATAAAGGACCAGATTTCTCCTTACATGATGGATAGTATATCAAAAAGTGTTTAGTTAATATAGTCTTAAAACGAGCCTTTAAGATAGAGTGAAATATTTGGCATTTGCATAGTACTTGAGTTTGCTTTTCTGAAAATACCTATTCTTTTATCTTTGTTTATATTACATGTTTATTATATAATTATATATCATGTATAATTATTATTTATTTATTTATTTGAGAGAGAAAGAGGCAGATAGCAATCATCTATCTATCTATCTATCTATCTATCATCTTTTTTTCATTTTTGGTTTTTCAAGGTAGGGTTTCGCTCTAGCCCAAGCTGACCTGGAATTCACTATGTAGTCTCAGGGTGGCCTGGAACTCACGGAGGTCCTCCTACCTCTGCCTCCCGAGTACTGGGATTAAAGGTGTGCACCACCACTCCCGGCTATGCATCTATCTATCAATCTATCATCATCTATCTGTCTATCCATTGAGAGGAAATGGGTGTGCCAGGGCTGCTAGCCACTGCAAACGAACTCCAGACACTTGCACCTTGTTGAGCATCTGGCTTTAAGTGTGCACTGAGGAATGGAACCTCGGTCATTAGGCTTTGCAGGTAAGCGCCTTAACTGTCGAGCCATTTATCCAGTCCAATTTTGCTTTTTTTTTTTTTTTTAAATTATTCTTTTGAAAAGCACTTTGACAATTCTCTTTAGTCTTCACAGACGCTCCATGGGGTGGGGTCAGTTGGGTGAATCTCTTGCTTGATCCACAGTGGGGGAATGAAGATGGGATGGTCCTTGCAAGATGGGAGGCCCAGCTTCTGGATGCCGGGCTCCCCCATCTCGCTCCCAGCCTGCAGGGGAGCACCAGGAGCTCGCTGGGAGTACTGCTCTCTGAGCCTCAATTTTCTCATCGATAGAGCGGGCACGTTTTTCTTAAGCAACAGTGGTCCCAGCCCACCTTTGGGTCACAGAAAGCGTTCGTGAAGTGGCGGTTGCAAACACTAGCAGCTCAGGAACCAGCAGTCGGGGAATCAATGCGAGCAGGTTCGGGGACAGGCCATCTGCAACATGGGCGCACACGTTACTCGGTCAACTGTAGACTGCAAAAGCAACCTCCGGCTCCGGTCCTGGATGGCACTTGTTTCTGGAAACTAGGGATTGGAGAAGCCACTGGATCCCGGGGCGGGGTGGGGTGGAGGGAAAGATGCGAGAGTGATGGGAGAGAGCGGGAGGCCGGGGAACCCCAGGGCACGCGGGTGAGCCTCGCAGCCTGGAAAGCGCGGGGAATCCGCCGGCCAGCAGGGCGGGGGGTGGGGGGAGAGGGGAGGGACTCCCGGCGAGGGGCGTGGCTCCAGGGAGCTTGGGGGCGGGGCAGAGGCCCGGGGGCGGGGCCGAGCCGAGTCTTCCCCGCTGCGCGCGCCACGTCTCCCTCAGCGAGCGTGTGTGGAGAGACCCGGGCGAGAGAGGGAGAGAGCGGGCGGGGCGAGAACTGTCTCCTCTCGCGAGAGTTGGCGACGGCCGCGGCGGCGGTGTGTCGGTGAGAGTAGCGTGGGGGCGGGGAGGAGAGGCGGCGGCGGCGGTGTCCGAGCTACGCCACACCGGCCGGGCTGGGGGGGGACACTGGGGGAGCCGGAGCGCGGAGCGGGGTCGTGGCGGCGGCGGCGGTGAGAGGAGCGCGGAGGAAGAGGAGGAGGAGGAGCCATGGCGGGCCAGCAGTTCCAGTACGATGACAGCGGGAACACCTTCTTCTACTTCCTCACCTCCTTCGTGGGGCTCATCGTCATCCCAGCCACATACTACCTCTGGCCCCGCGACCAGAACGCCGGTGAGTCCCTGCCGACCGGTGGTCTCCGCTTCCGGGCCCAGCCCAGCCCGCCGCGTCCCGGTGACACCGCCCGTGCGGCCGGGCCTCGCGTCCCGTGGTCGGCCGCCGGCGGGGCCCCACGCTCCCTGCGCATCCCCGTCCTTACCCTCCGCCGGAGTTTCCGCCCCGACCCTCCCCATTGTCCCGGACGTCCCTGGCCTCCGCCTCCTGCCTCTTTGTCTCCTCTGCGGAGGGACGGACGGAGGGAGGGACGGAGGGAGCGGCGTGGACGGCAGTGGGCTGGGCGGATGGGAGTCCCGGGGTGAGGGAAGAGTTGGCAGAGGGGCCGAGCGAGGGCGCAGGGACCACGCGGAGACACCCCTTCCCCACCCCTCCGCCGCCGATCTTCACGCACACCCGTCCCCCTGGTGCAGATTGTGGCCCCAGATGTTTCGGGGGCAACCCGCGAGCCAGGCGGCATGTTTAGGACTCCCGAGTGAGCTCACCAGCCGTCCACCCCCGTCACTTCCTCCCGTTGCTTTTTCTGCTTTTCGTTTGTTCACTCACACCGTGGGGGTTGCAAGCGCCGCCGTTATTCCTTTTTAGCAAAACTGGGCTCCCCCCCCCACCCGCCCCGTTTCCTTTTCTTAGGAGTTTTTCCTGTTGATGACGGGAAAAGTGCAAGTATGGAGAAGTCTCATTTCATTCACCTTATGGGCGGGGGTAGCTGGACCATTTGCTTTAGAACACATCGTGATACAGATTCTTTTCAGGGCATTTTATGTGAGGGTAATGCTGCACTCCGTTTGTTACATTTTGTTGAGACATAGGGCAAGTTACTCCCTAATGCAGTTGGACCTGCAGGTGCCTGATGGGGTTAGAGCAGTGTTAACAGGAGCTCACTAGTAGGTTTTGAGTATTATTAACAGCACGGAGGGAAAGTTGTCTGCTGTACGGGGTCGGGGGGGGGGGGGATTGTTAACGTGAAACATTGAGTCTGCCCAGAACTTAGATTTGGAAGTAATTCAATGTCCTGTAAAACTATTTAGTTACATAATGGAACTCTAGTGAATTTAAGATAAGAACAATTGAGGGTTTCAACTTTGTACACTTGACAGTAAGTATCCATTAAAGGCAGAAATCATCCCAAAGTTATTAGTCCTGCTTATTTCTTATGTAGTGGCTGGAGTATGAAATGTGGGTTTTGGTTGATTGTATCTGTTTTTTCTAAGTGCATTTACATTGTTTAGGGTTCTTGGGATGGTGTCTGTATGTGATAGTTTTGTGTATTTACTTATTTATTTATTTTTGGTAGGGTCTCACTCTAGCTCAGGCTGACCTGGAATTCACTATGGAGTCTCAGGGTGGCCTTGAACTCATGTGATCCTCCTACCTCTGCCGAACTCATGCGATCCTCCTACCTCTGCCTCACGAGTGCTGGAATTAAAGGCGTGCGCCACCACACCCGGTTTTGTATGTGATAGTTTTAATACAGAAAATTTTTTCTAGATTGTAGACTTAAGCCATTTTTATTGTGGTATTTCTTAAAGGGGTCCATGCTAGACATGGTGGCTCCTGCCTATTATCTCAGTATTTAGGAGGTGGAGGCAGGAGGATCAGGAGTTGCCGGCCTCAGCTACATAGCAAGTTTAAGGCTAGTCTGAGACCTTGTCTCAAAAAACAGAAAGCAGGCCAGCCATGGTGGTGCATGCCTTTAATCCCAGCACTCCAGAAGCAGAAAGTAGGAGGATCACTGTTGTTAGTTTGAGGTCAGCCTGGGCTAAAGTGAGACCCTACCTCGAAAAAACCAACCAACAGACCAAAAAACCCAGAAAACATAACAAAAAAGGGGTCTTTATGTTCACCTCCCACCTACTTGTGTTAAGCATAGATGAGTTACGTAGAAGGAAAAATGGTATTGAAGACTAGCTAGTTTTGGTTAGAATGTGCTTTGAGAAGCTGCCTTGGTTTCAGAAATTTGTCATCACTTTAACTAGATCTTTGAAAATTGAAAGTGATTTTTTTCATGGTGAATTTTGTGTGGCAAAATTTGCTTGATATCATGTTAGGCAAATCATACCTGTGCCCCTTTCCTGTATTGGAGGGCTTTGGACATGTGTTAGTAGGTGGAGGGAATTAATTTTGACCACTTGTAAGTCATGGCCTTGAAATGTAACTTTATTTAATCCTGTTTAAAATGCAATGAGGGATCTAGGGGCTCTTATAGCTCAGTTGGTGGATGTGCCTGTCTGGTATGTACCAGGTCCTGGGTTGGATCCTTAGCATCTCAGAAAATTGAGCTTCTTTGTGCTCATCTGTAATTCATCACTCAGGTGGTGGCAAGAGGATCAGAATTTCAAGGTCATTCTCACTTATCCCAAGAGGCCAGCCTGGACTACTGGAGATACTGCCTCCAAAACCAAAACAAAACAAACATATAGTGAGATAAGTACTATCTGTTCCCATTTTACAGATGTGTTTGTTCAAACAACTTTTAATACAGATTTACAACCAGTTTATCAAAGTTACCCTTGAATAGCTTCCTTAACCTCTAAGCCATCACTCCATTCCCTATTACTCTTTTTTGATTTATAATAGAGCAGTCATTTTAATTTTTTTTTTCTCTCTCTTTTTGTTTTTCCGAGGTAGGGTATCTTTCTAGCTCAGGCTGACCTGGAATTCAGTATGTGGTCTCAAGGTGGCCTCAAACTCACAGTGATCCTTCTACTTCTGCCTCCTGAGTGCTGGGATTAAAGGTGTGTGCCAACTATGCCCAGCTAAAATTGTTATCTTTAGGTACACATTAATATATCTGATAAAAGAAGATAAGAGATTGATTGTAAATAGAATTTTGATTAATTATAAGCATGCATTTCTGTAGGTTAAAGATATAGATCATTTGAATTAGGGTAAAATAAGTCATGTTTTCTAGGCTCATGTTTGTTTGTCGACTCCTTGACTTTCCCTTTTCAACACTGCCTAATTTTTTGGGCTGGAGAGATGGCTTAGTGATTAAGGCGCTTGCCTGCAAAGCCAAAGGTCCCAGGTTTATCAATTCCCTAGGACCCACGTAAGCCAGATGCACAAGGTGGAGCATGCGTCTAGAGCTCATGTGTAATGGCTGGAGGCCCTGGTTTGCCCATTCTAAATTCTCTATCTGCCTCTTTCTCTCTCAAATAAATAAATTAAAACATTAAAAAAAATAACTCCCTGATTTTGAAACCTGGCTCTTCAGCTCTTCAGTTTACTGGGCTTTTATTTATTTATCCAACCATTGACAGACTTTATTTATTTTTAAATTTAAGGTCCCATGTAGCCCTGGCTGGCCTTGAACTCACTATGTAGCTGAGGATGACCTTGGACTTCTGATCTTTCTGCCTGTTCCTCCTAAGTGCTGGGATTACAGGTATGTGCCAATGTGCACTGTGTTTAGGCAAGTTGTTTAAGTTATGTATTTTTCAGTGTAGTCATCTATAAACCAGGGCTGGGCGTGGTGGCACATGCCTTTAATCCCAGCACTTGGGAGGCCAAGGTGGGAGGATCGTGAGTTTCAGGCCACCCTGAGACTACACAGCAAATTCCACAGCATTCTGGGCTAGAGCAAGAGACCCTAACTCGAAAAACCAAAACCAAAAACAAAAAAAAAAAAGCAATAATTTGTTTTATGGAATTAAAGTGGGGAATTAAACAGTGGATTAATGTCAAATGTTTAGAACCATTATCCACTTTATAGCTATACTGTTAGCACCTACTGGTTTGATTTGGTACTTACTTAGATTTTATTTTTTCATTATTTGGAAAGATTAGTGAAATTTATTTGCAAGTAGAGAGAGATAAAAGAGAGAATAGGCACATGGGGCCTCCAGCTACTGCAGACAAACTCCAGATGCATGTGCCACTTTGTGCATCTGGCTTTACGTGGGTACTGGGGAATTGAACCTGGGTCCTTAGGTATTGTAGGCAAGCAAGTACCTTAACCACTGATTCATCTCTTCAGCCCATCATTTCTTTCTTTATTGCTTGCCTCCTCTCAAACAGTATATGTGATTAACTCTGTTACTTGAGATATGAGTAGGAGTTTACTTTTGGTGCTTAATGGTATATTAAGAAAATCCTGAATTTTAAAAGGTTTAAGTTCTAGCCTAGTCCTTAACTGAGTTTCTTTTCTTTTCTTTTTTTCCTTTTTTAAATTTTCATTTATTTGTAACAGAGAGATACACACAGAGAGAGAGAATATATGTGAAAGTGAATATGGGCACACCGGGGACTCTAGGAACTCTAGATACATGTGCCACTTTGCATGTAGCTCAATGTGGGTACTGGGGAATTGAACCCAGGTTGTAAGGCTTTGCAGGCAAACACCTTAACTGTTGAGCCATCTCTAGCCCTGAGTTTCATTTTCTATGGGTTGCTTCTCATTTCTTAGACTCAAGGCTACTTGGTCCTTATAGCCTATCTAGAATCTTCCCAGGCTTTTATCACTTAGCAGCTTTATAGTGAGGCCTTATCACTAGACAGAGCCTCCTCTCTTTAAAAGAATATAAAATTAAGGAATTGTCTTTGTTCTGTGGATGCATATCCTGGTTTCTCTTGCTGCCATTGTCTCTTCAATCTGAAAGGAATCTTCATTGCAAAAGTGGCTAGGGGACCAGAGTTCTTCCAGAGTGTGGAACATTCAGTAGAAAAGCACAAAAGGAATGGAACAAAGGTGCTTTTGATTCCATTTTAGCTCAGGTGATTTTAGTATGTTTAAACTAAATGTCCCCTTGAGCACTTCCTTTGCTGTGTCTCATAAGTCTAATTTCTCTTGGTTTCTTTGATTCATTAATTGAGTTCTTATCCTGTTCTATGGTTTTTTCTTCTGTTACGGATTTTTTTTTTTTTTAAGGTAGGGTCTCACTCTGGCCCAGGCTGATTTGGAATTCACTCTGTAGCTACCAAGCTGGCCTCGAGCTCACAGCAGTTCTATTACTTCTGCTTTCCAAGTGCTAGGGTGAAAGGCATATGCCACCAGGGCCAGTTATTTATTTATTTATCTATTTATCTATCTATTTATTTATTTATTTATTTATTTATTTATTTGAGGTAGGGACTTTTCTAGCTAAAGCTGACCTGGAGCTCACACTGTATTCCCAGGCTGTCCTCAAACTCACAGTGATTCTCCTGCCTCTGCCTCCTGAGTGCTATGATTAAAGATGTGCTCCACCATGCCCAGCATCCAGTTTTGTTTTTAAAAACAGGACCCAAGCTGATCTGCAGCTCACTCTGTATTTCAGTCTGGCTTTGAATTTGGATAGTTCTCCTTCAGCCTGAGGTTGAAGTGCTGGGATTCAAGGTATGAATGAACCACCATCACTGGCTGCTACTGAAATATTTAAAAAATATTTTAATTAGAGAGAGAGTGCTAGTGTGTGTATGCCAAAACCTCTTGCCATTGTAGATGAACTCTGAACTCCAAATGCTGCTTTGTATGTCTGGCTTTACGTAGGTACTGGAGAATCAAAGCCCGGCTGGCAGGCTTTGCAAACAAGAACCTTTAACTGCTGAGTCATCTCTCCAGCCCTGTTACTGATTTTTTTTTTTTTTTTTTTTTTTTGAGGTAGGGTCTCATTCTAGCTCACGCTGGCCTGGAATTCACTATGTAGTCTCAGGGTGGCCTCAAACTCACAGTAATCCTCCTACCTCTGCCTCCCGAGTGCTGGGAGTGCGCCACCACGCCCAGCCTTGTTATTGATTTTTAATATCCCACTATAGTCAGAGAAAAGATACTGGTAAGGGATTGGAGTCCTGGGAGGGATTAAATGTCCATAAAGATACAGGAGACCCCTAGGCTTGTGAATGCCAATTTTGGGTCCTTGTCCAATTTACCAAAGAATAGAAAAATGCAGACACAGAGAAGGGAAGGAGTAAGTTATAATAATTTATTAAGAATAGTGTGTTAGTTGGGTGTGGTGGCCACTCCTTTAATCCTAGTACTCTGGAGGCTGAGGTAGGAGGATCACTAGGAGTTTGAGGCCAGCTTGGGGCTACAGAGTAAGTTCCAGGTCAGCCTGGGCTAGAATGAGACTCAACCTGGGAAAAGCAAAAAACAGATAAATAAAAACAAAACTAAACAAAAGAATAATGTGAAAACAGGAAAGCAGAAAAATTGCTTGGAGGGAAGAGGAGAGGACCAAGAAAAATTTCCCTCACATGGAGTTTAGAAGTCTCTTAAGCATCTGCGGGAGGGGAAGAAAGAAGAGTTTACATGGTGTCTCAGGCCCATTTATATGAACCAGACATCCATGTAGAATGAGCCTCATCACCCGGCTCAGGTGTGTAAGGAGAAACCTGGTTGGTTGGTGGGCCCAAGAGGAACACTGACACTGTCACGGCTTACCCATGGTGGCTAAACCTGCAAAACTGTTGCTTGTAGCCATCTTGGATGAAAATGGACCAGACATGGGTTCTAGTCCTGCCAGGGCTGGTGAGGTAGCATCTGTTGTTTCTGTGGTCCAGGCCCTACCTACCAGGAAAAAGATACCTTACTCCTAATCCATAATCTGTATGATTTGTATCCCAAGTTTTTTTTTTATATATATTTTTATTTATTTGAGCAAGAGGCAGATAGAAAGGGAACAAGTGAGAAAATGGGCACACCTCCATCCACTGCAAATGAACTCCAGATGCGTGCACCACCTTGTGCATCTGGCTTATGTGGGTACTGGGGAATTGAACCGGAATCCTTAGGCTTCACAGGCAAGCACCTAAACCGTTAAGTCATCTCTCCAGCCCCCATGTTTTGATGGTCTGTGAACAAGTGTATAACTCTTACAGTTATCTCTTGTTGCAGGATCAAACTTTTTTTTGTTTTGTTTTTTGATTTTTCAAGGTGGAGTTTTACTCTTAACTCTGGCTGACCTGGAATTCACTATGCAGTCTCAGGGTGCCCTCAAACTCATGGTGATCTTCCTACCTCTGCCTCCCAAGTGCTGGGATTAAAGCTGTGTGCCCACCACACCTGGCTCTCTCTCTCTCTCTCTCTTTTTTTTTTTTTTGGTAAGAGAGACAGAGAGAATTGGCATGCCAGGGCCTCAACAGTTTAACTCCAGACACTTTCGCCACCTAGTGGCCATGTGCAACCTTGCGCTTGCCTCACTGCATGTCTGGCTTATGTGGGATCTGGAGAGAGATCATACATGGGTCCTTGGGCTTGGCAAATGCCTTAACTGCTAAGCCATCTCTCCAGCCCAGGGTCAAACCTTTTACAGAGACTTAATTCTTTCTCTCAATCCCTCCCCCCCCCCCCCCCCGCAGGTCTCACTCTAGCTCAGGTTGACTTGGAATTCACTATGTAGTCTCAGGGTGGCCTTGAACTCTGGGAGATCCTCCTACCTCTGCCTCCCAAGTGCTGGGATTAAAGGTGTGCACCACCATGCCTGGCTTCAATCATTTTTTTTTTTTAAATTTTATTTTTGAGAGTGAGAGCGAGGGCGAGAGTGGGCATGCCAGGACCTTCAGCCTGCTGCAAACGAACTCCAGACACATGAGCCCCCTTGTGGTGCATTTGCAACATTGCACACTTGCGTCTGTGTCTGCCTATGTGGTACCTGGATATTTGAACTTGAGGTTCGCAGGCAAGCGCCTTAACCGCTAAGCCATCTCTCCAGCCCCTGTCAGCCTAGTTTTGATTTGAGGTCTTGCTTGTTAATATAGCCATCTTATCTCAGGTTCTGTGTGCATTGCAATGTCTTTTTCCATCCTTTGGCCACAGTCTTATGTCTTTGGATCTGAAAGGAGCTTCATTAACAGTAGCCTATAGCTGGTTTATGTTTTTTTTTTTCTTCCTTTTTTCCCCCCCAGGCTGGTATTGAATTCATAGTGTAGCAGATGACCTTGAATACTTGATCCTCCTGCCTCCACTTCCCAAGTGCTGGGATTACAGGCATGTTCCACCAGGCCTGGCTTTAATTACTCTTCTTTAAAGGGCAGGTGTAGTGATAATGAGATATTTCAGCTTCTGTTTATCTGAGATTGACTTACTTCCCATTCTTTCTTCAAAGATAGTTTTCTTGGCTAGCTTCTTTTTTTTTTTTTTTTTTTTTTTGCCACTGTGAATGTAATGCTTTAATGTCTTCTGTTCTTCAAAGTTTCTGATAAGAAATCTGTTCATAACTTCATTGAAGATGTCCTGTAAGTGACAAATCACTTTTATATTACTGCTTTTACAATTCTCTCATCTTTTCACAGGCTGATTTTAATGTGTTTCTTTGAGTTCATCTGATTCAGAGTTTATTAGTTGTTTTGAACTTATATTCATAGTTTTCATCAAATTTTCAGCCATTATTAAATGTTTTTTTATTAAATGTTTTATCAGTGACATTCTTGCTGATGTCCCACAGATCTCCTCGATTCTTTATTTTTAATATTTATTAATTTGTTTGAGAGAGAGAGAGAGTGTTTACACCAGGGCCACTTGCTACTTCAGACAAACTCCAGATACATGCACCTCTTTGTGCATCTGGGTTTATGTGGGTACTGGGATACCAAACTCAGGCTGAAAAACTTTGCAAGCAAGTACCTTTAACTGCTGAGCCATCTCCCCAGCCCTCTGTTTTTGTTTTAGTTGCTGTAGGCTCTCTTTTTGCAGAGGATCAACTTGAGGTGTAAATTTATGGTCTCTGGTCTTACCGAGCCTGATTTTTTCCCTTGGCTGGTGCAGTTAATTAAGGTCTGATTTCCCCTGATATATTCAATTATAATTGAATATTTAAGTCTTTGATGTCTGGCTCTGAAAAGGGGGAAAAATACAAATGAAAGGATTGAGGGAAAGACTGTTGATCTATTATATACCCCGTGGAAGAAGGGAGTGAATGTGGAGGACCAGCAGCTGCTGCCTGCCTCTGTATTCCTCTTAGGCTTAGAGGCCAGATCCCAGCACAGATCCCGTTATTTGGAGGGTGAGACCCTTTTACTCCAAGCTAAGCCCGAGCTACTCCACAAACTAAGGAGCCACCTGCCCTGGGGGCTTGGGCATGGGTGGATGGGCTAAAATTGACAAGTTAATCACAGTTTAGTTCTATACCTTCCCCCAGGAGTAAAATCCAGAGTTCCAAAACAGCTATACATGACCATTTGTGCCAGTGTAGCTGTCTTAAGTATGGGTGACAGATTCCTGTGTTGCTTTCTGCACCATCCTGCAGGCATTCTCAGAAGTAGTCCTACTTGGGAGGGAGGTAACTCCACTGCCCCTCCAAGCTGACATAGAGTGCTGGTGTGCTTTCTCAGATGCAGTTTATTGAGTGTTTGTTATTGAGGCGGGATGTGCTCAAGGTGTTACTCATTGTACTTTGAGCTGAAATCCAGTGTTATTACCTTTATGAGAAAAATGATTCCTTGAGGAAAGCCTTGTAGCCATTAGGAGGTAGATTGGATGTTGGACCCAGGTCAGTTGCATAGGAAAGCTTCTCTCTTAGCTGATACACTGTACTCCCTCTTATAGACAAGTTCTGTGCATTATAATGGTAATAAAGTAGCAAGTGGAACATTCTGACAAAGTATAGAGAAAGGAGGGAATAAATCAGTTTTGGGACTTCGTGCAGAGGAGGTGACTTGAGATAGGTTTTGAAAGGCAGGAGAAGGGCACTCTGCAAGTAGGGGAAATGAGCCAGGCATGGAGGGTTTTGTAAGTAAGTGGTAAAGATTTGAAATGTGGTTGGCACTTAGAACCTAGGGAGCTTTTCTTTTTTTCTTTCTTTTGAGGCAGTGCCTTATTCTAAACCAGACTTGACTTTGTGGCCTACCTAATTCATGGTGATCTTCCTACCTCAGCCTTCGGAATGCTAGGATACTAGGACTAAAGGTGTATGCCTCCACACCTCATGGTTTCTAAGATTTTTTTTTTTTTGCTGGGTATGGTGGCACACACTTTTATAGAGAGAGAGAGAGAGAGAATGAATTGGTGTGCCAGGGTCTCAGCCACTGCAATTGAACTTCAGACATGCGTGCCACCCTGTGCACGTGTGCGACCTTGCATGCTTGCGTCACCTTGTACATCTGGCTTTATATGGGACCTAGAGAGTGGAACGTGGGTCCTTATGCTTTGCTAAGCTATCTTTCTCTGGCCCTGACTTTTTTTTAATGGAAAACTAGCAGCTTTGAGTTGACTTTTTTTTTAAACTTTGGTTTTTCAAGGTAGGATCTCACTCTAGCCCAGCCTGACCACTATGTAGTCATAGGCTGGCCTCAAACTTCCGGCGATCCTCCTTCATATGTCTTTAGAGTGCTGGGATTAAAGGTGTGTACCACCGTGCCATGCTCTATGATTTTTAAAAATTTTATTTTATTTATTGAGAGAGAAATAAGCAGGTACATAGATAGGGAATGGGCGAGCCAGGGCTTTCAGCCACTGCAAATGAACTCCAGACTCATGTGCCACCTTGTGCCTCTGGCTTACATGGGTCCTAGGGAATCGAACCAGGGTCCTTTGGCTTTGCAACTGAGAGCCTTAACTGCTAAGCCATTTTCTCCAGCCCAGTGTAATTTTTATCGACAATTTTGATGCATGTACATAATATATTTTGATCATAATCTCCCACTATTTTGGACTTTTTTTAAAATTTGAGAGCGACAGAAAGAGAAAGCGGCAGATGGAGAGGGAGAGAGAATGGGTGTGCCAGGGCCTTCAGCCACAGCAAATGAACTCCAGACACATGTGCCACCTTATGCATCTGGCTTACGTGGGTCGTGGGGAATCAAGCCTCCAACTGGGGTCCTTAGGCTTCACAGGCAAGCACTTAACTGATAAGCCATTTCTCCAGCCTGGGACTTTTTTTTTTTAATAGGAGATTTGGTTATCTCAGGCTTTTGTTGAGTGGTTGTTTTTTATATTAGAAAAAAATGGATGATAGCAAGTTTGTGTTCAAAGCAATATATTTTATTACTGCTCATATTTAATTTATAGCATATAATTTTTCTAAGATTTTAGGTAGATAGATCAGCATGTTCAGGTAGTATGGTCATAAACTATATTGCTAACACTTTAGATCTTGAAATTTTTGAAAAATGCATGAGCTTTTGGGGGGAAAAAAAAACCCTGTGTATTTATCGTATCCTGACAGAGTCAGTATCAGACTGGTAGTATATAAGAACTAAGATCCTGTGCACAGAAAACCATGTGGGAATTGGTGGCTGAAGTAATTCAGCACCACATTTCGACTTTGTGGGTGTACTCACAAACATTCCATTAGTAAACTACATTATGTAAAGTAACTTTTATTTAATGGTTATGTTGGGATTGGGAAAATAGCTCAACAGTTAAAGCCTGCTGGCGTGGATTTGAGTCCCTAGTATGCACATAAAACCAGATGTACAAACTGATGCATGCATCTGGAGTTTGTTTGTAGCAGCAAGCGGCCCTGACATGCCCATACTCTCTCTTTTTCCCTATCTTCCTCCCCTTGCAAGTAAGTTAAAAATATTAAAAGTTATGTTGCGTGTCTGCTTGATCTTGGGGGAATCTGAAAAATAAAGATTAGGTTTATTTTCATTTTCTCAGATGTTTGTTCGTTCTTTCTCTCTTTCTCTCTCAGTTTTTCAAGGTAGGGTCTCATTCCAACCCAGGCTCACCTGGAACTATGTATTCTCAGGCTGGCCTTGAATTCACAGTGATCCTTCTGCCTCAGCCTCCCGAGTGCTGGGATTAAAGGTGTGCATCACTGTGTCTCACTAGATTTTTGCTTTTGTGGTTCTTGATTGAGCATTCACTGACTGTAGTAGGTAAAACAGATGATGAAATGAATGCAATCTAAGCATAGTCCAGTTTTGATAGATTTTGTAGCCTGAGTAGTGCGTGAGAGGATAAGAGGTAGACAAATGCTTGAATTATTATTTAGAGAGCATCATGAAGAAGGCATTAGAGGGGCATGGCTCAGTTGTTAAGGTATTTGCTGTGTAGTGTGAGGAACTGAGTTTGGGTCCTCAGTACCCATGTAAAACTAAACTTGGTAGTATGCGTGTAGTCCCAGTATGCCTATGGTGAGATGGGAGGTGGAGACAGAAGACTCTGTGGAAGCTTGCCTGCCAGCTAGCAAACAAAATACACTGCCTTGGCTGGGCGTGGTGCCGCATGTCTTTAATCCAAGCATTTGGGAGGCAGAGATAGGAGGATTGCCATAAAAGTTCGAGGCCACCCTGAGACTACATAGTGAAGTCCAGGCCAGGCTGGGCTAGAGTGAGACTCTACCTCGACCCCCACCCCCCTCAAAAAAAAAAATACACTGCCTCAAGCAAGGTGGAAGATGAGAACTAATACTCAAGGTTGTCCTCTGACTTCTACTCAAACACAGGCTCATGCACACATACATATGCATCTACTTGCATATACAAAGATTGTAATAAAAAGGAAGAGGCATGAAAGCAAGTACCATAGAGGTTAGCTGGATGGAGTATTTGTATGTAGTTGGAGGTAACAAGGCCAGAGGTCAGGGGAAATGTAGATAATTTGGGGCATGGGTCTTGAGACAGATGAATGTACTACTTTTTGGGTCTGGCTTTACATGGAAGCTAGGGAATAGAACCTAGGCCATCATCAGGCTTGGCAAGCAAGTGCCTTTAACTGCTGAGCCATCTTTTCTTTTCCATCTTTCATATAAAAATAAACAAGCACATGCATATCATTAGCATGCATGTTTGAGTTTTTTTTTTTTCAAGTTTTGAAAAATACATTTGTTTTGAGAGAGAGAGAGAGAGAGAGAGGAAGGACGGGGTGGGGGTGGGGAATGGGCACGCCAGGGCCTCTAGCCACTGCAAACGAGCTCCAGATGCATGTGCCAGCTTGTGCAGCTGGCTTACATGGGTCCTGAGGAATCGAACCTGGGTCCTTTGGCTTTGCAGGCAAGTGCCTTAACCATTAACCTATCTCTCCAGCCCTGAAAATATTTTTATTTTATTTGAAAAGAGAGGAGAGAATGAATAAATATGGGTGTGCCACGGTCTCCTGCTACTGCAAACAAACTCCAGATTCATGTGCTACTTTGTGCCTCTGGGGAATTGAACCTGGGCCATCAGGTTTTGCAAGCAAGCACTTTTAACTACTGAGCCATCTCTCCAGCTCTACTTTTTTAGTTTTATTGATTTATTCAAGAGTGACACAGAGAGAAAGACGCAGAGAGAGAGAGACAGAGAGAGAGAATGGGTGCTCCAGGGCCTCCAGCCACTGCAAATGAACTCCAGATGCATGTGCCCCCTTGTCATCTGGCTTATGTGGGTCCTGGGGAATTGAGCCTTGAACTGGGGTCCTTAGGTTCACAGGCAAGCGCTTAACCACTAAGCCATCTCTCCAGCCCCTGCTTTTGTTTTTAACACAGTAAAAATCAAATGTATACCAAAATAATTGTTTTAAAATTTCTTTATGATTTATTATTAGTAAGTCTATTTGTGAGCCAGGCATGGTGGCACATGTCTTTAGTCCCAGCACTCAGGAGGCAGAGGTAGGAGGATCACCGTGGTTTGAGGCCACCTTGAGACTACATAGTGAATTCCAGGTCAGCCTGAGCTAGAGTGAGATCCCACCTCAAAAAACTTAAAAAAAAATTATTTGTGTACCTATTTTGTTCATGTCAGTACCTGAGGTGGTGTAAAACTTTTAACTGAAAGGGGTCATGAGTGGAAAAAGTTGGCGAAGCTCTGCTTTAGAGTGCTCTGTAAGATTTAGAAATCACTATTTTAGACAAGACAATTGCTATTTCAGATGAGATTGAGTATGTTCAGGGTGGCATGGCCATAGACAGGCATCACTATTTTAGAACGACAAACAGCAGCACATCTTTTTCTTTTGATTAGTTTATAATGAAATAAATAAATTGTGTTCCCCATGTATTGTTTTCATTAAAGTTAGTAGCCTACATGCAAAGTGTGTTCTGAAATTTATTGTGTAGCTTTGAAGACTGCCTTTGGTAATTAGGCTATACAGCATGTATTTTCTGTAAATTGAGCTAAACAACGTACTATATTGGCAAAGTATGCCTTTTATTTAAAGTAAATTTTATAGTTAAAGGTTTTAATTATGTATTTATTTGCAAGGAGAGAGTGAGTATGTGAATGGGCACGCCAGGTCCTCTTGCCACTGCAGATGAATTCCAGGTGCCTGTGCCACTCTGTGCATCTGGCTTTACATGGGCACTGGGGAATTGAACCCAGGCTGGTAGGCTTTGCAGGCAAGTTCCTTAACCGTTGAGCCATTTCTTCAGCCCTGTATTTAAAATTTTTAACTTTTTCTGAATTTTGAATATTTTCAAGTTACTCATAAGTGGAAATAACAAGTACATTATTAAGTTACCAATTTATATTACCTTCATAACATTAAAAATGTGTCAGAAAATATGTTAAAATCTTATGTTAAACATTTAGAAGTGAAGGGTCTTGAGGTTTATAGAGTCTGTAAAACTCTAAATAGTTCTGATAAAAAAGGACAGAGTGAAGAAAGAAAAAAATACATCAAGAGTTACACACTGTTAACAACTGGAGGCTTTGAGTGAAGAATATTGTTTATTCTTTCAGCTTTTCTCATGGCTCATATATTTCAAAAGTTAGAAGCCAGGTTCGATGGTATATGAGATTCATAATGAATTTGAGGCCATTCTGGGCTGCATGTGAAACTTGATCACAGGGAATAAAAACATTTTAAGGATTATTTTTTGCTATTATGAGAAATGACTTGCCAGGATAAAAATATGTTGCATTAGTGTTACAGTATTTGGGGAAGTAGAATAGTGAGCTTTTATGAATTTTGGTAAGTAGATGATGCGGGTTAGGAAATTGCTGTGGCTTTAAAATTTCACTGTATTCGCTTAAAAGTGATAGAATTAAAATGTCAATGTTGTGTCAGAAGTGACATCCAGTGCATTTTTAAACTTATGATGAAAATTTTAGATGACAGATTAGAAATATACAAGAAGGTGTGTGAATTTTCTTCTGTGGTAAGTAGGCAGACAGGTTTAAAACTCTAGATGTAGCTAACAGTCATTCTCTTCTTCCAGTCCTATGAATAGGATTCTTGAGAGTTCACTCAGTCACCCACATGCTGCCTGTTTGTCCTGGTGGACGTGTGACAGTGTCAGCAAGGCTTTGTTGAGCTTACAGAGTACAACCATAGTGACCCCCAAACCTGGCTTATGTGACCCTGATAAGTTATTTGTTTTCAGTTCACAAAATTGGTATGTGACTTTGAAATGTTTCTTTTCTGTAAATGTGCATACTGTCTTTAAAACTCATACATTAATGATTTTGCTAACATAATTTTTAGTTACTACTATAAAACTAGTAACTCTATAAGTTAGAAGTTTATAGCTTATTCTATATTTCCAAGTGTCTCATTAAAAGCCTATTCAAAAGACAAGTTTATTTGACATGAGGTCATACAGATGTGGAATAGCACCATAAATATTTAATTATGCTAGAAATTGAAACACCAATCTGGTAATGTGTAAACTGTATCTATAATACTTACTGATTGACTTAAAAATTCTCTTAAAAGGTTAAGACTTAGTTTTATGTTGGAAGACTATGGCATGTAAAAGGTATAAGTACAATACTGTGCAGGACTGGAGGCTGAAAACCATGTGTACTTTTCTCTTGGCTACGGACATTAGGGGAAATCTTTCCTTTGAATAGATTAAGTTGTCTGGCTCATAGACTACAGCATTACTCTTATAAAAGTTTTCTTTGATTTTATACTTGAAAATGGGAGACTGTAGAGACTTAATGAAATGCAGATTAAAAAAATCACCAGCGATATTTTAAAAATTGTTCATAATTTAACCATGAAAATCAGAAAATATCATTTCCCTGATCCTGTCGTCAGACCCCATTCAGGTTTTGTCACTGTCTCACTGATGTCCTTTGTAACAGAAATCAGCTCGCATTCAGTTGCCTTTGCTTCTTTTAGTCTGGGATAGGTCTTTATCTTCCCTTGACTTTAAATATAATGGGATAATTACTTTATAGAATGAACTTTAATTTGTGTTGTCTGGTAGTTTTTCATGATTAGATTGAGATTTTATCTTAGGCAGGAATTTCACAGGATGGAGTCTGTTCTTTAATTGCATTTTGTCAGGTGGCATGTAATTTCAGTTAGCCATTTCACTGGCGTTGTTCACTGTCACCTGATTAAAGTATGCCTGTCAGGTTTTCTGTAGTGCTTTCCTGTTGGTTTAATAATTGATTATCACAAATACTGTAGCTTTAAATAATACAGATTTGTTCTTCTGTATTTCTGGATGCTAGAAGCCCAACATTGGCCTCATTGGGCTGAAGTCCCTTAGAGACAGTCTGTTGTTATCTGGATGTGATTCCGACTGTTTCCTGGTTCCAGATACGGGTTTCTTTCCACTGAGTGGATCTGTTAGCCAGTCCAAGAACAGTTGGTTGGTTTCCCAGTCATGGCTATGTGCCACTATTGCACTTGTGTGTGCATCATATCAGGTTGTTTGCTTCTGAGTAGCCTAGACTTTTGAGTTACTCAGGCAGATGTTGGCCACTTTTCCCCAGTAGCTCATGTACTACCTTCTAGCACTAGATGACTGGCTCTCTTCCGGATTCCAACCAGGTCTCTCTGTGGTCCATGCCAACAGCATTTGGTGTCTTCAGCAGTAGGGTTTTACCATTAACCTCTGGTGAGTAATCAAGTGCTCTGTCAGAAGTCTGTCTTGTTAGTTTTGGGAGACCTTGTAGATCTCTCTGATCAGCAGCTCATTGTGGATATTAACCTGCTCCCTAGTACAGGGAGTTACAGACCAGCGCCAAGGGAAAAGAAAACAGAAAAAGATAGAAAAAAAGAAAAAAAGAGAAACAGGTGAAATTTTAAGGTTAGGCTTTTATCTCACCCTCTCCAGGGCCCTTTGATTCAGGTGCTCCCTCTAAGGTCCTGTTGAGGGGTCAAGCTTTTAGTCCTAACTTCCAGGCTATAGGATTCTATGGTACCAGTTCAATTTGGGTTCAGTAGTGTGGCCCCCTCACCTTTCCCCTTCCCCAAATTCCTACTGTCCCTATTGTCCAAGCCTCGAGATGCCATTCAGGTGTGCAAGCAACTCAGGCTGATCCAGGTTAGGAACCGCAGATGAGTGAGACCATGCGGCAATTGTCTTTCTGTGATTGTGTGAGTATGCTTAGTATGATCTATTCCAAGTTCAACCATTTTTATACAAATTTCAGCTTTAAACATGGTTGAACAAATAGCTCTTAACTGAGGTGTGGAGCTTTTAGGGTCAATGCTCAGTAAGAGAATAACAGGATCTGTTGGTAACTCTATATTCTTCCTTTTCAGGAGTCTCTATTGATTTCCATAGTGGTTGTACCAGCTTACAGTCCCACCAACAGTGAATGAGTGTTCCTGTTTTTTCCACATTCTCGCCAATATTTGTTTTCATTTGGTTTAATGTTTGCTATCCTTACTGGGGTAAGGTGAAATCTCATAGTTGTTTTAATTTGCACTTCCCTAATGGTTAGGGATGTTGAACATTTTCTTAAGTGTGTGTTAGCCATTTGTAATTCTTCCTCTGAAAAGTCCCTATTCATTTCTCTGCCCCACTTTTGGAGTGGGTTGTTTGATTTTTTTTCTTTTATTTAGTTTTTTGAGTTCTTTATAGATTCTAGATATTAGGCTTTTGTCAGTGGCATAGCTGGCAAAGATTTTCTCCCATTCAGTGGGTAAACTCTTGGCTCTGCTTATGGTATGTTTGTCTGTGGAAAAGCTTTTTAGCTTCATGAAATTCCTTTGGTTGAGTGCTTGTTTAATTTCCTGGGCTATTGGTGTTTTGTTCAGGAAGTCTTTCCTGAGTCCTATATCATGGAGTGTGCCTCCTGTTTTTTCTTCCAGTAGTCGAAGAATTTCAGGTCTTATATTGAGGTCTTTAATCCATTTAGACTTGATTTTTGTATATAATGAGTGGATTTAATTTCATTTTTCTACATATGGTCATCCAATTTGTCCAATACCATTTGCTGGAAATGCTGTCTTTTCTCCAGTCTACATTATTGGCACCTTTGTCAAAGATCAGGTAGTTGTAGTTACTTGACCTAAGGTCTGGGTCTTCAATTCTGTTGCATTGGTCTATGTGTCTGTTTTTATTCCAGTACCATGGTGTTTTTGTTACTATGACTTTGTAATATAGCTTTAGATCAGGTATGGTGATACCCTCCAGAGGTGGTGTTTTTTTTTTTTTTTTTCTGATAATATGTTTGGATATCTGAGGCCTGCTGCCATTCCATATGAATTTTGAGATTTTTTTTCAATCTCTGTGAAGAATGATACTGTTATTTTTATTGGTATTGCATTAAATCTGTATATTGCTATTGGTAGAATTGCCATTTTCACAGTATTAATTCTAACTCTCCAGGAGTGTGGGAAGTCTTTCCATCTTCTCAAGTCCTCCTCGATTTCTTTCTTGAGTTTTTTTTTTTTTTTTTATATGTTTTTATCATACCAGTCTTCCACATCCTTGGTTAGTGTTATTCCAAGATATTTAATTTTTTTGTTGCTATTGAAAATGGGATAACCTTACTGATTTCTTTCTCTGTATATTTGTCCTTTGCATATAGAAAAGCTACTGATTTTTGTGCATTGATTTTGTATCCTGCCACTTTACTGAAGGAATTAATCACCTTTAGAAATTTTGAGACAGAGACTTTCGGGTCACTTATGTATAGGATCATGTTATCTGCAAATAGGGCTAACTTGACTTCTTCCTTTCCAATTTGAATCTCTTTTATTTCTTTCTCCCATATTATTGCTTGGGCTAGTACTTCTAGTATTATGTTGCAGAACAGTGGTGAGACTGGGCACCCCTGTCTTGTTCCCGATATCAGTGGGAACTCCTTGAGTCTTTCCCCATGAAGTATTATTTGGGCTTTAGGTGATATATATATATATATATACACACACATACATATATATATACAGCCTTTATTGTGTTGAGATGTAAACCCTCCATGCCTATTCTTTCCAGTGTTTTGATCATGAAGTGGTGTTGTATTTTGTCAAAGGCCTTCTCTGCATCAATTGAGATAATCATGTGGTTCTTATGATTAAGTTTATTTATGTGGTGTACTACGTTGATCGATTTCCATATGTTAAACCATCCTTGAATCCCTGGGGTGAAGTCTAATTGGTCAAAGTGGATACTGCTTTTGATGTGTTGTTGAATTCGGTTTGCAAGGATATTGTTCAGGATCTTTGCATCTAAGTTCATCAGGGATATAGGCCTGTAGTTTTCTTTTCTTGTTGCATCTCTGTCTGGTTTTGGTATTAGGGTGATGCTAGCTTCATAAAGTGAGTTGGGGAGGATTCCCTGGTCCCTGATTATGTGAAATAGTTTGAGAAAAATGGTTTCAGTTCAATGAAGTCTTGATAGAATTTGGCTGAGAAGCCAGCTGCTCCTGGACTTTTCTTTTTGGGTAGGTTTTTGATTACCTTTTCAATTTCCATGGATGTGATAGGCTTGTTTAGGAGACTAATCTGCTCTGGGTTTAGCTTTGGTAGGTGGTATATGTCTAGGAATTCATCCATTTCTTCTCGATTATTCAATTTTGGGGAGTAGAGGTTTTGGATGTATGCCCTGATGAATTTTCTAATTTCATTGATGTCTGTTGTGATCTCTCCTTTTTTTTCTCTCAATTTTTATTAACATCTTCCATGATTATAAAAAATATCCATGGTAATACCCTCCCTCCCCCGTGATCTCTCCTTTTTCGTTTCTGATTTTGTTAATTTGAGACTTCCCTCTTAAAAATAAAATCCTATTTATTTGACAGAAAGAGGGGGAGAGAGGAAGAGAGAGAATTGGCACACCAGGGCCTCCAGCCACTGCACATAAACTCCAGATGTGTGTGCCCCCTTGTGCATCTGGCTAATGTGGGTCCTGAGGAATCAAACCTGGGTCCTTTGGATTTGCAGGCAAACACCTTAATCACTAAGCCATCCTTCCAGCCCCAAGACTTCCCTTTTGTTTGCTTGATCAAATTGTCCAGGGGTTTGTCAATCTTGTTTATTTTTTCAAAGAACTAGCTCTTCATCATTTTTTTAAAATAAATTTTATTTATCTACTTGAGAGGGAGGGAGGGAGGGAGGGAGGGAGAGAGAGAGAGAGAAAGAGAGAGAGAAAGAGAGAGAATGGGCACGCCAGGGCTTTTAGCCACTGCAAATGAACTCCAGACGCATGCACCACCTTGTGCATCTGGCTTATGTGGGTACTGGGGAATTGAACCGAGGTCCTTTGGTTTTGCAGGCAAATGCCTTAACTATTAAGCCCCATTTCATCATTTTTTTTTTTTCCTGAGGTAGGATCTCACTCTAGGCTCAGACTGACCTGGAATTCACTATGTAGTCTCAGGGTGGCCTTGAACTCATGGCCATCTTCCTCCTTCTGCCCCCCACCCCAAGTGCTGGGATTAAAGGCGTGGACCACCACACCTGGCCCATTTCATCAATTTTTAAAATTGTTTAGTTTCCAATTCATTTATGCTTTAATCTTGATTATTTCTTTCCATCTGGAGCTCTTTGGGTTAGATTCTCTTGTTTTTCCAGTGCCTTTAGTTGGACAGTTAGGTTATTAATTTGGGATCTCTGTCTTTGTAATGAAGGCATTTAGTGCTGTGAATTTTCCCCTTAGGACTACCTTCATTGTGTCCCTTATGTTTTGGTAGGTTGTGTTTTCACTATCATTGAGTTCTAGGAATTTTACAATTTCTGTTTTGATTTCTTCCAAACCCATTCGTTGTTTAAAAGTGTGTTGTTTAGTCTTCAGGAGCTGGTGGAGTTAGGGATCTGTCTCTTATTAATTTCTACCTTTAAAGCATTGGGTTCTGACATGATACAGGGAGTTACTTCAGTTTTGCTGACTTTATGGAGGCATGCTTTATGGCCCATTATATGGTCAATTTGGAGCAGGGAAACGGGTCTGGCCTACTCACTCCAGGCTGCCACACTCATACACTGTCCCCCAATCCCGCGCCCACATTTTAATTTTTTAAAATTATTTATTAGAGAGGGAATGGGCCCACCTGCCAGGGCCTCCTGATGCTGCAAACAAACACCAGACACATGTGTCACTTTGTGCATCTGGCTTTACATGGGTACTAGGGAATGGAACCCCAGCTGTCAGGCTTTGCAAGCAAGCACCTCTAACCGCTGAGCTACCTCTCCAGCTTGTTACAATCTTTTTAGACAAGGCAAAATATACTGTAGTTTACCATCTGTTTAAGGTTTGAATTTAAACTTTGTTTTTTAGAAAGTAGCTGTATTTATTTGCATATATGTGTGGGTATGCATGTGGTTGGATGCATCAGGCATCCTTGCAGAGCAAGAGGCCTGATGCATGTGTCACTTTGCATCTGGCTTTACTTGGGTACTGAGAAATTGAACCCAGGTTGGCAGGCTTTGTAAGCAAGCACCTTTAACTGTTGAGCCATCTCCTTCCTAGCCCCTGTTTTTAAATTTTTGTTGAGAACTTTAATATATAAAAATAACTTAGTTGTGTTCTATCACATTGTCCCTTTTTGTCCCTTCTCCTTAGCCCTCCCCCCCCCTTTTTTTTTCCTAGGTAGAGTCTTGCTCTAGCCCAGACTGACTTGACATTCACTATATAGTCTCAGGGTGGCCTTGACCTTGTGGCGATCCTCCTACCTCTGCTTCCAGAGTGCTGGGATTAAAGACGTGCATCACCACGCCTGACTTGTCCCCTCATTTTCTTGATATATTTTGGATTTGCTTGGTCCCTTGCATATGTAACAGTTCTCTTTTTTTGCTACCACCCCTTTCTCTACTTGGGTCCCTCTTCACTACATCTGGTTGTGATGCCCACTGCCAGTCAGCTTCTCCCATATGGATGTCTTCCTTGAAGCATGTATGATAGGGTAGTTGCTCTTTTTAGATGTTTAAACATTCTGTGTGCTGTGTTCTTTTACTTACCTGGCATTTCATTTAAGGACTATAGTTTTGTACAATATGATGAAAAATTTATATTTCAAATTTGCTAGCTGGACCTGGTTTAGATGATGCCAGTTTTGTTGGTAATATTCCAAACATCATAGCTAGATACAATGTGAAAATGCATTGTTTTGTTTTGCTTGTTTGTCAAAGCCTGACCTCACTCTAGCACAGGCTAACTGGGAACTCACTGTGTAGCCCAGGTGGTCCTTGAACTCCAGTGATCCCAGCTGTGATCCGCCACGCCCAGCAAGAATGCACCTTTTTCTGTCAAGATCAACTTGTTGACCTTAGTCACCCTAATGTCATAGAGCCTCCCTTCTCAGCCCATTGTTCTTTTTTTTTTTTGGTTTTTTTCTCGAGGTAGGGTCTCACTCTAGCCCAGGCTGACCTGGAATTCACTATGGAGTCTCAGGGTGGCCTCGAACTCACAGCGATCCTCCTACCTCTGCCTCCCAAGTGCTGGGATTAAAGGCATGCGCCACCACACCCGGCTAGCCCATTGTTCTTGACATTCACATCAGACACAAGTGTGCTGTGGTCATATCTTCAAGGTGGACCCCGTGTTCAGGGGAACTTGATCATGGCATAGTGATGAAGCTTGTTGCGTGCAAGGGCTCTCTGCCAAGGCTGCTTGGGCCGTCTGTGCAGTGAATTGGGTACTGAAGGGAGGGGACATCATGCTGATCTTTTGGTTTGGTTGCTTGGCTTTCCAAATTCTTGATTGGAATTGAACTTTGGAAGGAACCAGGGGTTCCCTTCTCTGCTTTACGTTCTTTATAAGAGGTGGATTTTTCTTCTTTTCTTTTTGAGGTAGGGTCTCACTCTAGCCCAAGTTGACCTGGAACTCGCTCAGGCTGGTCTCGAACTCATGGTGATCCTCCTACCTCTGTCTCTCAAATGCTGGGATTAAAGGCATGTACCTCCATGCCTGGCTAGATTTTTCTTTTAAAACTTAAAAACTTTTAAACTTGTACGTATTACCTAAACTAAGTGATAATGGGGAATTTAGTAAAACAATATATGATATTTTGGCTTTGGTTTAATTTTTAATTGTATTGCAGATTTTTAAATAAATAATTAATTTAAAGATTATTTATCTGTTTACTTGAGACAAAGAGGTGTGTGTGTGTGGGGGGGCTGGAAAGAATAAAATGGGTGTGCCAGGGCCTCTAGCTGCTGCAAACATTTCTAAATGCATGTGCCACCTTGTGTATCTGGCTTACATGGATCCTGGGGAATTGAACCTGGGTCCCTTGGCTTTGCAGGCAAGCGCCTTAACCTCTAAGCCATCTCTCCAGCCCCTTGCAGATTTTTAACTCTTTAAATTTTTAATTTAATTTTATATTATTTATTTAAAAGAGAGAGAGTCTGGGAGGGGGGCAAATATGAATGGGCATGCCAGGGCCTTCAGCCACTGTAAACGAACTCCAGAGGCATGCACCACCTAGTGTCTCTGGCTTATGTGGGTCCTGGGGAATTGAACCTGGGTCCTATGGCTTCACAGGCAAACACCTTAAGCACTAAGCCATCTCTCCAGGCCTAGTTTTGTATTTTTTATTTTTATTTTTTAAATTTATTTGAGAGAGGCAGATAGAGAGAGAGAATGGGTGCACCAGGGCTTCCAGGGCTTCCAGCTGCTACAAATTAACTCCAGCCCCATGTGTCACCTTGTGCATCTGGGCAGAATTGAACCTGAGTCCTTTGGCTTTGCAGGCAAGTGCCTTAACTGCTAAGCCATCTCTCCAGCCCCAGCCCTAGTTTTCATATTTTAAATAAAGTTCTAAACTTTGTTGGTTGGAATATATTTTGGTAAGTGATTATTTTTATGTTTGAAGAATACCATTTCTCCTCAGCTTCATTAGTGAAGTGTATTTTAACTAATTTTGTACTTAAAAATATTTATTTATTTAAGAAAGAGAAAGAGAGAAAAAAATGGGCACATCAGGGCAAATGAACTCCAGACACATGTGCCACCTGTGTATCTGGCTTACATGGGTACCGGGGAATCAAACCTAGGTCCTTAGGCTTTGCAGGCAAATGCCTTAACCACTAAGTCATCTCTCCAGACCTATTTTATACTTTTTGTTTGTTTTGAGGTAGGGAATTCATTGTAGATTCAGGCTGGCCTTGAACTCATGGCAATCCTCCTACCTCAGCTTCTTAAGTGCTGTGTGTGTACCACCTTGCCTGGCTACTTTTTGTTTCTTCTAAAGGAGAAAAGAATAGGGAATTTCCCAGATATATTGATTGTATGGCCAAATATTTTAGGTTCAATTATGTTCCTAAATTTTCAGAGAAGTCTCACTTGAAAAATATTTACTTGATAGCTAAACTTTCCCAGATAGAGCATTTGTTATAAATGACAGAAAACATTTTATGAATTTTCAAAGGGCTGATTTGAACAGAGAGCATGTTCATGCTCTGATAGCATGTCAGCATGGTCTTGAAGCTAGTCTCTAAGGTCTTCACTCTGGCTCAGCTTTCACTGTGAAAAATGGTTTAACTCTTTTGTTTTCTTGGCAGAGCAAATTCGATTAAAGAATATCAGAAAAGTATATGGAAGATGCATGTGGTATCGTTTACGGTTGTTAAAACCCCAGCCAAATATTATTCCTACAGTAAAGTAAGTAATCGATTTCAATACCAAAATATGCCTAGTGCTTATTCTTTCCTAAGTGTAATACAGAATAAGAGCATGATGGTGACTGGCATATGTGTCTATAAAGAAGTTTTGATGGAGGTGAGATATAATTAGGTTTGGGAGTTCTTTGGACAGAGTACAAATGCAGAAAAAGACATGAGTCAAATCGTATATGAAGACCTTGTGTGCCATGTGTAGGATTTAAGTTTTTTTTTTTTAATTTTTTTGTTCATTTTTATTTATTTATTTGCGAGTGACAGAGAGAGAGAGAGAGAGAGAGAGAGAGAGAGAGAGAGAGAATGGGCGTGCCAGGGCCTCCAGCCTCCAGCCACTGCAAACGAACTCCAGACGCGTGGGCCCCCTTGTGCATCTGGCTAACGTGGGTCCTGGGGAATTGAGCCTCGAACCGGGGTCCTTAGGCTTCACAGGCAAGTGCTTAACCGCTAAGCCATCTCTCCAGCCCAGGATTTGAGTTTTATATTCAAGATGAGGGAAGTCTTTAAAACTACTAGGTGACATGGTCATGTTTTGCATTTTATGAATAATAATTAAAGTTTATTGAGCACATACTATATTGCCATGTGCTTTGTATGTTCATTTAATTCTGAATTAAATTCTTGGTAGATTTTTTTTTGCTTTTCCTCAAATTAAGGTTAAGAAAGATAGTCCTAGTGATAGGAGGATCACAGTGAATTTCAGGCTAGCCTGGGACTACAGAGTGAGTTCCAGGTCAGCCTGGTTTAGAGTAAGATTCTACCTCTGAAAAAAAGGAAAAGAGGAAGAAAGGAAGGAAGGAGAGAAGGAGGGAGGTAAGGGGGAGGGAAGGAAGGGAGAGGGAGGGATAGATAAAGACAAGACAACCTGTTCAGGCCCCCTCTTTGCTGAAGGAGGAAGAGAAATTCTAGCAGAGGGCATTAGTAATAGTAGAACTAGTTATTTATTTATTTGCAAGGGGAGAGAGAGAGAATGAATATGAATGGACGCTCCAGGGTCTCTTGCCACTGCAAATGAATTCCAGATGCATGTGCTACTTTGTGCATCTGGCTTTATGTGGGTAGTGGGGAATCAAACCTAGGCTGCCAGGTTTTGCAAATGCATGCCTTTAACTGCTGAGATATCTCTTTAGCCCAGAACTAGTTGTTTTTTATCTTTGTTAAAATGATGATCATAGTTTTTGGCATAGCTGTATTATATCAGGAGAAAGAAATAGTTTTGTTTTATTTTTTGAAAAGCTTGGCTTCGCATAGTTTAGTTTGAAATCTTGGATTTGGTGGTGGTATTCAGTAACAAAAAACTAAAGACTAAAGACAGGCGTGGAGGTGCACGCCTTTAATCCCAACACTCGGGAGGCAGGTAAGAGGATCACCTGAGACTACAAAGTGAATTCCAGGTCAGCCTGGGCTAGAGGGGGACCCTACCTTGAAAAACAAAACAAACAAAACAAAACAAAACAAAAAAACCTAAAGACCAAATTAGACATGATTTCTGTTTACTTTTATATACTTGCTGGTTTCTCATTAAACCTAAAAAATTTTTTTTTTGCATAATTGCTTGATCCGATCTTTAAAAAAATTTTTTTTTAAATTTCTTTGAGAGAGACAGAGAGAGAATGAGTGAATGAATGAATGGGCACACCAGGGCCTCCAACCACTGCAAATGAACTCCAGATGCATGTACCACCTTGTGCATCTGGCTTACATGGGTCCTGGGGAATTGAACCTAGGTCCTTTGGCTTTGTAGGCAAGTGCCATAACTACTAAGCCATCTCTTCAGCCCTTGATCCAGTCTTTTTTTTTTTTTTTTTTTTTTAGGTAGGGTCTCAGTCTATCCCAGGCTGACTTGGAGTTTACTATGTAGTCTTAGGGTGGCCTTGAACTCACAGCAATCCTCTTACCTCTGCCTCCTGAGTGTTGGGATTAAAGGTGTATGCCACCATGCCCGGCTTGATTCAGTCTTTTAAAAAATTTATTATTTATTTGCGAGCAGAGATAGACACACACATACAAACACACAGAAAGAAAACAGACACAGACACACACACACACACGGGGGGGGGGGGGGGAGGAAGGGAGGGAGGAAGGGAGGGAGGGAGAGAATGGACATGCCAGGGTTTATAGGCATGCCAGGGCTTCTGGCCACTGCAAGCAAACTCCAGATGAATTTGCCACTTTGTCTATCTGGCTTTACATGGGTACTGGGGAATTGAACTCTGCTCATTAGGTTTAGCAGGCAAGCACCTTAACCTCTGAGCTATTTCTCCAACCCTAAATTAAACTTTTACAAAAAGGCTAATATTTTTTATCTTCCATTCTTTTTTTTTTTTTGGTTCAGTACTTTGTGGGTATATGAATTTATTTAAATCAAAGTATAGATTAAAGAATGATTAAGTAGATTCTGACAACAGTTTAGATATAGTTAGAAGCTCCCAAAACTCTTTTGCTTTTTTTTCCAAGGTAGGGTCTCACTCTAGCTCAGGCTGACCTGGAATTCACTATGTAGTCTTAGGCTAGCCTCGAACTCTCGGCAATCCTCCCACCTCTGCCTCCTATGTGCTGGGATTAAAGGCGTGCGCCACCACACCCGGCCCCAAAAGTCTTTTTTACTACTTTATTGTGAAGCATACTCTCAAACAGTCACTGTGTAATGCTTTTTTTTTTTTTTTTTTCCCTGACTGTATCCCTGAAACTATGGTTTGTAATTCCCAGAAGATGCTTCCAAAATTACATTTAAAGTATGCTTAAAAGAAAGAATGCAAGACTTCCCAAGTTAATTACTGAGTGTGCATGCAGGGACGTGCTGGCTTTGTTTTCTTGAGCCTCTCTCCGTTGGCAGTACCAACCTTTAAATAGTTTTGCTAAACAGGACCCATTGGAGGAAGAAGAAATGAATTCTACTAGTGTATGTCCCTCTCTGTGTGTTTGTATATGTTTGTATGCATTAACTCTAGAATGCTCTGTTGTGTGGCTGCATGGAGTTGGTGTAATTAGTCTCTATAAATAACTTACTCAACTTGCTGTAGATGGGCATTTGGTTGTTCCAAAGATGTATGCTGTTTAAAGAAGGCTATTCTTTGCACATTTAACCAATTATTTTCTTAGTTATCTTACTAAAAGTATAGTTGCTGGGTCAGAAGCAACCCTTTTTACCTTAAATGGTTTACTGTTTACTGGGTCCTTAATGCTTATCTAATTTAATGAGTCTATTCTTAACATATGCTTGAAGTTCTGCAAATGGTACCCAAGAACATCTGTGACATGGGGCACTTTACTAGAGTTTGGAAAATGCACAGGTGGAAAAGACTCTCAGTGGCATACTTTTAAGGAGCTGCTTTAGACTGTTAGACTGCTAACAGAAGCCATTCAGACGAATTTATACACCATTTGTCTTTTTACCAAACAGGAAAATCGTTCTGCTTGCAGGATGGGCACTGTTTTTATTCCTTGCATACAAAGTTTCCAAAACAGACCGAGAATATCAAGAATACAATCCTTATGAAGTATTAAATTTGGATCCTGTAAGTAGATTTCTTATAAACATTAGTCTAAAGGTCCCATCAAAAAGACTGTATCGTGAATGAAATTGGGCAATGCCAAAGGAAGTCAGGTGTTGGTCAGTTAAATATTTTATTAAAATAAGATCAAATTATATCTAGGCCTCCAGCCACTGCAAACGAACTCCAGACACATGTGCCACTTACGCATCTGGCTTACATGGATCCTTTGGCTTTGCAGGCAAGTGCCTTAGCTGCTAAGCCATCCCTCTAGCCCCCCTTTTAAAAAATATTTGTTATTTATTATTTTTATTTATTCATTCATTAGGGAGAGAGGAGCAAATAGAGAATGGATACAATTCTTTAGTTTCTTAGTACCAAACTGAATCTAGTGCTTTTCCCATTTTTGTCCCCAAACCATTTAAAAAATAAATAAAACTTTTGGCTGGGCATGGTGCCGCACACCTTTGTCCCAACACTTGGGAGACAGAGGTAGGTGGAACTGCATGAGTTCAAGGCCACTCTGAGACTACATAGTGAATTCCAGGTCAGCCTGGGCTAGAGGTGAGACCCTACCTCCAAAAACCAAAAAGCAGAAAACAAAACCTTTTGGTTTGCTTACTAATATGGCTTGATCCAAAAGCTCATGTAGTACAAAATAAGAAATAAACCAATCTTCTAGTTTTCTGCTTTGTAGAAGAGTTTGCATGTAATGTATTTTAGCTGATTTTTAGTATTGTAATGATGGTCATCAAGTACATAAGATAAAGGGCTTTTGGAGCAATAAAAATGGTCCTAAATTATTAGTTGTAGAAAAGCCAACTTATTAAATATTTACTTAAAATATTGACAAGCTGGTGAAACCAGATAATGCTCAGATTATAAAGGAATTTAGCAACCTGTGATTTGAGGATTTTTGTTGAGCTAGTCTTAGTTTTACTATTGGTCATTGTTTGATATTCAAATATCTATTTTCTATTTAAAAATGGCTTAAATAGCTCTGCCCTTATATTATCAGTGACAATATATTGCATAGCACATAGTACATGCTCAATAAAATTAATATATTGGTCAAAATAAGACTATTGTTACTTAAAAATGTATGAGATGAAGCCAGGCATGGTGGCACACACCTTTAAACCCAGCAGAGGTATGAGGAGCACTGTGAGTTCAAGGCTAGCCTGAGACTACATAGTGAATTCCAGGTCAGCCTGGGCTAGAGTGAGATTCTACCTTGAATCTCCCCCCTCCCCCCCCCAAAAAAAATGAGCTGAAATTTTTGGGGCAAAATACATAGAAGAAAATGTCTAATGTTTTCTCATGTCAAATAATTTGAGTTCATGCTTCAAGTTTGAAAATGGATATATATATATATATATATATATATGTATGTATATTTACAGTATTATACTTGCTTTTACTGACACAAAGCTTTTCTTTCAGGGAGCAACTGTAGCAGAAATCAAGAAGCAATATCGTTTGCTATCACTTAAATATCATCCAGATAAAGGAGGTGATGAAGTTATGTTTATGAGGATAGCAAAAGCTTATGCAGCGTAAGTATGATAGGGCCTTGTACACATTGTGAAGAGAGGCAAAAACAGTTTTCTGTTTTAATAAAGTAGTAACACAATTAGGTGTCATGTAGTTTTATTAAATCCTGACCTCATGTTTGTGTCTTTCATTTATGGACCTACTCAGCAGCATTAAGTGGCAATTGAATTAAATCTTAGGTAACTCAGAGTTGATAAGTTGGAGAGTGTTTTTACCATGTGAATTTGGTTTATGTAGTTAATTAAGCTATTTTCTAAGCTTCTAAGTAAAAGAGGATGTATATTCCCATGCTTCACTGTCATGGTTAGGACTTAGGAGCATAGCCTAGCAACAGACTGTCAATTGGCCTCACATTTTGGCATTATAGATGCCAATTTGGTAGTATGAAAAATTAGCAGAAAGTTACATTAACTCTTAGGAATATTTTACTGATACATTTATCAGTTGCAAAAAAAAATCTGCTCTTATTATTTTATTTATTTATTTATTTATTTGAGGTAGGGTCTCGCTCTAGCCCAGGCTGACCTAGAATTCACTCACTGTAGTCTCAGGGTGGCCTTGAACTCACAGTAATCCTCCTATCTCTGCCTCTTGAATGCTAGGATTAAAGGCGTGTGCCATCATACCTGGCAAAATCTGCTTGCTTGCTTTCTTCCTTCCTTCCTTCCTTCCTTTCCGTCCTTTCCTTTCTTCTTTCCTTCCTTCCTTCCTTCCCTCCCTCCTTCCCTTCTTTCTTTTTGGTTTTTCAAGGTAAGGTCTCACTAACCCAGGCTGACCTGGAATTCACTATGTAGTCTCAGGGTGGTCTTGAACTCACAGTGATCCTCCTTCTTCTGCCTCCCAAGTGCGGGGATTAAGGGCATGCACCACTACGCCAGACTTGCCTTCTTTCTTTTTTTCTGTTTTTTCAAGGTAGGGTCTCACTTTAACCCAGGCTGGAATTCACGATGTAGTCTCAGGCTGGCCTCAAACTCATAGCGATCCTCCTGCCTCTGCCTTCCAAGTACTGGGATTAAAGGTATGCACCTCCACGCCGGGCTATCCTCTTTGACAGAGCACATAGCTTTGGAAGGGAGGCACATGGAGCAGTGAGGGAGGCAGGGGACACCTGCCTAGCCAGCCAGATCAGTCGAATCAACCCTGGTGATCAATGGGGTGACAGATGTTGCAGCCAGATTGCCCTCACATTCTAAAATCTGCTTTCTTAATTGACTTTTTAAAAAGTTGCCAATTCCTTGAATTTGATTGATATACAGCATGGTGTTTGATGGTTTGTTTTGTTCTTTTTTTGTTTTGTTTTTTCCAAGGTAGGTTATACAATGGATGCACCAGGGCCTGTAACCGCTGCAGACAGGCTCCAAGTGCATGTGTCACTCTGTGCATTTGGCTTTATGTGAGATCTGGGGACTCTAACTCAGGTAGTTAGGCTTTATAGGCAAGTGTCTCAACCTCTGAGCCATCTCTCCAGCCCATGTTTGATGTTTTAAGAATAAATTCATGTCATGTATGATGAGGTTGTATGTATGTGTTGAGGTTGCAAAACCAGGAGTGCTTTTATGATGTGAGCTGTACTTTATTTTGCAAAATCTGAAGGTATTATACTAGTTCATTGCTACATAAATATGGCTAATAACAGATTTGTATATGAACAGAATTGTTACCAGTTGGTCTACAGTAATGCTGTCATTGATAATGGTCTTGCCTTGCCTTTAACCGCATTGTAAAGTTCTTGAAGGTATTAAGTTTTTCTTTTAGTGCTTTTAAAATCTGGAATTAAGTCATTTTGATTCTGTGTCTTGACCTATTCAAGCCAGAGGTTACATTTCTGTGTAGGTACTAAAAAACCATTCTATATCCTATTGCTTTTAGCTCCCTGGCCTGGAAAGCTGGTGTTTAGGAGTTATTTCCTTGTTTTACTGGCTCTTGCCTTGGGATCAGAGCCTTTTTTCTACAGCTGTGGGATTTTATCAGTGGTATTCATTTCTTTGAGAGCCTATGTTAAGTGTTTAGGCGTAAGCTATCATTATATATTAACCTCATTTTAAAAAGTTTATCATAGCTGGCTGTGGTGGCACATGCCTTTAATCTCAGCACTTGGGAGGCCGAGGTAGGAGGATCCATGTGACTTCGAGGCCACCCTAAGACTACATAGTGAATTCCAAGTCAGCCTGGGCTACAGTGAGACCCTACCTTGAAAAAAGAAGTTTATTATTATTAATGATAATGAAAATGATTAATAATATCTGCAGAAATTTTGGAAAATATTGTTGAGGGGTTTCATGGCTTCATTGGGCCATGTTGGGCAGAGTTGTTTCAGGTCACACATTTTTAGACTATAAGGAAACAAATACCAGTCACTGAAAATCTTTCTTACGTTCTTTTTTTTTTTAATTTAATTTAATTTTTTCTCAATTCTTTAAACATTTTCCATGATTATAAAAAATATCCCCTGGTAATACCCTCCCTGCCCCCCTTTCCCCCTTTGAAATTCCATTCTCTATCATATCCCCTCCCCATCTCAATCAGTCTCTCTTCCATTTTGATGTCATGATCTTTCCCTCCTCTTATGATGGTCCTGTGTAGGTAGTGTCAGGCATATGAGGTCATGGATATAGAGGCCATTTTATGTCTGGAGGGATCTTACATTCTTAAACAATGTAGTAGTCTTTAAATTTCATCTCTCTTGAGCTGGCTAAACTTGAGCTAACCAGGAATTCATTTCAAAGTCCAGGACTTTATAGAATTTTCTGTTAATTAATACAGCATTTCAAAAAACATTTTATTTATTTATTTATTTGAGAGAGGGAGGGATAGAGACAGAGAGAAAGAGGCAGACAAAAAGAGTGAGTATGAGTGTACCAGGGCCTCCTACCACTGTAAATGAATTCCAGATGCATGTGCCGCTTTGTTCATCAGGCCATGGATACTGGAGAATTGAGCCTGAGCCACGAGGCTTTGCAAGTAAGTGCCTTTAACTGCTAAGCCATCTCTCCAGCTTAGATACAGCGTCTTCACACCCACTCACCCCTTTCCTCCCTTCTAACTTCAGAGAGACTTTTCTTGATTCTTTAAACTTGTGTCTTTTAAGAATTTGGTTTGGGCTGGAGAGATGGTTTAGCAGTTAAGGCACTTGCCTGCAAAGCCTAATAACTCAGGTTCATTTCTCCAGTACCCACATAAGCCAGATTCATAAGGTGGCACAAGCATCTGGAGTTTGTTTGCAGTGGCTGGAGGCCCTGGTGACCCCATTCTCTATCTGCTTTTCTCTGTCTAATAATGATACAAAAGAAGTAAGTTGGTTTGTTAATGGAGTTCTCTGTGAGTACTTATTTTTAAGATAAGACTTTCTCATTTTGCAACATTTCTTTTCATGCTAGTTTAACAGATGAAGAGTCACGGAAAAATTGGGAAGAATTTGGAAACCCAGATGGGCCTCAAGGTGCAGTGATGATAAAATATTGGCAATGTCATGTTATGAAAATGTTAGATTGAAAGGATTATTGATTTTCTTAGTTTATGGGTATGAAAGTTAAAACCTCAAGGAGTTAAACATATAAGTCAAGCTTCTTTTTCTTTGTTTTGTTTTCTAAAAACTAGTTTGAAACATAAATCATAGATTGATGATTGATTCAGTGAGAAGAGCAACCACTCATTATTAATCACTTTCTGTTTGTAGATAATATTTTTTTTTGAGGTTGGTCTCACTGTAGCTCAGGCTAACTTGTAATTCACTGTATAGTTTCAGGCTGGCCTTGAACACACCGTGATCCTCCTACTCCTGAGTGCTGAGATTAAAGGCATATGCCACCATGCCCGGCAAAAATTAGGTTTTAAAAATCTGTTTTTGCTGGGTGTGGTGGCGCACGCCTTTAATCACAGCACTAGGGAGGCAGAGGTAGGAGGATTGCCGTTGAGTTCAAGGCTACCCTGAGACTCCATAGTGAATTCCATGTCGGCCTGGGTTAGAATGAGACCCTACCTTGAAAAACAAAAAAACAACAACAAAATCTGTTTTTTTCTGTTTTGTATTTTTAATATATATATATATATATTTGATTCATGCTCTTACTCTAGCCTAGGCTGACCTTGAACTCATGGCATTCCTCCTACTTTAGCCTCCAGAGTACTGGGATTAAAAGCATTAGACATCATGTTCCACTAAGTCATTTTTCTTTATTGATTGTTTTTTTTCATTTTCATAGTGTTTTATGAATTTTTGTTTGTTTTTTGAGGCAGGGTCTCCCTTAAGCCTTGGCTGACCTGGAACTCACTCTGTAGTGCTGGTATTCGAGTTGTGAGCCACCATGCCTGGCTGTGTTTATATAAATTTAAGAAATAAAAGAATTTGAGCACTCTAGGAAGAAGAAGAAATATATATGCTTTAACACCTTTTTTTCCTCTTAAAAATTAAGTTTCGGATCCAGACTACTTATTTGTGTGTGCACATGCATGTGTGCACCATGTTCTGTTGCTGCTACAAATAAATACATGTTTGGCTTTACATGGGTGGCTAGGAAATTGAACTCAGGCCAGTAGGCTTGGCAAGCAAATGCCTTTAGCCACTGAACCATCTCCCTAGCCCCTCTTTCATACTGTATTTCTTAACTTACTTATTTGGTTATTCATGTGTATATTTGACAGTGTCTCACTATGTATCTCATATTGTCCTTGAACTCAATGGAGATCCTCCTGCCTCCAAAGTGCTGGGATCATAGGCATGCACCACTGGGCCTGGCTATATTCCTTAGCTTTATGTAATGAGTATCTTTATAATATTTCTGAAAGTTTTTTGGGGAGTGGCGAGGGTAGTAGAAGGCATAATTTTGAGGTGCAAATAAATAAAATTGGAAGTAGTAACTCTCTAAAAACTAGTATTCTTTCTATTTCAGCCACAAGTTTTGGAATTGCCTTGCCAGCTTGGATAGTTGATCAGAAAAATTCAATTTTGGTGAGTGCATTTTAAAACATACATTGTGATGTTTTGGCATAATGGTACTCTACTATGCATCTTGGTGTAATATAGAAAGCTATTATAAAGAAAATATTGGTATCCTTTGTTGTTTTTTTTAAATTTTTTTCTTCATTTTTTATTTATTTATTTGAGAGCAACAGACACAGAGAAAGAGGCAGATAGAGAGAGAGAGAGAGAGGGAATGGGCACACCAGGGCCTCCAGCCACTGCAAATGGAACTCCAGATGCGTGCACCCCCTTGTGCATCTGGCTAACGTGGGTCCTGGGGCATTGAGCCTTGAACCGGGGTCCTTAGGCTTCACAGGCAAGCGCTTAACCACTAAGCCATCTCTCCAGCCCGTTTTTTTTTTTTTTTTTTTTTCCCCAAGGTTGGGTCTTGCCTAGCCCAGGCTGACCTGAAATTGACAATGTAGTCGCAGGGTGGCCTTGAACTCAAGGTGATTCTCCTACCTCTGCCTCATGAGTGCTAGGATTAAAAAGGTGTGCACCACCATGCCAGGCTGGTATCCTATTTTTAATGTTAGTATATTTTGAAAGCTGCTTTTATATAAAGAAAACAATTAGTTCCAATTAATATGCTCATTTTAGGTAATATATTCTAAATGTAGTTTTGAAACCTTAAAATTTTGCTCATTTTTTAAGATATTTGTGAATAGGGCCTTTTGGTTTGGGGAACCAGTAGTTTTTATGGTAGCCACATTTGTGTAAGGATAGACTATTCAGAATTCAATTTATCCTTCTTTTCATCTTTATCAAGCTAACCTAGTTAAGGTGATTGAACTAAATGGTAGGAATTCACAGACTTCAGTGGTAATTGCTGCAACTCTTAAACATCAGGAATTGTCTAAGCATATTGTTTAACAAGATGATTCCCTACTTGAAATTTCATGGAAATAAACAAAATCCAGCTGAGCGTTGTGGCTCGACACCTATAATTCCAGCACTCCAGAGGCTGAGGGAGGATCATCATGAGTTAAAAGTCAGCTTGGGCTACAGAGTTCCAGATCAGCCTGAGCTAGGAGTGAGACCCTGTGTCAAAAAAGCAAAATCCATGCAGTGTAATTTGTTTTGACTGTGGTTATTTTATGACATTAAAACTGAATGTCTTCATGGGTTAGCAGTTGTGTATAAGTATACTTATCATTCTTAGGGTTACTGTGTGAATAATAAAGAGATAGGTAGCTAAATAAATAGACTTAAGATTGATTAAGCAGTAAGAGAAAAACCAATAGATACAAGCTACTACCAAACAAAAATCATGAAGTGGCATCTTGATAAACATAGCAACTAGTTTGTCTATGGGCTTATAGCATTTATTTTTTATTTATTTTTATTTTTTGAATTTTTTGACGTAGGGTTTTGCTCTAGGGCTGACCTGGAATTCACTGTGTAGTCTTAGGGTGGCCTCGAACTCAGGGCAATCTTCCTGCCTTTGCCTCTTGAGTGCTGGGATTAAAGGTGTGCGCTACCACGCTGGGCTCATACCATTTATTTTAAAGCAGTATTTTGAAGGTGTGAATGTATGGAGTACTTGATAAAATTAATAAAACTTTTTTTTTTTTTTTTTTTTTTTTTTTGCTTTTTCAAGGTAGAGTCTCACTCAGGCCTAGGCTGACCTGGAATTCACTATGTAGTCTCAGGGTATCCTTGAACTCGAAATCCTCCTATTTCTGCCTCCTGAGCATTGGGATTAAAGGCATGCAGCACCATGCCTGGCCTAATAAATACTTTTTTTTTAAATTTTTTTATTTTTCGAGGTAGGGTCTCACTCTAGCCCAGGCTGACCTGGAATTCACTATGGAGTCTCAGGGTGGCCTCGAACTCATGGCAATTCTACCTCTGCCTCCCGAGTGCTGGGATTAAAGGTGTGCGCCACCATGCCCAACTTTAGTAAAACATTTTTTAGTTATCTGCATTGATTGTATCAGTGAACAGAAAAATGACAGGGTGATTTGTGATAGTGGATATGAGCTCTGGGATTGGAATCTAGCAAGACCATTAGCTGCATGAGCCTGGGACAGGCTACAACTATGCTGTCCACAAAGGAAAAGTAGTAATGTTAACCTCATAGTAGAGTTTGAGAGATGGAACATATGAGATAATCCATGCCAAGTCCTTTTTACTCCTTCATCATAAGCTGACATTGCTGCGGTTTACCTGATGAAGGCTGTCTGTCTCTTTTCAATTCTAGGTTTTACTTGTGTATGGATTGGCATTTATGGTTATCCTGCCAGTCGTTGTGGTAAGTTCTGACTCTTTTGGGGGATGGGGGTAGATATTTTAATTATTAGCATATAATCCATTGATACTTGAATTAAGAATCTTGTACATGACTTTGTTTGTTTGTTTGTGGTAGGGTCTCACTCTAGCGCAGGCTGACCTGAAATTCACTATGTAGTCTCAGGGTGGCTTTGGAGTCACAGGAATCCTCCTACCTCTGCTTCCTGAGTGCTGGAATTAAAGATGTGTGCCCCCATGCCTGGCCACATGACTATACAGATTTTTAAAAAGTAAAATACTTGAGTATGTAAAACCAAGTTTCTTCCCAGTGTACAGGTTTCACAAATGAGATAATTCAGATAAACAATTTAAGGTTTAAAATGGAAGTCTTCTTTTATTATTCCCCGAGATTTATTTCTGTTCTATAGCCACTGATAACTTTGCTTTTCCTGCCCCCATTGTATATAAATATACTTTTAACACAATTTTAAAAATATTTTTATAAATTTTATAAAGTTTTTTTTCTCAACAAATATTTATTTGCAAGGAGAGAGAGACAGAGATGAGATAGAAAGAGAATGGGCATGCCAGGGCCTCTTGCCACTGCAAACAAACTCCAGATGCATGCGTCACTTTGTACATCTGTCTTTACATGAGTACTGGGAAATTGAACCTGGGCCTGTGGGCTTTGCAAGTAAGTGCTTTAACCTCCTGAGCCATTTCTCCAGCCTGGGATTTATAAAGTTTTTAGATGATTTTACTATACATAATTTTTTTAACCCAATCTTTGCGCATGCTAATAAGTACCATCCATATATATAGTTCTGTGACCTGTTTTTTGTATAACATATTAGGAGCACTATATATAGCAACCTCAATTTTTTTTTTTGTTTTGATTTTTTTCAAGGTTAGGGTCTCATTCTAGCTCAGGCTGATCTGGAATTCACTATGTAGTCTCAGGGTGGCCTTGAACTCACAGGCGATCCTCCTACCTCTGCCTCCCGAGTGCTGGGATTAAAGGCGTGCACCACCATGCCCGGCTAGCAGCCTCATTTTTTTTAAAAGCTGAATAGTACTATAGTAGAGCCACCTGAAAGTTTATGATTACCAAGTATTACACTTTTAGTTTATATTCCTCTTGATCCTATAGTTTATCTGGGTGGTTTAGTAAGTCCAATCACAAACTTGTCTTGAGGTTTTCATAGGATTATTGTGTGAGATCCAATCTTAGGAGTTAACATGAAGAACAATATCTGTGGTCTTTTTTTTTTTTTTTTTTTGTGGTGCAGTAGCTCAGGCTGACTGAAATTTACTATGTAGTCTCAGGGTAACCTCAAACTCATGACAATCCACTCACCTCTGCCTCCCGAGTGCTGGTATTAAAGGTATATGTCACCACTTATGGTGAAAAGTATCAACTGTAAAATTGCTCCTGCTTTTATCAGTCATTTATTCAAGATTGCTATGTTAGTCACCACTTTGTTTGCATATAGCAGTGGTGGTTTTATTCTTTTTTTGAAAAATTTTTATTTTTATTTATTTATTTGAGAGCAACAGACAGAGAGCAGGAGAGAGAGAGAGAATGGGTGCACCAGGGCCTCCAGCCACTGCAAAAGAACTCCAGAAGAATGCACCACTTTGTGCATCTGGCTTACGTGGGTACTGGGGAATCGAGCCTCAAACTGGGGTTCTTAGGCTTCACAGGCAAGCGCTTAACCACTAAGCCATCTCTCCAGCCCCCTTTATTCTTTTTTTTTTTAAATTTTTTTTATTGACAGCTTCCATACTTCCAATAAACCATAATTTCCTCCCCTACCCCACTTTCTCTTTCACAAATCCATACTCTATCATATCCCCTCCCTCCCTCCATTAGTCTCTTTTATTTTGATGTCATCATCTTTTTCTCTTATTATGAGGGTCTTGTGAAGGTAGTGCTAGGACTGCAAGGTCATGGATATATAGGTCAATTTCTGTCTGGACTATTGCATTGTAAGCACTCCTACCCTTCCTTTGGCTCTTACATTCTTTCTGCCATCTCTTCTGCAATGGACCCTGAGCCTTGGAAGGTGTCATAGAGATGTTTCAGTGCTGAACACTCCTCTGTCACATCTTCTCAGCACTAAGGTGCCTTTGGGGTCATTCCAGTTGTCACTGCCATCTGAAAAGAGAAGCTTCTCTGGTAGGCAGAAGTGAGAGTAGTGTTAATATATGGGTAGGAACATTAAGTAAAGTGCTTACCAGGCAGTTTGGTGAGCATAATCTATGCATTTAGCCAGACAAGAGCATCTGCCACCTTGTGCATCTGGCTCATGTGGGTACTTGGGAATTAAACCTGAGTCCTTGGGATTTCCAGGCAAGCGCCTTAAATGCTAAGTTTTCTCTAGCCCTGGAGGTTTTATTCTTCTTTAAAAAAATATTTTATGTTTATTTATTTATTTGAGACAGAGAGAGAAAGAGACAGATAGCAAGAGAGAGAGAGAGAAAATGGGCACACCAGGGCCTCCAGCCACTGCAAACGAACTCCAGACGCGTGCGCCCCCTTGTGCATCTGGCTTACATGGGTGCTGGGGAATCAAACTTGGGTCCTTTGGCTTTGCAGGCTAACGTCTTAACTGCTAAGCCTGCTCTAGCCCTGTTGGTTTTATTCTTATTTTTTTCAAACAATTTCCATCTGAAACATAAGTTTTAGTGATGGCTGTATAATGATGTGGGGTATTTTGGCTTCAGGTCATAGAAGTATTTGCTGTAACTAAGTCACCTGAAGTAACATAACAAAGGCGTTTGCTGTAAAACTGAAATATTTGATTGGCTTATGAACATTTAGGAGACTTGGCTATAAATCTGTTTTGTATCAGACATTTATTACTTTTTCATGCTGTATTTCTTGTTCAATTTTATTTGTGTTTAGGGCTCTTGGTGGTATCGGTCAATACGTTATAGTGGAGACCAGATTCTGATACGTACTACACAGATCTATACATACTTTGTTTATAAAACTCGAAATATGGATATGAAACGTAAGTAAACTTAGGTAACTATTATTTATTACATTATTTTCTGAGCCATTTATTTGGATTGTATGGGCATGGCAGGACCTCTAGCCACTACAAATAAACTTCAGATGCATGTGCCAGCTTGTGCATCTGGCTTACTTGGGTACTGGGAAATCAAACCCTGGTTGTTAGGCTTTGCAGGCAAGCACCTTAACTGTTGGGCCATCTTTTCAGTTCCTTAATCTTATTTTTTGATTTGAATTTACATTATTCCTAATTACTCTCTAACACAAATTCCATGATAGAGCTTCACATATGCAAATGTAGTAATATTATTAGCTGAATTTATTACTGGTTGTAAGCCAGGTTGTAACGAATATCTATGTATCATCTCATTTATGCTCTGCCTCATAAGTAAATACTTTTTTTTTTTTTTGAGGTAGGGCCTCATTCTGGCCCAGGCTGACCTAGAATTCACTATATAATCTCAGGGTGGCTTTGAACTCATGCTGATCCTCCTATCTCTGCCTCCCGAGTGCTGGGATTAAAGGCATGAGCCACCACTCCCGGCTGTAAATGCTCTTTTAAAATATTTTTATAGATGAGGAACCTGAGTCACATGAGCTAACATGCCCAAGGATACACAGTTAATAACAGATGCAAGCACTACTAAAACAGAGTAGTATACTGTATTAAATGCAATAAAAATTGAGGTCATCAGTGTATTAAAAGAACATTGCTAAAATAGTTCATTTCCAGGGTCTAATTTAATAATTTTCCATGTGAGAAATAAAAAATAAACCACATCCTTAATACTTCTGATCTCATAAATCTAAATTTATAAAATGACCTTTATTTTCAGAATGGTAACTGCAGAATCAGACTTCTTTATATTTTTTGAATTAGGCATTAAATCTATGTAGGGCCTTCCATAAGTGCTCTCACACAGAGCTCTGTCTAACCTACTTAGAAAAAAAAAAAACTCATTTTAAATTATTTTTACTGGAGAATGCATTTTTATTCCTTTTTAATTTTTTTTAAATGTAGTTTTGGTTTTTTCCAGATAGGATCTTACTCTAGTCCAGGGTGACCTGGAATTCACTATGTAGTCTTAGGCTGGCTTTGAACTCACAGTGATCTTCCTATCTCTGACTCCCGAGTGTTGGGATTAAAGGTGTGTGCCCCCATACCTAGCCATTTTTCTTTAATTTTTAAGATGTATTTGTGTGTGTGTGCGTGTGCGTGTTTTTGTGTGTGTGTGTGTTAGGTCTCTTGCTACTGCAAATGAATGCCGTTCCAATTTTATATTGGTGGTGAGGAAACTGAACCCAGTCAGACAGGCTGTATAAGCAAGTATTTTTAATTGCTGAATCATCTCCCCAGCCCCTGCATTTTTGTTCAAAAGCTGAAATTGGCTTTTCAATATTTGGTACTTGCTAAGTTCACTTTCCTAGTAATGAGAAAGAGAGAGTCTGCTCAGGATTATATGACTTAGGGCCATGTATGCACAGATAAATTTCAGCAGAAATAATATCATGAAAATGGCTGTATCACCAAAAATGTTCTACAAATTCTATAATGCTCATAAGAGTTCCAATGAGGGACTGGAGAGATGGCTGAGCAGTTAAAGGTGCTTGTTTGCAAAGCCTGACAGCTTTGGTTTGATTCCCCAGTTCCCATTGAAAGCCGTATGAACAAAGTAGCACATGCATCTGAAGTTCATTTGCAGTGGCAAGAGACCCTGGCATGCCCATTCCCTCCCCGCTTCTCTTTTAAAAATATTTTTATTTATTTGCAAATAGAGAGAAAGAGAAAATGAATATGGGTGTAGCAGGGCCTCTAGCCACTGCAAATGAACTCCAGATGCATGTGCCCCTTTGTACATCTGGCTTTACATGGGTACTGGGTAATTAAACCCAGCTCATTAGGGTTCTGTAGGCAAGTGCCTTAACCACTGAGCAATTTCTCCAGCACACTCACTCTTTCTTAATCTCACAGCTTGAAAATAAATAATAAAATACTTTAAAATATTTTATTTTTATTTATTTATTTGACAGAAAGATGAGGCAGGGGAGAGAGAGAATGGGTGTTACAGGGCCTCCAACCACTACAAACAAACTCCAGACGTATGGGCCACCTTGTGCATCTGGCTTATGTGGGTCCTGGGGAATTGAACCTGGGTACTTTGGCTTTGCAGGCAAGTACTTTAGCCGCTAAGCCATTTCTCCAGCCCTAATAATTTTTTTGTTTTGTTTTGTTTTTGTTTTTGAGGTAGAGTCTCATTCTAGCTCAAGCTGACCTGGAATTCATTATGTAGTCTCAGGGTGGCCTCGAACTCATGGTGATCCTACTTCTGCCTCCCAAGTGCTGGGATTAAAGGTGTGTGCCACCATGCCTGGCTTCCTAATAAAATATTTTTGAAAATTCCAATGACATTGTTCATAGAAATAGAAAACGTGATCCTAAAATTGATAGGAAAGCACAGAAGAGCGCAAATTTCCAGAGCAGTTCTGAACCAAAAGAATAATGCTAGAGGTATTATAACACATGATTCCAGATTATATCTCAAGGCCATAGTAACAAAAACAGCATGGTACTGACAAAAAACGACATGGAAACCAGTAGAACAGAGTAGGGGACACATTACATACCATACGCTTATAGCCATATGATTTTTGACAATGATGCTAAAAACATACGAGATTAAAAAACCCCACCTCTTCAATAAATGGTACTGGAAGCAATATATCCACATGTTAAAGAATGAAATTAAGTGCTTATCTCTAACCCTGTACAGATATCAATTAAAGATAAATTGGGACTGGAGACATGGCTCAGCAGTTAAAGGTGTTTGTTTGCAAAGCCTAATGGCCCAGGTCTACCTTCCTAGTACCCATGTGTAACCAGATGCACAAAGTGGCCCATGTGACTGGAGTTCATTTCCAGAGCCTGGAAGTCTTGACATGCTTATACTTTTTCTCACTCTTTCAAATAAAATAATAAATAAATAAAATGATTAAAAAACCCAGGCATTGGCCGGGTGTGGTGGTGCACGCCTTTAATCCCAGCACTCAGGAGGCAGAGGTAGGAGGATTGCCGTGAGTTTGAGGCCATCCTGTGAGTCCTTAGTGAAATCCAGGTCAGCCTGGGCTAGAGTGAGACCCTACCTCGAAAAAACCATAAAAACAAAACAAACAAACAAACAACAAACCAGGCTTTGTGTAATACCAACATGTATGAAGCACAGGCAAGAGGATAAGGAATTCAAGGCCAGCCTGATCTACACAGCAAAGACTCTGTCTCAAAAACCTAAGATGTATCTACATCTTTCTATATCTATCTAAATACAAATGTAAACATAAATGTAATACTTGGGATGGAAGATGTCTCAGGCATTAAGGCACTTGATTGCAAAGCCTGATGGCCCTGGGTTCAGTTTACCAGTACCCATATAAAGCCATATGTCTGGAGTTCATTTGCAGTGACAAGAGGCCCTGACACACCCATTCTCTCTTTTTCCAAATGAGTTAAAAAAAACTTATCTATATCTATATCTATCTATCTATCGTCTACATATATATTTAAAAAGTATATTTAGGTTCCATCTTATTGTAGTCAGAATGATTGTCATTAAAAAAATAAAAAGGAGTGATATTATTCACATACATGTTAATGTAACTAGCCTAGATACCTGTCAACAATAGAAAAGTGTGGTACACAAAACAATCTGTATGTGTGTGTGTATATGCGTATGCACACATGCACATAATCATTTGTGTGTCAAGGCCTGAAGTGATATTGGGTATCTTTCTCGATCATTCTCCACCTTATTTATTGAGAGAAGGTCTCACTGAACCCAGGGCTCATTGATTTGGCTATTCTAGCATGCCAGCTTACTCTGAGGATTTGCCTTGTCTTAACCTCCCTAACTCCGAGACTACAGTGGCATGCTGCCATGCCAGGCGTTTGCATGGGTCTGGGGATCCAAACTCAGGTCTTCATGCTGTCAAGTGCTTTGCTGACTGATGCAACCTCAGCAATCTTAGATTCACCCATAAGTAGAAAAGAAATTGAATCCCAGCACTTGGGAGGCGGAGGTAGGAGGATCGCTGTGAGTTGGAGACCACCCTGAGACTACATAGTGAATTCCAGGTCAGCTTGAGCTAGACACCCTACCTCAGAAAGCCAAAGGAAAAAAAAAAAAAAAAAAAGTGGTGTCAGTTGTAGAAAAGTGGACAGAAGCTAGGTGTGATGGTACATACCTTTAATCCCAGCACTGGGGAGGTAGAGGTAGGAGGATTGCCATGAGTTCAAGGCTAGCCTGGGACTACATAGTAAATTCCAGATCAGCCGGTACTAGAGTGAGAATCTAGCTGGAAAAAAAAAGTGGGCAGAACTTATTCTATAACATGAAATAAGCCAAGCTCAGATGAATACTATATGCTTTCTCTTACATGTAGACCCTAGATTTTATACATACATATAAGTTATAGATGGATCAGTTGATCGATCGATAGATTGTAGGTAGATGACCTGAAGGAGAAGTGGTATTAGTACTACCTAGAAAAAGGAGGGGACTAGTGAGAAGGGAAGAGATGAGTATGTTCAAAGTACACAGGGTACTTGAATGACAATACCTTTATAACACTCGTCAGTATGTACAATGAATATATGCAATAAGAATAAATATTAGGGCTGGAGAGATGGCTTAGCAGTTAAGCACTTGCCTGTGAAGCCTAAAGACCCTGGTTTGAGGCTTGATTCCCCAGGACCCACGTTAGCCAGATGCACAAGGGGGCGCATGTGTCTGGAGTTTGTTTGCAGTGGCTAGAGGCCCTGGCACGCCCATTCTCTCTCTCTCTCTCTCTCTCTCTCTCTCTCTCTCTCTGCCTCTTTCTCTCTGTCTGTTGCTCTCAAATAAATAAATAAAAATAAACAAATTAAAAAAAGAATAAATATTAATATTCTCTTACATGTACATATTCTTTTTTCATATTTATTTGCAAGCAGAGAGGATCAGATAGATAATAGATAGATAGAGAATGGGTTGCCAGGGCCTCTTACCACTGCAAACAAACTCCAGACATATGTGCCACTTGGAGCATCTGGCTTTACGTGGGTTCTGGGGAATTGAACCCAGGCCTTCAGACTTTACAAGCAAGCGCCCTTAACTCCTGAGCCATCTCTGTAGCTCATGTATACATATTATGTGTGATTGAAATTGAAATATTAATATAGAAATGTATGCCCTTATGAACATCTTTTTTTTTTTTTTTGCTTTTTCAAGGTAGGGTTTCACTCCATCCCAGTCTGTCGTGGAATTTACTGTGTAGTCTCAGGGTGGCCTTGAACTCACGGTGATCCTCCTACCTCAGCCTCCCAGGTGGTGGGATTAAAGCCATGCACTACTATGTCCAGCTACGTTTATGTATGTATGTATGTATGTATGTGTGTGTGTATATATATATATATATATATATATATATATGTATGTATGTATGTATGTATGTATATACATGCGTGTGTGTGTGTGTATTTATTTTGGTTTTTCCTCCTACCTCTGCTTCCCAAGTGCTGGGATTAAAGGTGTGCACCACCCCCATGCCTGATTTTTTTTGGTTTTTCAAGGTAGGGTCTTATTCTAGCCCAGGCTAACCTGGAATTCACTATGGAGTCTCAGGGTGGCCTCGAACTTACAGTGATTCTCCTACCTCTGCCTCCTGAGCGCTGGAATTAAAGGCGTGCGCCACCACGCCTGGCTTGCCTGACTTATTTTATTTTTATTTTTTAAAATTTATTATTATTTTTAAAAATATTTTATTTTAATTTATTTGACACAGAGGAAGAGAGAGAGACTGGGCACACCAGGGCCTTCAGCCACAGATGCATGCACTCCCTGGTGCACCTGGCTAAAGTGGGTCCTGGGAAATCGAACCTGGGTCCTTTGGCTTTGCAGGCAAATGCCTTAATTGCTAAGTCATCCCTCCAGCCCTAGAATTTATTTTATTTACTTGAGAGAAGTAGAGAGAGGGAGAGAATGACGTGCCAGGGCTTTTAGCTGCTGCAAATGAGATGTATGTGCATCTGGTCTATGTGGGTCCTGGGGAATTGAACCTAGGTCCTTTGGCTTTGCAGGCAACCACCTTAACCGCTAAGCCATCTTGCCAGCCCTTCAAATATATTTTAAATTTTTACCTATTCATTTATTTTTTTGTTGTTGTTGTTTTTGTTTTTAGAAGTAGGGTCTCACTCTAGCCCAGGCTGACCTGGAATTCACTTGGTATTAGTCTCAGGCTGGCCTTGAACTCAAGGCGATTCTCCTATTTCTGCCTCCTATGTGCTTGTGTTAAAGGTGTACACCACCAGGCCCTGCTTGCTTGCCTGCCTGCTTGCTTGCCTGCCTGCCTGCCTGCCTGCGTCCGTCCGTCCGTCCGTCCTTCCTTCCTTCCTTCCTTCCTTTCTTCCTTCCTTCCTTCCAGAGAGAAAGAGAGAGGGGTGGCACATCGAGAAAGTGAGAATGGGTGCGCCAGGGCCTCTGGTCACTGCAAACGAACTCTAGATGCATATGCTACCTTGTGCATATGGCTTAGGTGGGCCCAGGGAAGTTGAACCTGGGTCCTTTGGCTTTGCGTGCAGGTGCCTTAACTGCTGAGTTCTCTCTAGAGCCCATAGCCTCTGTGGTCTTGATTTCTGAGGGTGGTACTTAGCCTACACAATTAACTGGTGGATTTAGTTGCACATCCTTCATTACTTTAGTTGTGTTAGGAGTCTTTTTAGAAAGCATTTGGAGATGGTAGTGCAAGTCACACATACACTGCCTGCTGTGTCAGGCACATCTAAAGAAGCTGACATAGAAAGAGAGGTGAAGAGTACTGTTCCAGGTCATTTAGCAAGTTGCTGAGAAAGATCAGGTCTGTGCACTTGAACTTCTGGTGGTCCCACCTTGTCTGCATATTTGTATATGATTTCTGCTGTTGTAAATACAATACCTGGTGAGATTGACTCTGGTGCCAGCCCTTATAGAGCTTTTAGGCTAATATATGGGGTTGTGAACTATGTGTATGTCCACAAAACTCTTCAAGTTTTCATAATTTTCTGGAAATTATAGTGCATTTTCATTTACACAAGGATGGACTGAAGGAGTAAAGAATCCTTTAGTTTTTTGTGACCCATTATTTCCAACCTTACTTATGTATTATGAGGCCTATTTTTTTTTACATGTAATAGTTATTAGCATCACATAGAATATTCATGCTCTATGTAGCAGGCTTCCATAGAACACATGCTTAGGTCTAAAAACTGATGCTGTTTAAGTGATTTTTACTATATCTAATTCTGTTAACTTGATGTACACTTCTACTTATTTGGGATAGGTAAGAGTTGTGTGCATTTTTAAAATGAAGTTTTTTATGGGAGAAACCAATACTTATCAGTGGAATTCAGATAACTTTTAGCATTGTGCAGCATTACAAAAGTGCTTTACTTTAGGATTAAGAATGTATCCCAGGAAGAGAAATTGATACGGAAATTGATCTTTTTTTTTTTTTTTTTTAAGGTAGGGTCCCACTCTAGCCAAGGTTTACCTGGAGTTCTCTATGTAGTCTCAAGCTTGCCTTGAACTCACTGCAGTCTTTCTACCTCTGCCTCCCAAGTGCTGGGATCAAAAGGCATGTACCACCACTTCCAGCAAATTTATCTTTATACACACACACGCACGCACGTGCATATATATGTATTTATTTGAGATGTTTCCAGGTAGGGTCTCATTCTAGCCCAGGCTGACCTGGAACTCACTTGGTAGTCTCAGGCTAACCTTGAACCCACAGTGATCCTCCTACCTCTGCCTCCCAAGGGCTGGGATTAAAGGTGTGCACTACCACACCCGGCACCTTTCTATTTCTTTTTGAAAACTTTAATATGTGAATATATAGTAATTTAATTGTGCTATTCTCATTTGTCCCTCTTCCCCACCTCTCCTCTTCTGAGGACTTTCCTCTTTCAAGTTAGTCTTTCTATTTTGTTGTCTCTTCCTTTTGTCCTCAGTATTATTTCTTTTCTTTCCATAGGTCTTATCATGGTTTTGGCTGGAGCGTCTGAGTTTGATCCTCAGTATAATAAAGATGCCACAAGCAGACCCACAGATAATGTTTTAATACCCCAGGTTAGGCTGATCTTTGAAATTCCCTGATGGGCAGTTAAATATCAGAGTGAACGCTTTATATATTTTTGAGTGATTTTTGTATTTGCTTTAGCTAATCAGAGAAATTGGCAGCATAAATTTAAAGAAGAATGAGCCTCCACTGACGTGCCCGTACAGCCTAAAGGCCAGAGTTCTTTTGCTCTCTCATCTTGCTCGAATGAAAATTCCTGAGACCCTTGAAGAAGGTATTTATGATTCTGTTATCTACTCTACAGGCTTTTAATGGAAGGGATCAAGGCAACAAATTTAATTAAGACCTTATGATCCAGTGTTTAATAGATGTTCTCTTTTGTTCAATCAATTAATTGCTCAAGGACTTTTAAAAAATACATATTGTATATAATTTACTTTGCAGATAGTTGGAAGGTGTAAATGAGATGTTTTGACATGTTAAAATTTATTATTTCAAGATGACAGAAGTCTGTATAAGAAATGTTTAGTTAATTACAGATTAGAAAAAGAAGTTCCTAATGATGTTTTGTTTTTTTAGACAGAGTCTGGCTATGTATCCCAGGCTAGTCTTGCACTCCATCCACGTGCCTTAAGCCTTCTGAGTGCTGGAATTATGGCCATGCACCTCCTTACCAGACTCCTAATAGGTGTGTGTGTGTCTGTGTGTGTACACAAAGGACAGCCTTGGATGTCGGTCCTTGCCTTCCACCTTGAGTCAGGGTCTGTTGTTCACCCGTGTATTCTGAGCAATCTTCTGTTTCTTCTCCCATCTTGTCATGGAGCACTAGGACTGTAGGCACATACTATATCTGGCTTTACATGGGCTCTAGGGATCTGAACTCAGTTCCTCATGCTTGCATAGCAAGTGCTTTATGCACTAAACATTTCCCCAGACCTTCTAATGGCTTTGTAAAAAATTGTAAGATGTTGGAAGTACAAAAGTTGGCTTAGTGGCACATACCTCTACTTTCCCCTCCACCCCACGTCAAGCACTCTTTCTCCTCAGACAGTCCAGGTGCCTTCAGAGTGGTGTGGCCGTAGAACACCCCTGCTCTTCACTAGCAGCCACTTGCAGTATCTGTGCTATTTATTTAGAACTTAAGAAGCACTTGAAGCCACCCATTCTGTGAGCACAGTAGCAGAGGAACAACAGTGTTCCAGGGAGGCCTTTTTGAGTGTCATTTAATTTTTTTTTTTTTTTTTTTTTTTTTTTTTTTGGTTTTTCGAGGTAGGTTCTCACTCTAGCCCAGGCTGACCTGTAATTCACTATGGAGTCTCAGGGTGGCCTCGAACTCACGACAATCCTTCTACCTCTGCCTCCCGAGTGCTGGGATTAAAGGTGTGCGCCACCACGCCCGGCAAGTGTGTCATTTAATTTTTACTGGTGTTATTTCAACTGGTTTTTGCCATAGAAATGAATCATTTACTGGGTGTGGTGACACTGCCTTTAATCCTAGCACTTGGAGGCTGAGATAAGAGGATCACTGAGTTTGAGGCTAGCCTGTACTATTGATTGAGTTCTAGGTCGCCTAGGATAGAATGAGACCCTGCCTCAGAATAAAAAATAAAAAAAAAAAATTCTTTCTGAACGAAATCTTTTAAAAAAAATATTAAATTAAATTAATTTATTTATTTGAGAGAGAGAGAGAAAGGGCCAGATAGAAAGAGAGAATGGGTGTACCAGGCCTTTAGCCATTGCAAACAAACTCCAGAGGCATGTGCCCCCTTGTGCACCTGGCTTACACATGGGTCCTGGGGAATCGAACTGGGGTCCTTAGGCCTTGCAGGCAAACACCTTAACTGCTAAGCCATTTCACCAGCCCCCTGAATGAAATCTTACCACCCTCACATGCTATAATCTCTAGTCTAGTCCAGAAAACAAGATCACTTTGTGCTTGCTATTTTGGTGATAGGAAAGATTCTGATGACGGAATGAAGGAGCATTTTAGGTATTATCCCCGGAGCTGCTTTGACATACTCATGAGTACAAGAAGAAACCTCTTAGTTTTCAGAGATAGCAAGATTAGAAGAGAATTTAGGATTATTTTAACGAAAATAGAGATTAACTAATACCATAATATTAAAACTTTGGCTTTCACCCATCTAAAGTGAGTGGTGGTTTTCTGACTGATTTTTCACTGTAATGTTGAGAAACATCACTTTAGCCAATAGAATTCTGAGATCATGTGATAATTTGTGGGACAATAATTTTGCATTAATATTGGCTTCAAGTGATAGAGGTATTTTCACTGTAAAATTAGGATGAATGATTTGTTTCAGCGTTTTTCTTATTTTTGCAGATCAGCAGTTTATGCTGAAAAAATGCCCTGCTCTGCTTCAAGAAATGGTTAATGTAATCTGCCAGCTAATAATAATGGCTCGGAGCCGTGAAGGTGAGGGGGAATGTGATTCATGTCATTATTTCACCTTTTCTTCAAAGCATGTGCAGACTATACTTCCTAGTTTGAAGATTTATGGGTAATAAATTACAATTTTGTCTACCAGTTTAATCAACTTTCTTAATTTTTTTTGTTGTTGTTGTTTTTTGAGTTGGGCTCTCCCTCTAATTCAGGCTGACCTGGAATTCACTACATAGTCTCAAGCTGGCCTCAAACTCACAGTGATCTTCCTACCTCTGCCTTGTGAGCCCTGGGATTAAAGGCACGCGCCATCACACCCGGCTAACTTTCTTAATTTGCTTGTGAGGTTTCTCATTTTTTGTTTTATTGTTTGTAATGCTTTACAATATTTTTCTCTCCTCAATACATACATGCATGCATACATACATACTGGCTTTTTTGAGGTAGGGTCTCATTCTGCCCTCCAGGCTAACCTCGCCTTCTCAATATATTTGGAGATGGAGTCTTAGGGTTCACCTTCTCAATTTTTAAAAAAATATTTATTTATTTATTAGAGAGAATGGGCATGCCAGGGATTTCAGCCACTGCAAACAAGCTCCAGATGCAAGCACCACCTTGAGCATTTGGCTTATGTGGGTCCTGGGGAATCAAACTGGGGTCCTTTGGCAAATTAATTTATTCTGTTTGATCAATGTGTTTTTAAATAATTCTTTAACTTATGTTGTAATGATTCAACTGATATAACTTTTTAAATTATTTTTATTTATTTATTTGAGAGAGAGAGAGAGAGAAAGAGGGAGAGGGAAGAGAGAGAGAATGGGCGCGCTGGGCCTTCCAGCAGCTACAAACAAACTTCAGGTGCATGTGCCACCTTGTGCATCTGGCCTATGTAGGTTCTGGAGAATCGAACCTGGGTCCTTTGGCTTTGTAGGCAAGCGTCTTAACCGCTAAGTCATCTCTCCTGCCCTGATGTATAATATTTGTATGGAAGGAAAATGAGAGTTTTGGTCATTAATACAAAAAGTGACCCATAAAAAGGGAGACAGTGTTTATAGTTTGTTGTGGGTGATTTTATTTTACTTATTTATTTATTTGGTTTTCCGAGGTAGGGTCTCACTCTAGCTCAGGCTGACTTGGAATTCACTATGTAGTCTCAGACTGGCCTCGAACTCACAGCAATCCTCTTACCTCAGCCTCCCGAGTGCTGGGATTAAAGGCATGTGCCACCTTGCCTGGCACTGTGGGTGATTTTAGTTCTTGGCAAGGTGACACTATGCTCAGGATACTTATAATAGCTAGTAATTTATTGTTACTGAAAAACATGTTTTAAAAGATAGAATCCTTCTGCCTCAGCTTCCAAGTACTTGGTTTACAGATGTGCACCCTCATGCCTAGTTTAAATCTTTGGTTTTTTTTTAAATTTTTTAAAATTTATTTGGGAGAGATAGAGAGGTGGGGGGGGGGAGAGAATGAATGAATATGGGCGTATCAGGGCCTCTAGCCATTGCAAATGAATTCCAGACACGTGCCACCATATGCATCTGGCTTATGTGAGTACTAGGGACTTGAACCTTGGTCCTTAAGCTTTGTAGGCAAGTGCCTTAACCACTAAGCCATCTCTCCAGCCTTTTTTTGGTTTTTGTTTGAGATCCTTGAGACAGGGTTATAACTATGTAGCCCAGGCTTCCCTTGAACTCACCACCCTCTTGCCTTGGTTACCTAAATGCTGGGATTATAGGTGTGCTCCACTACTCCTGGCAAGACTGTTTTAAAAATAAACCATAGTACTGGTATTCTGCTAATTTAACATTATTAGAGTTGATAAAAAGGCTTTAAATTTAATAATACACATTTGACTAAGTTTGTGTATTTAACCTTTTCTCCAGTAGCTTTTTTTTTTTTTTTTTTTTTTTTGAGGTAAGGTTTCTCTCTAGCCCACGCTGACCTGGAATTCACTGTGTAGTCTTAGGGTGGCCTTGAACTCATGGCAATCCTCTTCCCTTTGCCTACTAAGTGCTGGGATTAAAGGCATGCACCACCACGGCCAGCTTTCCAATAGCTATTTTTAAATAATGTTTTAAAAATATTTTATTTATTTATTTGAGAGAGAGGGAGGGAGAGAAACAGAATGATACGCAGGGCCTCTTGCCACTACAAAACGAACTCAGTTGTATATGCACTTTGTACATCTGACTTTATGTGGTGTACTGAGAGGATTCATGGGCCACCATGTTTGCAACAGGGCCTTTACTGCTACAGCAATCTCTTAGCTTACAGTAGCTTTAAAGAGTCATACTGTGTTATGTAATGATGTGTTCAATATAATTATTTTTTCTTTGTTCTTCATGGGATGTCCACTTGTTTGCACTGTGGGTGATTTTAGTTCTTGGCAAGGTGACACTATGCTCAGGAATACTTATAATAGCTAGTAATTTATTGTTACTGAAAAACATGTTTTAAAAGATAGAATCCTTCTGCCTCAGCTTCCAAGTACTTGTTTACAGATGTGCACCCTCATGCCTAGTTTAAATCTTTGGTTTTTTTTTTTAAATTTTTTAAAATTTATTTGGGAGAGATAGAGAGGTGGGGGGGGGGAGAGAATGAATGAATATGGGCGTATCAGGGCCTCTAGCCATTGCAAATGAATTCCAGACACGTGCCACCATATGCATCTGGCTTATGTGAGTACTAGGGACTTGAACCTTGGTCCTTAAGCTTATGTAGGCAAGTGCCTTAACCACTAAGCCATCTCTCCAGCCTTTTTTGGTTTTTGTTTGAGATCCTTGAGACAGGGTTATAACTATGTAGCCCATGCTTCCCTTGAACTCACCACCCTCTTGCCTTGGTTACCTAAATGCTGGGATTATAGGTGTGCTCCACTACTCCTGGCAAGACTGTTTTAAAAATAAACCATAGTACTTGGTATTCTGCTATTTAACTTTATAGCGTTGATAAAAAGGCTTTAAATTTAATAATACACATTTGACTAAGTTTGTGTATTTAACCTTTTCTCCAAGTAGCTTTTTTTTTTTTTTGTTTTTTTTTTTGAGGTAAGGTTTCTCTCTAGCCCACGCTGACCTGGAATTCACTGTGTAGTCTTAGGGTGGCCTTGAACTCATGGCAATCCTCTTCCCTTTGCCTACTAAGTGCTGGATTAAAGGCATGCACCACCACGGCCAGCTTTCCAATAGCTATTTTTTTAAATAATGTTTTTAAAAATATTTTTATTTATTTATTTGAGAGAGGGAGGGAGAGAGAAACAGAATGGATACGCCAGGGCCTCTTGCCACTACAAACGAACTCCAGTATGTATATGCCACTTTGTACATCTGACTTTATGTGGGTACTGGAGAGGATTCAACTCTGGGCCACCAGGCTTTGCAAGCAGGTGCCTTTAACTGCTAAGCAATCTCTTTAGCCCTTTCCAGTAGCTTTTAAAGAAGGTCAGTACTGTGATCATGTAATTTGGAGTGTTGAGAATATAATTTGTTTTGTGATGAATTGGGTTTCTTGACCATGTAAAAACTCCAGTCCTGTTGTTTCTTTTATTTCCTATTCTTTCTAAGAAAGGGAGTTCCGTGCTCCACTTGGGGGCATCCTTAGAAAACTGCATGAAGCTTTCCCAGATGGCTGTTCAAGGCCTTCAGCAGTTTAAGTCCCCCCTTCTGCAGCTCCCTCACATTGAAGAGGACAATCTTAGAAGAGTTTCTAATCATAAAAAGGTGATTGTTTGTTACTTTAAAGTCTAATTTTAGCAGTTTGCTGTATCACAGAGATAGTATGAATAAAAATTTCTAGAAATGGTTAATGTAATCTGCCAGCTAATAATAATGGGCTCGGAGCCGTGAAGGTGAGGGCGGGTCATGTGATTCATGTCATTATTTCACCTTTTCTTCAAAGCATGTGCAGACTATACTTCCTAGTTTGAAGATTTATGGGTAATAAATTACAATTTTGTCTACCAGTTTAATCAACTTTCTTAATTTTTGTTGTTGTTGTTGTTTTTTGAGTTGGGCTCTCCCTCTAATTCAGGCTGACCTGGAATTCACTACATAGTCTCAAGCTGGCCTCAAACTCACAGTGATCTTCCTACCTCTGCCTTGTGAGCCCTGGGATTAAAGGCACGCGCCATCACACCCGGCTAACTTTCTTAATTTGCTTGTGAGGTTTCTCATTTTTTGTTTTATTGTTTGTAATGCTTTACAATATTTTTCTCTCCTCAATACATACATGCATGCATACATACATACTGGCTTTTTTGAGGTAGGGTCTCATTCTGCCCTCCAGGCTAACCTCGCCTTCTCAATATATTTGGAGATGGAGTCTCAGGGTTCACCTTCTCAATTTTTAAAAAAATATTTATTTATTTATTAGAGAGAATGGGCATGCCAGGGATTTCAGCCACTGCAAACAAGCTCCAGATGCAAGCACCACCTTGAGCATTTGGCTTATGTGGGTCCTGGGGAATCAAACTGGGGTCCTTTGGCAAATTAATTTATTCTGTTTGATCAATGTGTTTTTAAATAATTCTTTAACTTATGTTGTAATGATTCAACTGATATATAACTTTTTAAATTATTTTTATTTATTTATTTGAGAGAGAGAGAGAGAGAAAGAGGGAGAGGGAAGAGAGAGAGAATGGGCGCACTGGGCCTTCCAGCAGCTACAAACAAACTTCAGGTGCATGTGCCACCTTGTGCATCTGGCCTATGTAGGTTCTGGAGAATCGAACCTGGGTCCTTTGGCTTTGTAGGCAAGCGTCTTAACCGCTAAGTCATCTCTCCTGCCCTGATGTATAATATTTGTATGGAAGGAAAATGAGAGTTTTGGTCATTAATACAAAAAGTGACCCATAAAAAGGGAGACAGTGTTTATAGTTTGTTGTGGGTGATTTTATTTTACTTATTTATTTATTTGGTTTTCCGAGGTAGGGTCTCACTCTAGCTCAGGCTGACTTGGAATTCACTATGTAGTCTCAGACTGGCCTCGAACTCACAGCAATCCTCTTACCTCAGCCTCCCGAGTGCTGGGATTAAAGGCATGTGCCACCTTGCCTGGCACTGTGGGTGATTTTAGTTCTTGGCAAGGTGACACTATGCTCAGGATACTTATAATAGCTAGTAATTTACTGTTACTGAAAAACATGTTTTAAAAGATAGAATCCTTCTGCCTCAGCTTCCAAGTACTTGGTTTACAGATGTGCACCCTCATGCCTAGTTTAAATCTTTGGTTTTTTTTTTTAATTTTTTAAAATTTATTTGGGAGAGATAGAGAGGTGGGGGGGGGGAGAGAATGAATGAATATGGGCGTATCAGGGCCTCTAGCCATTGCAAATGAATTCCAGACACGTGCCACCATGTGCATCTGGCTTATGTGAGTACTAGGGACTTGAACCTTGGTCCTTAAGCTTTGTAGGCAAGTGCCTTAACCACTAAGCCATCTCTCCAGCCTTTTTTTGGTTTTTGTTTGAGATCCTTGAGACAGGGTTATAACTATGTAGCCCAGGCTTCCCTTGAACTCACCACCCTCTTGCCTTGGTTACCTAAATGCTGGGATTATAGGTGTGCTCCACTACTCCTGGCAAGACTGTTTTAAAAATAAACCATAGTACTGGTATTCTGCTAATTTAACATTATTAGAGTTGATAAAAAGGCTTTAAATTTAATAATACACATTTGACTAAGTTTGTGTATTTAACCTTTTCTCCAGTAGCTTTTTTTTTTTTTTTTTTTTTTTTTTTTTTTTTGAGGTAAGGTTTCTCTCTAGCCCACGCTGACCTGGAATTCACTGTGTAGTCTTAGGGTGGCCTTGAACTCATGGCAATCCTCTTCCCTTTGCCTACTAAGTGCTGGGATTAAAGGCATGCACCACCACGGCCAGCTTTCCAATAGCTATTTTTTAAATAATGTTTTAAAAATATTTTTATTTATTTATTTGAGAGAGGGAGGGAGAGAGAAACAGAATGGATACGCCAGGGCCTCTTGCCACTACAAACGAACTCCAGTTGTATATGCCACTTTGTACATCTGACTTTATGTGGGTACTGGAGAGGATTCAACTCTGGGCCACCAGGCTTTGCAAGCAGGTGCCTTTAACTGCTAAGCAATCTCTTTAGCCCTTTCCAGTAGCTTTTAAAGAAGGTCAGTACTGTGATCATGTAATTTGGAGTGTTGAGAATATTAATTTGTTTTGTGATGAATTGGGTGTTCTTGACCATGTAAAAACTCCAGTCCTGTTGTTTCTTTTATTTCCTATTCTTTCTAAGAAAGGGAGTTCCGTGCTCCAACTTTGGCATCCTTAGAAAACTGCATGAAGCTTTCCCAGATGGCTGTTCAAGGCCTTCAGCAGTTTAAGTCCCCCCTTCTGCAGCTCCCTCACATTGAAGAGGACAATCTTAGAAGAGTTTCTAATCATAAAAAGGTGATTGTTTGTTACTTTAAAGTCTAATTTTAGCAGTTTGCTGTATCACAGAGATAGTATGAATAAAAATTTCTAGAAATGGTTAATGTGAATTTCTTTGACTTAGTTGTAAAATTTGAAAACTGTCAAGTGATTCATTAAACATCATATTTAGGCAGATATTTTACTACTGTAATACTATTTTGGGTCCAGTGAATTTTAGCAATTAACATTTTATACCACATATTACAAAAAATACATGTACCAAGTAAAAGTCCATTCTATACTTTTCAGTCATTTCATTCTTGACTTAAAGGTTGGCTGATTGCTTATTGGTTGAGCATGAAGAAAAAAAGTTAAGTGTTCAAAAAAAGTAAGTTGGTAAGGCCAGTCGTGGTGGCGCATACCTTTAATCCCAGCACTTGGGAGGCAGAGGTAGGAGGATCTCTGTGAGTTCAAGGCCACCCTGAGACTACAGATGAATTCCAGGTCAGCCTGAGATAGAGTGAGACCCTACCTTGAAAAACTAAAAAATAAAAATAAAAAAAAAGTTGGTGGGCTGGGGATATGGTCCAGTGGTAGAGTGCTTACCTGGCATTCATGAGGCCCTAGACCCAGTACCTGGTGCTGGGGGCAGAGAAGCGGGGATAGAGGGAGAGAGACAGAGAGAGAGATTGAGAATTGATTTTATTTTGGTCAATATGCCAATAGTTGCTTTTTAAATGAAAAGTTATGAATTAGGGATTTGTTTTCTTTCTTATTTTATTCAGTACAAAATTAAAACTATCCAGGATTTGGTTAGTTTAAAAGAATCAGATCGTCATAGTCTACTCCATTTCCTTGAAGATGAAAAGTATGAGGAGGTTATGGCTGTCCTTGGGAGTTTTCCATATGTGACCATGGACATAAAATCACAGGGTAAGTGGGAGATTTCCTGTAGCTTACTTGGTTCTCATTTGACTCAGTAGTCTCAAAATACTTTGTGGAAGTTTGTGTGTATTTATTTATCTTTGTATTTTGAGGTTGGCCTCAAACTCATGGCGATCCTCCTACCTCTGCCTCCTGTGTGCTGGGAGGTGGTGTGTGCCACCACGCCTGGTGTGTATTTATTTTTGGTAAGAGTTTCATCATGTAGACCAGGCTGGCTTTGAAGTTGGAGTAATCCTCCTGCGTGCCAGTATTACAGGAATGTCCCACCATATCAGGCTTTAAAACACTAACAACATAATTTGTGATTAGATTGCAGAATTATAGTTTTCCCATTAGATACACTTTGATGGAGAATAATGTCTATGTAATATTTTGTTGTTGTTTTTTCAAGATAGGGTCTTGCTCTGGCCCAGGTTTGTCTGGAATTCACTATGTAGTCTCAGGCTGTCCTCAAACTCACTGTGATCCTCCTATCTCAGCCTCCCAAGTGCTGGCATGAAAGGTGTGTACCACCGTGCCTGGTTTTATTTAATCTTTTTGCGAAAACTAATAGAGCCCTGCTTTTGTTAAGGTAGTATTACTTGTGAGGATTCTGTTTTGTAGTTCAGCTTTCTGGACTTTCTTAACCTTTTAAAGAGATTTTAAATACCCTCTTGAAAGAAATAGCTACTCCTACTGAAATTAATTTTTAAAGCTCTAATTTATTTATGTTAAATAAGCCTTAAAATTGTTATACTTTCTGCCACATTTAATATATTTTTCTCACATTGCCTCTGTATCTGTTTTAAGTTAAAATTAATTAATTTTTTACTTACATAATTGCCCTGTGAACATTTTAGTAGCTGAATAATATTAGCACACTGACAGAATTAGAGATTGCTGACTCCATTCCCTGTTGAGAGAATATTTCTTGGAGGCACCAAGCATACAGGAAAATGACAGGAGGTTTCTATCTTTAAAGAGCTTACCGGCTAGTTGATTATATAAGATTAAACACAAAGAGAACATAAGCTTAGTGTTGAGCGAATGACTTAGACATTGTGCCCAGTATGATATTGTGCCCAGTATTCATATAACAAAGACTGAGTGCTGTGTACTTTTCCTGAGGCTGGAGCACTATTGTTATGGCAGTCTCTGCCTTACTGAGTCTGCATTCGAATAGGAATGGAGAAGAGGTAAGGGGCTGCCACAATTGCAGTGCTTGGTCCAGGAAGGCAAACAGTGAAGTCTGGTTTCAGTTTGCCAGGTGTATAGGCTATGTGTAGGAAATGCTTGAACTACTTCTGTGGAGTTTTCTTTTGGATGTTTTCTTTTCTGTGGAGTTTTCAAGATTTTAAAATCACAGATATGAAAGCTGCATTTTAGTTATTTAATCAAATGGTTTAATCAAAACCATTCAAATGAAATTTTAGTTAGGGGCTTAGAGATAATTTTTGATAGAGTCAATGATTGTAAAAATTTGATGTTTAGAGAAAGAATGTTACTTGATTTTCTTACAAAGATTAAGATCATTTATTCTTTCTGGGACATTTCACTGTGTTTCATTCCATAGCATATCACATAGACAGTGTTGTATATTTCTGTAGTGCTATCTAGATATGTGATGTGAGTGACATAGTTTATAGGAAGATTAGAGAATTCTAGAGCAGGAAAGGGTCATTGCTTAATACAGTGGAGATGGTGAATCTCTTCCCAGTCACTAATGGCTGCATAGCTTTTCCTTCACTTGAAAACCTCACATGGCACACAGACACGGACACAGCATGCTCTACGTATCCTGAAAAGTGAATGAATATGTAGGTGCTTATGTGGCCCAGACTCGACTCCCTACTTTTTTTTGGTGGGGGGGAAGGTTGAGGTAGGGTCTCAATCTAGCCCAGGCTGACGTGGAATTCACTATATAGTCTCAGGTTGGCCTTGAACTCAAGGTGATCCTCCTACCTCTGCCTCCCAAGTGCTGGGATTAAAGGCATGCGCCACCACACCCAGCTTAAAAAAAAATTATTTATTTATTTGACAGACAGACAGACAATGAGCACACTGGGGCCTCCTGTAGCTGCAAAGAACTAACACATGCACCACCTTGTGCATCTGGCTTACATGGGTCCTGGGGAATTTAACCTGGGTTTGCAGGCAAGTCTTAACTGCTAAGCTATCTTGCCAGCCCCTATTTAGTTATTATTTTTTAACAAGGAAGGGAGGGAAGGAAGAGGGAGAAGGAGGAGGAGAATGAATGTGTGTCCCAGGCTTTCTCTCTTGCCACTGTAAGCATACATTTCCTTTTTTTTTTTTTTAAATTTTTTAATTTTTATTTATTTATTTATTTATTTATTTATTTATTTATTTATTTTGAGGTAGGGTCTCACTGTAGCTCAGGCTGATCTGGAATTCACCATGTAGTCTCAGGGTGGCCTTGAACTCATGGTGATCCTCCTACCTCTGCCTCCAAAATGCTGGGATTAAAGGTGTGTATCACCACATCTGGCATTATGTGGGTACTGGGGAATTGATCCAGGGTCAACAGGCTTTGCAAGCAGGCGCCGTTAAATACTGAGCCATCTCTCCAGCCCCAAAGCTTTGTAAAGCTATTTTTTTAACTTTATATTGACAGCCTTCTTCATACATATAGACAATATGCCATGATCATAATACTTTTGTTTTGTTTTTTGTTTTTTTTGAGGTAGGGTTTCACTCTAGCCCAGGCTGACCTGGAATTCTCTATGGAGTCTCAGGGTGGCCTCAAACTCACGGTGATCCTCCTACCTCTGCCTCCTGAGTGCTGGGATTAAAGGTGTGTGCCACCACACCTGGCTTTTAATTTTTAATAGGTATAAAATACTTAATATAAATGTAGATAAGTAAAACCTACTGAAAATACTGAAGTGCTGAATTGATTTGTGCAAGTTAAATATTGCTGTTTGTATTGACTTGGAACTTGTTTTTAATGTTTTGCCTTTTTTCCTTCCTGCCTTACAGTGTTGGATGATGAAGATAGCAACAACATCACTGTAGGATCCCTAGTTACAGTGTTGGTTAAATTGACAAGGCAGACAATGGCAGTAAGTAGTTAATTTGTGTCATTCATTCATTAATTTTTTGAATGTGTTTGATGTGATGTGCATATGATGTATATGTATGTGCAGCTGTGTATACGCCATGAGTGTGCATGCAGAGGCCAGAGAAGGATGTCAAGTGTCCTATCACTCATTGATGCATTTTCCTTGATAGGGAGTCTATCTCCCAACCTGAAGCTGCTGTTTACTGTCAGCAATCCACAGAGATTCTCCATTGTCTACCCCTTCTGTCAGGATTCATAGAGGAGGCTGGAGAGGTGGCTCACGGGTTAAAAGCACTTGCTTGCAAAGCCTGTTGGCCCTGGTTACATTCCCCAGTACCCATGTAAAGCCAGGTCCACACAGTAGCTCATGTGTCTGGAATTTGTTCTGGTATGCCCATTTCTCTCTCCTTTTGTAAGTAAATAAATAAATATAAATTTAAAAAATTTAAGAAAATAGAGATGTTGATGTGTCTGCTGTATTCTTGAGTTATTTTATTTGAGAGAGGGGGAGAGAGAAAGAGCATGGGCATAGTAGGGCCTCTTGCCACTGCAAAGAACTCTAGATGCATGTGCTACTTTGTGCATCTGGCTTTACATCAGTCCCGGGGAATTGAATCCAGGCCATCAGGCTTTACAAGCAAGCACCTTTGACCACTGAGCCATTTCTCCAGTCCAACTTACCTTTTAAAAAATTCTTTAAAAAATTTTATTTGACAGCAAAAGAGAGGATGGGCACACAAGAGCCTACAGTCACTGCAAATGAACTCAAGATGCATGTGCTACCTTCTGCATCTGGTTTACGTGGGTACTGGGGAATCAGACCTGGGTCCTTAGGCTTTGCAGGCAAGTGCCTTAACTGCTAAGCCATCTCTCCAGCTCCCCACCTTTTGTTTTGGTTTTTTGAAGTAGGTTCTCACTGTAGCCCAGGCTGACCTGGAATTCGCTATGTAGTCTCAGGGTAGCCTTGAGTTCCCAGTAATCCTCCTACCTATGCTTCCTGAGTGCTGGGATTAATGGCATACACCATCATGCCCAGCTCTCAACTTGTCTTTTTTTTTTTTTTTTTGGTTTTTCGCGGTAGGGTCTTGCTCTAGCCCAAGCTGACCTGGAATTCACTATGGAGTCTCAGGGTGGCCTGGAACTCACAGCGATCCTCCTACCTCTGCCTCCCAAAGGCGTGTGCCACCATGCCTGGCAACTTGTCATCTTTTAATACACATTTTCTTAAGGTTTTTTTTTTTGAGAGAGAGAAGAGGCAGATAGAATGGCTACTCCAGGGCCTCCAGCCACTTCAAATGAACTCCAGACATATGTGCCACCTTGCACATATGGCTTACGTGGGTACTAGGGAATTGACCCTGGGTCCTTAGGGTTCACAGGCAAGCGCCTTAACCGCTAAGCCATTTCTCCAGTCCTCAATTATGCATTTTTATTGAGTTCTTACAGAGATGTTAGTCCTAAATTTGTAGCTTTTTTTCTGATTCTAATTAGGTTATATAGTTAGGGGATTGACTCAGTGGCAATAATGAATTATTACCTAGTAGTAGTCTCAACTCCTGAAGGTGTAAATGTTAGAAGATAATGTGATATGTTCAGATCCGCATAACACTAACATAGTCCGGTTTGATTGCTATTAGAATAAAAATGAAATTTTAGAAATGGAAATATTTTGACTTTATAGTGAATTTGCATATGTTAAATCATCAAATTTGTTAATTAATTGTAGATGATACTTTTCAGAATATATTCAAGGTAATTCATATGAGGTATACGAGGTACTTCTAAATGTAGCTATCTGTATATACACACATTTATAGTTATCCAGTGTACTCATCCTTCCAGTTGTAGTTAAAACAAACTTTATTGATGCACACTTTACATATTTGTATTTTTTTTATTAGAGAAGGAGAGTGTATGTACATGTGTGTATGTGTGCGCGTGCTCGCGCGTCAGACCTTCTTGCCCTGCTGCAAAGGAACTCCAGAGCATGTGTCACTTTGCTGGTGTACACTTTCAATGACTCTTTTTCCATCTGGAAAATCAGCTGACTGACACTGTGCTTTTCTCTTGCCATCCTAGGAAGTCTTTGAAAAGGAGCAGTCCATTTGTGCTGCAGAAGAGCAGCCTGCAGAAGATGGGGTAACAACTTGACCTTTCTTGGCCTGTCTTCCTGATGAAAGAAATGTTTTATCTACTTCACTGGTTGACTTGTATTACCATGAAGAGTTATTCAGTTTATGAAAACATTTAGTTTAGTTTATCCACCTTCCAGATGAACCTGTTATAACTTCCTGATTTGATGTGTGCTGTGATTTTCAGCAAAGTGATGCCAGCAAAAACAGGACGAAAGGAGGATGGCAGCAGAAGAGTAAAGGACCCAAAAAAACGGCTAAATCAAAAAAAAAGAAACCTTTAAAAAAAAAGCCTACACCTGTGCCATTATCACAGTCAAAGCAACAGAAGCAAAAGCAGGCAAATGGAGTTGTTGGGAGTGTGAGTTGATTATCCTTGTTACCATTGCTGATGTGTACTATACAGACCCTAACCATCCCACTCTTGGTTTTACATTTTTTTGTTTGTTTGTTTGTTTTTATTTTTTGAAGTAGGATCTTACTGTATTCCAGGCTGACCTGGAACTCACTATCTAGTCTCAGGGTGGCCTTGAACTCACGGTGATCCACCTACCTCTGCCTCCCAAGTGTTGGGATTAAAGGTGTGTGCCACCACGCCCAGCTGATCCCACTCTTATGTGTACAGGCTCTGGAGTTTTTAATCTATATACGCACTCATTAAAGCCACGTCAGGTTTACACTTTCCCTCCCGATACTGGAGATTGACCCCAGAACCTCATGCATGCTTGGCACGTGTTCTATCACTGAGCTACATTGCCCAGTTCAAACAAGATTTAAAAACTGTATTAGCATTCTAGAGTTCCCAAGTGTTTCTTCTCACTGGTTCTTCTATTTACTACCTCATCTCTTCACCCCTGTTTCTGTGACTATAATCACTCTAGGTTAGTTTTGCTTAAACTTCATGTATGTGTAATCATTTTATGTCTGGTGCTTTCATTCAACATTATGTGTATGACATCCATATATATATGTATGTATATATATATATTTTTTGAGGTAGCATCTTGCTGTAGTCCAGGCTGACCTGGCATTCACTATGTAGTCTCAGGGTAGCCTTGAACTCATAGCAATCCTCCTGCCTCTGCCTCCCAAGTGCTGGGATTAAAGGCATGCACCACCATGCCCAGCAACATGCCTATTTTTATGTTGTTTGTAGTATTGAGCATGTGTGCTATTTCCTTTTATGAATATAGCATGCTTTATCTCTGCTCTGTTTGGGTTCACAGCATTTACCAAATATGAGTAAAGATGCTTAAATAGGGCTGGAGAGATGGCTCGGCAGCTAAAGGCACTTGCTTGCAAAGCCTGATGGCTCAGGTTTGATTCCCCAATACCTCCGTAAAGCCAGATGTACAAGTGCATGTATCTGGACTTCACTTGCAGTGGCATTAGGCCTTGGTGTGCCCATTTCTCTCTCCTTGCAAATGAATAAAAAGTTTTGTAAAAACTTGAATTTTTTAAATAAAAGTGTTTAAATATGATTGTACATGGCATTTTCTGGGTAGCACTCATGCTGAGTCATTAGATAGATGCATATTTAACTCTTTCAAAGAGCTTGTTTTCCACAGCTGGGTCATTTTGTGCTAGTGGAGTGTGAGTGTCCAGTGTTCCATGATTTCTGCACTAACTTCTGCTTCAGTCCCTTGGCCGATCCTCAGGGAATTGAATTGTGTTGCTTTTGTTTGTGTTTACCTGATGACTGCTTTGGATTGTTTGTCTCATGGATTTATTAGTTATAGATTCTGGATATTTCCCTTTCTTAGATGGTAGATTTTAGTGCCGTAATTTTCATGATGTCTGTTACAGCCTTTTCTTCTATGGATGTGTTTTCGTGTTCTGCTTAAGATATCTCAGAGAGCGTGGTGGCATACACCTTGAATCCCAGCATTCGGGAGGCTGAGGTAGGAGGATCGCCATCAGTGATGTAGAGAGTGAGTTCCAGGTCAGCCTGGGCTAGAGTGAGTCCCTGCTTGGGGGGTGGGGAGGAGAAATTTCAGCCTACCCCAACCACATGGGGTATTTTTCAGTTTTTTTCTAGAAACATTATTTTACTTGTTACATTTAGCTCTGCACTCCCATCTTAAATTATTTTTTCATGGACAATGTGAATTATGGAATACATAGTCAAGCATTATTTGTTAAGATACAATCCTTTCCTTACTGAATTGCAGTGGTATTTTATTATAAAACAAGTGGTTATATTGTATATGCTATCTTGGTCTCTGTACTCTAGAACATTTTTTTAATTCACATTCCAGTACCATACCATCTTTGTTATAGCTTTAAGTTTTGAAAATATTGCTGTGTAAGTTCTCTAACACTTACTTTACTAATTCAAAGTGGTCTCAACTCTTATATCCTTGCAATTTCCATTAAAAAGTAATTGCTGCCGGGCATGGTGGCGCATGCCTTTAATCCCAGCACTCAGGAGCAGAGGTGGGAGGATCACCTTGAATTTGAGGCTGCCCTGAGATTACAGAGTGAATTCCAGGTCAGCTTGAGCTAGAGTGAAACCCTACCTCCGAAAACCAAAAAAAAAAAAAAAAAAAAAAAGTAATTGCTAAGCTGGGTGTGGTGGCACACAACTTTAATCCCAGCACTCAGGAGGCAGAGGTAGGAAGGATCACTGAGTTTGAGGCCAGCCTGAGCCTACATAGTGAGTTCTAGGTCAGCCTGGGCTAGAATGAAATCCTACCTCAAAGAACCAAATAAATAATAAATAAAAGTAATTGCTGAATTTAGATTGGTATTGATTGACTTTATGGTTTGATAGTGGGGATATTGGCATGTTAACTAGTTGAGACTTGCATTCATTGCTTATCACCGTCACTTTGGGGTTTCTTTAGTTTTTCTTAGCAGTGTTTTATAATTCCTAAAGGCAGAGATGTGGCATATCTTTGACTAAACTGACTGCTGTGTGTTTGATACTTTTTTGGTATATAAATAATGTTTAAAATTTGTTGTTCTTCATTTCTTTTTTTAAAATTTTTTTGTTTTTATTTATTTCAGAGTGACAGAGAGAAAGAAGCAGAGAGGGAGAGGAAGGGAGGGAGAGAGAGAGAGAGAGAGAGAGAGGGAGGGAGGGAGGGAGTGTGTCTGCGCACCAGGGCTTCCAGCCACTGCAAATGAACATCAGATGCATGCGCCACCTTGTATATCTGGCTTATGTGGATCCTGGGGAATCGAGCCTCGAACCGGAGTCCTTAGGCTTCACAGTCAAGCGCTTAACTGCTAAGCCATCTCTCCAGCTCTCTTTTCTTTCTTTCTTTCTTTCTTTCTTTCTTTCTTTCTTTCTTTCTTTCTTTCTTTCTTTCTTTCTTTCTTAATATTTTTACTTATTTGAACGACAGGGAGAAAGAGGCAGACAGAGGAAGAGAGAAAATGAATGGGTGTGCCAGGCCCTCCAGCCACTACAAGGGAACTCCAGTCACGTGCGCCACCTTATGCATCCTGCTCTGGGTATCAGGGAATCGAACCCAGGTTCTTAGCTTTGCAGACAAGTAGTGCCTTAGCTGCTGAGCCATATCTCCAGCCCAATTCTTCAAAATTTCTTGCTGATTTATAGAAATGTAGTTGTTTCTTAAACATTGACTTTTTATAGAGAAGTCTCAGTGACTTGACACTGGTTTCACCATTTATAAATCTATTAATAGTGATGTTCCTCATAGATAGTCATGGTGTTTGTGAATGGAGGCACTTGGATTTCTTTCTTGCCCTCCTTTTCTGCCTTATGACTTTTGCTCTTGGCTGGAACTTTAGTGTAAAATTGATTTGAATTGATGATAATGGACCCCCTTGTTTTCTTTTTGATCTCAGGAAGATAGCAAACAATATTTTGTCACTAAATAGAGCTATTGTATTGTCCATTTAAAAAAAATATTTTTATTTATTTATTTGAGAGAGAGGGGGAGAGAGAGCAAGAGAGAGAATGGGTGCACCAGGGCCTCTAGCCACTGCAGATGAACTCCAGATATATATGCCACCTGTGCATCTGGCTTACATGGGTCCTGGGGATTTGAACCTGGGCTCTTAGGCTCCACAAGTGAGTGCCTTCATTGCTAAACTTTCTCCAGCCCAAGTCTGTAATTTTGTTTTTTAACAACAACATTATGGACATACTTAGTATGTAAACCACATATGTTGGTATCCCTGCCCCTTTTCCAAAGGGACCCTCCTTGTTGGGGATGCAGGTCATCCCCATGGGGATTATGGTCATGCATTGTGGGGGCAGCCATTAGTTATGGGGGAGAAGCAATGTCTCTGTGCATAATGTCCCAACTTGTGCCTCTAACAATCTTTCTGCCCCCTCTTCCGCAAATTCCCTGAGCCATGCTGGGTGCATTTTACGTGTGCTTCAGTGATGGGCTCTCAGGAGCCTCTGGATCTCTGCTTTGGTAGTGTTGAGTGTCCTCAGTGTCTGTGTCCTTCACCCTTGTGCTGATACCAGGTTCACTGAGAAAGCAGCACTGTTGCTCACTTCTCCAATTCCTCTGTTTCAGCTGGGGCCGGGGTGAAGTGCGCTGGTTTGTTTATCTCCTCAGGTCCTGCTCCCATCCCAAGAGCTGAAGCATGGTTAGGTGGACGCCATCTTGGCTGGAAGTCTGTATTGGCCATATTTTTTTGTTTTGTTTTTCGAGGTAGGCTCTCACTCTAGCCCAGGCTGACCTGGAATTCACTATGGAGTCTTAGGGTGGCCTCAAACTCACGGCGATCCTCCTACCTCTGCCTCCCAAGTGCTGGGATTAAAGGCGTGCGCCACCACGCCTGGCTGCATGTATTGGCCATTTTTAATCATTTTTTTTTTCCTGTTGGGTTTAAGAAAGTATGTCTTTCCATTCTCTACTTGTGGGAAACTACTTTTCATGAGCAGATAGTGAAAAAAAAAATTTTGGTGTGTGTATATAGTGTGTAAGTTTGTATGCATGTGTGGGTGCACATGGAGGCCCAAGGTTGACATCAGGTGTCTTCCTCAGTTACTGTCTTCTTTTGTGACAGAATTCTCTCACTGAACATGGAGCTGACTGATTTGGGTAGACTACTAGGCGGCAAGCTCCATGTATCCTCTAGCATCTGCCTGCTCAGAGCTAGATGACAGGTTCACACTGTTGTGCCCATCTTTCATGTGGGACCTGGGGTTCTGAACTCAGGTCCTTCTTTAGTACTTTGTTTAGATTCTCCTGCCCATTTTTGTGAGAGAATATTGGTTTGTCATTCTTCTTTCTTATAATATCCTTGTCATGTTTCATACCAGGCTCACTAAACAAGTTAGGAAATGTTGATTCTTGTCTTTCTTCTCCCCTCCCCCATTGGAAGAGCTCTGTAAGCTTTATTTGTTTGGAAGGATTTTCTAGGGAAGTCACCTGGGCTTGGAGTTTAAGAAGGGGATTCATTTATGTAATCTTCTGTTTTGTTTTTTGTTTTTTTGAGGTAGGGTCTCGCCCTAGCTCAGGCTGACCTGGAATTCACTGTGTAGTCTCAGGGTGGACTTGAACTCATGGCGATCCTCCTACGTCTGCCCTCCCAAGTGCAGGGATTAAAGGCATGCACCACAACACCGGCCTTTTGTTGTTGTTGTTGTTTAAATAACTTTTAAAAAATATATTTATGTGAGAGACAGAGGCAGAGTGAGTATGTGTGCTCTATGGCCTATTGCCACTGCAAATGAATTCCAGATGCATGTACCACTTTCGTGTATCAGGTTTTATATGGGACTGGTAAATTAAACCCTGGTCATCAGGCTTTGCAAGCAAGCACCTTTAACTGCTGAGCCATCTCTCTGGTTTGTGTGTAAGTGATGTTTTAAAAAGCAGAATAGCCATTATGGTGTAGAGTGCTTTGTGAGTAGACACTATAACAGATGTTCACATCATCAATCTGATTCCTACATCATATAAAATAAAATGTTTATAATTTTCTAAGATTTTGTATGAATAATGAAATTTTACTCGGGCCAGTTTACTTATGTTAATAATGAATTGGCCTCAGGAACTGAGAATGACAAATACTATTAGATGGTGACAACTCTTCTTGCTTTTTCCTTTTAGGAAGCTGCAATAAAGGAAGATGAGGAGGAAGGTTCTGACAAAGGCAGCGATTCTGAAGAGGAAGAGCCCAATCGAGACTCCCAGAGTGAAAAAGAGGATGGCAGTGATAGAGAGTCTGACAGGGAGCAAGACGAAAAACAAAACAAAGATGACGAAGCAGTAAGGCCTCCTGGCTTCTGTCATTGCAATCACACCTGATGATTGTGGGATTCTGTTGTCTATTTGTTGGCTTGTTTTCTTCTGTTTACTTGTCTGAAGTAGCCAAACATTTTATTGTTTTATGATGTTACAAGCTTTTTTTGTTTGTTGTTTTGAAGAGAATTGTCTCAAACAAGGTTTTGAAATCCTAGTTTTCTTTCTGTTTTTTTTTTTCTTGTTTTCTTAAGTTAACTTAAATTACTAAGTATAGTAGGTCCTGGGTCTGAGCTGAGGTTAGTTTGGTTTCTTCAGGACATTTTCAGTGATGGAGGTATCCGTATAAATTAGCATAAGAAAGCCAGGCATGGTGGCGCACTTCTTTAATCCCAGCACTTGGGAGACTAAGAGAATCACTGTTAGTTTGACGCCAGCCTGAACTATAGAGTGAGTTCCAAGTCAGCCTGGGCTAGAGTGAGACCCTACCTAACTAAAGAAAGAAGGAAGTTAGATTATGAAACAGATAACAGTTACTTATTTGGCTCTGTCATAGGTTCCCGGTAATGTTTAGGAGAAGAAACCTGTCTGGATCCTGATACCAAGGAGTTAGCTAAAGGAAAGCTTACCATACAGAATGCCTCTTTGTTTTGTATCCTCTGTAAGATACTTAAAGAATTGAGTGTAGCATGTGTGCATGAAACTGCACTCAATTTGTGGAAATTTGTGGAAAGAGAGTATTAGTTGCTGAGTCTTGACTATTTGAACTTTGAGAATTAAAGTGATTGCCAAGATATCAAAATCTATCAAAGAAATTCCCCAGCCTCACTCCAAGAAAGAATTATCATTTTTTCTAAGTAACTTAGTGTCAGTAGAGGTGAAACTTTTTATTGAGAACCTCCACACACAATGTACCCTGGTCATAATCTCCTACCATCACCCTCCTTTGTCCTCACCTCCAGTACCCCTTCCACTGAACCCCTACTTTCCAGCAGTTTTTGTTTGTTTTTGGTTTTGTTTGTTGTTTCTGAGGCCACCTCAGGCTGGCCTGGAACTTACTGTGTAGCCCTCAGACTGGCCTTGAACTCACACCTCCTATCTCAGCAGCTTGAGTTCTTGGATTAAAGGTGTGCACCACCGTGCCCAGCTTCCTGTTTTGCTTTGTTGTCATCTTTTTTTTTTTTTTGCCCGCATATTATGCACGTTTTGTATAAGTAACATCAACCACTATGAGGTCATGAATGCAATGACCACTTTGTGTCTGGAAGGCAGCATTCCAGAGCACTCCTCCCCACCCTTTGGCTCTTATATTCTTTCTGCTACCTCTTCCCCAATGGTCCTTGAGCTTTGGAGAGTGTGATAGCAATGTCTCTTGTTGTGCTATCACTTCTCAGCCCTTTGATGAGTTTGTCTCTTAGGATTTTGCGGCTAATTTTTTTTTCAGAAAGCCAAAAATACATTCATTCAGATAATCATTCTTTGTCCCATCCCACACACTGTCTTAGATGACAGAGTAAAATCCAAGTGTGAAGTATGTTTTGCTTTTGAATGGTGTGTTGTCTGGCAGGGTCAGCAGACTGAGAAGTAATCACTGTGGTACATCCAAGAATGAAGACATCTTTTGAAGAGCGTAGCAGTGACACAAAGTAGAGAGTGACCCGTTGAGTCTCAGGCAGAGGGAAAAGTGTGCTGGGCTTTCCTCAGGAGCTCATATCTTAGGCTTTAGCTAGTCCTGAAAGAATCAGTACGAATTTATACGAAAGGGAAAGGGAAGAACAAATACAAAGTTGAGGAGGAGTAACATAGTTTGGTTACTTGAGAAGTGTTTGTAGTTAACGACAAGAATGAAAAACACAAGGAGGAAAGCATGACAGGAGAATGGATCACCAGACCAGGGCCAGTCACACTAAGACCAGAAGTGGCATGCATGCTGTGCTGTAGGGCTTAGAGGCATAGTAAGCCAGATAATGATTAGACTGAACTTATTCCATCCCTCAGTAGCTAAGTGGAATTGTTAGGAGTAACAGAAGCACCTCAAAATGGTGTAAAAACATCAGATTTCAAGCATGTTTATGTTTTCTTTCCTAGGAGTGGCAGGAATTACAGCAAAGTATACAGCGGAAGGAGAGAGCTCTGCTAGAAACCAAATCCAAGATAACTCACCCTGTGTATAGTCTCTTCTTTCCTGAGGTGAGTTACATTCAGCCTCAGGCTTTCCTTCTTCCATTTCTACTCCATATAGTTCTCACTTGGTGCTTCAAGTATTTGCATAGTTTCCTGTGCTTTTTTCTTGTCTGCTTATAGTGCTGAATGTTGTGCATAAGGATTGTAGCAGTTGCCTTCTTTTCTTGTTTTTTTGTTTTTTTGCTTGTTTGTTTGTTTTTCCTCTTCTTCTTCTTCTTTTCTCAAAGTAGGGGCTCATTCTAGCTGAGGCTGACCTAGAACCTACTGTGTAATTCCAGTCTGGCCTCAAACTAACAGCAGTCCTACCGCTGCCTTCTGAGAGCTGGGAATAAAGGTGTGCGCCACCACACCGGCTAAGTACCTTCTTCTTGTTGGGACAAAACACCTGATCAGAGGCAGTTTACATGGAAGGAAACACTTCATTTCTGGCTTGCAGTTTTGAGGGAAGGTTTCATCAGGGTGGGGAAAGCATGGCAGGAGCAGACAGCTAGGTGTCACATCTTATCTGTAGGGCTGGAGGAGAACGGGTGAGCCGAGTGCAGCATGTGGGGCTCCAGAGTCCACTTCCAGTGACACATCTCCAGTGAGGCTCCACCAGCTGGTGATTAAGCGTGAGACTTTGTCACAGACACATGAGGCCATGGGGGACACTCCACATTCAGACCTCCACAATGGTTAGTTCTCATTAGCAGCGAGAAGAGGCTTTATCATAGTGGATATTTTGCCTTTAGTTACTTAGCTGTTAAGAATAGTTCACCCAGTCAAGTTTTAAAAAAAAAATTTATTTATTTGAGAGAGAGATAGAGAAAGGGAAAGAGAGATATAGAGAGAATGGGGCCTCTAGGGCCTCCAGCTTCTGCAAATAAATGCATGTGCCATCTTGTGCATCTGGCTTACATGGCTACTGGGGAAATCAAACCTGGCTCCTTTGGCTTTTCAGGTAATCACTCTTAACTGCTAAGCCATCTCTCCAGCCCATTGTCAAGGTTTTTGAAGAAATAATTTTATTTATTTGCAAATAGAGTGAGAGAGAATGAATGGGTGTGCCAGGGCCGCTAGCTGCTGCAGATGAACTCCAGATGCAAGTGCCACTTTTTGTATCTGGCTTTATGTGGGCACTAGAGAATTGAACCCAGGTCGTTAGGTTCTGGAGGAAAGCGTCTTAGCTGCCGAGACATCTCTTCAGCCCACCTGTCTCTAATAAATAAATAAAAATATTTTTTAAAAAAGTGTGGGATGCTGTAAGCTGCATAATTACCTTCTATATCCACTTGGTTGCTAAGCAAAACTTTTAATTCATTCCCTTAAAAAAAATACTTTTGCTACTCTTCTTGTTTTTTAAATTTTTATTTATTTATTTACTTGAGAGACAGAGGGAGAGAATGGACATGCCAGGGCCTCTAGCCACTGCAAACGAACTCCAGACACATGCCCTACCATGGGTACTGGAGAATTGAACTTGGGTTCATAGGCTCGATAGGTAAGTGCCTTAACAGCTATGCCATCTCTCCAGTCCCTACTCCTTTTTGTAAAACTTATTTTTATTTGTTTGAGAGAGAGAGGTATATATATATATATGGAGAGAGAGAGGATGGGCATGCCAGGGACTTCAGCCACTGCAAATGAACTGCAGACGCATATGCCACCTTGTGCATCTGGCTTATGCGGGTCTTAGGGAATTAAACCTGGGTCCTTTGGCTTGGCTTTACAGGAAAGCACCTTAACCACTAAACCATCTCTCCAGCCCTTATTTTGAAGTGAACTAATTCATGAAACATGTTCTTTACTCTTTAAGCATACACATTAATAAGTCTAGGCATCGGTGTTATGTCATTGATTGATGAACACTAGCTTCTTGGAAATATTCTTGAGGGAATCTCATAATCAAACAGCCTGGGAAGGTAGAGAAACATTGCCTAGGTAGGTAAAATAAGAAGAAATGCACATTCTAGAGCATAGCCTTATGCTTCTTACACTATATGCATGTGATAATGATGATAAACATTAGAGCCACTTGAATTAAAAAGGTTATTATTGTACCTCATCACTGATAATAACTGTGACTGTGCACTCTGTGCTTGCGTTCTAGAATGTATTTGACCTCTGTTGTTCTGGTTCATCTTCACGATATACTCAAGTGTAGACACTCAGCATTTAACAGACAGAAAGCTAAGATTTAGGTGTATGGTATAACTCAGGTCTATTTGGATTTAAAATAAGTACTGGCACAATACAGTTTTGTAGACCAAGGCTAGTCTTCTGCTTGTTTTTGTAACTGATGATTTGTTAACAAAGTTTTACTAGATCACCTCCTCACATTCTTTTCATGCTGTAACAGCAGGTTTGAGTAGCTGCAACAGGGACTCCAGTAATACTGCATTTTGAGACCATTCTTTTTTTTTAATACACTTTGTGTGAACAAGGCACACAGAGACAAACATACCAGTGTCCTCCTTTGGTCTTCCTAGCCCTCAGTTTAAACAGAATTGAATTTTCTTATTAGGTGGTACTTACATCGTCATGCATTTGTAAATCATTTATTAGCCTCATTAATATTGTAATGCTTTGTATTCTAAAGTATTTAAACAGAGGAGCTTTTAGCTTAGTTATTAAAAGATATTAAACAAAAATAATACAAAATAAGCAAACAAAGTTAACTATCTTATGGGGAAATTAAAATAGAATATGCATCAATTTGATGACATTATTAGTTATACGAACTGCAGCATTCGGGAGGCTGAGGTAGGAGGCTTGTCATGGGTTTGAGGCCAACTTGCACTCCAGAGTAAGTTCCAAGTCAGCCTGGTCTAGAGTGAGACTCTGCTTCAGACAAATGAAAAGCTATTTCTCTAGTGTTTTCTGATTATTTATGTTCTTTTTCTTTTCAGGAAAAACAAGAATGGTGGTGGCTTTATATCGCAGATAGGAAGGAACAGACATTAATATCTATGCCATATCATGTGTGTACATTGAAAGATACTGAGGAGGTAATTAGCAAACAATATTTCTGCCATAAACAATATATAATATCTTAGCATTATGCTGTTTTGTAAAATTTTTAATTGAATTTATCATATTTTGCTTATTACATTTCTCCTTTTGTGGGTGGGTGGGTGGTTTCCTTCCTCCCTCCCTCCCTCCCTCCTTTCTTCCTTCCTCCCTCCCTCCCTCCCTCCCTCCCTCCCTCTTCTCTCTCTCTCTCTCTCTCTCTCTCTTCTTTCTTTCTTTCTTTCTTTCTTTCTTTCTTTCTTTCTTTCTTTCTTTCTTTCTTTCTTTCTGAGATAGGGTTTTATAGCCAAGGCAAGCTTTGAACCACCTCTGGTCTTCCTGCCTTTCCCTTGGGAACTGGGACTACAGGCTTGCACTGCTACACCCAGCGCCTGCATTCTGATTGGCACAGTGCATTCTGTAGCTCTTCTCTGCTGTGTACAGGGTGAAGTTGGCGACCTGACAGTCTTTTCAACAGGCCTGGGGAGAGGGCTCAGTGGATAAAACACTTGGAATAGCAGGCTTATATAGCAACTGCTGAGCATCTCCTTAGTCTGCAATATAATTTAAACACACACACACACACACACACACACACACACAGATATTTGTTTGTTTATTTGAGAATCTCTGATAGAATGGTTGTGTCAGGGCATCTAGCCACTGCAGATGAACTCCAGAAGCATGCACCACCTTGTTACATCTGGCTTACATGGGTCCCGGGGAATTGAACCTGCGTCCTTAGGCTTTGCAGGCAAGTTTCTTAACCACTAAGCCATCTTTCCAGCCATATAATTTTTTTTTAATTTCAGCTTATTTGGAGTTTTTTATTTAATTTTTAAAATTTTTATTTATTTATTTGAGAGCAACAGAGAGAAAGAGGCAGAGAGAAAGAGAGAGAATGGGTGCGCCAGGGCTTCCAGCCACTGCAAACGAACTCCAGACACGTGCGCCTCCTTGTGCATCTGGCTAATGTGGGTCCTGGGGAATCGAGCCTCAAACCGGGGTCCTTAGGCTTCACAGTCAAGCACTTAACTGCTAAGCCATCTCTCCAGCCCTGGAGTGTTTTTTTGTTGTTGTTGTTTGCTTGTTTTTTTGTTGTTGTTGTTTGTTTTTGTTTTTGTTTTTTTTTTTTTGGTTTTTCGAGGTAGGGTCTCACTCTGGTCCAGGCTGACCTAGAATTAACTGTGTAGTCTCAGGGTGGCCTCGAACTCATGGCGATCCTCCTACCTCTGCCTCCCGAGTGCTGGGATTAAAGGCATGTGCCATGTTTTGTTTTGTTCTGAGGCAGGGTTTCATTCTAGCATAGGCTGACCTAAAATTCACTCTGTAATTCCAGGCTGGCCTCAAACTTGTGGCCATCCTCCTACTTCAGCCTCCCGAGTGGTTATTATACCTCTTTAGTCATATGCATATACCTAATTTTGTAACACATACATGAATGTATATATGTTTAACACTAGGGTCTGACCCCAGGGCTTTGGTATGCCAAACACATTCTGTATTAGAGCTACCCCTCCCAGCCCCACCCTTTTTGTTTTCAGTTTTTCATGCCATTAACCTTTTTTTGAGGTAGGGTATTGATCTAGCCCAGGCTGACCTGGAATTCACTGTGAAGTCTAAGGGTGACCTTGAACTCATGGCCATCCTCCTACCTCTGCTTTTTTTTTTTTTAATTTTTATTTATTTATTTGAGAGTGACAGAGAAAGTGGGAGAGAGATAGAGAGAGGAAGAATGGGCGCGCCAGGGCCTCCAGCCACTGCAAACGAACTCCAGACGCGTGCGCCCCCTTGTGCATCTGGCTAACGTGGGTCCTGGGGAATCGAGCCTCGAACCGGGGTCCTTAGGCCTTCATAGGCCAAGTGCTTAACCACTAAGCCATTTCTCCAACTCCCTCTGCTTCTTGAGTGCTGGGATTAAAGGGGTGTCCACCACTATGCCTAGCTACCATTGACATTTAAAAAAAAAAATGTTTCCTTCCTCTCTCTCTTATTTTTTTGAGGTAGGGTTCACTCTAGCCTGGAGCCTAGTCTAGGCTGACCTGGAATTCACTATGTAGTCTCAGGCTGCCCTTGAACTCACAGTGATCCTCCTACCTCTGCTTCTTGAGTGCTGGGATTAAAGGCATGTGCCACCATGCCCTGCTTTAAAATATTTATATTTATTTATTTGAGAGAGAGAAATAGGCAGATAGAGAGAGAGCGAATGGATGTACCAGACATGTGCATCCCCTTGTTCATCTGGCTTACATGGGTCCTGGAAAATCAAACCTGGGTAATTTGGCTTTGCAGGTAAGCGCCTTAACCGCTAAACCATCTCTCCATTTTATTTATTTATTTTCAAGCAGAGAGAGAGACAAAAAGAGAGAGAATGGGCATGCCAAGGCCTTTAGCCACTGCAAACAAACTCCAGATGCATACGTGCCACTTTGTGTATCTGGATCTATGTGGGAAGTGGAGTTATCAAATCTGGGTCATTGGGCTTTGCAGGCAAGGACCTTAACTGGTGAGCCATCTCTCCAGTCCCCATGACATTTTTCAAGAGCCCAGGCAAGATGTTTCGCAGAATATTAACATGCTAGTCACAGAATATTAACATGTTATGTCTCATTGGTTATTTATTTTATTAGTCTGAAAGGGATCTGGAATGTTGAACATGGTTCCTTAGGCTTCGCAGGCAAGTGCCTTAACTGCTAAGCCATCGTTCCAGCCCACAATTTTTTTTTTAAAAAAGAATAAAACTTAGGGCTAAGATGATGGCACAGTGGTTAAAGGCACTTGCTTACAAAGTGTAATAATCCAGGTTCAATTCCACAGCACCCACATAAAGCCAGATACACAAAATGGCACATGTGTCCAGAGTTGTGAGGAGTGTTGAGACCTTTGTGCCTGGTGCGTGTCCTCCCTCCCTCTCCCCCCTCATAAATAGATAAATAGACTAATAAAATGACACTGAGCATATAGCCAGGGCCCGTTTCTTAACGATTGCTTGTAACCATTGTACATTTCTACTGCATCTTTCAGACTGGTTGGGAATTTTTTTACTGTGAAGGGTTAGCCTTTTGTCATATGTGCTCAGAATGGTCTCCCCAGTTTACCTTATTAGCATGATTTACTTTGGGGCTGGGAGAGTTGGCAGAGCTTTGCACATGCTAGGCAAGTAATCTACTGCTGAATGGACACCCCCAGCCCATATCCCCCCCCCCCAACCTTTTTTACTTTTGTTGGATCTCATTCTAGTCCAGGCTGATCTGGAACTCATTCTGTAACTGTCAGGCTTAGTGATTGTAGCAGTCAGCTTCAGGTTCACTGAGATGAACTTCCAGACCAGGCACAGTTATGGAGGAAGGGATATTTATTGAAGCTCACAGATCCAGGGGAAGTTCCATAAATGGCAGAAGAAGCTGGCCTGCCTACACAGGACCAAGCAGAGAGAGAGAAGTACAAGCCAAAAGCCAAAAGCCACAGCAAACTTCAGGAACTCCAGCTAGGCACACTTTGCATATCTTTAGACTGAAATCTGAAACCCACCACCACACCTTAAGATCCACCCAGTGACACTGCCTCCAGCCAGGTGGCTGCAGATGCAAACTACAAACAAACAACTGAATATATTGGGGGCCATCTATTCTATTCAAACCACCACAGTGATCCTCTCTACCTCTGCCTCTAGAGTGCTCTGAATAAAGGCATGAACCACCACACCTAACCATATTCCCCCCCCCCTTCCTTCCTTCTTTCCTTCCTTCCTTCCTTTTGTTCTTTCTTTCTTTTTAAGTTTTTCAAGGTAGGGTCTTGCTCTAGCCCAGGCTGACCTAGAATTAGGCTCAGGCTGGCCTCGAACTCACTGTGCTTCCCAAGTGCTGAAATTAAAGACATGCACTACCATGTCTTTTTCTTCTCTTTTTTAAAAAATATTTTTGTTACTTATTTGTGAATGGGAGAGATGAGAGGGGAGGAAGAAAGTATGGGCATTGTAGGGCCTCTTGCTACTAGAAAACAGAGTCCACATGTTTGTTTCTGTAATGTTCCTTAGGACTTGCTCGGGCATCTGAGGGACACCTGGCTACTGAGTTTTCTTCACACATTCAGATTTTAGTGCTGACTTTATCTTCCAGGTAGAGTTGAAGTTCCCAGCACCAGGCAAGCCTGGAAATTATCAGTACACAGTGTTCCTGAGGTCAGATTCCTATATGGGTTTGGATCAGATTAAACCCTTGAAGGTAAGAATGATGGTATAGAAGAAATGACTTTTATATTCACCAGATAGATAAATGTAGTCACCTCTTTGAGCAAGTGCTTGAATCAGTATAACATTTTGAAATGTAGAGCAGTGAAAGAGACACAAAGTCATATCCTGTTCATGTAGTAATCAATTATTAGGTTTTAGGGAGTATAACAGTCAAACTTGGAGTACAAATTACTTTCATGAAGCCGGGTGTGGGGGCATACGCCTTTAATCCCAGCACTTGGGAGGCAGAGGTAGGAAGATTACTGTGAGTTCGAGGCCACCCTGAGATGACATGGTGAATTCCAGGTCAGCCTAGACCAGAGTGAGACCCTACCTCGAAAAACCAAAAAAAAAAAAAAAAAAATTTTTGCTTTTGTGATAATTCTCATATGCTGTATTATGTGGTAACCTGCAGGTCCTCACTAAGTGGGTTCCGTTTTCTTTAAGAAAGCACATAGATTCTTACCACTGATTTTATTGGTTATGTTTATTTCTGTAATACATTTTTTACCGTCTTAGAGCATACTCTTTCTAAGTTGCTTGACACACACTTCTATCAGTGTTTACCATTTCCCTTGAGCCCTTCTCTACAGGGCCTTCTGTTCCATTACTGAAGACTGAAGAGTAAAGGGCGCAGGTAGGGTGAGCCTTGTCCCAGTGTTTTAGATGTTTTGCATTGGCTATAGGATTCTACTTCATTCATTCCTCTTTGGAAAACATGCTTGAGTTTTTCTTTCTACTAAGTCATTACTCAACTTGCTAAGAATCACAATTATTAACAATTTTGCCTCAGACATACCTTCCTAAATACTTTAACTTCTACAAAGTCAAAATATGAGACTGTGTTAGAAATTGAGCTGCATTTCCGTGTTTTTAGATTTGCATTTTATATCTAGGATGAAGAGTCTATTCTGAAGGACCGTTTTGTATTTAGAGTTAGAGTTGCATCCATAAGCCCTATTTCTTCATACTTGCCATGGTCAAAAAAAAAAAAAAAATGATAACCCTTTTCTTCACCAAATATTCTCTCGTTGTTTCTGCTGAGATTTCTGATGAGTACATTTAATTCTTCTTCATAGTTGGAAGTTCATGAGGCCAAGCCTGTGCCAGAAAATCACCCTCAGTGGGACACAGCAATAGAAGGAGATGAAGACCAGGAAGACAGTGAGGGCTTTGAAGATAGCTTTGAGGAAGAGGAGGAGGAAGAGGAAGATGATGACTAACAGTACCATAAGTGGACACCTTTGCAAACTTCTGCTGTTTTGTAAATGTGTATAAACCAGAAACAGTGCAGAACTGTTGCTGAGGGAAGTGTTGGAGGCTTTGCAGGAAATAGATGCATAAAAGAACTGGGCATCTGGTGGTGCCTTGGTACAGTCTGTAAGAGGGTTATTGAAAGCCTTTGAAGTATGGGATGGAGCATTTATTTCAACTGCAAATGATAATAAATCCTTTGTTTTTACAACTGTCCAGAAGTGTGGGCTATGTATTACCTGATCACACTATGGTCCCAGTAAGTCAAGGTACATGAAGAGCGATCTATAAATAAGCAACTTCTTCTTTGTTCAGCTTTAGTTTTAGAAAAGGTTAAAATATGATAAAGATCACAAATATGTTTTAAGTAACATCTGCTCAAGTTTTTAATCTCTCAGTAAACTCTTTTACTCATTTATTGATCTTTTATAGGTGATAAGGTTGTAACAACAGCTCCATACATGGGCTCACCTGTCTCGATCATAACTTGGTATTCTCTCACATTCCACATAATATAGAGGGCTGCATTTTCCTTTCCTACTTGCCCAGTTATCAGACAGATTATGAAAGTGGTGTTTAATGGCTTAAAACATTTTTAAGCCTCTTTCTTAGCATATCAACGCAGGATCTAATTCTTTTGATTAAACCATAGGTTTAAATGTGATTGTGGGACCATATGTTTTCTGATGTTGGGGTTTATGTTCTTAAGCCTTTTTTAAAAGGTTCACTATAAAAGCTGAACTACACTCTTAGCTTTTAATCTACCTGAATCTTTCAGAAGCCTTTTAAGGAAAATATAGTGTGCAAAGGAGGCATTTTTTGTATTCATTTTGGACTCCTGTCAATAAAATAGAAGTTTGATTCATTTTATGTTTGTAATTGTGTTTGTCTTTCTACTCCCAGAGAAAAGGCATTAAGTAGTGTAATCTTTTATTTTTTTCAACTAAAATTTTAATAATAATGGACCTTACTGCAGAAGTGATTGCTGTCTCTATGTTCTGTAGGAAAACTATCTTCCCTCATTTAGTACAACTGGAAAGTTTCAGTGCTTAATGCAGAGTAGAAATGTGCATGTGTAGATCACTGAGGTAAGAGGACTATTTTGATTGGTAGGTACGGAGGAAACACAAGTTTGTAATATCATCACACTAACTGTAATACTCTTATCAAAACTCCATCCACCAAGTACTGTTGCAGTACTCACTGTGACCTTGTTTATTTCAAAGGTTGCTACTCTTCATGCAGAACTACCACTGGCATTTTGCTACCATAATAGTTGGAAATAAAACTTGGAAATTACCACAACACAAACTGTTGTTCTGGTCTAATAAGATGATACATCCATCCAGTAGTCAAAGAACAGTTGAATGAGAGCCTTCCTTGGCGGATGGAGGCTGCACTGCTGAGGACCGGCTTCCTTTGTTTGTTGAGATGCCAGAGGCTGGCTTTATTGTGAAAGCTCCCGTGTTGGCAGAGGAGTCTGCTCCTCATCTGAGCGTGGCAGAGAGTGAGGAGAGAGCTCAGAGAAAATGTGGTATAAGATCAGGAGGCCAAGCAAGCAGGACAGGACAGGACAGTGTGTGGCCATGTGTGTTTCCTAGTGTTCTTAAAGTACACTTCTTTAAGAAAGGCATTTCCTTCTAGTGGTTGTTTTCCTTTAAAAGGCTGTACAAAGTTCATGCAAACAGCTGGCTTTTCTGGAGAGGATTTCACAACCTAATAACTCCACAGTGCTTACAGAAAGAGAATCCCTTCCACATTAGGCAATTCATGCAGTCTGTTTTCCTTGCCCTGTTCTGTGATATGTATCAACATCCCAAGCAAACAGTTCACTTTCCTCTGACAAGTACTTCAGGTGACCTTTCCACACTGTAGCAGGGCACGAAGTGATCTTTCTGTATGGCCTTGTCTTCCCGCTCAGTCACCAAACTTCACAGCCCGCCCTTCTCTGGAGTGGGATTATCAGGTTTGCGTTTAGTATAATGGAAATGAGTGAAGGTTTGTTTTTCTTCCCACTTAAAGGGGGCATTTGTCAAAAAAAATAAAGGGAGATATTGATGAGAACACTGTATATACAGTGAAATTGGTTATATATGAAATTGTTTAAGCTGTGTAATATTTTTATCTTTTTAAATTTGCAAAGTATCCATTAACGTAGAACCTTCCAGGAGGAGACTGAGTTACCCTAATTGAAAGTAGCAGTTACAAATGATAAGAACTAAGTGAGGCCTCGGTGAGTTTTTCATGCTGAGATCTCAATGTCCAAAGTAGTTAGATGTCTGTGTCCTCTTTAAAATGTTTGTGCCCATATTGTTCAAGAATTGAGCACGTGGAAAGAGGTTCTCTTCATAAAAAGGTGCCTGGCCGCTGCCCTGCCTTCCAGTTTCTGCTGAGAGGTGAAGGGCAGACTGCTCAGCTGTTCTACTCCTCTGTGTCGTGGGAAGCTGGGGTGTGGATGCCAACACCTGCTGTGGAAGTGGGGAGCAGGCTGTTGAGGAATGTGATAAGGTGCTCGGCATGTTTGCTTTTGTTTTGAGACGGGGTCTCACTGTGTAGCCCAGGCTGGCCTTGAACTTGTGATCATGGTCCTCTTGCCTCAGCCTCTCCAGTGATAGGGTTACATGCCTTTTCAGATACTTGTTCCAGCCAGCCCAAACAATATACCGGAATGTTGTTTAGTAATGATTCGTATTTCAACTGCACTTGAGCCCCTTACATGTTTTTTTGAGGAACTGTTCATTATATATTTACTTAGTTTCTATGTCCTCAGTTGTGATTTGGATATTGCAGTGATATGAACATGGTTTGTGTTAAGGCCTTACTAGTTTCCGGCGAGTCAGGAGAATGGCCAGTGGCACTTGTTTTGAATGCTTTACCCCGTCTTTTCACATAGGTGGAGGGATTTTTTTTTTTTTTTTTTTTGAGGGGGAGTATGTGTTTAGCTTATTGGCATTTTTATCCCTTTTGGATAAGCAAGCCTTGTTCTTTGTTTCTAAATATTTTAAAGCATTTCCCCCCCTCACATTCTAACTCAACTCCATGGAATCCCCTGTTTAGTCTGCCTTAAAGTGAAACAACTATCAGTGAACAGGAATGTGACGTTTACTGGCTGCGTAGTGATTCATCCAAATATGTCTTCAGAAGTTAGCGCAAGCAAGCTTCTTCACACACTGACACTTGACGCTAGGGCTATTTTGCAGAGCATAACACAACAAGCAAGACAGCTAAAAACCCAAATGTGAGCAGTCATTGGCATGCTTCTGGGCTGTGGTTTCAGGTCGGGTGCACCTGTCCCAGCAGTATGCAGAGGATCACTCCACTGAGAAAATGTTAAATTACTGATGATTTGTATTTAATCTCATCCTTTAAAATTTCTATTTTTGTGTGTTTTATAATGTACATAATATCTTGTACAGTTGTACACTTCTATAATTTATAAATAAATGATACATTTATTGGTGCATTATATACTTTTTTCTGATTTGGGTGCATGAGCGAAACATTTTGGAAGTTTTGTGGTATTGGTACGGTGATAGCGATCTGAAGGCTGGACCTTTGGCCACTCAGTCATTTGAGATCACAAAGTGACACTGTTGGAGATAAAATTGGTTCTGTGTGCAGGCCTTCTGCTCATCCAAAAGCAGTTTCTGCTTCTTTGCCATGGGGCTGAGTAGGGTTTGGTGGTGGGGAGGGCACTGAGCAGCTGCTGTCTGTGGAGTAGAAGAGCTGCAGACTCCCGAGCAAAGGCTATGCCTGTTAATGGCCTGGGCATTTGGTAGCTGCTGTGGAAAGTACTGTCCCCTCTCTCCACCGGCCTGTTCAGCATCAGCCTGGTGCTCAACAAGCTGGAACCTGGATAATGGCAGCAGGGGACGCCTTACGTGTGAGCAGATTGTACAGTGTAACTTCACTGGCTTTGCACTTTGCAGCATGGTTCCAGTAGAGGGCACTAGGGTTGTAATTTCCTTTAGCAAAGTGGTTGGGACCGAGAACCAGAACTAAAAAATACTGGGATTTTTTTTGTTGTTGTTGTTGGTTTTGGTGGGGATGAGATCTTGAATGTTGTCCAGTCTTGCTCCAACTCTTATACTCAACATCCTCCTGCCTCAGGCTTCCACATAGCTGGCACTACAGTCATGCACCTCTGTGCCCAGCTGAGAAATGCTTTCTAGGTGATTGCTGCACCTGAACCTCCCAGAATGACCTCCTTCCCCCTTAACCTTTTATAACCTTCCTCAGCCTTTATCCTTCCTGTGTCCTGGAATACTTAAGTGCTTCTGGTTGGAAGTTAAGTCCTCTGCAGTAAACTGAGGTACTGTTGGAGGAACGCAGCAGTCAGGTAGGTCACTAATTCTTTTACTCCAACTGCATGCTTGGTGTTACCAAGGGCTCAGTTTTCTCTGTGTGCACGCTCACCTGCCACGGAGTGCTGAGAGCTGACACCCAGATCAGAGGTACAGCCTGAGCTTCATATCCCCAAGTTCCATGTGGATGATACAGGGTGGTTGGCCTTGGTAGATGTTAAGCATCCAGTGGGTTGGCAACATGGAGGAACTCTGAACTTGGGAACCTAACCTTTGAAAGAGGTGTGGATGTACCTGTTCGGTCTCATGTCAGTCATCCTGGCAGCAAGCCACTGCCCTCTGCTTGGGAGGGAGTTTTCTCTATGTGCAAGTTGGGAGAAGACATCGTGGAACCAAAGCTCATATGTCCCTGCTTACAGATATGTAGAAGCCGAGAAACATGGAAGGTGACCTCCCATCATGTAGAATTCAACATAAGTCGAGAAGGCCTAGAACACTTGCTTGTAGTGGCACAAGTTTTACCTAGTAAAAATTAGGACTAAAGATGCCATCTTCCTTAAGAATGATATCCACTTAAACAGGTTTTTAAGATTTTATTTGAGGGCTGGAGAGATAGCTTAGCAGTTAAGCACTTGCCTGTGAAGCCTAAGGACCCCAGTTCGAGGTTCGATTCCCCAGGACCCACATTAGCCAGATGCACAAAGGGGTGCATGCGTCTGGAGTTCATTTGCAGTGGCTGGAGGCCCTGGTGCGCCCATTCTCTCTGTCTCTCTATCTGCCTCTTTCTCTCTGTCTGTTGCTCTCAAATAAATAAAAATAAAAAAAATTTTAAAGATTTTATTTGAATTTTATTTATTTGTAAGCAGAGAGAGAGAGACAGATAGGATGGGCATGCCAGGGCCTGTAGCCACTGCACACAAACTCCAGACATGTGTGCCACTTTGTGCATCTGACTTTATGTGAGTACTAGGGAATCAAACCCAAGTCATTAGGTAAGTGCCTTAACTATTAAGCCATCTTTCCAGTGCCCACAGATTTTCTTTTTCTTTTCTTTCTTTCTTTTTTTTTTTTTTTTTTTTTTGGCCTATTGTCAAAAAGTCGGGTGTGGTGGCACATGCCTTTAATCCCAGCACTCGGGAGGCAGAGGTGGGAGGATTGCCGTGAGTTTGAGGCCACCCTGCGACTCCATAGAGAATTCCAGATCAGCCTGGGCTAGAGTGATACCCTACCTCAAACACCCCCCCCCCAAAAAAAAAAAAATTTATGTTACAACTGTTGGAATCAGCTTGGAAAACAGTGAGCAGAGGGTGGACATCACTTCCTGGCCAACGTCAGGTAGACAAAGCAGCAGGAGAGGAGGGGCAGCTGGCTATAACCCCATAAGCTTGCCCCCAACAATACACTGCCTCCAGAAGGCTCCAGTTCCCAAATTCCCATCAGCTGGGGACCTAGCATTCAAAAAAACAAGTGTATGGGGGACACCTGAATCAAACCACCACAAACTGCAAGATAGTTAACATGCAACAACAGAAAACAATATCCAGAACTTTCTAAGTTGAATTCAGGCTTGGTGTCTTAAAAAAAAAAAAGAGCATTCTACCTATTTACATGTAACCATAGAGATTTTGATTATTGCCTCTCACTTTTCCCTCCCACCTTTTCTCAATAAGCCCACACACCCAGAGAAACACTGCTTGCCTCCAGAGTCTGTCTGCTTCCTTGCAGAATAGTTGCCATTCTTTTATTATTTATTTATTTATTTTGCTTTTTCAAGGTAGGGTCTCGCTCTAGCCCAAGCTGACCTGGAATTCACTCTGTGTACTTAGGGAGGCCTTGAACTCATGGCGATTCTCTCCTACCTCTGCCTCCCGAGTGCTGGGATTAAAGGTGTGTGGCCCCACGCCCAGGCATTCTTTTATTTATTTATTTTGATTTTTCGAGGTAGGGTCTCATTTTAGCCCAGGCTGACCTGGAATTCACTATGTCGTCACAGGGTGGCCTCGAACTCACACCGATCCTCCTACCTTTGCCTTCTGAGTGCTGAGATTAAAGGCGTGCGCCGCCACGCCCAGCTCAGTGATACTCTTTTTACTAGATATGCTGCCCATGCCCAGGGAGTCTTTAGGCCTCTGGTGGTTGAAGTAGTTGAGGAGCCTCTGAGCTGTTCTGAACAGACTCATTGGTGTCCATTCTCCTCTGAGGGAATGTTGGGCTCTGAAAGGCCCAGGTGTGAGGCCTAGTGGAACTTCCTGAGCCTAGCTAAAGTTTGGTGATCTGCCTCTGGCCAGACGTGACTCAGCAAGACGCCTAATGGCTTCTTGCCTGCTACTTCCGCATGGGATTTAGAATTATCATCTCAATAGTCACAGTTTACTATTGGCCCTTACCTTTCCCCACCGTCCTAAAATCCCTGCCTTCGTCCCCCAACATTATATAGGCAACTGTTCATAGCAATAAATCGAGTTCCTGCTTCAACAAGACTCCCGACTCAGTGTGGTTTTTCTCCGGTGGCCAGGAGAGGTCTGAGTCGTCGGACGTTCATCTCCTCCTCAACCCCTCGGGAGGAACCAGCAGCGGGCCTGGTCCTTCCCTCGGCACTACCTGCCCCCGCCGGCGGAGCCCGGCAAGGGAAGATTGCTCGTTTTTACTTTATTTATTAGAGGGAGAGGATGGATGCGCCAGGGCCTTTAGGCACTGCGTATGAACTCCAGATAGATGCATGCACCACCTTGTGCACCTGGCTTACATGGGCTCTGGGAAATCAAATCTGGGTCCTTAGGCTTCACAGGCAAGCTCCTTAACCACTAAGCTATCTCTCCAGCCCAAGATTGCTGTTGTAAACCACAAAAGATCACTTAGAGATGTTAAAATGAGTGTGAAGAGGGAGGGTGACTAAGGTTGCTGATAAGCATTTTGGTTTTTTAAAAAAATATATCTTTAGGGGTTGGAGAGATGGCTTAGAGGCTAAGACACTTGCCTGCGAAGCCTAAGGACCCAGGTTCGATGCATTTGGAGTTTGTTTGTAGTGGCTGGAGGCCCTGGCATGCCCATTATCTCTCTCCCTCTCTCTTTGCCTCTCTCAAATAAAAAAAAAAAAAAAAAAAGAAAGAAAGAAAAAAGAAAAAGAAATCTTTATTTATTGATTTGTTTGTGAGTGTAAAAGAAAGGTGCACTAGGGCCTCTTAGTGCTGTTGATGGATTCCAAATGTGTGCACTACTTTGTGCATCTTGCTTTATGTGAGTACTGGGAAATTGAACCAGCGCCTGCAAGCTTTGCAAGCAAGCACCTTTAACCACTGAGCCATCTCCCTAGCCCAGGCATTTTGATTTTGTTTAAAGTCATGTGACCAAGATCCAATGAGGGCCTTTAAAATTTCTGTTTAGTCTACAATCCTCTGCTCTTGCAGCAGAGCTGGTACTTTAAAATTCCTGATCTTTGAATGAGGTGGAAGATTCCCACGACTAGGGTCACCATAGACTCCCTCTTTGAATGCACCACCCTTTCCCCTCTTGTTCAAACAGTCCACTTGATAATTGCAGTCGCAGTTTATCCCACTTATTTTTTTAGTTTATTTTTTATTTATTTATGAAAGAGAGAGAGGGAGAGGATGGACACACGGCCACTGCAAATGACTCCAGATGCATGCCTCACGTGCATCCTGGCTTACGTGAATATTGGAGAATCGAACCTGTGTCCTTAAGCTTCACAGGCGAGTGCCTTAACCGCTAAGCCATCTCTCCAGCCCCTTCTCTGCTTCTTAATTTCTTGATGTTCTGCCACTTTGTTGGGGCAGTCTGTGGATCTGCCCTCTCTCTCTCTCTCCCTGTCTGTATTCCTTCAAGAAGGTTCCAGTTCTTCCTCCTGACAGCACATGAGACAGAGGGTGGGTGGTGAGGAGGAGGAGCCAAGGCAGGAGAGGCCGCCCACTCTGGCAAGGCATCTCCTTCCATCCCTCAGCTGCTGCTCCCAACAGCTAAACTTGCAGCCACTTCCCCCCCCCCCGAATCCACCTCCCCATCCCTACTCACAAGACTCTCATCTGGTCTATTATTATGGAAATCATAAGGATTAATGTGATGATCAGCAAAAGTGCCTTTGAGAGACGGGTGACAGTGTAGTGTTATGATCCGTAGTGCCTGTTTCTTTATACATGCTAAGCCCCCACATCTATCAAGTCTGCTGACTTAATGACATGGTATCTCACTAAATGGCAGGAGTGGCACCTCAGGTACAGCACATTTCACACTGAGTTTAACAATACTGAGTTTTGAATAGAATTTTTAATGATTCAGTATGTTATAAGGAACAACTTTTAGAGTGAGAAAAACCAGTGTAGACAAAAAGCGCTTTCTCCCACTTCATTGACTTCTGTTTTCTTTGCATTGGATACTTATGATCCAGCTGACCCAATCCCCCCTTCCACACCCCTCCCCAGCATCCTATGAGTAAAGCTGGAATGTGGGACGGAAACAGGGGATAGCATTGTGGTGGGCAGTAAATGAAACATGTCCCCATGCTGGGAGGCTTCTCAGATTCCACTCTGGAGCTGCTTGCACTCTGTTGCCACAGAAGGCCAGGTATGATGTGCAGGAGGGACATGGTATCAAAGAGCCAGAGAAGAGCTGCAGCTGGGACCCAGGCATCCCTGTGCTCCATTCCACGATTCTCATTCACTATTTTCTCAACATCCCTGGGCCCCTCTCTTAGAGCCCTCTCCCAAATGGAGGCTGGCAGGACCAGGTCTAGATGTAGTAGTTTGAGTAAATGACCCCCAATAGATTCAGGAGTTTATTAAAACTTTTTGGATTTTCAGCCACTTGGCTGGAGGAGTTGTCCAGCCCCAAGGTGTAGTGGTGGATTTGAACTTCCAACCTAAAGATATGTAAAGTGTGCCTAGCTGGAGTTTGCCAGTTGTGCTGTGTGGTGTGGCTTTTGGCTTGGGGCTTCTCTCTTTCTGTTTGGACCTGTGAAAACAAGCCAGCTTCTGCCATTGTGGAACTTCCCCCGGATCTGTAAGCTTCAATGTGTATCCCTTTCTCCATAACTGTGCCTGGTCTGGAACTTCATCTCAGTGACCTGAGGCTGTCTGTTACATGAGGCATCCTTGTTCTCCATTCCACAATCCTCATTGGCTATTTTCTCAATATACCCTGGTCCCTCTCTTACAGAGCCCTCTCTGAAATGGAGGCTGGCAGGATCAGTTCTAGAGTGACAACCCGCTGTATCCCATGTAATTTACCTACCTCATAGGGGGCCTGTGGTTCTGCATGGGCCAGATCTTCCCATTGCTGTAAAACAGAGATCCTATTGTACCCAGCTACATGAGGTTCCAGACCGGGAGGATTCACATCATATCAGGTAAAAGCCTAACGACCCTGGTTTGATTCCCCAGTACCCATGTAAAGCCAGATGTACAAAGTGGTGCATGCATCTGGAGTTTGTTTGCAGTGGCTAGAGGTCCTGGTGCACCCACTCTCTCTCTGTTTCTCTCTCCTTGCAAAATAAATAAATACAATAAAAAAGATACTTTAAAAGCATGATGGTACCTTTAAGATCCTTCTCAACCCAGAGACTCAAGTTGTATGTACCTACCTTGGGTGGATAATTACAGTCATGTTACAGATATATATGTAACTATCTTGAGAGAAGCAGTAAGTTCTCTCTCAGCCTTGAATGTGGCCTTAAAAGCTCAGGACAGTGGCACAGCCCAGGATGGCCTCAAAAGGATGCCTCTGGCTGGTTTGGTTTAAAGGGGACTGCTAACGTAGAGGGGTTGAGGCGGGAAGACCACTTAGGAGAGTCCACCATTCTCCCTGGAATCTTACCTGGGTTACAAAGCTATGGGTGCTCTGTACTCCCAGATTGTCCCTATGGAGGTGTGCCAGCTGGTGACCACGGAAGTGGGGAGCAGAGTTCAGATTTTAGCTGTGCGTTGCTTGCTTTTCTATGTGCTGTCAACAAAGAGAGAAGTAAGGATGCTTCACAGGTTTGGGGCTTTGGGAACTAGAAAGCTGGAGTTGCCATCAGCCCAGAAGGTAAAGGCATGGCATGGAGCAGGTTTGGGGACAAAGTTAGCAGTTTTAGCCTTGAAGTAGACAGTTGGGTGGGAGTCTGGTTTTCCTGCTAGAAATATAAATCTGGCATTTTGACACTGAATGAGATCGCCCCAGAAATGGAGGTGGAGAGGGCTGAGCCTGGGAGCAACAGGATTGTGAGTTTAGGGAGAGGAGGCAGAAATGATTGAACAGGAAAAGAAAAACAGGCAGACGGAAAGCAGAGAGAAACATGGGCCCTCAAAGCCATGGGAAGAAACTGCCAAGAAGAAGGGATTGAAGTCAGGTGGTGTGGCTCATGCTACAATCCCAGCACTCAAGAGGCAGAGCTAGGAGGATCACTGTGAATTTGAGGTCAGCTTGGGACTGCAGAGTGAGTTCCAGGTCAGCCTAGGCTACAGCAATACTCTACTTTGAAAAAAACAAACACACAAACAACATCTCCCCCCCCCCCCCCCGCAAAAAAAAAATACCGAAGTTGGGAAGGAAAACGTGCAATTACCTGTTCACAGATGGGAAGTTCTTACATGTTGAAAACCCTAAAGATTTCACACTAGACCCCCAAAACCTGTTAGAACTCATAAATGATTTCCTACAAAGTAGCAGAATACAGTCAGCATATAATAGCCAATTGCATTTCTATCCACTAACAATGGGTAATCTTTAAAAAAAAATTACCAAAACAATTCCATGGGCTGGAGAGGTGGCTTAGTGGTTAAGGTGCTTGTCAGCAAAGCCAAAGGACCCAGGTTCAATTCCAGTACCAACATAAAGCCAGATGTACAAAGTGGCACATGCATCTGGAGTTCATTTGCAGTGGCTAAAGGCTCTGGCATGCCCATTCTCTTTCTGTATCTGTCTATTTCTCTCACATAAATTAATTAAATATTTTTTAAAAATTCCATTTTACAATAGCTTAAAAAAAAATACTTAGGCCAGGTGTGGTGGTGCATGCCTTTAATGTCAGTACTTGGGAGGCAGAGGTAGGAGGATCACTGAGTTTGAGGCCAGCCTGAGACTACATAGTGAGTTCCAGGTCAGCCTGGGCTACAGTGAAACCCTACCTCAAAAAAAAAAAAAAAAAAAAAAAAAAAGAAAAGCTGTAAAATGCTGCTGAAAGAAATGAAAGAAGGCATAAATAAATGGAAATATATTCCATGCTCATGAACTAAAAGACTTCAGATCAGTAAGATATCAATAATTCCTCAAGAGATTGACAAAGTACAATCTTTATTTAAAAAAAAAATCTCTGGTGCTGGCGAGATGGCTCAGTGGTTAAGGTGCTTGCCTGTAAAGCCTAACAACGTGGGTTCAATTTCCCAGTACCTACGTACAGCCAGATACACAAAATGACACATGCATCTGGAGCCCTTTTGCAGCAGCTAGAGGCTCTGATGCACCCATTCACTCTGTAACTGGGCATGGTAGCACAGGCCTTTAATTCCCAGCACTCAGGAGGCAGAGGTAGGAGGATTGTTGTAGTTCAAGGCCACCCTGAGACTGTAATACATAGTGAATCCCAGGTCAGTTTGAGCTAGAGTGAGACCCTACCTTAAAAACCTTTCCTCAAAAAAAAAATCTCTGGCTAGAGAGACTTCCCAGTGGTTAAAGGTACTTGTTTGCAAAGCCTGCCAGCTTGGGGTTTGATTCTTCAGTACCCACAAAGTGGTACATGCATCTGGCATTTACTTATAGTAGCAAAAGATCCTGGTGTACCCATATACTCTTTCTTTCTCCCTCTCTTGTTCAAATAAATTAAAATATTTAAATAAATAAATAATCTGGAAGATTTTTTGCAGGCATAGAAAAAAAATCCATCTTAAAATTCATATGGAATTTGAAAAGACCGCTAGTAGGCAAAACAATCTTGAAAAAATAAAGACCAAAGCTCAAAGTTCCATGTCTTCATTTCAGAGTTTACTAAAAAGCCACAACAATCAAAACAGTGCTACTGGGCATATTGGCTCATATCTATAAACCCAGCTGAGGTAGGAGGATCATGGTGAGTTCAAGGACAGCCTAAACTACAGAGGAAGTTTCAGGTCAGCCTAGGTTAGAGTGAAACCCGTACCTACCTCCAAAACAAAAATAAACCATCCAGTCAATCAAACAACCAAAAAAGTGTGGTACTCGCATAAAGACAGACATATAGACTAATGAAATAGAATAGGGAGGGCTGGAGAGATGGCTGAGTGCTTAGGGCACTTGCCTGAGAAACATAAGAATCCATGTTCAACTCTCTAGATCCCATGTTAGCCAGACTCACAAAGGTGAGGCAAGTGCAAGGTCACACATGCCCACTTGGTGGTGCAAGTGTCTGGAGTTTGATTGCAGTGGCTGAGGCTCTAGGATGCCAGTTCTCTCTCTCTCTCTCTCTCTCTCTCTCTCTCTCTCTCTCTCTCTCTCTGTGTGTGTGTGTGTCTTTCTCGTGATCTCTAAAATAAATAATAATAATAATAAAATAGAATAGGGAGCCCAGAAATAAACTCTTGCATTTACAGTCAATTTAATTTTTTTTTTTTTTTTTTTACTCAGGTTGGGTGTAGTGGCATATGCCTTTAATCCCAGTACTTGGGAAGCCAAGGTAGAAGGTTTGCTGTGAATTTGAGGCCAGCCTGGGCTATAGTGTTTCAGGTCAGCCTTGGCTAGTGTGTGACCCTGCATCCAAAAACAAAGAATTGCTGGGCATGGTGGCCCACTCCTTTAATCCCAGCACTTGAGAGGCAGAGGTAGGAGGATCGCCATGAGTTCGAGGTCACCCTGAGACTACAGAGTGAATTCCAGGTCAGCCTGGGCTAGAGTGAGACCCTACCTCAAAAAAAAAAAAAAAAAAAAAGAATTAAAAAAAAAGAATTATTCAGTGTGTGTGTGTTGGGGGTGTGTGCACACACAGCAGGGTCTCACCACTGCAAACAAATGTTCTTTTAGCTTTGCATGGGTGGCTGAAAATTGAACCTGGGTGGGCAGGCTTTGCAAGCATGCACCTTTAACCACTGAAAAATTTTCCCAGCTTCTAGTGAAATTACTTTTTAAAAAGTATTTTATTTATTTGCAAGCAGAGAGACTGAGTGAAATGGGTGTGTCAGGGCCTCTAGCCGCTGCAAACAAATTCCAGATGCATGTGCCACTTTATGCATCTGGCTTTACATGGGTACTGGTGAATTGAACTGGGGTCATTAGACTTCACAGGCAAGTGCCTTAATAGCTGAGCCATATCTCCAACTCGTGAAATGATTCTTAATAAAGCTGCTAAGACCATTCAAAGGGAGCAAGGACCGTATTCTCAACAAATGGTGCTGGGAAAACTGGGCATTCACAGATTAAGGAATGAAGTTGGAGCCTTACTTAGCATTATATACAAGTACCAACTCACAACAAACCAAAGACCTAAAGTTATCAAAACTTATAGAAGAAAATACAGAGCAAAAGCTTCCTGATAGTGGGTTTGGTGATGGTTTCTTGGATGTGGCAGACACCAAAGAGTCCTGCAACAACAACAACAAGCAGACACATTTGGCTTCATGGGAACTAATGCATCAAGAGATGCTATCAAGCCAGGTGTGGTGGCACATGCCATCACCCTGGCACATAGGAGGAACAAGTGGAGGATGAAGTAACTGGGATCTGGGAGGGACACTGTCATTGTTTGGCTAAATGATATGCTGCACCCATCAAACTGCCTTATTGTTTTCCCTGTATGGCTTCATTCATTTTATTTACTTATATATTTATTTATTATTTATTTTGTTTATTTACTTGCAAGCAGAGAGAGATTGAGAGAGAATGGGCATGCCAGGGCCTCTAGTCACTGCAAATGAACTCCAAATGCATGTGCCACCTTGTGCATCTGGCTTACGTGGGTCCTGGGGAAGTGAACCCAGGTCATTAGGCTGTGCAGGCAAGCGCCTTAACCACTAAGCCATCTCTCCAGACTCCCCCACCCTCCCGCAACCATCTTCAAAACATTCATGTTCATAGATTGGTGCTGCTCTCGCCTATCATCAGAGAAGCTTCTTTTTGCAGTGGGCGGTGACTACTGAGAAGACTGGAAACTCATCAGAGTGCTGAGATCAGCACTAAAGGGGACATCCACATCACCCCTCCAAGGTTCAGGGAATGTCGAGAAAGAAGGAACAGGAAGAATGTAAGAGCCAGAGATGGGGAGGAACGCTGTGGAAGGACATGGCCACTGCATTTATGACTGCACAAGACCTCTGTAACATTGGACTCATCAACATTCCGTCGTGGGTGATGGAAGAGGGCAGGAGGGCTCCATTTTTTTTCATGAGGAGTTGCTGACTTTTAATGAGAGCTGAGGGAGAGGGAGACATTTTCCTTAGTGATGTATCCATTGGTAAGTTGTCATTGTTCCAGTAAATGCCTGCACCCATGTGCATGCAACCTGATGGAACATACACACGGGGGGAGAGAGAGACGAGAAACACAAAGATATTAAGGTAGAAGTGGGACTAGTTGAGAAGAAAGGAGTTAATAGGATGGGGAACAAGAGAAGATAATGGAAGGGGGTGAATATGAGGAAAATACATTATATACATGCGTGGACATTGTCATAAAGTGAATTTTAAAATATCAGGAAAGAAAAAAATAGCAAAAAGAGGGCTGGAGAGACGGCTTAGTAGTTAAGGCATTTGCCTGCAAAGCCAAAGGACCCAGGTTCGATTCCCCAGGATCTGCATAAGCCAGATGCACAGGGGCCACATGCATCTGGAGTTCATTTGTAGTGGCTGGAGGCCTTGGTGTGCCCATTCATTCTCTCTCTCTCTGTGTGTCTCTTTCTCTCTCTCAAATAAATAAATAAAATATATTTAAAAAAAGAAAATAGCAAAAAGAAGAAAAGAGGGGACAATATAGCAAAAGGGCACCCCAAAGAATGACTCACCATCTAATTCAAAACTGAGCAAAAGAATAGGCATTTCTCCAAAGAAGGCATACAAAAAGATAGTAAATGCATGAAAAGTTGCCCAATGTCACTAGTAATTACAGAAATGCAAATCAAAACTACAGGGAGATACCACCTCACATTTAATAGGGTGGTTGATTACAAGGAAAAGAAAATGACAAGATTCTGCAAACGTGTGGAGAAACTGGAAGCCTCATGCATGCACTGTTGGCGGGATTACAGAATGGCACGGCTGCTTGGGAAATATCACAGCAGTTCCTCAAAAAGCTAGAAACACGGTTATCATCTAGTCCAGGAATTCTGCTTCTGAGTGTGGACCCAAAGGAACTGAAAGCAGGTCTCAGAGACACTGGCTGTGCCCCTGCGCATCGCAGCATTATTCACGATAGTTAAAATGTGGAAACAGGGCTGGAGAAATGGCTTAGTGGTTAATGCATTTGCCTGTGAAGCCAAAGGACCCAGGTTCGATTCTCCAGACCCATGTAAGCCAGATGCACAAGGTGGCACATGCATCTGGAGTTCGTTTGCAGTGGCTAGGGCCCTGGTGTGCCCATTCTCTCTGTGTCTGTCTCTCTTCTCTCTCTCTCTCTCTCTCTCTGCTTGCAAATAAATGATTTTTTAAAATATATATATATGGAAACAAGCTGAGGAGATGGCTCAGTGGTTGAAGGTGCTCGCTTGCAAAGCCTGTTGGCCTGGGTTTGATTCCCAAGTACTTATGTAGGGCCAGATGACAAAGTAGTACATGTGTCTAGTTTGTTTGTAGTGGCAAGAGGCCCTGGTACACCCATACTGTCTCTCTCTCAGCACATAAACAAACACATTTAAAATGTGGAAACAAGCTGTGTCCACCAATGAATGAATGGGTTAAACAAAATGGGTATAAGGATATTACTCAGCCTTACAAGGGAATTCTGACATATGCTAAAACAAATGCTCCTCCAGGGTGTTCTGCTTAGCCTCATGCTATGTGAACTAACCCAGGCACAGGTGACAAGAACTAGATAATTCCACATATCTTAGGTATGAGAGTAGTCCAGAGCACAGGCAGAAAGTCACATGGTGGTTTCTGGGGTTAATGGATGAAGTGTTTCAGTTTTACAAGATGAAGAGATTTCTGGGGATGGGTGTAGTGATGGGTGCTTAACATTTGTGAAGGTACTTAAGCACTCTTAAATATACTTAGTACCCCTGAATGTACTTAGTTCCCCTGAATGTACTTAGCACCTCTGAATGTACTTAGTATCACTGAGGTATGCACAAAAAATGGTTATGATTGGAAATTTTTTTTTCGAGGCAGGGTCTCACTCTAGCCCAGGCTGCCTTGGAATTCACTATGTAGTCTCAGGGTGGCCTTGAACTTAAGGTGATCCTCCTACCTCTGCTTCCCCAGTGCTGGGATTAAAAGTGTGCGCCACCATGCCTGGCTCTATGATTGGAAATTGTTTTTAAATTTTTTGTTCATTTTTATTTGTTTATTTAAGAGTGACAGAGAGAGACAGAGAGAGGCAGATAGAGATAGAGAGAGAGAGAGAGAATGGGCACGCCAGGGCTTCCAGCCACTGCAAACGAACTCCAGACACGTGAGCTCCCTTGTGCATCTGGCTAACTTGGGTCCTGGGGAATCGAGCCTCGAACGGGGATCCTTAGGCTTCACAGGCAAACACTTAACCGCTAAGCCATCTCTCCAGCCCTGATTGGAAATTTTTATGTTGTGTATTTTACCACAATAAAAAATGGGGGTGGGAGATAAGAATTGGAACCTGTGAAGTATTGGGACAAAAGCCAACAAATGAGTTAGTAATACAGAAGGGGAGCTCAGAAACCACATATAGCTAATTCCTCTTACAATAGTCAATTCCAACTGGTTTGTAAATCTGAATTTGAAGGATAGACAATAAAAGCTTTTAGAATAGAACACAGGAGAAAATATTCATGACCTAAGGGTAGGAAAATATTTATTTTATTTTATTATTTATTTATTTATTTATTTTTGCTTTTTCTAGGTAGGGTCTCACTCTAGCTCAGGCTGACCTGGAAATCACTCTGTAGTGTCAGGGTGGCCTCGAACTCATGGCAATCCTCCTACCTCTGTCTCCTGAGTGCTGGGATTAAAGGTATGTGCCACCATGCCCAGCGGAAAATATTTTTTTAAAGAGGATACAATGAACATTTACCCAAAGGAAGAAAAAACAAAATTGATAAATTGAATTATATTCAAATGAAGATTTTTTTTCACAGACTGAGTAAAGAAATAGAAATGCATCCTGATTCTTTGAAGTACCCCAAACCCCTTCTCAGGATCCTCTTCCTGAATCATGAAGTGCCTTTTTCAAGTCAGTTGCTGGTTTTCCTAGCAAGTTTCCCATCTTTTTTGTCTTACCAATTTGGAGTGTTTTGCTTAGTGAAGAGATAATTTCTTCATCAATTTCACGGGTGGTGAATACCATCTCACGCTCTCTGGGGGTCTGCGGAGGAGACGTCCTTGGGCAAGATGGCTCTCTGAGGTGAGGGGCAGACCCTGTGGAATGGCCAGCTGTCTGCAACTGGGCCCCGGCCGGCCCATAGCTAGGCAGCAAATCCTTCCTTGCCTTCTCGCCACCTCTGTCGCTCTTCACAAAAGCCTCGTGGCCAACAAATCCCTATAAAGCTAGCTGCTCAAGGCTCTTTGTCCAGCAGGGAGATGATTAAATCCCAAGTAGATATCTCTGCAAGCTCACCAGAATGGCTGAAATTGAAGAGGCAAGATGCAGGGCTTTGAGGCTCTGTGACGGGGCATTGCTCGTTCTCGGGTGAGAGTGTAAATGTGTAGAGCTCGCAGAGCAGTCTGCAGCCAGTCGCTAAGTTATTACAGTGATGCTCTGCCCTCGAATTACACTTCCAGTCCTTTTCTCTATGGAAACGTGCGCGCGCACACAAGGACGTTCGCAACACTGCTATTCAGAACAGCCCCACGCTCAAAACAACCCAGGCGGCCACCAATAATAGAATGGATAAATACATCGTTTTTGCTGTGTACGAGCAGAGACCAAGGTGGTCCCCCAAGTCCCCCTTGCCTCCTGGCACTCACATCTTCATGTGGCCCCTCCTACATGGACCAGGTCTGGACTGTGTGATCAGCGGCACACAGGTAGCAGGATTAGGTTAGAAGTGACAGCGTCCATCATGGGAGTTCTCTCACTCACAGCCATCTCTTGGCCCGTTGACTCTGAGGAAACCCTTGTGATCAGTCCTGTCGTGAGGCTCACACGAGAAATCAAACAGGTTTGAAGAGGCTCTTTCATCCCCAGGTAGTCCTGGAGAGCGTAGCTCAGGTATCCCATCACTGACTGAAACTACCAGAGGGACCAAAGCCAGGCCCCTGGTTACGCCACTCTGATTCCTGACAGAGACAAGTGTAATCTAATAAATTCTGGTCGGAAGCAGCTGACTGTTGGGTGATTTGTTATGTAGCAACAGATAAATCATGCGATGGGATTCTATAAAGTAATGAATATAAATGAAATGCAGTTACATCTGTCAACATGAGTGAATTTTACCAACACAACAAGCAGTGAAAGAAGCTAGCTATAGATAGACTCACTATGATTCCATTATCCAAAGTTCCAAGAGAGATAAGTCAAGGGAGTGTTCACCATAAAAGTAAAGTGGTTTGCTTACATTGGAGGCGAGGGGCTGGGGAGCTGGGGGGCTGGAAGGGGGCATGAGGAAGGTTCTGGCCTCTCGCCAATGTGCTAGGCCCTTTGTTGGCAGCGAGGGTGTTTGTTTTGGAGAAATCTCATAATGCTATGAATTTCTATTTTTAATCCCTTTTCTATGTATTCTATAACACACACACACACACACAGAGAGAGAGAGAGAGAGAGAGAGAGAGAGAGCAAATAGAGAATGAGAGAAAAGGACTTAGAAAAGATTGCTAGCTCTTTAGAGAGGTTTTATTTTGTTATAAAACAAGCAAAAACAAACAAACAAACAAACAAACAAACAAAAAACACCAGACTAGTAGCTCGATGAGAAATGGGATGAAGGCCCTTTTTAAATTTTTTATATTTTTATTTTTTGAGGTAAAGTCTCACTCTAGCTCAGGCTGACCTGGAATTCACTATGTAGTCTCAGGAGGCTGGCCTCAAACTCACAGCGATCCTCCTACCTTTGCCTCCCGAGTGCTGGGATTAAAGGCGTGCACTACCATGCCCAGCCTAACAATATGTTTTATGTAGAAGGAAATCATCCACTGACGAGACAAGAGAAGGGGATCAAACTGTTGCAACTGTATTCTGGAGCAGGTAAGAGGGTGAGTCTGAGCTGAGCCAGATACCAGGTCCCTGTCACCTTCAGCCAAGATTCTCCAGAAACAGAATTGGTGGTGGTGGTGGTGGTAGGGGGTGTTCCTCTATATGGATCTTTATCCATTTATCCATGCACACGCAATAGATATGCATATGTATGTATATGTAATACATCCATATACGCAGATTGAGATATATGTGTCTTTTCATTACCTTTTCTGGGGACATGCACTGAACTGCCTCTTCACTCCTTGTAGGACAATAGATCAAAGAAATGATTCTGTTCAAGCCCACCTTGGTGGACCAGTGAGTTATCGGAGTTACTTATGAGGTGTATGGGTGAAGGATCAGGAGCATGGGTAAGTGGAGCAGTTGGATCATAGAAAAGCCCACGCAGCGCGCGTGAGGACAGATGCGTGCTGCATCACTGGAGTACTGGAGTGAGTCCCTGCCGGATGTGCAGGCAGCGACTCCACTCCAGGCCCCTCCTCCCCCAGCAATTATTTATTACAGATATAGCATCAGGAAGTGTCTCAAAAGAGTCTTGTAAGTGTCTTGAGAGTTTCGCCAGCCGCCTGAGCCTCTTTTCCTTCCTCCAGGAGGGTAGGTTTTAGTCTGGAGGAAATAGTGCCACAACAGTAAGCTAGTAACATCTCTCTCTCTCTCTCTCATGCACTCACAACACACACACTTGGGCAAGGGTTAGTCTTACACATTGGTTTACAGGGTTGTGGAGCCTGGCTAGTCTGGGCTCAACGTATGTCAAGTGGGAGCCTCAGGGAAGCCTGGAGACTGAAGGTATGTGGTGGCAGGTCCCCTCTTTCTCAGGAAAGGTCAGTCTATTTTCTTTTTCCTGTTAAAGCCTTCTTCACCTGATTAGATGAGGCCCCCACACACGATGGGGAAAAATCTGCTTTACTCAGAGTCTACTGGTTTAAAAAATGTTATCCCCACCGAAAAAAGTAGTGTTTCAATAAAAATCTGGATACCTTAGCCTAGTCCATCATCCCCGCCCCCCCCCCGACCCAGTGCTGCCTTTACCCCACTCCCCACGACACACTTAAGGTGGAGCAGGGAAAGGGGTCCATTGGGTGCGGGGACAATTGCCCTTGATTTGCACTGAGAACGTCTGCCACTGGACGGGTGCCTGGTGTAGAGGGCATCCCGAGGCTCACGGCAGGGAAATGAGGCTGAAGTCATGTCGGGACTGCAGTGCACTGAGTGCTGAGATGTCTGTCTTGAGTGGCAGTAGAGCCCGCGGACGCTGTTTCTGGAGAAACGAGGAAGATGTGTTCATACTATAACATTTTCGCTTGCTTCTCTCTTACAAGCCATACATTTGAAAAGACAAGATCCAGTGTCCCTCCTGGCTTGCTAACTGGTGGGGTTCACAAGACACTAGGTTACCTGGTGTTCTCCACTTGCGGATGCCAGTTGGCAAAAGTGCCTTTAGGAGTGGTAAGGGTCTGGCCTGCGGATACCCAACCAGAGGCTCATTCTGCCGCTCGGCCTGGGCGACGGGGCACGAGATCCTGTGGGAGACTCGCAGTAATGATCCCCTTATCCGTGAGACACTGAAAGTGATGTCTTCAGGTCAGTGGTCAGCCAGGAAACTCTGTTCTTCCAGGGACTCTGTCTGTCTGTCTGTCTCCGTTCTCCCCAGCCCAGGCCTAGTCTTGGATTCCAGGAATGAGTGAGCGGCTTTTCCGCAGGCGGCCACCAGAGGGAGCCATGTGGCCGAGGAAGGCAGGCCGGGCCGGTCTGAGCACCCACCCAGCTCCTTGAGTCCTTCTTGCTGCAGATCTGCAGTTTCTTCCACCCAGGGATCCCTCTCAGGCCAGGTCCCAGCCGCAGGCACTCCGAAGCTTACGGTGACCTCTGTTTCCTAACGCCAGGCCTGTCCACGGCCCAGCTGCTTCTCTGTAGTCCTGTGGATACAATCACAGTTGCTTCTCCATGTTCTCTAGGGTAGAGAAGCTGGTACCCGGCCTGGGGGAACGGATGCCTTCCGTGCCTCGAAGGGGTGAAGTGTTCACTTGTCAGAGCCTTCTCCTGGGCAGGGGACAGCAATGGAAATTTCATCCTTACGGACACTTCCTCACAAAGCAGTCTGGGACTTGCTTTGAGACCATGAGTAGGGTTGTACAAAAGGATGCTCAGTTAAATTCGAATTTTAGGTAGATAACACATTACTTTTTCCTATAAAGTATGTCCCATGAAGTATTTGGGTCATACTTAAAAAAAAAAAAAAAATTCCTGGGCTGGAGAGATGGCTTAGCGTTTAAGGTGTTTGCCGGCAAGACCAAATGATCCCGGTTCGACTCTGCAGGACCCATGTAAGGCAGATGCACAAGGGGGCGCACGCGTCTGGAGTTCGTTTGCAGTGGCTGGAGGCCCTGGCGCGCCCAATCTCTCTCTGTCTCTCTGTCTCTCTTTCTCTCTCCCCCTCCCCTCTCAAATAAATAAATAAGATAGATTTTAAAAATTCCTTATTCTTCTGGTATACAAATTTGACTTGGGAGTCCTATTTTTTGTTGTTGTTGTTTTGTTTTGTTTTTGTTTTTTTCCTGGAACGAGTTTAGGTGGTGGAAGAAGAGAAGATGAGGAGGGGGAAAGGTCTGGCCTGGGACAAATGAAAAACTGTACAAAACTCTTCTATAGGTTTTTTTTTGTTTTTAATCCCATTCCTTTCTGGTTTCGGAAAATTCAAGTACAAGTTTTGTGACATTTTTTTCCCCCTCCTGAGCCATCAGTTTCTCTATCTGACTTTAAAAAGAGGAAACTGATAATTTATAATCATAGAATTTACCTAGAACTGCCATCTTTCACATCTCTAGAATACTTTACTTATTTATTTGTGATGGAGGGGGGAGGGAGAGAGAGAATAGGCGTATCAGGGCCTCTAATCACTGCAAATGAACTCCAGACACATGTCACTATGTGCATATGGCTTATGTGGGTTCTGGGGAATTGAAGGGAATTGAACTTGGGTCCTTAGGCTTTGCAGGCAAATGTCTTAATAGCTAAAACATCTCTCCAGTCCTGTAGAATATTTAAAAAAATTTTTTATTGCTGGCTGCGGTGGTGCCCGCCTTTAATCCCAGCACTCTGGAGGCAGAGGCAGGAGGATCACTGTGAATTCGAGGCCAGTGGGAGACTACGTAGTGAATTCCAGGTCAGCCTGGGCTAGAGCAAGACCCTATCTTGAAAAACCAAAAATAATCTATTTTTTATTTATGTGTATGTGTGTGTGTGTGTGTGTGTGTGTGTGTGCGTGTGCATGGGCACAATGGGATCTCTTGCCACTGCAAACAAATGACAGATGTTTGTGCCACACTTTGAACATCTGGCTTTAGTTGGGTGCTGGAGAGTTGAACCTTTACCAGAAGGTTTTGCAAGCAAGTGCCTTTAACCACTGAGCAATTTATCCAGCCCCTACTGAATATTTTTATATTATATTCTATTCACTTTTTATACTTAGTTATTTAGTGAGAAAGACGCAAATAGAGAAAGAGAGAATGGGTGCGCCAGGACCTCTAGCCACTGCATATGAACTCCAGATGCATGTACCACCTTGTGCATTTAGCTTACGTGGGTACTGGGGAATCGAACCTGGGTGCTTTGGCATTGCAGGCAAGTGCCTTAACCGCTAAGCCATGTCTCCAGCCCTTTATTCGCTTTTGGGAAGGGGTTGCAGCTGAACAGGCACCATCCCATTGGGCAGAAATATGGATGTCTTCACATCACCTCTTACTGTCCCTGAGGACCTCACATCTGGGTACTTATTTCATGCCATGGATTGGTGCGCAAAAATTTGTATCTACTGCAATTGGAGTTTTTGCCAGACTCAACCCCATATAAGGGGCCAGTTCTCCTCTAGTGTTCCTAATAACATTGCTAGGTCCACGTTCTACTCATTTCCCCCACCCCACTGTGTGGTCCCATCCAAGATGCAACGGGTTCACTTGCAGACTTCTCCTTGGCTGTGGCTTGCCTGGGCCTTGGAGGTTGGGAGGCCAAATGCGCAAGGGTTAGCATGCGGGGGCTGCTGGAATACCCCGCCCCCCCATGGCAGGGCTTAAGCCACAGAAATTTGCTGTCTCGCAGTTCTGGAAGCCAAATGTCAGAAAGCAAGATGATGTTTGGGCTGGCTTCTTCTGAGGGCTGTTGAGGGGAGGATGTGTGCCAGGGCTCCCGCCTCGGCTTTTAGACAGCCATCTTCACGAGTGTCTTCACATTGTCTTCTGTGCGTATCTGGTCCCGTGTCTAAATTTCTTCTTTTCACAGCGACACCCGTCCCGTTGGACTAGAGCCCACCCTGGTGACTTCATTTTAATTCACTTAGGACTGTAAGGTCTCTTCATGTAAGGACTCATTCTGAGGTATGGCGGGGGGTAGGGGGGTTAAGTAGTCTAACATACCTTGCCCCCCGCCCAAGGTGGACACAATTCAGTTCGTAGCACCAAGGTAATGTTCATGGATGGAGGGCCAGTTCATCCATACTTCAGAGATCGCTCTTTTGTGGAGTCCCTGGGACAGATGGGACCTTGACTGTCAGGCTGGGGCTTGAAGTCATGCAGTGCTTGGAACCTTGGAACCTTGGCAGCGCTGGCTTTCTGGGAGAGCTGCTGCCACTGTTGAAGGTCTGCTGTGAGGGACAGCCTCCCGGAGGCTTTTGAGCTCCTGGTGGGAGAGGCACTTTCTCCTCCCCAGGCCTTTTCACAGTGTTCTTGCTCCGGCACTTTCCTCCCCACAGCAGAAATCCACTGTCCTTCTTCCTGCGGGTGTGGACAGAGCTTCCAGGAGCGTCCACTCTCTACAGACATTCCCAATACCTGCAGCGCATGAGTTCAGTGGGGGTGGGGAGCGCGAGCTGGGCGCTGGTCCAGAAAAGAAAATCAAGGCCAGGCATTCGGAGGTTTTGAGGTAAAAATGTAGCAACACGTTTAGTAAATGTTCATAGTAATTTGAGTTTCGTAAACCTGCCTCCTTTGGCTGGAGAGATGGTTCAGTGGTTAAAGGGGCTCGCTTTCAAAGCCTAGCTGCCCTGGGTTCGATTCCCCAGTGCCCAAGTAAAGCCAGATGCACAAAGTGGTGCATACATCTGGAGTTTATTTGTAGTGGCAAGCGATCTCTGGTGCACCCATTCTCTCTTTCTCTGTTTGCAAATAAATAAAAACATTTAAAAATAATTAAGCAGGGTATGGTGGCGCACACCTTTAACACCAGCACTTGGGAGACAGAGGTAAGAGGATCGCTGTGAGTTTGAGGCCAGCCTGAGACCACAAAGTGAATTCCAGTTTAGCTTGAGCTAGAATGAAATCCTCACCTTGAAAAACAAAAGAAAACCCCAAAATTAATTAATTTTAAGCTTGGGATGGTGGTACACACCTTTAATCCCAGCACTTTGGAGGCAGTGGTAGGAGGATCGCTGTGAGTTTGAGGCCAGCCTGGCACTACAGATTGAGTTCCTGGTCGGCCTGGGCTAGAGCGAGCCCCTACCTCAAGCAACAGCAACAAAACCCTGCCTCCTCGCACTGATTCTCCTCACTCAGACAATAGGCTCTTCCAAGTCCAGGTTCAGTCACGGACGTTTGAAGGTTAAGGACTCGAAAGCGTATGCTGGCCTCTTTCTCATAGTTGCTGAATACTTTCAAATTCACCTTACTATCTTCATAAGACTTGTAATCAGTAGTCAGGGTCCTGCAAACAAATGAGACAAGCTCTGTTCCTCCATGGCTTCACGCAGACTAAGGAATCCTCTCCATCATTCTCCAGTTTCCAGAGAACCAGCACCTTGCTAGCCATGACCAGGGACACGGGCCATCTCCCCACCCCCCGCCCCACCCACTGCCCTCTCAGAAGCAGCACCAGGCCCCAGAGATGCAAACTTAGAATTGAGGTCACTGTCTTCTTGGCATTGGGACAGATTTTATTTATTTATTTTGGTTTTTGTTATTTTTTTGGTTTTATTTATTATTTATTATTATTATTTTGGTTTAGGTTTTTTTTTTTTTTTTTTTTTTTTGAGGTAGGGTCTCACTCTGGTCCATGGTCCAGGCTGACCTGGAATTCACTACATATTCTCAGGGTGGCCTTGAACTCACAGCGATCCTCCTACCTACCTCTGCCTCCCTAGTGCTGGGATTAAAGGTGTGCGCCACCACGTCCAGCTCTTTTTTTTTTTTTGAGCCCTAAGTTTACTTTTGGCGATCTTTCATGCCACTAAGTTGGGGGCATGATTGGTTCTTCAGTCTCTATTAAATCCATACGGAGTGTTGGGGGCACAATAATGGAGACTGCAGAGCGGTAGGCCCATCCCCTCGTGACTGCAGCGGCGGCTGAGGTGGATGTTTGGGGGAAGCACTGGATGCCATCGTCACAGTGAAATCACCTGGCAGATGGAGGAGGCCTTGATCCGGCTGTGGAGTCACAGGCACAGCTGGGGTTTAACACCCTCCTCTCAGCACACTTTGCATGCAGCCCGAGGCTCCTGGCTAGAAATCAGTCCTCGTGAAGCATTTCAGTCATCAGCTCCTAGATGCATAGGTTGTTGTTGTTTTAATCAATATATTTGAGGTAAAAAGGGATTTGGATAGGGCATTGCTAGTCCATAAAGCCAGCACTCAGGACTTGGAGGCAGGAGGGTGTGGCAAGTTCTAGGACACACTTTGTCTCAAAAAAAAAAAAAAAAAAAAAAAAAAGGACAAAAGGACAAAACCTCCACTTTTTTTTTTTTTTTTGAGCTAGGGTCTCATGTATACCAGGCCAACCTTGAGCTCACTATGTAGCAGAGGATAACCTTAAACTTTGATCTTCCTGCCCACACCTCTTGAGTGCTAGGATGGCAGGCTTGCCGGACTGTGCCTAGTTTATCCAACCCAGAGCTTCACGCATGCTAGGCAGACACTCTACCTACTGAGCCACAGCTCTAGTTTGTAGATAAAAAATTTTTAATTTTTAATTTTAATTTTTTATTTTAGAGAGATTGAGAGAGAGAGAGAAAGAGAGGGAGAGAGAGAGAGAATTGGTACTCCAGGGCCTCAGCCACTGCAACCGAACCCCAGACGCTTGCTCCACCTGGTGGTCACGTGCGACCTTGCACTTGCCTAACCTTTGTGCATCTGGCTTATGTGGAATCTGGATAGTTGAACATGAGTCCTTAGACTTTGCAGGCACCTTAACCGCTAAGCCATCTCTCCAGCCCTAAAAGATTATTTTAAATACCTTGTACATGGGCATCAGAACATGCTCTCCTGCCTTCCTTCTTGTACACTGTTTTTCTCTAACATGTCACCCATCTCCAGTATGCTTCTTTTCTGTCAGTTCTATTTCTTTTTTTTTTCTCAATTTTTATTAACATTTTCCATGATTATAAAAAATATCCCATGGGAATACCCTCCCTCCCCCCACTTTCCCCTTTGAAATTCCATTCTCCATCATATCCCCTCCCCATCTCAATCAGTCTCTCTTTTATTTTGATGTCATGATCTTTTCCTCCTCTTATGATGGTCTTGTGTAGTTAGCATCAGGCACTATGAGGTCATGGATATCCAGGCCATTTTATGTCTGGAGGGAGGACGTTGTAAGGAGTCCTACCCTTCCTTTGGCTCTTACATTCTTTCCGCCACCTCTTCCGCATTAGACCCTGAGGCTTGGAAGGTGTGATCAAGATGTTACTCGGTACTCCAGTCACTTCTTTCCAGCACTATGATACCTTCTGAGTCATCCCAAGGTCACTGCCATCTGAAAAGAGAAGATTCTCTATCCAAAGTGAGAGTAGCATTAATATGAAGGTATAAATATTAAGTAAAGTGCTTACTGGGCAGTTTGATAAGCATAGTATATACATTTTTTCAGACATCAGCAGATGTTACACCCCTAGGGCTCATGGCTACCCCTGTTTCAAGTTTTCAGTATCAGGGATGTATTCCCCCGCCCCCCCCCCATGGAGCAGGCCTCCAGTCCAATTGGAGGGCAGTTGGTTTCCACCATGATAGACATGCCACTATTGCACCCGTTGGCTCATTTGGCCTGGCTGGCCAATTATAAGGCTTGCAGTGTCCACTGTTGAGTATCTTCACTGGTGGTATCTCTTTCTCCCATTGAACTACATGTAGAATGGCTTCTTCTTAGCTTTCTCTAAGCTGGTCTACATGGAGGAGGTTATCAGCTCAGTTCCAGAAGGATTTCTCAGTGGCCTTGCAGCCCAAGTATGTGGAGTCTTCAGCAATAGGGTCTTACCATCTATTCCTGGTGGGAAACCAAGGGCCTCAGCAATGGCCTATAATGTTTTGGGGCATCAGGGACCTCCCTGGCCAACAACTCACTGGAAGGTATCCCATCCCTGGCACTGAAAATTTTCTAACAACGATCTATGGCTCCTGAGTGTTCCATTGTACAAAACCGAGGATTCCATATGATTTATTTGCATCCTCTTAGATTTTGATTAGCCCTCCCTCCACCTTTCCTTTACTCAATCTCTTCCCCTGACCTCACTGTCAGTTCTATTTCCTTTCTCCTCTTCATACATACTCATGTCTCTTCCACATCATATAATTAGTTTGTGTCACTTTATTATTTTATTTTATTTCATTTATTTATTTTTTATTTTTTATTTTTATTTTTGGTTTTTCGAGGTAGGGTCTCACTCTAGCTCAGGCTGACCTGGAGTTCACTATGGAGTCTCAGGGTGGCCTCGAACTCATGGCGATCCTCCTACCTCTGCCTCCTGAGTGCTGGGATTAAAGGAGTGCGCCACCACACCCGGCTATTATTTTATTTTTGAGTTGGGGTCTCCCTCTAGTCCAGGTTGGCCTGGAATTCACTATGTAGTCTCAGGTTAGCCTCGAACTCATGGTAATCCTCATATCTCTGCCTTCCGAGTGCTGGGATTAATGGCATGTGCCACCACACCCGGCTTCTATTAATACTTTTTAAAAAAATTTTTCGAGGTAGAGCCTTGCTCTAGCCCAGGCTGACCTGGAATTCACTATATGTAGTCTCACGGTGGCCTTAAACTCATGGTGATCCTCCTACCTCTGCCTTCAAACTGCCAGGATTAAAGGCATGCACCACAACACCTGGCTTCTATTAATAATTTTACATCTAAATTTTCTTTAGCCAACACACAGCCATTTCATTAATTTGGTGTGGAATTCTGGGCAATTTCTCTCCTCTGTATGCCATCATCATCATCACGAACATCATTTTTTTGTCTTTTAAAACCCTTTCCCAGGCTGGAGGGATAGCTTATCAGTTAAGGCACTTGCCTACAAATCCTAAGGACGCAGGCTCAATTCCCCAGGACCCATGTAAGCCAGATGCACAAGGTGGAGCATGTGTCTGGAGTTCATTTCTAGCAGCTGGAGGCCCTGGCATGCCCATTCTCTCTCTCTCTCTCTCTCAAATAAATAAATAAAAATAAAATATTAAAAAGTAACCCTTTCCCCATTGTTTCAATTCCAATCTCTCTTGGGTGAGTATGTGGAGGTTAGCCCAGAGGACGTTTTCAGCAGCCGTAATCCCGAACCTTCTGGCACCCGTTGGTGGTTGTGTGCTAATGCTGTGAATCACATTTTGTGCCAAACCCCTCCCCCAACCAGTGTTAGGCATTAGGGTGGATGATCCCCACCTGGAAACATGTTCAGTTTCCTTCTTCCCCAAAGGTGGACGTGCTCCGGTGTCTTGATCTATCGGCTTCACCATAGGGCCTGTAGGCGAGCCTAGAAGTCACCAGCAGGAAGAGATGCCAGCGTTAGAGGACACAGATGATTTGTTCCTCTGACTGTTTTCTTTTTTTTTCCCCATGCTCCCTGCCTCAGCCATTGTCTCATACACTCGTTCATTGTTACCTCCGCAGATTGTGCTGCTAAACCTTACTTACGTGGTTTCATTTTCTCCCCCATGTTGCTAGTGCTATGTCAATTTTTATTTTCCTTTTATATCTTATTTGTTTTGGTATTGATTTTTTTGTTTTACCATTGTTGTGTTTACTTAATTTTCATTTTTAGTTGACACATAGAGTGTTTTTTTTTTTTTTTTTTTTTTTTTTTTGGTTTCTCGAGGTAGGGTCTCACTCTAGCCCAGGCTGACCTGGAATTCACTATGGAGTCTCAGGGTGGCCTCAAACTCACGGCGATCCTCCTACCTCTGCCTCCCGAGTGCTGGGATTAAAGGCGTGCGCCACCACGCCCGGCGACACATAGAGTTTTAAGTATTATTCTGGCATTCCCCCTTTCCCCTTTTGTAACCCCCACTTCTGTTTTCATGTGCCATGTCCTTTCCCTTCAGCACCCCCCACTTTTTAAAAATCTCTTTATATCTACTCTTGCCTACCATTCTAGCTCTTTAGATTCTACCCACATTTGTCCTTCTCCCTCTTTAAAAAAATTTTTTTTCCAGGTAGGTTCTCATTCTATCCCAGGCTGACGTGGAATTCACTCTGTAGTCCCAGGCTGGCCTTGAACTCACAGAGATCCTCCTACCTCAGCCTCCTGAATGCTGGGATTAAAACCGCCATACCTGGCTGCCCTCCCTTTTATACATCCAGCTATTACAAACTAGGATCCACATAAGAGAAAGAACATGAATTTGGGTCATTGCACTTAATATAATTCTTTCTAAAGCCAGGCATCATGGTGCATGCCTTTAATCCCAGCACTATGCCGGCTAAGGTAGGAGGATCACTGTGAAATTGAAGCCAACCAGAGCCCCAGATCAGCCTGGATTAGAGTGAGATCCCACCTCAAAAAAAAAAAAAAAATTCTTTCCAGATGCATCCATTTATTTTCTGCCAAGTTCATAATTTCATTTTTCCATAGTGGTGATTAAAATTCCATTGTGTGTATGGCCCACATTTTGATTATCCATTCTTATATTGATGGGCATCTAGATGAGCTGTTGTTAATAGAGCAGCAATAAGCATGAATGTGCAAGTGAGAAAGAAGTCCCCAGCAGGGTCAGTGGGCAGAGCAAGCAGGCTGATGAGGGTGTTGAGTGACATAAGTGTCTTATGTGTGGAAGGTTGGTTTCTTGGCTTTTAAAAGTATTTTTATTGCCGGGCATGGTGACACACACCTTTAATCCCAGCACTCAGGAGGCAGAGGCAGGAGGATTGCGATGAGTTCGAGGCCACCCTGAGACTACATAGTGAATTCCAGGTCAGCCTGAGCTAGAGTGTAACCCTACCTCGGAAAAAAAAAATTATTTATTTGCAAGTAGACACACACACACACACACACAAAGATAGATAGAGAGAGAAAGAGGGTAAGAGAGAATGGGAGCTCCAGGGCCTCTAGCCACTGCAAATGAACTCCAGATACTTTGTGCATGTGGCTGTACGTGGGTACTGGGGAACTGCACTCGGGTCATTAGGGTTTGCAGGTGAGTGCCTTAACCACTCTGCTATCTCTCAAGCCCTATTGGCTTTTTAAAATTTTGAATTATGAAACAGGGTCTCATTCTGTAGGCCAGGTTGTCTTGGAACTTACTATGTAACAGTAACTATGAGCAATCCTCCTGCCTCAGCCTCCCTGGTGCTGGGATTATAGGCATGCAGCACCATGCCATGCTCTAAATTCGGTGAAACCAATTCCAGGTTCATCTTTTGCATTTTGGATTGATATCTTGTAAGAGGGACTGAAATGATATTTCTGACCACTCCCAGGAGGGCCCTTTGTCTCTGTGTACAGTGCAAGTGTACATGGAGACTTGTGGAAGAGGAACTCATCCAATACAGACAGACTTATGAGTGTGAACTCTCGCTCCACCAGGACCTCTGTGAAAACTAGATGCAAAAAATGTTTTAAAAATTGTATATACTTGAGCTGGAGAGATGGCTTAGTGGTTAAGGCACTTGCCTGCAAAGGCTAAGGACCCAGGTTTGATTCCCCAGGTCCCATGTAAGCTAGATGCATCAAGTAGTGCATGTGTGTGGAGTTTGTATGCAGTGGCTGGAGACCCTGGTATGCCCATTCTTTCTCTCTCTCTATCTGCCTCTTTCTCCCTCTCTCAAATAAACGAAAATAAAATATTTTAAAAAATTGTATGTATTGTTTGTATCACTTTTTAAGAATTTATTTATTTATTTTGAGAGAAAGAAAGAGGGAGGGAAAGAGGCAGATAGAGAAAGAGAGAGAATGGGCACCCTAGGGCCTCCAGCCACTGCAAATGAACTCCAGATGCATGTATCCCCTTGTGCACCTGGCTTATGTGGGTACTCGGGAAGTGAACCTGGATCCGTAGGCTTCACAGGCAAACACCTTAACCACTAAGCCATCTCTCTAGCCCTGTTTGTATCACTTTTAAGCTGTCATTCAGTGTGACACCAGGGTATCGTCCAAACACTTTAAATCTATCCATCCATGTCTATACAGTGAATCTGTTTGTACCCCTCTTTCACACACGTGGGACCCAAAGCACTCAGGTTAAGTAACTACCAAGTTACCAAATACGTGTCCAAGTCAGGATCTGAATCCAGGCAGTGCAGCCTCAGAGCTCAGGCAGAAAGAGGTGCTTTGGCTGCCCGAGTCCCTGGGACCCCTGGGACCCCTGGCGTGAGTTTGCCTTTGACCTCTGGTGACAGCTATGGATAAACATAATTTACAGCAGCAGACCATTCAAAAAGAAAAAGGGACAGAATCAGGGCCTATTAGAAAGGCAATAACTCTTTACCAATTACCACTGTGGGTCAGGGCAACTGAGCCTGGTCTGTTGGTGATGTCGTAGAGTGGTAGCAGAGGCATACGGAATCTGGGAATGGAGCAGACGGATGGGGCGGGCTGTGCTTCTGAGGACATCACAAGGTTAGTGTCTTGGGCTGGAGAGATGGCTTAGTGGTTAAGGCACTCACCTGCAAAGCCAAAGAACCCAGGTTTGATTCCCCAGGACCCACATAAGCCAGCGGCACAAGGTGGCACATGCATCTGGAGTTCGTTTGCAGCAGCTGGAGACCCTAGTGTGCCCATTCTTTATCTGCCCCTCTCTCTCTTGCTCATAAAATAAATAATTTTTTTAAAAGGAAAAATAACATTAAAAAAAAAAAGAATTTAGCCGGGCATGGTGGCGCATGCCTTTAATCCCAGCACTCAGGAGGCAGAGGTAGGAGGATTGCCATGGGTTCGAGGCCACCCTGAGACTCCATAGTGAATTCAAGGTCAGCCTGAGCTAGAGTGAGACCCTATCTCGAAAAACCAAAAAAAAAAAAAAAAAAAAAAAAAAAGAATTTAGTATCTTGAATCTTCATGTTCATTTTATCCATCTCCCTCTGAGGGTCCCAGAAAGAAGTTAGGGCTTAGTTATCCAAGGTCATTTGGCAAAGCTGTGGTCAGGGGTCTGCCCTGGTGGGCTGGTCACAGCTCACCCTCCCCAGTTCTGCCCTCCTCCCTGCTGTCTTCCATCTCCAGGAGCCTTTCTTGATGATCCTAGTTTTTTTTTTTTTTAAACCCTTATTTTATTTATTTATTAGAGAAAGCAAAAGAAGAGATAGAGAGAGAATGGGTGTGCCAGGGTCTCTAGTCACTGCCAATGAACTCCAGATACATGCACTACTTTGTGCATCTGGCTTATGTGGGTACTGGGAAATCGAACCTGGGTCCTTTAGACTTCACAGGAAAGCACCTTAACTGCTAAGCCATCTCTCCAACCTTAAAAAAATGTTTATTTATTTGTGAGGAGAGAGGAAGAGAGAGAGGGAGAGAAACCGGCAAGTGCCTTTAACCACTGGGCCATCTCCTCAGCCCCAGTAATTCTGATTTTATTTATTATCCAATTATATATCTTGCATGTGCATGGCTGTACAGTGTGTGTGTGTATATGCACATGTAGCCACGTATCTGTGTGGATAAAGGTCTGGGAGCACACAGCATCCTGTACAGAGAGTTATTCAGGCTCCACTAACCCACCTGGTCAATAAGGACAAGCACACAAGCCTTCCCCTTCCCGAGGCCACGCCCATTCATTAAGGATGCAGCGGCGCTAAAGGCTTCCCCCAGCCTCCTTGGCCGTTGCCTCTGTGCCAGCAGCTGCATTTCTGCTGCATTTCTGCCCATAAACCTTGCCTTTCACATCCAGGCGCCTGACCCCCTCCCTGCAGAGCTGCCTGCTCTCCCAGCCCCACAGCTGCCTCAGTCATTGGCCTTGACTTGTTTCATATGTGTGGACCCAGGATGCAGAGAGAGAGAGAGAGAGAGAGACAGAGAGAGAGACAGAGAGAAAATGAATGTGCACGCCAGAGCCTTCAGCCACTGCAAATGAACTCCAGACGCATGCATCACCTTGTGCATCGGCCTTTCGACAGGGTCTCATGTACTCCTGGCACGTCTCAAACTCTCTATGTAGCCTAGGCCTGTGCACCACCACACTCATCACCAAAGAGTTACTTTCTAGTGAAATGTGGGGAATGTAGAATCTGTCTTTGGTAGGCCCTGTTGTCTGTCTGTCATACACACACACACACACACACACACACACACACACACACACACCATTCTATTGCAGCTGAGCCCAAATGCAGTTCATTTTTCTTTTGGACAGGATCACACTCTAACCCAGGCTAACCTGAAACTCACTCTGTAGTCCAGGCTGACTTTGGACTCACAGCAAAACACCTGCCTAACTTAGCCTCTGAGCACTGAGATGACAGCAGTGAATATCATGCCCAGCAGTATGTAAAATTTTTTCCCTTTATGAATTTGCAAGTGTGTGTATGTATGCCTGTGTGTATGGGCACACCAGGGCTTCCAGGTGCTGCACACAAACTCCAGATGCATGCCCCACTTTTTGCATCTGCCTTTACATGAGTAACTGGGAATTGAACCCAGGCCAACAGGCTTTGCAAGCAAGCATCTTTAACCACTGAGCCATCTCCCAGCACTCCCAGCAGGTTTTTTTTTGGGGGGGGCAGGTCTTTAAGGTAGGGTCTCACTCCAGCCCAGGCTGACCTGGAACTCACTCTGTAGTAGTCCCAGGCTGGCCTTGAACTCACAGTGATCCTCCTGCCTCTGCCTCTGGAGTGCTGGGATTAAAGGTGTGTGTCACTATGCCCAGCTCCCCAATAGTATTTTATTTTCATTTATTTATTTGAGAGAGAGAAATAGACAAGGAAAGAGAGGGAGACAGAAAGAGAGAGAGAGAGAAAGTGGGGGGAGAGAGAGAGATAGCAAGCGAGAGAGAGCAAACGGACACACCAGGCCTCCAGCCACTGCAAACGAACTCCAGTCGCATGTGCCCCCCCCCCACGCACCTGGATTACATGGGTCATGGGGAATTGAACCTGAGTTCTTTGGCCTTGCAGGCAAGTGCCTTAACTGCTAAGCCATCTCTCCAGCCCTCATAGAATTTTTTGTTATCACAAAATGTAAGTGGGTGTTGCTTTGTAGAAGATATTTTTTTTTAAAAAAAGAATAGGGCTGAAGAGATGGCTCAGTGATTAAAGGCACTTGCTTGCAAAGCCTACCTACCCAGGGTCCAATTCCCCAGTACCCACGTAAAGCCAGATGCACAAGGTGGCGCATGCATCTGGAGTTCATTGCAGTGGCTAGAGGCCCTGGCGCACCCATTTTCTCCCTCCCACCCGTCTCTTTCTCAAATAAATAAAGACATAGTAAAAAAAACAAAAAAGAGTAAGAAGGTAAAAAGTTCATTCACAATTCTACCACTGGAATCATTACTTTTATTTATTTTTAATTATATAGACATGTATATTTGTTTTTGTTTTTCCAGGTAGGGTCTTGCTCTAGCCCAGACTGACCTGGAATTTACTATGTATTCTCAGGGTGACCTTGAACTCACAGCAATCCTCCTACCTCTGCCTCCTGTGCGCCACCACACCCAGTTTATATGTATCTATTTTTATTTGAGAGAGAGAGAGAATGGACACATCAGGGCCACTAGCCACAGCAAATGAACTTCAGATGCATGTGCCACCTTGTGCATCTGGCTTATGTGGGACCTGGAGAATACAACCTGGGTCCTTAGGCTTCGTAGGCAAGTGCCTTAGCTGCTAAGCCATCTCTCCAGTCCTGGAATCATTACTTTTAACATACGTCCCATATTTTGTAAATCATATTATTCAAAATAAGATCCTATTATATATATTACTTTTGTAGCCTGTAATCTGGATTACATGGGTCATGGGGAATTGAACCTGAGTTCTTTGGCCTTGCAGGCAAGTGCCTTAACTGCTAAGCCATCTCTCCAGCCCTCATAGAATTTTTTGTTATCACAAAATGTAAGTGGGTGTTGCTTTGTAGAAGATATTTTTTTTTAAAAAAGAATAGGGCTGAAGAGATGGCTCAGTGATTAAAGGCACTTGCTTGCAAAGCCTACCTACCCAGGGTCCAATTCCCCAGTACCCACGTAAAGCCAGATGCACAAGGTGGCGCATGCATCTGGAGTTCATTGCAGTGGCTAGAGGCCCCTGGCGCACCCATTTTCTCCCTCCCACCCGTCTCTTTCTCAAATAAATAAAGACATAGTAAAAAAACAAAAAAGAGTAAGAAGGTAAAAAGTTCATTCACAATTCTACCACTGGAATCATTACTTTTATTTATTTTTAATTATATAGACATGTATATTTGTTTTTGTTTTTCCAGGTAGGGTCTTGCTCTAGCCCAGACTTTACATACGTCCCATATTTTGTAAATCATATTATTCAAAATAAGATCCTATTATATATATTACTTTTGTAGCCTGTAATTTTTTTTTTTCCAGGTAGGGTTTCACTCTAGCCCAGGCTGACCTGGAATTCACTCCATAATCTCAGGGTGGCCTTGAACTCACGGTGATCCTCCTACTTCTGCCTCCTGAGTGCTGGGATTAAAGGCGTGCGCCACCATATTGAAGTGATCATGACCACAGCGACAATAAACCACAATCCCTCCAACCAAAAGCTCTGGTCTGTTCCAGCGGGGAGAGGGCACAGGGTATCACACAGACGATGTTGTCCCCTGTTGCAGAGAGCACCCGGCCCAAAGCAGCTGATGGGAGGAAAGTTGTTTATTTTGGTTTACAGTCCGGGGGAGAGGGGACGCTCCATGATGGCAGGAGGAAGGATAGCATGAGCAGAGACTGGACATAACCTCCTGGCCAACAGCAGGGGGGAAACAGCAGCAGGAGAGTGGGCCAGCTAACAAGAAAGCTAACGACTGGGCTGGAGAGATGGCTTAGCGGTTAAGCGCTTGCCTGACCCACGTTAGCCAGATGCACAAGGGGGTGCACGCGTCTGGAGTTCGTTTGCAGTGGCTGGAGACCCTGGCGCGCCCGTTCTCTCTCTCTCTCCCTCTGTTGCTCTCAAATAAATAAATAAAAACAAACAAAAAACTAAAAAAGAAAGATAGCTAACGAACGACTAATAAACGTCAAGGGCCATCCCCAGAAGCACACTTCACCTCCCAGGATGCCATCAGCTAGGGCTCAAACAAATGAGTTAATGGAGCCACTTAATTCAAACCACCGCCGCCCCCATTCCCGTCCTCAGTGTCAAGGAAGGTCAGTGATTTGATCAAGGTCATTGGCTCGTGGAGGAGCTGGAACGAGAGGCAGTGCCGGGAAGCCGTGAGGTAGAATGATGGGGTATAGTGTCTTTGACAGACGGTCTGGCTAAATCCCATGCTCACCACTCCTGAGCTGGGTGACCTTGGCCAAGTTATCTAACAGCCTGAGGTCTTTTTCGTGTCTGTGGAGTGGGCTGACACCCAGGAAGTGGGGCCCACAGGAAACAGTAATCCCTTAGTACTACCTGTTATCCTTGGGACAGCTTGGTAGCATCGACTCCCAGCGTCAGACAGAACCCACCTGCCTGAAGCTTGTGTATTGAAGAGCCCCACTTTTTAAGGTGAAGGTTGTTCTTTATTGTTTTGGTTTTACTGTAGCCCAGGCTGACCGGGAATTCACTATGTAAGTCTCAGGTAACCTCGAACTCATGGTGATCATCCTACCTCTGCCTCCCAAGTTCTGGGATTAACCGCATGAGCCACCACGCCCAGTTATTTTTTTTAAATATTTTATTTAGTTATGAGAGAAAGAGGCAGATAGAGATTGGGTGTGTGCCAGGACCTCTAGCCACTGCAAACGAACTCCAGATGTATACTGCACCTTGTGCATCTGGCTTATGTGGGTCCTGGGGAATCAAACCTGGGTCCTTAGTCTTTGCAGGCAAGTGCCTTAACCACTAAGCAATATCTCCAGCCCCTTAAAAAAATTAAAAAAAATATCTTTTCTGTTTTATTTATTTATTTGCAATCAGAGATATACAGATAGAGAAACAGAAAGAGAGAGAGAGAGAGAGAGAAGACACTATGGTAGGCCAGGGCCTCTTGTCGCTGATAATGAACTCCATATACATGTGCCACTTTGTGTATTTGGCTTATGTGGGTACTGGGGAATTGAACCCAAGTTGTTAGGCTTTGCAGATAAGCACCTTAACTGCTGAGCAATCTCTCCAGTCCCTCTTTTGTATTTTTAATATATATATATTATTTTATTATTTTTGCAAGTAGAACAATACAGAGAGAGCGAGAGAGAGAGAGAGAGCATGAACAGGCATACCAAGGTATCCTGTAACTGCAAATGAACTCCAGACACAAGTGCCACCTTGTGCATCTGGCTTTATATGAGTACTGGGAAATTGAACCCGGGTCGTCAGAGTGTGCAAGCAAGTACCTTTCACCACTGAGCCATCTCTCCAGCCCCTGTTCTTGATATGGATAGTGGCTTTACAAGCAACTGACAGAATGATAACTCTTCAAATGGAAATGGGGATGATCCTAAGTAGGTTTGCATTTGGGACCCCTCTAAATAAACCTGCCCCCTACTCACCTCATGAAACCCACCTACTTAGTAACATTTATATGGGAAGAATGGAGCATGCTGCCTATGACCTGAGAAATATGACCACAGCGCCAGAGCAGATGAGCCAGGTACACGGCACCTGAGCACACTGATGGTCAGCGGGGATGTGTTTGATTTAGAGGTGTTAGCTGGGAGGGTCCCCCTTCTCCTCTCAACATATCCCATAGCTGATACGGCCATTCCTCCAAACATAACCTTCAGAATCGATCAATTGTTTTTTTACTACTTTCCCTCCTTCTCTCCCATTGAACCCCTTCTTCTTCCTAGCGAGTCCCTTTTCTGCTTTGGGGTGTGTGTGTGTGTGTGTGTGTTCACTGAATTTTTTTATGATTGTTGGCATGAGCATGGATGAAGGGCTATTCAGCAGAGTGGGCAACTCACCAGCGGCCATATTACTCAAGAGAACGTCTTTCCCTCTTTCAGCAACCATTAATAGCCAATAACGTCTCAAGAAGGGATGGGGTCTCATGTTCTTCACCATTCATGATAGAGTGTTGATGGCTTCAATACTGTGCAGGTTACGATAGTCACTGCGAGGTCAGAAATGCAATGGCAGGGCTGGGGAGATGGCTTAGCGGTTAAGGTGCTTGTCTATGAAGCCTAAGGACACAGGTTCGATTCCCTGGGACCCACGTAAGCAAGATGTACAAGGTGGCTCATGTGTCTGGAGTTCATTTGCAGTGGCTAGAGGCCTTGGCATGCCCATTTCTCTCTCTCTCTCTCTCTCTTTCTTAAATAAAGAACTAAATAAATGCAATGGCACTGTCATGTCCACAGACAGTGTTATAGCCCTTCTCTCCTCCACACCCACCATGCTCTGGCTCTTGCATTCTTTTTGCTCCTCTTCTCCACTGTTCCTTGAGCTTTGGAAGGGCTGATTAATTTCTTGCAGAATAAAGGAAATCCTAGTAAGATTGATTTATGTATCTATCTATATGTACTTTTTATTTTAGAGAGAGAGACAGAGAGAGAGGATTGGTATGCCAGGGCCTCAGCAACTGAAGTCGAACTCCAGATGCTTGTACCACCTAGTGGGCCTGTGAGACTTTGTACTTGCCTCACTTTTGTGCATCTGGAGAGTTGAACATGGGTCCTTAGGCTTCACAGGCAAGCGCCTTAACCACTAAGTATAGTTAAATCCAGCACACACACACAAACACACACACCATATATAAAGCCAGCTTTAGTGAATTTCAGGTTTATGCATCATTGCCATCTTGACTCATTGGGTGGCAATATATGCATTCCAGACACACCTAACTTAAGGACAAGCCACATCTGGGAGAAGACAAGGATGTAAGGATTCTAAGGATGTTGATCCAAGAGAGAGAGAGAGAGAGAGAGAGAGAGAGAGAGATTTCAGAATCCTTCCAGGCAGGAAAACCAAAGTCCTCTTTTGAGAGTAGGGGGAGATCCTGCCAAGCCTTTTTTTTTTTTTTCTTTTATAAGGTTTGGAGGCTATTTATGAATACTTAAGAAAGGTTTATTTTATTTAACTAAAGAAACATGAGAAAGTCTAGTGACCTAGTCCATCCAAGGTGCTTAGCAGTAGAATGTGGTGTGGATTCATGTGAGGCCACAGCCTTAACCACTGTGGCTCCAACTGAGGTTTGGGCACATTGAAACCACCCAGTGGCCTTAGGTTTCCTTCCTTCCTTCCTTCCCTTCCTTTCTCCCTCCCTTCTTGCTTTTCTCCCTCTCCTTATCTCTCTTTATTCAGCTTGCTTTCTTCCCTCCTTCTATCCTTCCTTCCTTCCTTGTTTCTTCCTACATAGAGCAACACCACTCAGTGATTAAATGGACTAAAGGAGGGAATTATTTCTTGCTCAATAAGTATAATGCATTGCCTTCATAAACATTAACTCTCTTTATCTTTATAATTTGAGAGAAGTCTATTGCTTTCTAATATGACCCTGCATACTTTTAGTTCAAGTTGTAAGTAAGCACCATCTCTCCAGCCCCAGTTTAAGTTGTAGGTGTTTTTTCTTTTTCTTTCTTTCTTTCTTTCTCTCTCTCTCTTTTTTTTTTTTTTTTTTTAGGTAAGGTCTTACTCTAGTCCAGGCTGATTTGGAACTCAGTCTGAAGTCCCAGGGTAGCTTTGAATTCACAGCAATTCTATCTTACCTCTGCTTCCTGAGTGTAGGGATTAAAGATGTGTGCAACCATGCCTGGTTTGTAGTTGCATTTTTTGTTTGTTTTTTTTTCAAGGTAGGGTCTTGCTCTAGCCCAGGCTGACCTGGAATTCACTATGTAGTCTCAGGGTGGCCTTGAACTTATGGCAATCCTCCTACCTCTCCCTCCCAAGTGCTGGGATTAAAGGCTTGATCCACTATACCCAGCACATTTTTTATTTTATTTATTTATTTACAAGCAGAGAAAGACACGGGGGGTGGAGGGGAAGAATGGGTGTGCTAGAGCCTCTAGCCACTGCAAAATGAATTCCAGATGCATTTGCCACTTTGTGCATCATGCTTCGTGGGGGTACTGGGCAATCATACTCTGGTCATTAGGTTTGCAGGCAAGAGCCTTAACCATTGAACCATCTTTCCAGCTCCCTGTTTTTGCATTTTTTTTATGAGAGAGACAGAAAGAGAAAGAGAGAGAGAGAATTGGTGTGCCAGGGCCTCATCCACTACAATCAAAGTCCAGATGCTTACGTCACCTAGTGGGCATGTGCAACCTTGTGCTTGCCTCTCCTTTTGTGGGTCTGGCTAATGTAGGACCTGGAGAGTCAAACATGGCTCCTTAGGCTTCGCAGGCAAGCGCCTTAACCACTAAGCCATCTCTCTAGCCACTGTAGTTGCTTTTTTTGTTTGTTTTTTGTTTTTTTGAGGTAGAGTCTCTCTTTAGCCCAGGCTGACCTGGAATTTACTATGTAGTCTCAGGGTGACCTTGAAGTCATAGCTATCCTCCTACCTCTGCCTCCCAAGGGCTGGGATTAAAGGCGTGTGCCACCAGGCCCGGCCCTGTAGTTGCATTTTTAAAAACACTCACAGTAGCTAGTTTAGCTGTGGCCAAGGCTTTCCTTAGCCAAGCTGATGTTCAGCCCTGGCTGAGGTCTCTTGCTAGGAGTAAGCCCAGAGGGTAGCCTGTTTTTTTTTTTGTAAGAATGGACGTTTTATCTCATAGGAAACATTTTGAAACATCCCATACTCCAGAGTGGATAAAGTGAGTACCAGAAGCTTTGTTCCATTTTATAAAAAGAAAGGAAGCAAAGGTCCCTTCTCCATAATAAACTGACTTGCCAGTGGGCTTTGGAGGGTAGACTGGCGTCTCTCCTGTGTGAGAGCCATCCCTCCCACGCAGGGCTCAGGCATGTTGGGCAGTGTAGTTTGACACTTAGACACATGCACACATAGACGTGGGCCACAGTCAGGGTGCAGTGTTCAGCCCTCGCATGTCTGTAGCAGTAGGCAGCTTCAGTCGTGGTGTGCTCCCCTGCATGGGTGAACTCCTTGCTTCAACACAGGCTTTCCCACATAAGGATGTTGTTGGAATATTGTTTTTCTTCCTTCCTCCTTCCTCCTTCTGCCCCTCCCTCCCTTCCTTTCCTTTCTCCTTCCTTCCTTTCTTCCTCTCTGTCTTTTCTTCCTTCCTTCCTTCCTTTTTCTCTATCCCTTTCCTTTCTTTCTTTCTTCCTTCCTTCCTTTCTTTTCTCTTTCTCTTTCCCCAAACACTGGACTGTGTGAACACCACTGTCTTATAAGCCTGGTGTTGGCCCTCACTGCTGCAGGACTGGGACAAAGAGACGATGCTACAGTCTGGTTTCTATGGCAACAGAGGAGGGGTAATGAAAACTCAAATGTAGGAAACACCCATCCTGACAATTGTGACACAATTCAGGTTATTACAAGGACGTAACTACCAAAGAAGCACAAGTGTTATTACCTCGCAGCTCATGTTGACAAAAAACTGCACTGCCCATTTCTCTTAGTTGGGCTTGCGAAGAGGAAGGAAACACAAAACACAAAACACACACACACACACACACACACGCACACACACCCTCGTTTTCTGCATGTAAAGTGTGTGTGTGTTCTTTAAAAGCCAGTGGTTGGCTGGTTTTCCGGACATGATGTGGTTGAAGCTGTCATCGTAATGGAAATTCATTGCTGTAGCTATGGTAAATCGAGTGTTCTGCCCGTGCTGGATGCATTAGTCTAATGAGATGTTTGCAGCCGAGCGCGGCTGCTGGAGAGTAACTGAGCAGCAGCTCACGGCTGGAAGATAGCTTTCGCGATACGCGGGTGCGTGTGCCCAAAGTCCTGTCTTCTGAGTCAACCCTCCCGGCCGACACCCTAATCAGGGCTCTGTGAACAAGCTGTAGGTAAGGGAGACACACAACTGGAGGGTGTACCGTGACATGGGATCCTTCTTTTTGAGCATGACAGGTTACCTGCATCAGGTTATTTTTCTTTTCTCTTTTTGGGCGGGGGGCACATCCTTGCCTCCACTGCAATGCGTGAGTGTCTGGCACCACGGCTGCTGAACCCAGAAGGTAAACTTCAGTTTCTCTACTGACAAAGGCAAGGTTTGATCTTTTAACTCAAAGGAAGATGCCATATAGAACCACGGCTGATGAATTTTGGATATATATGCACCCACTACTCTTTAAATATGTAGAAAGTTGTTTTTTTTTTTTTTTCTCCAAATGTGAAGTAAGGGCTGGAGAGATGGCTTAGTGGTTAAGGCACCAAATATGAAGTAAAATAACTGGCTAGCCTTTTCCCTCATAATAATTATGATTTGCCTTGTTTTATTTTCTTAAGTTAAAAAATTGTAGTATGTCTTAGAATACAAATATTTACCTAACATTTGATGATTAAAACTGGTGCATTGTGAACATGTCAAAGTGTTGCTTTTAAATTGAATTTTAGTCTGATTATTTCAGATGGAAAATTTTGTATGTCTTTGTGTTGGCTTTTCCTAATTTACCAAAGATAATAGCATTTCTTGTTAGTTGCTGTTATTAATTTGCAGAGGGTGGGAGGAAGAGACAGGTTTATGGAGTGTTCAGAGGAGTTTTCCCAAGTTCAAATACGAAGTCAGCTCCTTTCCGGGTGGAGCACTGTGTTTCTCCCACAGCCCAGCGTGTCCACTGCAGGTCGCTTGCAGCTGGACAGGACCAGTAGGTGAGGGTGAGATGCAGGCTGTAGTCATCAATGACGTGTTTGAGTCCAATTTTTTTCCACTATCAATGGCAGTAAGTGAGAAGTGGCTTATCGTGTTGTCTCTAGATTTTATGATGGTTCTCAAGGGGGCAAGACCATCAGCAGCTTCTGAGCAAAGTGACTGTTTAGCAGCACTGAGATACTGTGCTACCTGAGAAAGTAATCTGCATACTTTTTAAAAAAAATCTGTACACTTTAGAATGGGGATTATATGATGTAGACTCTTTTGTTTTTAATTTCCTAGTCGAGGAATAATTCATGAAGAGTGAGGAATACAATCGTTTTGTCTTTTCCCCAAGACTTTTTCTTCTTTAACAAAATGGAATATCTGGAGTAAAATCATAAAAATATATAAATGACTAAAATCATTCATAGCACATTGAAGTAAGCTATCTGGAGTATTGTGTGGAACTTTTTTCTTTTTCTTTTCTTTTCTTTTTTTTTTTTCTTTTTGAGATAGGGTCTCTTGCTCTAATCTAGGCTGACCTGGGATTCACTATGTAATCTCAGGATGGCCTCGAACTCATGGTGATCCACCTACTTCTGCCTCCTGAGTGCTGGGATTAGAGACATACATCACCATGCCCGGCTTGTATGAAACAGTTTTGGGGGTTGCTTGGTAAAACCAGCTAGAAAGCACTATTGAAAAACAGCAGCTGGGCGACAATTACCTAGAGCAACGAAAACTCAAGTCAAATGTGAATGTAGATGCTTCTCTTCAGGGAGGTTGCTTAGTGGCTTCAAAAATCTCCTTTTGAAACAGTGGTGACTAACTTTTTTGAATTATGAATGCGTTTTCTCTTGCTCTTAAGCTTGTGCATGTGGAGGAGCTCTCTGGTCGTTTCATAATTTGTCAGTCTGTTTGATTGGTGAAGTTATAACAGAAAGTACAGATCCCACAACACCCCAATTCTTTCATGCTTAACGTGTTGAAATTTCTCACCTGTGCCACCAAAATTCTGTTTCCAAAAAAAGATGAGTAGTAGTAGGAAGACACAAAAAAAAAAAAAAAAGAGAGAGAGAGAAAAAAGAGTACAGTTTCTGTCCCGCTTTTGCCCCTGTCCTGTTGGTGTGTTTTCTGAGCTGAAACCTGCAAGAACGGTTTCACTTTCTGGTCCCGGGGGCCTGGGCAGGAGGGGGATGGCAGCCACTGGGAAGCAAGCCGAACTCAAACACTGTCACCTGGCCACCAAAATTTTTATTCTGAAAATTTCAAAGGGGCAATGACTTTTCACATGTTCAAGAATGCTTGTTTGTGATAAGAATTCAAGCAGTTATGCTAAACCACGCAGACAGAAGTCTTAAAATTTTAAAACTCTAAATGACGGGAAAATCACGACCAGATTGCTTTAAACCTCTCATGATGTGGTGGTTTTTATTTATTCATTTTTAATCTCAACGTTGGATCTCAAGTGTTTAACAAGTTTAAGGAAAAAAGGAATGCTCAGCGAGAAATAACCTTTCTGTTGGAAATCTGGGGAGTTAAATTTTAGAGGGTTTCTTAGGTCTGTTTACAATTTTGCATGACCCGAGGGCATATCACACATACACATGCACACATCATGTGTGACGTGCACTTTGGATGGTTTGGTCAGGGCAGAGGTGGCGTCTGGGCCTCAAAATTAATTCCCAGGGGCTGTGTTAGAGCTGGGGACATTTGCCCTGTCCTGAGTCATTGCCCCTGGAAGCTTAGGCTTCTTGGAAGCCAGATAGCTGGCCTGTACTCTTTTGGTGGTCTTTAGAATTCCAAGCCCCACCTGTTTGATCCCTTTGGATTTTATTTGGGAATGAAGAAAGTCGTCCCCTCTGGTGGGCAAATGTGACTTGTCTGAGAGAGATCTTTTCAAAAGGCATCCTTGGATATCTTATTTCTTAATCCAGAAACCTCCCCAAAGGCTAGTTTAGGATTTACACATTTTTTTTTCTTCAAAATGTTCTTGTTGCTTTCAAAGACAGATGAAGAGAGACCTGAAGATTCAAAACAGTGCCTAGGAGAAAAAAATTTCAAATGGTTTGGTACAAATATAATGTAACAGAAGCCACCTGGGTGTCTAGTAAATTGCTCTAAATTTTAATTAATGAGGCACAAAAGCTATACCACAAGCTTTAAAAATTACCCCTTTATCAATAAGGTGATAATTAACTTTCTCTAGAATTAGCAATTCTCTGAGCCCCGGGCAGCAGGCAGCTTGGTAAGTTCTTTGGACTGCTGCCAATTTTTAACAATTGGTCTTTTGGCAAACCTACTGGCTTTTAATTCAAACATCTACTGTGACATTTTCTGATGTGGTTCAAAGATCATTAAGGCACCCAAATCTCGATGAAACTTCTGAGACGGAGACAGTAGCTCCGTGTACTTGGATTGCATTTGAATCTGCCATGTTTTCTTTCTTCCTTTCTCCTTTCCTACCTTTCTCTTTTGGAGGCTGTCTTTGCGCAGTCCTCCTGCTGTGGATCTCTGAGGCTAGGCTGGAAATCCCTGGGGCAAAGCCTGTATTTGTTGTTGTGCCCACAGGGAGTCTGAGCCCCAGAGGCCAGCCCTCAGGGCTGGGGCGTTGTCATTGTCACCTCCAGGCTCCTTCGCGGCTCCAGTTCTGTCCAGGGTGTGTTTCCCCGCGTTCCTGCAAGCTTGCATTCCTGGTGTGTGCTCGGTGCAGAGAGTTTTGGCTGAGACTTGACGGGAAGCTGGGGCCAGAAGCTTTGCTCATGTCTCCTTGTTTGGAATTTAGCTGACTGATCTCACAGTGATGTTTAAAGAGGCATCGAAGTGGTCCCACATCTCAGAGGAGCCTGTAAACACACACACACACACACACACACACACACACACACTTCCCAGCACTGCTGTCACAGGTGGACAGCATGGCGGGCCGTCCTCACGGCCACCCAGGGCTTGGAAAGCCAGTGGTGAGAGATTCAAATCAGAAGCCCTTGGACTTTAACTATTAGCAACTTAGCATTGCTGGGCTTCTTCTCAGGCAAGACATGTGGTGAAGATGGGATGCTAGTGGAAGGTGTCCTGCTAGGCTAGGCAGGTGGTCCCCACAGAGACAAGACCACCCCTGCCTTTGCGCGGTTGGGGTGGACCACAGCATCAAGCGGGGTTTGAGCATTCTGGAATAAGTCAGGTCCTCGTAATTGGGAGAGGGGGCAGGTTTAGTCACCAGTGCAAAGATAAAACTCTCCATCTTGGGGTGGTTTTGCTTGGGCTACTAATTCAGGGTAGAAAGGACTTTATCCCCCAGGGTCCATCCTCACGGGTCATCCCAGTGCGTCCCTGCGACATCCTGCAACCAGATGAGCGTGTCCCCTCCCGTCCCTAGAGCAGGCCTCTCTGCTGCTCCCACCCTGGCCTTGGCTATGTTACAGCAAACCCGGCGAGGGGAACGCGTGTGAACCCTTTGTACTCTCCCACACGCCCAGGCTCGCTCTGCGGAAAGTTTTGTTTGTGGAAGGCAGGTGTGCTTTCATGCACTGGCAGTTGCATTTACTGATCAGATAACTAGAGCCTAGTTCCACTGCTGCAGAGTTTTGAGGGCGCTTGCACGGTCCTGCAGTTAGGGTCCACCGGCCTCGGGAGGGAGGAAGGGTGAGGAGCAGCTGGTTGCTTCTGCAGAGAACACAGTTGGCTGTGTGTGTGTGTGTGTGTGGGGGGGGTCCTTGCTGTGCTTGGAACAGTGCTGATGCTGTGTCCGCAGCTCTGTGGCAAAAGCCTTTGCCCCTTCCCCCTTTCTGTGCTGATTCTTCTATGGCAAAACACTCTTTTTAAAAAATCTTTCTTCTTTTTATATTTATTTATTTATTTGAGAGAGAGAGAGAGAGAATGGGCATGCCAGGACTTCTAGCCACTGCAAAGGAATTCCAGATGCATGTGCCGTCTTGTGCATCTCACTTATGTGGGTCCTGGGGAATCGAACCTGGGGCCTTAGGCTTTGCAGGCAAGCTCCTTAACCATTAAGCCATCTCTCCAGCTGCTTTCTTTCTTAATTTATTTGCAAATGGACAGAGATATGAGAGAGAGAGAGAGAGAGAGAGAGAGAGAGAGAGAGAATGGGTATGCCAGGGTGTCCAGCCACTGCAAACAAAATCCAAAGTTGCATGCACCAATTTCTGCATCTGGGTACTGGGGAATTGAACCTGTGCTGTTAGGCTTTGCAGGCAAATGCCTTAATGGCTAAGCCATTTCTCCAAGCCCCAGAGCACTCAGTCTTTCAAAACAGAAACATATCGCTTGAAAGTCTTAAAGAAATGTGTAACTTTTCATGAAGATGGGTTCTAAACTTGGGGACAAATGCTGAAGTACCCTAGCTGGGCCTAAGTTCAATGGAGAAGGTGGCACTGAGGGTAAAATAACAAAAGGTAGTGGGATAAAACCCGGAGGATGACCTGCCTTAGCTCTCCAAGGAGAACTTGACCCTCACTCTTCCTCATCACCTCCTCCTGCTTGTGGGTTTAGAACAGACCAGCATTAGGAGGCCTTGGCATATGGCTCTCAGCTCCCACATCCATGGGTCATTTGCTTTTGGAGTGAAAGGAAAACTTTGTGCTTTTGACTTCCTCTTTTGTTCCCAGGTCATCCCGGGACAACATGGCTGTGATGAGAAAACCAGTATTGAACACAAGAAGTGTGTTTTTCCCTGGCATCCAGAGCCAAGCCCTGGGTCCTCTTACCAGTCCCACGTGTTCTCAGAGTGGCCATGTCTGAGGCTCTGCCATGGCCACAGTCTCTAAGCCAACCTGAAGTGGCCTCAGGATCTGAGTCCTGTTTTGACAAGCCTTTGCCTTGGAGAATGAGGAAAGATGAGGGGAAGAGAAAAACAGAAGGTGAAAAATCTAGCTCTGGCGATTCATGGCATTTATTTATTTATCTATTTGCTTGAGAGAGGGAGAGAGGGAAAGAGGGAGAGAGAGAGAGAGGCAGAGGCAGATGGATAGATAGAGGCAGAGGTAGATAGAGAGAGAAACACAGAGAGAGGGAGACACTGGGTGCATCAGGGCCTCTAGACACTGCAAATAAACTCTAGACACATGTGCCACCTTGTGCATATGGCTTATGTGGGTCCTAGGGAATTGAACCTTGGCCCTTAGGCTTTCCAGGTAAGCACCTTAACCTCTAAGCCATCTCTCCAGCCTGACTCATGGTTTTGATTTTAATGAAGACGGTTTGGTGAATTTCAGCAAGGCTGTGCCTATTCGCTGAACTCATAGTATTCCCAGTACTGATGGGCCTCAAAACATTTCTGTCACTGAAACCCCCCTGGCCTACATTTCCCTGTGAGAGTCACTCTTTTCGGCTGTCCTCTTGCCCTCACAGTGGTTTAGGATCTAGTGCCCCTGAATTGGCAAGTACAGGCAATGTGATGCTTCATCAGTCTGTCAAAGTCACGCTGCTTATTCCAAACTCAACACTGGCTATACTGGATATAGTAAAGCACGCTGCTGTGGTCACAGGTTTCTGTCATTTTTCAGTTGTGAGGAGCCTGTGGTCATTGGTCTGGGTCATGCTGTTGCCACTGTTGTCTGTGCTGGAGTTTGCCTTGTGACTTAAGCGTCTGTTTAATGGCCATCTGTGCGTTGCCCCTTGTATTGGAAGCGCTCCTTCTTTCTGATGCCAGAGTGTGCTGGGAGTCTTGAGTCCATCCCTCTAAGACCTTACTCACAAAAATTCATCAAACAGAAAGCTACATATAGCTATAAAACATTTGATGTGCAAAATGCTTCAATCCACCACCCACAGTGTGAAGCTACAACTCTTGTTTTTTTGTTTTTATTTTTTATTTTTAGTGGTGATAACATAATGAATATTAAATGCATAACATAAAGAGGGCAAATGGTTTGGTGCGATTTTATTGGGGGCCTGATGTGGAAATGGTTAATTGGTCCCACAGCGAGAAGGTGTACAAATTGTGTGTTGTCTTAATGAGAGCAAGTGAGTATAAACTCTCTCCAGGGATGTGAAGTTAGAAACTCAATTTGGGCTGTGATTTGTGTGAGAATGCGTGGGAGGCTGTGATAGGTGATGGCGTCAAGGACCGGTTCTCTCTGTTGCTCTCCTTTTAGTTGGAAGTGTTCTGGCATGAACCCAGTAATGAATAAAGCAACTGAGGTATTGTGATGGTCGCAGAGTGGGCAGAAAGCACACTTAGAAAGGGGTGTTCCATGCACGTCTCCCAAGTCTCTGTTCAGGTCAAGTTGAGTTCTTGGCTTGATACTAGGATGGTGATAAATAAATTGGAAAATGATCATTTAATATATACACACATATATTTCTGGACACAGGTGAGGTCATTTTTTATAGCTATATTTGACATTTTTATGGCTGAAGAGAAAAATATTTCCATAGGATCCAGCTGGTCCTTGTAGATTTCCAGCAGAAAATGATGTGAGTTACACGGTTTTATAGACAGAGTTAAGCAAGCCCAGGCCCCACTTTGGCTGGGACTTCCTGCTTTCGGCTGGGCTCCTTTATCCACCGACTCCCAAGCCTCCACGGACCTTCTTTCTCATGCCTGAGAACACAGATTCTGGACAAGATAATGGGAATTTATATATGGAGGCCACCGCCCTCTGTAAGTCTCCGTTTTCCAGCCAGCTCACTCCATCATGGAAGCTGGAAGGTTAACCTATCACCAAGCTCAAGGGGAAAATACCTGACATGTGAAGAAAGAATTAAAGCAAAGCCTGGGGGCCTGATGGCCATGGCCTCTGAAAGAGCCCCAGACACCCAGACTTAAAGCCTTGCTCCCAGGACAGGGCTCAGACTCTTTCCCCAAAGTTTTTTTTTTTTTTTTTTTTTTTTTTTTTTTTCCTGAAGAGGGTGTTTGAGGTAGGAACTAGCTCTAGCCCAGGCTGACCTGGAATTCACTATGTAGTCTCAGGGTGGCCTCGAACTCACAGCCAACCTCTTACCTCTGCCTCCAGAGTGCTGGGATTAAAGACATGTGCCACCATGCCCGGCTTCCCCAGAGTTTTGAAGGATACAGACATTTTTAGCAAGGGCATATTTCCCTCTAAAGCTTCCCTTCTCCAGTAACTTTTCCCTCTTCCAAGGGCTCCCATGTGTCCTCAGAGCTTCACAGAACAGAACTAGGGAGCTAGCTGCAAAACCTCCAATGCCCAAATGCCAGTTGGCTACCAAGCTGTGCGACTTGGGGTCACCACTACTGGGGCGTGGCCCCGCCTTTCAGATCCCTTCCTAGGGAGAGCCGTGCCAGTCTACACCGCCAAGGTGCTTAAACGAAGTAATATTTTTATTTATCTATTTATAAAATATCTGCCACCCTCAAAGAGCTAGCCCTTATTTATTTATCTTTATTTTTGAGAGAGACAGAAAGTAGCAGATAGAGAATGAGACCGAGAGAATGGGTGTGCCAGGGCCTTCAGCTGCTGCGAACCAACTCCACCTTGTGCTTCTGGCTTTTCATGGGTCCTGGGAAATAGAACCTAGGTCTTTGTCTTCCCAAGCAAATGCTTTAACCACTAAGCCATCTCTTCAGCCCTATTCATCTATTTATTTATTTATTTTTGTGTGTGTGTGGTAGGGTCTCACTCTAGCTCGAGTTGACCTGGAATTCACTATGTAATCTCAGAGTGGCCCGAAACTCATGGCAATCCTCTTACCTTGCCTGCCTAGTGCTGGGATTAAAGGCATGCACCACCATGCCCAGCTTATTTATTTATTTACTTATTTATTTTTGTTTTTTTTCGCAGTAGGGTCTCACTCTCATCCAGGTTGACCTGGAATTCACTCTGTATTCTCAGGGTGGCCTCAAATTCACAGCGATCCTCCTACCTCTGCCTCCTGAGTGCTGGGATTAAAGGCGTGCACTACCACCCCTGGCCCATTTATTTATTTTTAACATTATTTATTTACTTGCAAGCAGAAAGAGAAGAGAGACAGAGAGCATGGGCACTCTAGAGCCTCCAGCTGCTGCAAACAAACTCTAGATGCATGTACCACCTTGTGCATCTGGCTTTACATGGGTACTGGGGAATCGAACCCAGGTCATTAGGCTCTGCAGGCAAGCACCTTAACTGCTAAGCCATCTCTCCAGCCTCAAATATTTAAATTTTTTTTAATTTGTATGCAAAGAGAGACAGAGAGAAGAGACACAGACAAAGAGAATGGGTACACCAAAGCCTCTAATCACTGCAAATAAACTCCAGATGCATGTGCCATTTTGTGCATCTGGCTTTATGTGGGTACTGGGGGGGGGTGAAACCCAAGTCGTTAGGCTTTGCAGGCAAGTGCCTTAACCACTGAGCAATCCCTGCAGCCCACAGGAAACAATATTTAAAAGGTTCTATAAATCATGAGTGCAGCCCAGATAGTGGCAAGTCCACACTTGGCATTGGTTGAGTACCCTGTGTTTAAGGAGGCTGAGGAAGACAGCAAGCAGCCTTACCTTGTTTAATCCCCCCCTCCCCACCAAGGAAGTTAACATGGGAGGAGGTATTTATATTTCTGTCATACAGATGGGGAAACTAAGGTTTCTGTTTAATAGCTTGCCAAGGCCACAGAACCGTATGAAATCTGCGGAACCTTCTTCTGCAGTTTGAGCGGCGCGTTGGGGTTGGAGGTTTTCTAAGACAGCGCTCCTTCCTGCCTCGTGGCCAGCAGGTCCTGCTCCGCCAGGCTGGGCCATTCCAGGTCCTGCAGGCTTCGGAAAGGAAACAATTTGCTGGTGTTCCCATTTGGAAAGTCAGTGTTGGTTCACGGAAAACTTCTTTTGAAGCGGTGGGCTCTAAGTCTTCCCTTTTTATTAGTACAAATATCTTTAACAGCCTGAAATGAAGTTGCTAGATAATACAACCTATCCTTACCCATATTTTAGGGGGAAAAAAAAATCAACGTGCTGTCATGGACTGAAATGTAGAGAGAATGAAGGCGAGTGGAGGGTAGTAATTCCACCTAGCGCAGGCCCCTCACTGCAGACGTGCTCTGGCACCCGCTCCCAGGCGCTCCCGCGCAGGCTAAAACAGATGACATGAGCTTCTGTTACTGCAGGTGACATGGTTTTTCCAAACATGACATATAATGCTTGGAAATCTGAATAAGTGAAGAACACTCTGTCCATTAAAAATAATTAATTTTTGTTTATTTGAGAGAGAGAGAGAGAGAGAGAGAGGGAGAGAGAGAGAATGGATGTGCCAGGGCCTCTAGCCACTGGAAACGAACTCCAGACACATGGGCCACCTCGTGCATCTGGCTTTAAATGGGTACTGGGAAATCGAACCTAGGGCCTTTGGCTTTGCCGGCAAGCGCTTTAACTGCTGAGCCATCTCTCTCCAGCCCCACTCTACTCTACATTTATGCACTAATTATGTCTCTGGAAAATATGGTACGCTTTAGAGCAGCGCACAAATACATGGGTAAGGTTTGGCTATGGCTTGAATGTGCCCCCCAGTGGTTCATGGAGTGGCAGCTTGATCCCCAGGTGGTGGCGTGGTGGTCGTGGAACCCATGAAGGTGGGGTGTAGAGTAATCAGGTCACTGGGGGAATTGTCCTCAAAAGGGATTAGTGTAGTTCTTTTAAGACCACAGTTAGTACCCAAGAGAGCGAGTAGTAAAAAGAACAGGCTTGGCCCTCTGAGTCTCTCTGGGCTCCTGTCATGTGATCTCTACCTTTTACACATGGTCCCATTACGATGCCAACTGCCACAATGTGATATAGCCAAGGGTGCCCTCACTAGAGGGCATATCTGATTAGTTGGAATAGCCCAAGCTTGGATCTTTAGCTTTCAAAACCAGAAGTTAAATAAACTTTCTTTTTTTTTCTAGAAACGGTTTTTATTTTATTTGTTATTCTTACTAGTTTTGAAACAAGGTCTATTTAACCTAAGCTGGCCTCGAACTTCTAGTCCTCTGTCTCTACACCTCTAATGCTTATGTGATGCTGAGAATCAGACTTGGGGCCTTATGAATGTTAGGCAAGCCCTCTACCAACTGGGCTACATCCCAGCCTTAAACCTCTTATCTCAAATATTTTGCTGCAGCAACAGAAAATAGACTAAAATAAATATTGTGTCCATATGTAAAAATGAATTACTCTTAGGCTGAGGAAAAATGAGGATTTTCTCTAGCGCAGGACAATGCTCTGTTGTGTGGCACTGCCCCCTCCATCCCGGGACACCCAGCATCTCTGGTCTCTGCCCTCTTGGTGCCAATAGCGTTCACTCTGCCTCCAGCCCTGTATCAGATCAAATCATGGCCAACACATGTCCACGATGCCTCTCTACGGTGGGTGCTCAGTACTGCTGAGCACCCGTGGGCCATACCACTCTACTTTGCCATGCCTTTCACTGTCTCCCACCACCCCCCAAAGCCCATTAATTATGGAGCCTTGAACCACCATGTAAGAAATACAATTGCTCTGGTGGAGGGCAGATACCAGAGAAAGGGTGCGAAGAGCCTATCTGGGGGATGGATGACCCTCCAGGCCCAGTAGACCCATTTGATACCACAAAGATGCCAAACTGCCTTACTGAACCTTTTCTGAATTCCTGATGTATATAATGAGCCACAAAGTTTAGAGCCATTTAAAAAAATTATTTTACATTATTTATTTATTTTCTTTTATTTAATTACTTGACAGAAAGAGGCTGAGAGAGAGAGAGAGAGGGGGAGAGAGAGAGAGAGAGAGAGAGAGAGAGAAAGAAAATAGGTGCACCAGGGCCTCCAGCTACTGCAAATGAACTCCAGACACATACACCACCTTGTACATCTGGCTTATGTGGGTACTGGAAATCAAACTTGGGTCCTTAGGCTTTGCAGACAAGCACTAAGCTGTCTCTCCAGCCCTTATTTATTTATTTTGTAATTTTTTTATGAGAGAGAAAGGGAGAGAGAGGAAATTGATGCACCAGGGCCTTCAGCCACTGAAATTGAAATCCAGAGGCATGCACAACCTTGTGCACATGTGCGACCTTGTGCACTTGTGTCACCTTGTGCGTCTGGCTTACATGGGACCTGGAGAGTAGAACATGGGTCCTTAGGCTTTGCAGGAAAGCGCCTTAACTGCTAAGCCTCCTCTCCAGCCCTATTTTTTTTTTAAGGAGAGAAAGAGAGAGGGAGAGAGAGGGAGAGGAGAGAATGGGTGTGCCAGGGCTTCTAGCTGCTGCAAATGAACTCCAGACACATGCAGCTGTCTTTACGTGGGTACTGGGGAATTGAAACCAGGTTGTTAGGCTTTGCAGGCAAGTATTTTAACTACTGAGTCATCTCTCCAGGCCCTAGAATCATTTTTAAGGCAGCAATTGGTCACCCCAGTATGTAGTAGTGGCATTTCTCCTACGGGAGCATGTATTAGTTTTAATGTTAAGAGAGAGAAAGGAGGGCAGGATTCATTATAAAATATAGTTGGTCTCAACTGAGTACAGACTGAAATGAGAGAAGTTTGCTCCGTGATCATTCTTTAAGCTAGTCCCCATCCATAGCCAAGCATGTATACAGTTACCATCAGAATTGTGCATTTTCAGGAGAAGCTATTAGTTTAATAAGTATAAAATTTATTCTGTCGTTAGTATATATTTATAACTTAACAATAAATATATGAATTTATCAGTGATTAAGTTTCTCCTTCTTTTTGTTTCTTTCAAGGTAATGTCTCATTCTAGCCCAGGTTGACCTGGAATTCACTATATAGTCTCAGGGTGGCCTTGAACTCATGGCAATCCTCCTACCTCTGCCTCCTGAGTTCTGGGATTAAAGGAGTGCACCACTATGCATGTCTAAATTTTATTAAAAATCTATTTATTTTAGGTGCATGCCTACTTGGAAGGCTGAAGTGGGAGGATTTCTTGAGCCCAGGAATTTGAGACCAGCTTGGACAGCATAGCAAGACCTCATCTAAAAACCAAGCAGGCCATATAAGATTTAGTAAATATTAAAAATGTGATATAGAGGGATTGGAGTGATGGCTCAGCGGTTAAGGCACTTGCTTGCAAAACTGATTGCCTGGGTTTGATTCCCAGTACCCATGTAAAGCCAGATGCACAAAGTGGTGCATGCATGTGGAATTTCAAGAGATTAGGTCTGAAATTTAATGATACTGATCATTCATCCATGAGGATTTAAATCTCTGGGTCATCCTCATAATGTCTCCTGGAAATGTTCTTATTTTTAGAATTCCACTTAGAGAATGTCCCTGTTGGTGATGAATTCTGGAGACATTTGAGTCACGTTGAGTCAGATCTCAGCTGTTCTCTCAGGAGGAGGAGTTTCCCACAATCCATAGCAGGCTGTCATGCTCACTGCCAGCGCCTCGTGCTGTCCACAGCTCTGCATCACAGTTCAGGTTCCCACACAGGATCACATGTCACAGCAAGCTGTGGCCTCCAGAGAGAGACTGTCTTCCCGGGAAGTCTGGGCCACTGAAAACTCCGTCTCACAATCTATCGCTAAGTCTAACTCCATGATAACATGACTGAAACTGCTCGGTGGCTCAGATGTGAAGTATGGAATATGACATCACAGCATGGCAGACCCATGCCTCACAGCCATGAGGGAAGTTGGGCACTTTCATCTCCTACTTTGGGCTTTGCTTGTTTAGCCAATGGCGTGAGTCATCATTTTCACCCAGCCCCCACCTCCTCTCTGTGGGTTCGCGTCCTGCATGCCTGCAGAAGCAGTATAAAAGGGCTTCAAGTAGCGATTTTATCTCTCGGGCCTCTTTGGCACTGCAGAACAGAAAGTCAGGGATGAGAGTCTCCGTGGGCAATGGAGAAGACGTGCTTGCCTCTCTGAGCTGAAGCTTTTTGAGTGGGGCACAGGGAGTGCCCCCATCTTCAGCAACAGGCTGTAAATCTGTGTGCTCTGCCATTGCCTACATAGCACCTCCAGTTGCCTGATGTGGTGAGGCAGCCCTGCCTCCTATGATGAGGAGAGGTGGTAGAAACAGGAGTGAGTGAATTCAGAAAGAAACAGAAGGGCTGGAGAGATGGCTTAGCAGTTAAGGCACTTGCCTGCAAAGCCTAAGGACTCATGTTTGAATCTTCAGGTCCCACGTAGCCAGACACAGTGAAGCAAAGCATGCAATGTCATACATACGCCACAAGGGGGTGCACATGTCTGAAGTCTGTTCCCAGTGGCCCTGGTGTGCCCATTCTCTCTCTCTCTCTCTTCCTCTCTCTGCCTCTTTCTCAAAAATAAATAATAAAAAAATTGTTCAGTGCTAACATGAGTTTGCTAGAGCTGGGAGCTAAGATGATAGAGATGTGTCTTCCTGCAGTTCTGGAGGCTGGAAACCCAAGGTCAAGGCCTCAGTGGGGTTGGCTTCTCTCGGGCCTTCTTCTTTGGCTCAGAGATGGCCAGTTTCTTGCTGTGTGCTCACACGGCCTCTTCTTTCTGTATATGTCCTCTAGTATCTTGTTCTCTGCTTTAAAAAAGTGATAATTCTTAAATATGGATGAACTTATTTGCACATGTGTGTATATGGGTGTGACAAGACCTCTTGCTGGTGCAAATGAACAGCAGATGCTTGCAGCACCTTCTGCATGCAGCTTGTATGGGTGGCTTGGGAATTGAATCTTGGCCAGCAGGCTTTACAAGCAAGTGCCTTTACCTCTGAGCCAGTTCCCCATCCTTCTCTGCTTACAAAGACACTGGACTGTTGGACTAGGGCCTTCCCTTATGACCTCACTTAACCTTACCTCCTTAAAGCTCTGTCTCAGAATGCAGTCGCATTGGGACTTAGGCCTTTAGCATCGGAGTGGGTGGGGGCACATGCTAGTCCTTGAGAATGCTCAGTATTTTAGCGGACTGTTCTCACCCAACTTCTCTCTAGATATCAGTGGTAGCATGGTTGCAAAGGTGTCCCCACTTAGCAAACACCTATATCCCGGAGGTTAGGTCAGTCACATGTACCTGCTGCACTTACACCAGACAGTCAAGAAATCCTCAGAGGTTTCCAACTCCCCCCTATGGCCGAAGAGGTGGTCCTCACTCTCCCATATACCTCTTATTTATTTGTTTGTTTTTTTAAATATTTATTTATTTATTTGAGACAAAGAGGCAGAGAGAGAAAGGAGAGAGCACAAGAGAAAGAATGGGTGCACCAGGGCCTCCAGCCACCCATTGCACACAAACTCCACATGCATGGGCCACTTTGTGCTTCTGGCTTACAGGGGTACTGGGGAATTGAACCTGGGTTCTTGGGCTTCACAGGCAAGTGCCTTAACCTCTAAGCCATCTCTCCAGCCCCCAAATCCTTTTAAAAGGGACAATAGGAGTCTTCTCCTATCTTCCCCCCCCCCCCCCGCCACAGCCCCTCCTTTCTTCTATAATGCAAGTTCAGAAAGTCCATTAAGATGGACGAAACCCCAAAGGGAAGGGTGCACTGAGAGGGTGTGTGTCACCTCAGAGCTGCGCTTGCTGGTCAGGTCCGAAGCGTGTTCTACCACTGCCCGTGGCACATGAGACCCCTTCCCGGGGGTCAGGATTCATCCCAAGACGCTTCATCCACCGACTTGGAGGGAGTCTTGAGGACAAGGTTTTTAAAAATTCTTATTATTTTTAATTTATTTGACAGAGAAAGAGGGAGAGAGACAGACAGAATGGGCACATGCCAGGGCCTCTAGCCACTGCAAATGAACTCCAGACGCGTGCACCCCCTTGTGCATCTCGCTAATGTGGGTCCTGGGGAATCAAACCTGGGTCCTTTGGCTTTGCAGACAAATGCCTTAACCGCTGAGCCATGCACTCTAGCCCAAGGACAAGGTTTTTATGTGAGTGACAATTAGGCATCTCGCTTTGATCCTTTGACTAAGTTTTCTAGTATTGGGTTGTTCCTTTTTTCCGTCCCTGGCATTCTGTTCTGCGCATACGCCTAAGGACAGCCCCTGGTTAATAACTGTCCTGTCCCCACGGACCCTCTGAGCACACAGAGAGGGGCAACACATTTTCTGGATGCACCAGTGGACATATGCGCAGAAGGAGGATGGATCATTGTGGGAGGGGTTATGTCTGAGGGCTTTCTTGGCCAGTCCCTCCAGACCTCTTCCACCTGGGGTCTTGATATTTAAAATTCGGATGCTGAAGGCGTTGGAAGCGGCTCTGTGACATGGCTCACAAGCTTTGTTGTCTGGAGCCTGGGAGGCCCTGATCCTGTATCTTGTGGCAGCACTGGTAACGGTGCTACGATTAGGGCAAAGGTTCCGTATTCCTCAACACTGTGCCTAAGCCGCTGCCAGCGGTATCCAGTTGATTGGATGACATCTTCTTTTTTCCCCTCTATAAGTTCAAATACATTTATTTCACAGTTTTGATGTGGTACCTGAGCCCCTCCCTGCCTCCTTCAACAGGGAAGAGTGAGTGCGTGTACAGAAGTGACCTTTGGGACTGGCGGGGGGGGGGGGTCTCTAAGGATGGGGTGGCCAGCAGCTGGTGCAGAAGGGCAAAGTTGAATGGGGTGTCCTGCTACTAGAGCCGGGGTTTCATCTGCTCGTAGGGCAGAAACTCCATTTCTTCTCAGGAAGGAACCTTGCAGAGCCTAGAGGACATGTTATTTTTGAGGATGGGCCGTGTGATGTTGAGCATGGAGAGCTCTGAAATAGCATTGCTAACAGTGTGGCTCAGACCCTCCGGCTCATTCTCACTGGGTGGTATGGATTATTTGATGCTGGCTGTCACAGTTCTAGGTGACAGTCCAAGCATAATAGGAAGCCCCCAGAGAGCAGCTTGCCTGGGAGCCAATGATTTTCCTGAGGATTTTGACTTTATCCATGTATCACATGACACTCCCTGATTGACGATTTCTCATGGATTCTGCTGTGGCAGGCAGTGTGCAGACAGCTAGAGGGAGAAGCCAGAGAGAGAACAGCATTAGTTTTGGATCTTTTTTTTTTTTTTTTTTCTCTTGAGGTAGGGTCTCACTCTAGCTCAGGCTGACCTGGAATTCACTATGTAGTCTCAGGGTGGCCTCGAACTCATGGCGATCCTCCTACCTCTGCCTCCTGAGTGCTGGGATTAAAGGCGTGCACCACCACACCCAGCTAGCTTTGGATTCTTTTTTAAAAAATATTTTATTTTATTTTTTTTGTTTATTTTTATTTATTTATTTGAGAGCGAGCGAGCGACAGAGAGAGGCAAATAGATAGAGAGAATGGGCACGTCAGGGCCTCCAGCCACTGCAAACAAACTCCAGATGCATGAGCCACCTTGTGCATCTGGCTAACGTGGGTCATGGGGAATTGAGCCTTGAACTGAGGTCCTTAGGCTTCACAGGCAAGCACTTAACCGCTAAGCCATCTCTCCAGCCCTTAAATATTTTATTTTTATTTATTTATTTAACAGAGAAAGAAGGAGAGAGAGAGAGATAGCGAGAGAGAGAGCGAGAGCGAGCATGGCCAGGGTCTCCAGCCACTGCAAACGAACTCCAGACATGTGCACCTCCTTGTGCATCTGGCTAATGTGGGTCCTGGGGAATCGAACTTGGGTCCTTTGGCTTTGCAAGCAAACGCCTTAACTGCTAAGCCATCCCTCCAGCCCTAGCTTTGGATTCTTAACTTGTCTGCTCCTCACCCCACTCAGGGCCCGGTATCACGAGTGATTGTCTAGGACGGAGGCAGTTGCCTGTAGCGGCCAGCCCAGGTGTAGCGCCTTCCCCCCTTAACCTATGAGTGTAGAGAGGTGCCGTTGTATTTTCTGGATGCATCACTAGATGTGCAAATAGTGGGAGGGATGGGTTCTTATGCCAGGGGTTCTGTGCCGGAAAACTTGTTGGCTAGCCCGCTGAGCCCCAGTCTGGAATGTCAACTGTCTTTTTTTTCTTTTTAATGCAAGAGTGTGAGAGATAAAACAACCATGAGATTCCACCATCAGGGAAATGCAAATTAAAACAACCATGAGATTCCACCTTACTCTAGTAAGGATGGCAATCATTAAGAAATCCAATAACAACAAATGTTGGTGAGGATGTGGGGAAAGAGGAACCCTCACCCACTGTTGGTGGGAATGTAGACTTGTACAACCACTATGGCAATCAATATGGAGGTTCCTGAAAAAGATGACCATAGAGCTACCAACAGACCCAGTTATGCTCTTACTGGGCATTTATCCTAACTGCTCCATGCATCACTACAGAGGTATTTGCTCAACCATGTTTATAGCTGCTCAATTCATTATAGCTAAGAACTGGAATCAACCCACATGCCCATCATTGGATGAATGGATAACTAAGCTGTGGTACATTTATACAACAGAATTCTACTCAGCAGTAAGAAAAAAAAAACGACACAATGAAATCTGTTGAAAATGGACAGACTTGGAACAGATCATACTCAGCAAACTCACAGAATCACAGAAAGACAAATGTCGCACGGTGTCACTTATCTGCGGTTCCTAACCTGGACCTGCCTGAGTTGCTGACATACTTGATAGTCAACTCAAGACCCAGACAATAGGGATGAAGGGTTTAGGGGCAGGGGAAGAGGAGAATGGGAAAACAGACACACACACAAAAAGAGTGTGTATGTGGGTGAGAGAGCTGGCACACCAGGGCCTCCAGCCATTGCAATTGAACTCCAGATACATGCACCACCTTGTGCGCATGTGTGACCTTGTGCGCTTGTGTCACTGTGTGTCTGGCTACGTGGGACCTGGACAGTGGTTGAACATGAGTCCTTAGGCTCCACAGGCAAGCGCCTTAAATGCTAAGCCATCTCTCCAGCACAAATGCCAACTGTTTTAAGGGACCTCCCTGCCTGCGTCTTCCACAGACAGCCTACCCTCAGTGCTTTCAAAGCCAGGCTCATCATCCGCCCCCTCCCCCAACCTTCACACTCTTCTTTATTCTACCATTAAAGGCATCCCTGCCTCCCCAGCTCTCTGAGATAACCTTTAGAATTCCCCACTCTTCACCCAAGGCCTTCAAATCAGAAGACAAGGCCTAACTGATGCTACTTCCTGTGGTTTTTTAAAAATTTTATTTAAGAGCAACAGACAGAGAGAGAGAGAGAGAGAGAGAGAGAGAGAGAGAGAGAGAATGGGCGAGCCAGGGCCTCCAGCCACTGCAAACAAACTCCAGATGCATGCATCCCCTTGTGCATCTGGCTAACGTGGGTCCTGGGGAATCAAGCTTTGAACCGGGGTCCTTAGGCTTCACAGGCAAGCGCTTAACCACTAAGCCATCTCTCCAGCCCCTGATGCTACTTTCAAGAACGTTTCTGCATCCCCCGTCTCCAACCACTCTCCTGTTGCTCTTGCTCGGGTCCTTACAGCACCCTTAGAGGACCACACCAACCTCCCCCTACCTCTGATAACGCCTTCCCTCAACCAGGATTACACATTGCACCAGGGATATCACTGTAAGGCTGTAAGATCTGTACACTGTAAGATCTGATTATCTTCTATAACAAAATACCTTAGGCTGGGTAACTTATACAATAGGAGTCTGTTTGTCTCAGGTCTGTAGGTGGCAAGTCCAGGATCAAAGCAGAGGTAGGACTGATGTCTGGTGAGGCATGCTCTGTGTGCATGGTGACGCCATGTCGCTGTGTCTTCCAGAGGAGGTAAGCACACTGTGGTCACGTGTCCGATGGAACGGCCAGAGAGCTGCTTCTTCCAACCTCAGGCGCTTTTCTGTGGGTGGTAATTCCACTCGGGAGAGGAGAGCCCTGAAAACCGAATTACCTTCATGGGGCTGGGAAGACGGCTCAGTGGTTAAAGACACTTGATTGCAAAGCCTACTGCCACACATGCCCACGTCAAGCCAGACACAAAGTGGTGCAGGTGTCTGCAATACCAACATGCCTGCACAGGGGAGGTGGAGTCACGAGAACTCAGAAGCTCACGGCAAGAGAGACTCTGGGTTAAAAGAAGCTAGCCAGGTGTGGTGGCGCGCGCCTTTATTCCTGGTATTTGGGAGGCAGAGGTAGGAGGATTGCTGTGAGTCTGAAGCCAGTCTGGGACTACAGAGTGAGTTCCAGGTCAGCCTGGGTTTGGGCAAGACCCTGTTTCAAAACAAAGAAAAGGTAGGAGGAGGGCTGGGGAGATGGCTTAGCGGTTAAGGCATTTTCCTGCAAAGCCAAAGGACCTTGGTTCAATTCCCCAGGACCCATGTTAGCCAGATGCACAAGGGGGCGCATGCATCTGGAGTTCGTTTGCAGTGGCTGGAGGCACTAGTGTGCCCATTCTCTCTCTCAAATAAATAAATAAAAATAAAGGTAGGAGGATTGCTGTGAGTTCGAGGCCAGCCTGACACTACTAGGTCAGTTGTGCTTGAAAGAAACCCTACTTCAAAAATAAATAGGGCTGGAAGGATAGCTTAACTGTTTAAGCGTTTGCCTGTAAAGCCAAAGGACCCAGGTTCGATTCCCCCAGACCCATGTTAGCCAGTTGCATAAGAGAGCACACGTGTCTGGAGTTCGTTTACAGTGGCTGGAGGCCCTGCCATGCCCATTCTCTCTTTCTCTCTCCCTCTCTCTCTTTCTCTCTCCCTCTTTCTCTGTCAAATAAATAAGAATAAAATAGAAAAAAAGAAAATAAATAAACATATTAATTTAAAAAAATGCAAAGGCTACATGAGCCTTTTGCCCTTTCCCATACATTCTCAAAACATCTGTATTTTGGTCACTCCCTCTTCCCACGCGCTGATCTTCTCTCGCTTCTCTATGAGCTGAAATCCTTCAGGACCTCACTCAGCACTTCACTCTTCAGCCCCGTGCTCGCCACACAGACTTCCTGGGTGCCGCCTTCGGAGACAGCAGGTAGAACCTGAAATTTATCTTGCCACGTGTCCGGTGGACAAGGAGGAAGGTGTCATGGAGCACGTCCTTGTGTTTGTCAACAGCAAGTTGTAGTTGGAACACAGTAAGCGGTGCGTGGTGACACACGCCTATCGCCCCAGCACTCGGGAGGCTGAGGCAGGAGGATGCTTGTGAGTTTGAGGCCAGCATGGGCTACATGGTGACTTCCCAGGTCAGTTCAGGCTAAAATGAGACCCTGACTAAAAAAGAGTTGTACTAGTGACATTTCTTTCCTCCCTTGCCAACCACTCCAGGAGGCTGTCTGCCCTCTTGTTACTCTGAACAAAACACATCTGCTACAGAAGGGTGGGCACTCAGACAGCCAGACAGACACGAGGAGGGTGGGGAGCGATTGAGCGCGATGTGCAAAAGTACACTTAATTCTGCATATCAAGCAATTAGGCTAATGTATCTGCAGTTCGTTTGTAGTGGCTGGAGGACCTGGCACACCCATTCTCTCTCTCTCTCTCAAATAAATAAATAAAAATAAAGGTAGGAGGATTGCTGTGAGTTCGAGGCCAGCCTGACACTACTAGGTCAGTTGTGCTTGAAAGAAACCCTACTTCAAAAATAAATAGGGCTGGAAGGATAGCTTAACTGTTTATGCGTTTGCCTGTAAAGCCAAAGGACCCAGGTTCGATTCCCCCAGGACCCATGTAAGCCAGATGCACAAGGGGGCGCATGCATCTGGAGTTTGTTTGCAGTGGCTGGAGGCCCTGATGTACCCATTTTTTCTCTCTCTCTCTCTCAAATAAATAATAAAAAATTAAAACAAAAACAAAAACAAAAACAAAAAAGGCTGGAGAGATGGCTTAGCAGTTAAGGCGTTTACCTGCAAAGCCTAAGGACCCAGGTTTGATTCCCCAGGACCCATGTAAGCCAGATGCACAAGGGGGCGCATGCATCTGGGCTGGAGTCACTTGGATTTGTTCACTATTGAGTACCGGTAGCAGCTTAGGTTCATGGGCATTTGCTCTGGGCAAGTGAGGGTCTACCAGGACAAGAGATAGGTCCAGGGGCTGGAGAGATGGCTTAGCGGCTAAGACGCTTGCCTGCAAAGCCTAAGGACACTGGTTCGAATCCCCAGGACCCATGTAAACCAGATGCACATTGTGGTGCAAGTATCTGCAGTTCGTTTGTAGTGGCTGGAGGACCTGGCACACCCATTCTCTCTCTTTTTCTTTCAAATGAATAAAACTTAAAAAAAAAAAAAAAACAACATTGGAAGCCGGGCGTGGTGGCGCACGCCTTTAATCCCAGCACTCAGGAGGCAGAGGTAGGAGGATCGCCATGAGTTTGAGGCCACCCTGAGACTTCATAGTGAATTCCAGGTCAGCCTGGGCTAGCGTGAGACCCTACCTCAAGAAACAAAAACAAAAACAAAAACAAAAACAAAAACAAAAAAGGGCTGGAGAGATGGCTTAGCAGTTAAGGCGTTTACCTGCAAAGCCTAAGGACCCAGGTTTGATTCCCCAGGACCCATGTAAGCCAGATGCACAAGGTGGCACATGCATCTGGAGTTTGTTTGCAGTGGCTGGAGGCCCTGATGTACCCATTTTTTCTCTCTCTCTCTCTCAAATAAATAATAAAAAATTAAAACAAAAAACAAATAGGTCAAGTATGACTTCTGCCAGGCAGTCCCACCCTTGTCCAGGCCATGCACTTGCTTATGCTGTGCTCAAGCCTGCAGCCCATCCCCTCCGTTCTTTCTTTCTTTCTTTCTTTCTTTCTTTTCTTTAATTTTTTTTTTTTGATTTTCCAAGTAGGTCTCACACTAGTCCAGGCTGACCTGGAATTCACTATGTAGACTCAGGGTGGCCTTGAATTCAAGGTGATCCTCCTACCTCTGCCTCCCAAGTGCTGGGATTAAAGACTGCGCCACCACGCCCAGTCACTCCTTTCTTAGTAGGGTTTATCTATCTCCTGGGTGTTCTCCCCATTTAGGGTACGCTCTGAGGGCAGCTTCTGCCTCCCCTTGTAGCCCACAAGCACACTCGATGTCCTAGGCTGCAAGCCCTCATGTCCTGACAGCCTAGAATGGGATTTACAGCCAGGTGGGCAGGTTGCCTCTTCTCTCTCGAAGCCTTGGCGTTGTCGTTGTTAAAGGGCAGATGATACCCTTAGCCCTGCTTGTTACTTCCGCGAGTGAAGATGCTCATGTTTCCACTGCGCAGACCAGGGTGGACCGCTGGGCTGAGGCCCTGCTTTGTTTATGGAGGGGGGAGGGGAATCTGTGTTCACTGTCTTTTCCTGAGTTGAGAAGGGACCCTGCCAATTGGAAGCTTCCTGGACACTTACCATGCAGGAAATAGAGAGAAGATAGGAGACACAGGGCCTTCTCTGACCTCACCTGCCTCTGTGATCCATCTTGTGTTACTCAGTAGGGAAAGGAAGAAAGAGGAGGAATCTCCTTGGATAACTCTCTGAGGCTAGAGGAAATACTCAGTTTTCAGTTCAAGAACTCACAACCAGCCTGGAGAGATGGCTTACCGGTTAAGGCGCATGCCTACAAAGTCTAAGAACCCCGGTTTGATTCTCCAGGTCCCACGTAAGCCAGATACACAAGGGGGCACAGGTGTCTGGAGTTCGTTTGCAGTGGCTGGAGGCCCTGGCACACCCATTCTCTCTCTCTCTCTCTCTCTCTCTCTCCCTCCCTCCTTCCCTCTCTCTGTCTCTAATAAATAAATAAAAATAAAATCATAAAAAATAAACAAAAAGAACTCACAACCGCAAACTTCTCCTTGTGAATCATTCAACCCTCATACTCTCTGATCCTGCTGTGGTTTGGATTCTCCCCAGAGAGAATGTCTTTCACATTCAATGCCACTGTCCTTATGATTGCTGGGAATATGCTGTCTTGGGACCAGGCTGATTTCTCATCAGGTCTCATTGCCAATGTTATAACTGCATAGGCCAGTTAACTGCAAGGGCCCAGAAAACAGCTCACCACATACGTGAGGCTTGACATCATTCTGGGCTGAGCTAAGTTGGAAAATTTATAGCTCAGAACACAGAGACAAGTTGAAACTGTAGCTTTGGCTGAGTCTGAGCATAAGCAAAGTTTTCAGCTGTACTTGACAGCTGTCATCTAACAGAAACACGAGGGCCCATAAAGTCACCCGGTGACAGCGTTGCAGGGCGGTGCATCAAGTAGCCTTGACTTGGCTGCAGCCTCACTTCCCTCTAAGGAGGGTGTTGAAAGGGCAGGATGTGCTGCCTTCAAAAGACCACAATCCCGCTCTTCCTCACAGTTTGCAACAGTAAGCACACTGCTGAAGGAGCTCATCTGATGTTTTCTCGCTCATTCCATCCTCTGAATGTCTACTGACATCGCCACATTTTGTCCAAGTGGTTTCCAGCTACCTTCCTATCTCCACCATGCTGCTCACTGATTTCTGTTTATTCCCTATGTCTTCCTTCTCACAGACACACTGTGGGCTTTGACGTGAAGCAAACATGTCCGCATCATCATTTGCAGTGTCACAGACCCTGGGCAGCTCACTCAGGGCCAAGTCTTCACATATAAAATAGGAGTAATGAGGGCTGGAGAGATGGCGTAATGGTGAAGACACATGCCTGCCAAGCCTGGGGGCCCAGGTTCAGTTCTCCAGGTCCCACATAAACCAGATGCACATGGTGGCGCGTGTATCTGGAGTTTGTTTGCAGTGGCTAGAGGCCCTGGCCTGCCCATTCTCTCTCTCTCTCTCTCTCTGTCTCTCTAATAAAAAAGTAAATAAAAATAAATCTTAAAAAGATAGGAGTGATGAGTCCTCCCTCATGAGGGAGTTATCAGAATTCAACAGGGTGAACGGTGCCCATGTCAGGGCCTGGCATGTGACAGGTGCCACTTGGTAGTCTCTGGTACCTCTCTTCTCCACAAATTGCTTAAGATCAAGGGCCTCTGTCTTTGGAGTTGGGCGATGGTGCATAAGGGCTGATTATTCTGAAAGGAACTTAATATAGTCTCTCTCTCCCTCTCTTTGTCATCCTTGTTAAGACTTGGAAAAAAGCAGTGTAGTGCTCTAGTTGTGTAAAATTGGAAAGCCATCCAGGTTTTCCTCCCCTTTTTTCCTCCTTCCTTCCTTCTTTCCTTTTTTTCCATATATTCAACATATGACAACTCATCTTTAGCTATTCCTGTGAAAGACCTTGGGGTACAAAGATGGAAAAGATATGGATATAGCCCAGATGCTCTCGGTCTGGTTAGGATGTAGGGCAGGAAGGTAGGTTAAGTCACACACGATTCCCACACATCCATGAGGCAGGCTGTGGGAGCGCTTCTGCTGGACAGGGCTGGTGGTGTCGCCAAGGGAAAGTCCCCAGAGCCCTTGGAAGGATGCCTTTGCCTGAGTCAGCGCCCAGCAGGAGCTGGGGAAGGGATGGCCGCGTGGGACATGTGTGCAGGGGAGGGCAGTCTGAGGGAGTACATTCTGGTCTGGATTGGAGAGAGGAAGGCGTTGGTGGTATAAGTCCCACCTAGATCTTCTTTCTCAGGCAGAATTATTTTTCCCTCCCAAAGGAGGAGTGGACTCTCCATGTAAATCCAGAAGACAGAGCTAAGGTAAGGGAAGGAAGTTTCTGGAAGGTAGAATTCAGCTTGAGACTAGGAAGAATTCTCACCCAGTCATGCCCAGCAAGCTTCTGCCTCCCAGGTATGCAGACAGGAACCATGGCTCTGAGAACAGCAAGCTTGAGCTCATGGCTTCCATTTCCATACATAACAAAGCTTGAGTAGGGAGGAGAACGAAAGATGAACCCAGCTTCTAGCCTCCCAGTAGCCCCTTTACGCTCCACTCTGCCTCACTCTGCTCAATGGTTAGCCCCAGCTGCCAAGCCTCAGGCCCTGGAGGAGCAAGGCCACCATTCTGGGCTGCCTCCAGAGTCCCAATTTTACCACGTTTTTTTTTTTTCTCTTGAGATTTAAACAAGGGACAACTGGATAATATCTTCCATTAGCAGGAGTTGGGAAAACTAGACCAGTTTAAGAGGTTAAGGAGGAGTATGTGTGTGTTCACACATATACACATACATAGGTATAAAATAAAACACTGTGTTTGACCGGGTGGTGTTGCAATTACCTTCTTGTTCTGAGACAAACACCCGACCAGTCACAGTTTATGGGAGGAAAGGGTTTATTTCAGGCCTACAGATTCCAGGGGAACACCGTCATGGTAGAAGTTGGCTCACTCCATTCATTAGACATTCACAGCGGAGTGACCAAAGCCACCTTGAGCATGAACAGCCAGAGCTCAAGCTGGCTCTCAACACACCTCTTCGGACTGGACTCAAGATCCGCCCCAGTGACACACCTCCTCCAGCAGGCCTCCACCTGCTGAAGACTAAGTAAGAAGCTTAATCAAAACTACCTCAAACCGGGCGTGGAGGCACATGCCTTTAATCCCAGCACTCAGAGGCAGGGGTAGGAGGATTGCTGTGAGTTCGAGGCCACCCTGAGACTCCATAGTGAATTCCAGGTTAGCCTGGGCTAGAGCAAAACCCTATCTCGAACCCTTCCCCCCCCAAAAAAAACAAAGTACCCCAGGCTGTGGGGGACATTGCTAGAGGGGGAGTCTGGTCAGGGAGATACCAGCTGAGAACCCTCTGGAAGGATGACTGGAGTGTGCCTAGTCTGTAAAGAGGGTGAGGAGTGGACTGTAGGATCTGGGATTAGAAAGTCAGAGAGCGTCTGGGGACCGGGCAGGAGTGACCTGGATCCAGGACTGAGAAATGGGCCTCCCCTAGACAGAGAGGATTTGGAAGGGAAATCACAGTGCTCTGCTGACAGCCAAGTGGACCGCCAGGGGGAAGTGGAATGTGAAGAACCCGAGGGAGCAGTGGGAAGACAGAAGCCGCAGCAGCCGTGTGAATAAGGAGAATTCAATACAGCACATTCTAAGGTAGTCATTGCAGAGCGCAGTTAACTACCCTAACAGCCGACTGAAAAGTAAACAGTGATGGAGCGCAGAAACCCAGACACTCGGGCTTCCGCAGAGCAGAACCCCAGACCTGAGGGAGCAAGGCCTTGCTGGCCAGCAGCGCTTTCCTCTGGAGAGCACTGTGAGGACTTCTCACAGGGACCGGCTTGCAGACAGTGCATTCCCCTTCTCCTCCCGCAGACTTGCCCTTTCCCCAGTGCCCTCTGCTGACGGGCCTAGCATGAGAATAATGGTCAGCGGCAAGGCACAGTAGCAGACATCTGTAGCTCTAGCACTCAGGAGGTTGAGGCAGGAGGATGACAAATTTGAGGCCATCTTGGTCTACATAGTGAGACTCTGTCTCAAAAGACCAAAAAAACAAAAGTTAATAATAATGAAACAACAACAACTGTAGTCAGGAGATATTACAGAGGAAAGGAAGAATTTGTTGCCAAGAAGCAATATATTTGTAAGTGGTACAAAAACACATGCAAAAAACGTGGCTATTCAAAAAGCCCTGTGGATGTTTTGTCTGGGCTGGGGATGTAGCTCAGTGGTAGTGCATTTGCTTAACATGTGCAAGGCCCTGGCTTTGATCCCCAGCATTGCAAAATAAATAGAAATTAAAAAAACAACAACAACTTTAACCTCCAATAATTCACCTCCTTTTTCTGAGAAAGCAGAAATGGGAAAAGGCTTCAGAGGAAGAAAAAGTCTCATAGTTTCAGACATTTTCCTGTTTTTTTGAATTCTGGAATCCTGGAGGAGTTGATTTAAAAATTAACCACAAAAAGTGAGAGCTGGAGAGATGGCTCAGTGGTTAAAGGTGCTTGCTTGCAAAGTCTGAAAGCCTGGGTTCAAATTCCCCAGGACCCACGTGAATCCAGACGCACAAAGTGGTGCATGCTTCTGGAGTATGTTTACAGTGGCAGGAGGTCCTGGTGTGCCCATTTTCTCTTTCTCTCTCTCAGCTTGCAAGTAAATAAAACACACACACACACACACACACACACACACACACGCATATAATATATGTATATTATATATATTATTATATATATGTTGTATATATATAATCAGGGAAATGTCACCCATGATCAAGAAAACAGGTACAGTAATGTACCCTCAGATGGGTTGGAAGATCACATGAGGATTTCAAAACACCTATTTGAAGTATACTGAAGAATTCAGAGAGATGAGCTGGATAATCCAAGAGAGAAATGAAAACTCTGAACATAAAAACAAGTCGAAATTGACCTTCTAGAACTAAAAGATACAAGATACAACAGTCACTGGATGGGCTTAACGGAACAGCCATGAACACCTGAGAGCAAGTGAACTTGAACCAAGAAGATAAGCAATGATGTATAATAAAAAAGACAGTAGCAAGGATAAAATGAAAATTTGAATTTAGGAAATCCCAGAATTTAAGACAAAATAGAACAGGGAAAACAAATGGACAACTAGCAGAGAGATACAATATGCACACTTAAACCCAACTCCATCAATGATTACTTGACATGCAAATTCACCATGCACTTTGGTTAAAAGGCAGACAGTGTCAGACTGAATTACAAGAAGACCCAATTATGGTAACTAGAAGAAACACTAATGGGTGTGGTGGCAAAGCTTGTGGTACTAGCACTCAGGAGTTGGAAGCAGGAGGATCAAGCGTTCGAGGCCAGCCTTGACTATGTATCAAGTTCTAGGACAACCTGGACTACATGAGACCCTGACTGAACAAAATGAAACCAAAACAACAACAACAACAACAACAAAAAAAAAACAAAGAAAGAAAATATATATAAAACTCCAGGTAAGTTACAAGTAACTGATCGATAAAAGATTCCTGTTCAAACACTGATCACGAGAGCGATGGAATGGCTATACTAAAGTCATACAGTGTAGACATGAAGTCACATAGTCTTCGTAGATAAGACGCTCATAAAGATGAATCAAACCATCAAGAGACAAAACCCTTAAGTGTGTTGTATCATAGCAGCTTCAAAACACTTGCACCATATGTTGTCAGAAGAAAAGGCACAGAGAGACAAATTTGCAGTTACAGACTTCAATACTGCCCTTTCAGTAATTAGTAGAATAAGTCGGCAACAGTTTATAAGAGTGGGGTCTGAACATGCTGTCAACTACTCTAACTTAGTTAATATCGCTAGGCCAGTATGCCCTACAACTATAGAATGTACATTCTTTTAAAAGAAATTAAAAACAAAATTATTTGCAAGCATAGAGAGACAGAAAGAAGAGAGGCAGAGAGAATGAGCCCACCAAGGCCTCCAGCTGCTGCAAACAAACTCCAGCTGCATGTACTACTTTGTGCATACAACTTTACATGGGAACTGGGGAACCGAACCTCGGTCGTTAGGCTTTGCAAGCAAGCACCTTAACTGTTGAGCCATCTCTTTTTTTTTTTTTTTTTTTGAGGTAGGGTCTCACTCTGGCTCAGGCTGACCTGGAATTCACTATGTAGTCTCAGGGTGGCCTCGAACTCTCAGCCATCCTCCTACCTCTGCCTCCCGAGTGCTGGGATTAAAGGCGTGCGCCACCACGCCCGGCTCTGTTGAGCCATCTCTCCATTCCCCAGAACATACGTTCTTATTTGTTTGCTTGCCTGTTTATTTGGTTTAGACAGGTCCTTACTGTGCAGTCCAGGCTGACTGTGAACTTGTGATCCCCCTGCCTCAGCCTCCCAAGTGCTGGGATTATAGGCATATGGCCCCATGTCTGGCACATTCCTTTCAAATGCACGTGGAATATCCACCAAGATCAGCCAAAAACTAGACCATAAATAAAATCTCAATAAACTTTAAAGGACTGAGATCATACAGAATGTTTACAATTCACTCATAGAAATAAATTGGGAAAATACCAACTAAGCAAATAAAAAATACTACAAGGTAGACTTTTGATTAAAGAAGAATTCATCAGGGAAATTAGAAAACATTCTGAACTGATGAAAAATTTAGAAGAAAAACCCAACGTACTAAAATCTTTGGCTGTGTCTAACAGGGCTTGCAGGTGAATTTATGTTTTTAAATACTTATATTAGAAAATAAGATGTTGGACATGGTGGATATGGTAGTTTGAATGTGATAGTGTAAATGTATGGCTCCATAGACTTAGGAATTTTATTAAAATTGAAGTTAGGTGCTGGAGAGATGGCTTAGCAGTTAAGGTGCTTGCCTGCAAAGCTGAAGGACCCAAGTTTGATTCCCTAGTACCCACATAAAGCCAGATGCACAAGGTGGCACATGTATCTGGAGTTAGTTTGTAGTAGCTAGAGGCCCTGGCATGCCCATTCTCTCTCTCTCCTAAATGAATAAAATATAAAAAATTTAAAAATAGAAATTGAAGCCGGGCATGGTGGCACACACCTTTAATCTCAGCACTCAGGAGGCACAGGTAGGAGGATCGCTGTGAGTTTAAGGCCAGCCTGGGACTACCAGAGTGAGTTCCAGGTCAGCCTGGGCTAGAGTGAGATTCTATCCTGAAAAAAACAAGATAAAAATAAAACAAAATAGAGTTTACAACTTTAGTTCCTGGCAGGCAGATTCCTGCAGGGAGAGGGCATGTTACTGGAGGTGGATCTGATTCCAGCCCAAAGGTGTGGAGACAGCAGTTTTGAACTCTGGAAGTTCTTGCTTGCTTGCTGGTGTTGGCTTGCTGCAGTTGATCCTCTCTGCTCAGGTCTACGAAAGTGAGCAGCGTCTTCTGTCACTGGTGGAGCGTTCACTGTGCTTTGCAAGCTGGAATGGGTCCCTTCCTCCTGTACCCTGTGTCTGGTTGGGTGCTTGTCCCAGCAACGTGGGGCGGGCTGTGACAGTGGAACATGTCTGTAATCTCAAACTGAGGAAGTGGAGGTAAGAAGGATCAGAAGTTTAAGGATAGCCTCAGCTACACAGCAAGTTTGAGGCCAGCCTGGGCTACATGAGACCCTATCTCAACAAAACCAAACCAAACCACCACCATCAGTGACGACAACAAAAGGACTTGCATTCAGGAATCTGAAACAAGGGGATCTGGCATCAAGGCCAGCCGAGGCTATGGAGTGAGTTCCAGGCAAGCCTGGGCTGCGTGGCAAGACACTCTAAATATAAACAAGAAAAACAAAACCCTGCTAAAATGAATTATTTAGATTTCTACTTTTACAAGGTAGAAAGAGCAACAAATTAAACTCATACTAGGGGAAGGAGAGCAATCCAGTAAGTTTATGGAAATAAAAACCCAACAATGGGGCAATACCAAAAAAATCAAAGTTCTTTGAACATATTAATAAAGTTGATACTCTCAAACAATATTGATAAAGAATAAAAGAGAGGGGCTAGAATGATGAGTCAGCGGTTAAAGCGCTTGTGTGAAAATCCTAAGGACTTGGGTTTGGTTCGGGCTTGGTTCCCTAGTACCCCCATAAAGCCAGATGCACAAAGTGGCACCCACATGCATCTGGAGTAGCTAGAGGGCCTGGTGTGCTCATTCACACACACTCTCTCTTTCCTTCCAAATAACTAAATAAATATTTTAAAAAACAGTAACAGAGAGAAAAGCAAGTTATCAGAACAATAAAGGAACGGTGGCATCCCCACTGTCCTATGACTATTAGAAAGATAACAAGGAGGCATTATGAGCTGCAGCAGCGTTGCAGTCAGGTTCGCACTGCTGGCAGAAATCACCCAAGAGCCGCTTGTGGGGAAAAGGTTTATTTTAGCTTACAGACTCGAGGGGAAGTTCCATGATGGTAGGGTGAAATGATGGCATGAGCAGAGGGTGGACATCACCTCCTCACCAACGTCAGGTGGACAACAGGAACAGGAGAGTGTGCCAAACACTGGCAAGGGGACACTGGCTATAACACCCATAAGCCCACCTCCAACAATGCACAGCCTCCAGGAGGCATTAATTCCTAAATCCCCATCAGCTGGGAGCCTAGCATTTAGAACACCTAAGTTTGTGGGGGACACCTGAATCAAACCACTCCAGGTGGCGTAGGACTGTAACCTCAAAACGTGGGAGGTGAGGGCAGGAGACTGTCAAACATTATGAGCCAGGATGGCATGGAGTAGGACTTTAATCCCCAAGCTTGGGAGGTAGAGGCAGGAGAAGGGCAAGTTTCAGGCTTTTCTGAGCTACAGATACTGAGATGGTTTCAAAGAGCCAAGCGCTGGGCTACAGCTCAGCGGCGGAGCACTTGGCTGCAATGACAGCATGAGAGTAGCAGGAATAGAAGATGTTTCACTAGTTTGATAAGGGTCACCCATGAATTCCCAAATGTAGCATCATACTTAATGGTAAAATGTCTCCTCTCACAAAAACAAAACAAAAGAAGTTTCCCTTTAGGAACAGAACAAACAAAAACGTCTCCTCTCACATTCAGCCTTATCCCAGAGTTTCCAGCCACTCTAACAACACAATAAAAGATGTAATAATAGGGCTGGAGAGATGGCTTAGTGGTCAAGGTGCTTGCCTGCAAAGCCTAAGAACTCATGTTCAAATCTCCAGGTCCCACATAGCCAGATGCACTGTGACGTAAGTGTGCAATGCTGCACATGCACACAAGGGGCGCACACATCTGGAGTTTGCGTGCAGCAGGTTGAAGGTCCTGGTACACCTATTCTCTCTCTCTCTCTTTCTGTCTTTCCTTCTCTCTCTCTGCCTCTTCTCTCTCTCTCAAAATAAAAAATAAAAAGATGTAATAATAACACTGATAATCATAAACAGAAAGGTAAAAAGATTAGAAGGAAATATATTTTTTAAAAAGAAATACAACTTTAATTCACCAACAATCTAAAGGAATGTTCAAAAGACCTTATTAGACCTGGCCAATGAGAAGTGGCTTATGTGGAATACAAATTCAGTGTACAAAATTCAATTGTATTTTTTTTGTAAAAGAAATAATTTATTGGAAAATGAAGTAAAAGTGTTATTCACAACAACATCAAAAGCAGTACATACTTAATGGTAAGTTTAACAAAACATATGCAAGGCATGCACCCTAAAAATGTCAAAATCCATTTATGAGACAAACCAAAAAAAAAAAAAACCCTAAGTAAATATGGACATACACCGTGCATATAGATGGTAAACTCAATATTCAGTTTGTGTCAAATTTCTTAGACCCTCAATGGATCGCCAGTCAAAGTCCAACAATAGACACATAAAAAGGTTCAACATCTCCACATACAACTTGGGAATTCAGAATGCAAGTTCCAGTCGTTTTCTTTTGTGGTATTGAGGATTGAACCCAGGGCCTTGGGCAAACTAGTTCTACCTCAGAGCTACATCTCTAGCCCACAAAGTAATCTTGGAAGAGAAAAATAAAGTTGAAGAACTCATCCTACTGACTGCAAGAGCTCTTATAAATTGCAGTAACCTAGTGAGCTTGGTACCAGGATGAGAATGAGTAGATATATCAATAGAATAGTGTCCAGAAAAGGCTGAACACGGTGTCATACCCCTGTAACCCCAGTACTTGGAGGAGCCTGAGGCTGGAAGATTTTGAGTTTGAGGCCACCGTAGGCTACTTAGTGAATACCCGCCAGCAAGGGCTATATAGCAAGACCCTGTCTTTAAGAAAAACAAAAACAAAATAACAACAACAAAAATAATAACAACACATTCCCTCCCCAAAAATAACTGACTACTGCTCCCACAATGCATAAACTACAACCCCATAGGGAATATCTGCAACCCTACTGAGGAGCGCCCTCAACTGAATGGGGGCAGGGACAAAGGAAAAGAGGGTACCAACATATGATGTATCTATATGAATCATCTTGTAGTCATAATAATAGTAAACAATGACAACAACAACAACAACAAACAAGCATGAGGCCCCCCAGCAGGCTGCTGGAATTTGATTCCTCTGCAACCATGTAAACTGCTGTGCATGGCCACACATGTCTGTAATCCCAGTCCTGTAGAAATAGAGACTGGACAATCACTGGGGCTTTTGACAAAGGGTGAACTCCAGAATCAAGAAGAGACGCTCTCAAGGAAAAACTGCCAGGGGCTGATGGAGGGGGACACCTGATATTCTTCTCTGACCTCCAGGCACTTGCACAGGGCACTGCATTAGCACATACATGTGCATATACCACACACACACACACACACACACACACACACACAAACAGACACACAATATACCCCACATACTATGCACCTGCTACAACGATAACAAAAATGAAATCCAGAGTCTAGAAATAGACTCCAATTTATGAGGTTAATTGATTTTGCCAAAGGTGCTGAGGCAAACCAACGGGGAGAACAGTCTTTGGAATACTGTGCTGAGTGACTGCACATCCACTGGTGAAGAATGAACCCGAACCTGAACCTGACCTCATGGCGTCCCTAGTAGTTAATTTGAGATGAGTCATAAGTCATACCCTACAATCTGAAGAGCAGGAAAACCTCCAGATTTGAAGAAAGAGTAGGTTGATAGCTTCATGATCTTGGGAGTGAAAAATTTCTTAGAGGCAAAGAAGCCATTAATCATAAAATAAAATATTTCTATATTGGACTTCATCAAAAATTAAACACACTTGCTTGTTAAAAGACACCAGTTGGAGGCCGGGGGTGTTGCTCAGTGGCAGAGTGCTTGCTTGGCCCTGGGTCTCCTGCCCAGTACTTAAATACACAGTAAATGTAGGGCTGGAGAGATGGCACAGCAGTTAAGGTGCTTGCAAGGCCTAAGGACCCAAGTTTAATTCTTACAGTACCACGTAAAGCCAGATGCACAAGGTTGGTGCATGCGTCTGGAGTTCATTTGCTATGACTAGAGGCCCTGGCATGACCATTCTCTCTCTCTCTCTCTCTTTGCTTCTTTCTCCCTCTTTCAGACACATAAAAAATATTTTTTACAAAGTAAATATAGGGGCTGGGGAGGTTGCTTGGCGGGTACAGTGCTGGCCTGCAAACTTGAGGACTGAGCATATGAGTTCAGAACAGACCTCGTGCACCAGCAGGAAGCTGTGGCTGGCTTCTGTTATCCTGGCATGCTCACACTGGCATGGGGGGCAGACAGGCAGGAGAATTTCCTGCAAGCTCACGGTGAACAGAGCTGTGAACAACTAACAGAGGCCTTGACTCAGATGACGTGGGAGGGGAGGACCAACTCCACAGGTTGTCCTCTGACCTCCACACACACTATGCCACACACACACTGTGCCACACACACACTATGCCACACACACCAAAAAAGTAAATACATAAAAGTTAAAATAAAAAAAAGATACTAGAGAATGAATAGATTAGCCAAAGATGGAAAGTGAAGTTTTGCAGTATATATTCTTAACAAAGGATCTGTTTCAAAACCTGCGAAGAGGGCTGGAGAGATAGACGGCTTAGCAGTTAAGGCGCTTGCTTGTGAAGGCCTAAGAACCCAGGTTAGATTTCCCAATACCCACATAAGCCAGATGTGCACAAGGTGGCATATGCTTCTGGAGTTCATTTGTAGTGGCTGGAGGTCCTGGCATGTCCATTTTCTCTCTTTCTCTCTCTGTATGTGCCTCTTTCTCCTCTCTCAAACTAAATAAAATATTAAATAAAACATGCAAAGAACTATTATAGCTCAACAATAAAAAAGGAAAACAACAAAATTTGGGCAAAAGCCTAGAATAGGCACTTTTGGCAGAAGATATGCAAATACCAATGTATACATTAAAAATGGGCTCACCCTCACACATTCAAGGAAACGCGGATTAAATTCTACTCACTAGAAAGGCTTCCAAAAGTCCAACAGCCCCCTAATTTTCAGGGTGACTATGGGGGCCTTGTCCCACTCGCCTCTCTGATGTTGCTGGCAGGAGTGACCAAGGCATAACCACTGGGACATTTTCTGTGAGTTTCTTAAACAGCTAAACATGCACCTTAACTGTGACCCGGAAATTCCACTCCTGCATATTAGCCCAAGAAAATAAAAGCCAACGTCCACAAATGACTTATACAGCAATGTTGGTAGCAAAGTGTTCTGAAGCAGCTTTGAACTGGAAGCAGGCCCAACGTCCATGTGACTAGATGGACAGCTTGTGTTTCAGTCATACGATGGAATACAATCAAAGAACGGCACTGCTGATATGCCAAAGATATGATTAGAAGCCAGACACACAAGCCGTAATTCCACCTACAGTCTAGTGAATATGGAATAGTCATAGCCTGTGGAGGAGCGGAGGTCACTGATAAGGGGCACAGAGATATTTTCTAAGGAGACAAAGGTGTTTAAATGTTTTTTTTTTTTTTTTTTGGAGGTACTAGGGACTGAACTCAGGGCCTTGGCTCTACCACTGGGCTGTATTCCCAGCCTGACACCCAATGTTTTGTCTGGGGTGTAAGGTACATTAGTATGTATATTTGCCAAAACTCAAAGTGTAGCTTCAAGACCTGTGAATTTTACTATACCAATTTTACCTCTGTTAATATAAATATTATTAGGATAATCCAAAAGGCAAAAACTTAGTTTTACCAATTAGTTGGAAGTGGGGGCTTTGACATGCTAGCAAAAGTCTTCTATAGAACTTTATATTAACATCCCTGTAATCCCAGCTCTGGGGGGGGGGGTAGAAGCAGGGTTGAGAGTTCAAGGTCCACCTTGACTACATGAGACTCTGTCTCAAAAAAACCAAAAAGAGCGGGCTGGGGAGATGGCTTTGTGGTTAAGGTGGTTTCCAGCAAAGCCAAAGGATCCAGGTTCGATTCCCCAGGACCCACATAAACCAGATGTGCAAGCTGGTGCATGTGTCTGGAGCTCGTTTGCAGTGCACATTCTTTCTCTCTTTCTCCTCTCTCTTTCTCTCTGTTTGCAAATAAATAAAACTATTTAAAAAAAAGAGGAAGCATTTATATTGGGTGAATTACCATACCACCACCATGGCTGACGGAGGAAGCAGCCCTCCCCCCCCCCCCCGACCTCCAGGCTCAAGGTAGCTGCACATTGTTTGTACAAGGTTGGCTAGTGTCCTCAAAATTCACACCCACCTTGAACTGCAGCAAGTGAGTTTCTTTGGAAATAAGATTCTGCAGATGTGATTATCTAAAATGACATGATACTGGAGAAGAGTGGGCCACAGATCCAGTGACTAGTGTCATAATGAAAGCCCATGGGACACAGACACACAGAGAGCGAGGAAGTTGTACAGCAATGGAGGAAGAGATTGGACTGATACACGTGCCAAAGACTGTGGGCAACCATCAGTGTCTAGGCAAGGGCCAGTGAGCCGACCTCAATCTCTGCCAGGTTCCAAGAAGAAAGATATACTCTGACTCCTTGACTCCTGGAGAGAGAGACTCCGTTTCTGTCACTCCAAGCCACCAGGGGTGGGGTCATTAATGAGGACAGTGTGAGGAAAAGAATACACTAGTGGCTGGGCTGTCGAGGAGTGCAGACTAGTTAATTAAGTTCCTAAATTAAGCACCTGTCCGGTATACTCAGATAAATTTGAATCAGTTAATTAATGTCTACTCTGAGATTATTTTAAATATACAAAGTATCTATACATCTATGTCCTTCTTGTATACAATTTGGATAACAGGCGAATGAGTTAACTGCCCCTCGTCACTGGCTACTTCTTATGGCTGTTTTCGAATGGAATAATAAATCCTGCAGACAGAGCCCCGTCAGCACACAAGGAAGCTTTCACGGCCCCCTCTGGGACCTCTGGGACAAAGGAATGGCTGTTTTTTCAGGGAGTCACTGGGTTCCAGGATATGGATTTACTGTGATTTATTTTGCCAGTCTTGTTCAATTAGATGAAGGTTTATTAAATGCTCCATCCTGAGCATTTCAATTTAAATCTGTCGAGCTCAATCCAATCCCAGCTCAGCCCAATTCAGTGAGCACCATCGCTGGAGCAGTCTCTCGGCTGTGAGCACATCTCCTGGTTCCATCTTTATTGACTACCTCTGCCCCTTGGGTCTATAACAAAGATCCTTTTTGAAAACCTATTATGAAATATAATAAGAGGCTGGTAACAAGACCATAATAAAAAAGATTGACGGCTGGGATGAAGACAATATTTTTCGTTTCCCTATATTGCCCTTCTTTTCCTTCTCTTTCTCGTTTTCCTTCTCCTTCTTATTATTACTTTTGCTTTTTCAAGGTAGGGTCTTGCTCTAGCCCAGGCTGACCTGGAATTAACTATGCAGTCTCAGGGTGGCCTCAAACTCACGGCGATCCTCCTACCTCTGCCTCCTGAGTGCTGGGACTAAAGGTGTGCACCACCATACTCTGCCTTATTTTCATGGGCTCTAATGTCTTTACTAGATTGAGCGTCTTGGAGTTCGGGATTTGCTCCCAGGGAGAAAGGAGAGGATTTCGTCTGCTCCAGGTGGAGAATTACACAATGCTGAACACTAAGAGCAGCTCACTGTGCTGTCCTGGCTTTCGGCCTTCATTTGCTCCGTGTATTTCTCCCGACCTGGTTCCTGTGAATTCTGTCCCGATGAATCAGTCCCACTGACTGTAATACGTGGCGTCACTTTCTTCTTGTTGCTGCTACAATAGAGAAGCATTAGTGAGTGCTTACCCACATTGGAGTTAGACTGGGTCGTAGATAATACAAGTTCTGAATTATCACCTTTTAATTTATAATTTAACTTACAAAGTTTTTTGAGAGAGAGTCTCACTAGGTAACTCAGCCCAGCCTTGAGCTTTGGATCCTCCTGCCTCAGCCTCTGGACTGCTGGGATTGTATGGCACTGTATTCAGCTTTCATCTGCTTTTCTGAATTAAAAATTTATTGGAGGGGGGCTGGAGAGATGGATCTTGCCTGCAAAGCCTAATGACCCAGGTTTGATTCCCCAGTACCCACGTAAAGCCGGCTGCAGAAAGTGGCTCATGCAACTGGAGTTGGCTTGCAGTGGCGACAGGCTCTGGTGCCTCCTTACTTCCTCTCTCTGTCTGTATCTCTCTGCTTGCAAATAAATAATAAATTTTTTTTAATTATTGGGACTGGAGAGATGGCTCAGCAGTTAAGGCACTTGCCTACAAAGCCTAAGGACCCGTATTTGATTCCCCATTAGCCATGTAAGCCAAATGCACAGGGTAGTGCATGCATCTAGAGTTCATTTGCAGTGGCTGAGGCCCTGTCATGCCCATTCTCTTTTCCTCTCTATCTGCCTCTCTCTCTCCAATAAATAAATAAATATGATATTTTAACAAAATTTATTGAAGCCAGATGTGGTGGCACATGCCTTTAATCCTAGCACCTGAGAGGCCGAGGTAGGAGGATCACTGTGAGTTCAAGGCCAGTCCGAGACTGTATAATGAATTCCAGGTCAGCCTGGCTAAAGCAAAACCCTACATAAAAAAAAAGTAAATGAGAAACTTTTGGGCTGGAGAGATGGCTCAGCTGTTAAGGTGCTTGCCTAGGAAGCCTTATGACCCAGGTTTGAGTCCCCAGTACAGATGCACAAGATGGCACATGTATCTGGAGTTCGTTTGCAGTGGCTAGAAGCCCTGGCATGCCCTTTCTTTCTCTCTCTGTCTCTCTCTACCTCTGCTTGCAAATAAATAAATAAAATCTATTAAACTTTTTATGATATTTTTGTTTTGTTTATTCAAAAAAATTGTAAATGATTTTCATTAAGAAATATCTAGTTTGAGGAATGCATGTTTAAGTAACACTGACTAAAATCACCAAAATAATAGTGAAGTGCTACGAGAACCCTTCTTTCTTTCCCTTCTCCCTCCCTTTCTTCCTCCCTTCTTCCTTTCTCCCTTCCTCCCTGCCTCCTTCTCTCTCTCCCCCTCTCCCTACTTCCCTGTTACCCATCTTGTTTCCTTCCTTCCTTCTTCCCTCCCTCCCTCCCTCCCTCCCTCCCTCCCTTCCTTTCTTCCTTCCTTTCTTCTTTCTTTCTTTCCTTCCTTCCTTCCTTCCTTCCTTCCTTCCTTCCTTCCTTCCCTCCCTTCCTCCCTCCCTCCCTTCCTTTCTTCCTTCCTTCCTTCCCTCCCTTCCTCCCTCCCTCCTTCCTTCTTTTCTTCCTTCCTTCCTCTTTCCTTTCCTTGTTCTCTTCCTCCTGCCCTCCCTTTCTAAGTTGAATCCTAGTATGGTGCCTCTGGACCATGAAGGAGGCAGGGATTACTGGGGGCCATTGTGGAGGCTACCTTCCATGTCAGGGTCCCACCATGTGCTGCTACATGATTAATCTCTCTTTGCAGGCCACATATCCTTATTTTGACTGTTCCATATGGGAAGGTTTCATATGACTTTCCTTTCTCTCCTTTTCAAGTCAGTATTTACTTAGACTCTTGTCCTCAGACAGAGGTGTAAACTCCCGTTCTGTTGTGACCCATGGTTTTACTGTTGCTTTTGAGCTGGACACTGGATATAATCTCATGAACTTTCTTAATTTTTTTAAAAATTATTTATTTATTTGGCTTTTCAAGGTAGGGTCTCACTCTAGGCCAGGCTGATCTGGAATTCACTATATAGTCTCAGGGTAGCCTTAAACTCATGGCAATCCTCCTACCTCTGCCTCCCAAGTGCTGGATTAAAGATGTGTGCCATCACACCTGGCAAATTTATTTATTTATTAATTTGAGAGAGAGAGAAAGAGGCAGATAGTGAAAGAGAATGGGCACACCAGGGCCTCCGGCTGCTTCAAACAAACTCCAAACACACGCATCATCTGTGTATCTGATTTACGTGGGTCCTGGGGAATTGAATCTGGGTCCTTTGGCTTTGCAGGCAAACACCTTAACTGCTAAGCCATCTCTCAGCCCCCATAAGCTTTTTCATAAAAGAGCTCAGGTTATAATCTAAGGTGTGCCAACTAAAACTCCTATGTTTTTCCACATGGGAAACATTTCCTGTCATGCCTCTCTTATACATTTGTAGATGATCTGTCATCTTCTTAAAGTTTCATTTGCTTGATCTGATCTATATGTCTAAAAATTTTTTTTAAATATTTTATTTTTATTTGAGAGAGAGATACAGAAATAGGCAGGGGGAGAGAGAGATTGAGAGACAGAGAGTGAGAGAGAATGGGCATGCCAGGGCCTCCAGCCACTGCAAATGAACTCCAGATGTGTGCGCCTCCTTGTGCATCTGGCTTACGTGGGTCCTGGGGAGTTGAACCTGGGTCTTTTGGCTTTGCAGGCAAGCACCTTAACTGCTAAGCTATCTCTCCAGCCCCCTCTTTTTTTTTTTGAGGTAAGGTCTACTCTAGCTCAGGCTGACCTGGGTTTCACTATGTAGTCTCAGGATGGCCTCGAACTCATGGTGATCCTCCTACCTCTGCCTCCCGAGTGCTGGGTTTAAAGGTGTGCCCCACCACGCCCTGGCTCTACATGTCTAAAATTTTTGAATCTCAGTTCTGTGATCTGTAGTACTAGCTGTCTCTTGCAGAATGACTTTTGATAGCCCCTTCTTCATCTGTGTCACCAGGGAGACTATAACTAAAATGAGAGACCTGAAGCCTGCCACCTGAGACAATCACAGATCACAGCTCTCTTTGACTAGCAAATGTGGAAGTGGGCAGTTGGTCTCACTGGTTATGCCATCTTTCTGCTCACAAGTTACTGTCTGACCTAGAAATAGCCTTGGGAAATCCAGAAACCATCTTGTCAGCTACTGTGGGATAACTACCATAAGGCCCGCAGCCACCGCATTCTTCTGACTTCCCACCCAAACACCCTGGCCTGCTCTCAAGTAAATCTCGTTAACTTAAACCTTAAACTTGGGCTGGAGAGATAGCTTAGGGGTTAAAGCACTTGCCTGCAAAGGCTAAGAACCCAGGTATGGATCCCCAGTACTCACATGGATGTACAAGGTGGCACATGCATCTGGAGTTTGTTGGAAGTGGCTGAAGGGCCTAGCCTGTCCGTCCTCTCTCTATCTGCTTCTTCCTCTGTCGTTCTCTCTCTCTCTCAAATAAATAAACAATTATTTTAAAAAAAAAACCCTTAAACTTTAAGGAAATTTCCTTTCAGGGAGACAACATCACAGAATACATGATGGTCACATTCTTTTGCAAGCCCTTAGGGCCTTGCTTGATAATCAGTTATGCAACTGCTTGTTATGTTATTCGTATCCTGCACTCAATCTGTTTTGAAAACTGGGATGAAATATGTTCCTTTGTGCTATTATATTACTGCTCTTCTTTTCCCAACTTCCCCATTCTCCTCAGAAATTTCAAACATCAGTTGTTCGTAGACCTAGTGCTAGATCCCCATTGCACCGGATGCACTTTGTCAGAGGCTGGAGAGATCTTAACTCACTCACTCCTGAGCTGGGTGGGGTCCCTGTCTTGCTCTGACCTAGGACCCTTCAGACTATCCCATTGACTATCCCCAACCTCCTATCTCCTACTCCCATCCCCAGCATCCTGTCCCCCACTCCCTATCCCTCGTCTCATCTCCTATCCTCCACCTTCTACCACCTTCCACAAATCTCCTATCACCCATTCCCTATCCTCCATTCCAATCCCACATCCCTGATTCCCCATGTCATATCCCCATCCCTAATTCCCCATCTCCTATCTCCAATCACCTATCCCCTATTTCCCACACTCTATTTCCAATCCTCCATCTCCCGTTCTCTACCAGCTATCTCCCGTTTCCTGTCCCTCTTTCATCCCCTGTGTCTTGTCTCCTATTCCTAATCTCTTATTCCTCACTTCCTATCTCCTACCCACTATCTCTCATCCTCTATGCCCCATATCCTACCCCCTATTCTCTGTCTCCAAGTCTCAATCTCGGATCTTCTCTCTCCCATCTCCTATCCCCTATCATCTCCTATCCCCAACCTCCTATCCTGACCTCCTAGCTCTGCCTCTTATCCCCAATCTCCTACTCTTCATATCCTATCCTCCTCTTACTGCGTGTTCTGCTACCTCCAGTTTGAGATCCCTGCCATTGCTGTACTAAACAGAAATAAAATAGTCCCTGAGCAGTTCTGGTGTCTCCCTGTGACTCAGTAACCTCACAGTCTGCATGAAGTAGTAGATTAATTCCATGTTTGTTTCCACTTTCTTTGCTTTTTGAGAAGCAGCCCTCTTGCTCTAGCTCTGTGACACTGTCCCTTCCAGCTCTGACATTGACTCCCAGGGTGCCTCTCTGTCTGCATGCTTGTCCCGGTGTCCCTGAGTGTCCTCAGAGTGAGGCCCGAATGCCTCACTGTGTGTCACTGAGTGTCCAGTGAATATTCCTATATGGACTTCTAGAAGGTGACTGACAGCTCATTAGAATCGGTTTGCCTCCTGCTTTGGGGACTCCGGAGACCTTTGAGAAAGGACGGGCCTGGACAATCCTCCTTGAGCCTCGTGTGCTGACTGCTTCCCTAGGAGAGAGGGAGCAGGACCAAATATCTGTACTTTTCTTTTTTGTTTATCTTATTTTTTATTGACAGTTTCCATACTTACAGACAATAAACCACAATTCCTGCCCCTCCCCTACTTTCCCCTTCACAACTCCACTCTCCATCATATCCACCCCCTTTCTGTTAGTCTCTCTTTTATTTTGATGTCATCATCTTTTCCTCCTAGTATGAGGTTCTTGTGAAGGTATTGCTAGGCACTGCAAGATCATGGATATTGAGGCCAATTTCTGCCTGGACGATTGCTTGTCAGCAGCTTTGGCTTTTACATTCTTTCCACCATCTCTTCCACAATGGACTCTGAGCCTTGGAAGGTGTCACGGAGATGTTTCAGTGCTGAGCACTCCTCTGTCACATCTTCTTAACATTGTAGTGCATTTTGGGTCATCCCAGTCATCATCATCTGAAATGAGAAGCTTCTTTAACCAAAAGTGAGAGTAGCATTAATATATGGGTATGAGCATTAAGTAAAGTGCTTACAGGGCAGTTTGGTTGGCATAATATATTCATTTAGTCAGACAAGAGCAGACATTACACTCCTAAGGCTCATGACCTCCCCCACCATAAGCTTTTGATTGGGTTTTCAGTACCAGGCATATATTCCCTCCCATAGAGCAGGTCTCTAGCCCAATTAGAGAGCAGTTGGTTTTCCCCATAACAGACATACCACTACTGCACCTGTTGGCTCATTTGGCCTGTCTGGCCAAACTTGAAGCTTTCAGTGTCCTTTGTTTTCACCGCTGATGGCTTCTGTCTCCCATAGGGCTGCATGCAGTGTGGCCTTTTCCAGCTTTCTGTCAGCTGGTCTACAGGGAGGAGGCTTTCAGCTCAGTCCCAATTTAATTTCTCCATAATTTTAAAAATTTTATCCATACTTTATTTATGAGAGAGAGAGAGAGAGAGAGAGAGACAGACAGACAGACAGACAGAATGGGTGCACTAGGGCCTCCAGCCACTGCAAACGAATTCCAGATGCCTGTGCCACCTTGTGCATATGGCTTATGTGGGCTCTGGGGAGTCAAACCTGGGTCCTTAGGTTTTGCAGGCAAGCACCTTAACAGCTAAGCCCCAGTATATTTTTCTTTATTGACTTTTCCTTTGGCAACCAAGAAGTGGAAGGCCCACCATTGGCCCACTGTATTGTTCCCCTCCTCCCTTTTGTTTTATGAGTCAGTCAACACATATTGGCCCTGGATCCATTGAAAGCCAGGCCTGAGCAGATCACACGAGCTTTCCCTCAATCCAGATGTGGCGTGTGTGCTGGTAATGGTGATAGCTTCTACTTGTCAGGTCAGGGGAGTTTTCAGCTCTCATCCGCCTAGGTTTGCAGATTGGGTCTGACTGAAGGGGCTTGGCAGAATCCTCACCTTAAAATGAGAATTTAAGGAAGCGTGTGCCATTGCTTCATTTACTCGTCTTCTGTGTGTCGTGTTGTCTTGTTGGTGATATGAGCTGGGTCCCTGTGTGTGACTGTGCACCTTGGACATTGTCCACTGCATGGGGACACAGGTGTGATGGACATCGTGGGTAAGGGCCAGCAGAGGAAGATTCCTGGGCTCCAACAGAGGGATGCTCTAGGGGAAAGACTCGCTCTAGGAAGAGTCTTTGGGACAAGCCTGCTCCACAGATAATCTGTCTCTGTGGCTGCTGGCCACCGTTCTTGCATGTTCCAAGTGCTGGCTGTGATGTGAGTGTGTTCTGGGCTCAGCGATACCTGGAAGATGGACAGGGAAGCTGTTGGCTGATGACAGAGGTGGAGGAGTCAGCCACATGCCGGTAGGGCTCCCTGGACGTGCTGGGGTGCTCTGAGTGAGTGGGGACTTGACTGTGGGTGCTCTGCCTCCCTTTCCTCTCCCGATAGGGTCATTCTGGGTCCGTCTTCACCTCCCCAGTGCTCTGCACACACTGCCTGGCACATAGTAGGTGGCCAGAATCATCTAGTCGACTAGTTGAAGGTATAAATAAGGGAAGGAAAAGAATAGCCTGGCCAGTGCTTCCCTTTTGAGGGCTAAGAACTTGCCTCTTGATCTCGGTCATATAATACCTGCCAAGCCTGGGGTGGGGGGGGCAGTGCTCTGTATGTGGGTAACCACATGGGGACACTGGCCAGAGAGGTAATGGCCTGCCTGCTGCGTCCCTGGGCACATGTGGCTGCGGCGGCCCTTACCGGGACATCTGGGAAGCCTCTGTGACCTGTGGCGATTGGAAGTAAATTCAGTGCATTGTGCTTTCCTTTCTGTAAGCTGGGGAAAGTGACGCTGGCGGAGAGTTTCCCAGGGTCCCTGGCTCCGGCCCCTCCCTTCACTGATTCCATTCTCCGATCCAGCGATAGCCCCAGCATTGCTGATATTTGAAGAGTTTGGTGAAATGCTGGGGACATGAGCCAGTGACTAGTGGCCGCTTGTCCAGACAAGGCTTGTGACAATGGTTGACACTCAGCACCTGTCTCTCCTCCCAGCTTTCCGGAGTGCTGAACTCCCTCTGAGGCTAGTGCTGCTGTTGGAGTCAGGTTCACATTGCTGGCAGAAATCACCCGACCGAGAGCAGCTTTTGGGAAGAAAAGGGTTTATTTTGGCTTACAGACTCGAGGGGAAGCTCCATCGTGGCAAGGGAAAATAATGGTATGAGCAGAGGGTGGACATCACCCTCTGGCCAACATCAGGTAGACAACAGGAACAGGAGAGTGTGCCAAACCCTGGCAAGGGGAAACTGGCCATAACCGCCCCCAACAACACACTGCCTCCAGGAGGCTTTAATTTCCAATTGCCATCAGCTGGGGAGACTAGCATTCAGAATACCTATGTTTATGGGGGACACCTGAATCAAACCACCACAGGTGCTAACACTTCACCAGCATGAGCTGGATGCTGTGCGAACAGGAGCGGGGACAATTGAGACCCTCTGCAGGAAGAGGTGAGTGAGGAATGTGGCCTGGTCTTGGTGCGTTCTTTTTCCTTGCAAATAAAATGAAGTGATCTTGTGTGCTGTCTTTGGGGGTGCTATTAAACAAAGTGGTCAGGAAACAGAGTTCCTATTGACTATTCTCCACAAACGGGAAATAGGTTTAGAGAGAGAGAGAGAGAGAGAGAGAGAGAGGCAGAGAGAGAGAATTCGTGCACCAGGGCCTCAGCCACTGCAATCAAACTCCAGATGCTTGCACCACCTAGTGGGCATGTGCAACCTTGCACTTGCCTCACCTTTGTGTGTCTGGCTTACGTGGATCTGGAGAGTAGAACATGGGTCCTTACGCTTTTACAGGCAAGCACCTTAACTGCTAAGCCATCTCTCTACCCCCAGAAAGGAACCATTGATGTGAAAACAGTAGTGACTTCTATGCCATGGAGGTCTCAGTATTATAAAGAGTTCTCATGGTCATTTCCTCCTGGGATTCTCATAGCAGCTTGGTGGTATGAGCCTGACAGATTCTAGCACCTTTGTTTCACAGCTCAAGACACTGACACTCAGTGGTCACTCTGCCACTTTACTTAATGCCCTTCAAAGCTAGCTCTTCTGACCTTGGCTGAAACATGGCTCTTGGCTACTGGTCCCTGCTTTGCTTCTCAATGACCAAACACAAGCACCAAAATCACTTTCAAAATAACTGTGCACTTGGTCTTGTCTCTCACCTCGAAAATTGGTCTTTCCTCAACCTCCACAAGAGGAATGGCTTCAGTTGCAGTATTGTTTCATGTTTGTTTCCTGCTTATTGCCTCATCCTGCTCACTTGGCCAGTCTGTCTTTCTTTCTTTCTTTCTTTCTTTCTTTCTTTCTTTCTTTCTTTCTTTCGAGGTAGAGTCCCACTCTAGCCCAGGCTGACCTGGAATTCACTATGTAGTCTCAGGGTGGCCTTGAACTCACAGCGAACTCACTACCTCTGCCTCCCTGGTGCTAGGACTAAAAGCATGTGCCACCACACCCAGCCTTGGCCAGTCTTTCTTGAACAGTGAGTTCTCCCAGGGCAAACACTGAGTTAGTGCATCTCATTATACAGCACTAATGAAGGGCCGCATCATAGTTACACACCTCTGTACTTCGGTTTAAATCATGTCTGTGCCTGAAACATCTATGCAGTGGTGCATGAAAGGTTGCTAGCGTTGTAGGAATTCACATTCTCTGAAGGCTGGTGAGCGGATCCCCAGAGACCTGGCTGGGGAGGTGTGATGACTGGTACTATTTGAATCCTGTTGCTTTATTGTTGAAGCTTTGAGGACTCTTCTTAGCAAGATATTTGAAAGGAATCTATGCCTGCAGTTGGTTCATGTCACAACACACATGCCCTCTTGAAAGGAAAGTTTGTCTTGTAGATAAAGATTGAGCTAGGACCAACCCAAACACCAAACCACCGCTGCTTTCTCAAAACTCAAGTATAAACAGAGAACAAAACAGGAAACAGTGGTTTGTTAAAAAGGTAGACATGCTCGCAGCGGCCCTGGGAAGTGCACTTACCCTGGAGAAGGCAGGTTGAGAGACTGGGAGGTCGCTGGCTGCGGTCCCCTGCTGCCACTTTTGGTTGTTTCTCTCTGCTTGGATGTATGGAGGCAGCTTCTCTCACCACTGATAGAGCCCCCCTCCTCCCCCTGGGTCCCCCCAGAACTGTAAGCGTGAGATAAACCCCTTTCTCCCATAAGCTGTGTCTGATTGGAAGCTCGTCTCAGCAGCGTGACGCTTTGCTGGGAGGTGGAGACAGGAAGACCCTTGGAGCTTGCTGGCCAGCTAGTCTAGCCTACTCTGTGAGCTCCAGCCCAATGAGAGAGCTGGGTGGCATTTCTGAGGACAGTACCCACCACAGGTTGTCCTCTGGTCTCCACCTGCATGGACACACACATGTGCCTGCCAGCCACACACACACACACACACACACACATGAGCACTTGCACCCACATGGACACGTATGTGTATGCACGTATACACACGTAATAACTAAGGAAGAAACTTTCTGTTGGAGGAGTAGCTTTTCCAGGTAGAACTGTGGGAACTGAGCCCCTGGAAAGCCGGCTCCCTGGGGAACATGAGTCTGATGGTGGCTTCTTCTCATCTAGCTGAGGGTGACGATTCACATGGCAGAGAGACACTGATGTCTGTGGGAGAGAAGAGATTGAGCTCTTTGAAAAGCTGAGCCTGCCGGGCGTGGTGGCGCACGCCTTCAATTCCAGCACTCGGGAGGCAGAGGTAAGAGGATCGCCATGAGTTCGAGGCCACCCTGAGATTACATAGTGAATTCCAGGTCAGCCTCAGCTAGAGTGAGACCCTACCTCAAAAAAAAAAAAAAAAAAGAAAAGAAAAGAAAAGAAAAGAAAGACTGAGCCAATGTGAAGGAATGTCCTTAGACAAACCTCTGAGCAGGATCCCAGATTAAAGACTTCTGAGACCTATTGTGACTCAGTTCTTATCTTGAACATATCCACCCTTGGGTCAGGTGAGAAGCGATCATGTGAACCTCAGAGGTGAGCTAGGATGAGGAGATGGGGTACTCCAAAGGACTGTACACAGAGAGCCTCCAGCTTTGATGGCCCCCAAGGCCTGGAGCACAAGGGATTCCAGGGGACTACCAGGGACCCTCGGCTGCAAACATCTGGAGAGGGAGATGTGAGAGGAGCCGTTGGGCCAGCTTCCAGCTCTGTCCAGGGGTTGTTTTGTGAGAGTCCCCTCAAAATCTCAGTTCTCTCATTCTTTTTTTTTTTTTTCGAGGTAAGGTCTCACTCTAGCCCAGGCTGACCTGGAATTCACTATGGAGTCTCAGGGTGGCCTCGAACTCACGGCGATCCTCCTACCTATGCCTCCCGAGTGCTGGGATTAAATGCGTGCGCCACCACGCCCGGCTCTTTAATTCTTTTTAAAATTTTATATTATTTGAGAGAGAGTGAAAGAAGTACACATATATAGAGAGAATGGATGCACGAGGGCCTCCAGCCATTGCAAATGAACTCTAGACGCTTGTACCACCTTGTGCATGTGGTTTATGTGGGTCCTGGGGAATCGAACCTGAGTCCTTAGGCTTTGCAGGGAAGTGCCTTAACTGCTAAGCCATCTCTTCGGCCCTAGGTCCTCTTTTTCTGTGAGTATTTCGGGCTTGTCAGTCTTACTCATGAGATACAAGTTGCCTCAGAACTGTTCTTCTCCTGGGTCATGTGTGAATATCTCTTCTTCCCACCACATGTTTAGCTACCAAGTCTGCAGGGGTGCACAAGGGATCTGCTCCAACAGGCACCCCAGAGACCTCTCACGTTTCCACATACGACATTTAGGCTGGGCTTGACTGCAGCAGCCTTATTGCCAGAAGAGGTTACCTGTGATGGGACAGTCAGAAATCAAAACCTGTGCAGTTAGTAAGAGTAGGGTTTGTCATGGGAGCTCAGCCAAGGGTCATTTCACCAGCAGCCAGCAGTAAGCCTGACCTGCTAGCAATGCCTGCTGACGCAGGTGTGGTCTGGTGAGCGGAATCACCGGGGTCTGTGAGAAAGCACTCAGGATGAATGTAACACCTACATGGTGCCTATTGATTTGCAATCCTGTCAAGGTTCGGAGCACCCAGCCCCACCCACCTCCGCTCCAGTCCTGCTGGCCCCGCGCACACAACAGCTGCGGATGTCGGGGCCGCTCACTCACTCATTTAGGTGGTTGCTTTTACTCTTTGAATACATGTCACATTCGAAGTTAGAAAACAGTGCCGAGAGAAGTTCCTTTCTCTCCCTACGTCTGGGACCCCCCTAGTTACATACCTTATCCCAGCAAGAGACAACTGCTATCACAATTGTTAACATTTTAAGAACACTTCCAGAGACGTTTTATATGTGTGTCAGTATATACAGTAATCTCCCCTTTCTCCACGAGGGACTTATTTCAGGACTCCCAATGGATAACTGAATCCAGACAGTACTATACACATACTATGTTTTCTCTTATGTCCATACCTGTGATAGCTTATAAATTAGGCATGACAAGATTTTAGCAATCATAACTAATAATAAAATATGATGCTAACAATTACATAATGTAATAAAAAATTACATGATTGTGGTCTCTCTCTCAAAAATCTAATTCCCCATTGCATTATAGCAATATTTTCAGACCATGGTTAACCATAAGAAATTAAAATGCCCCAGAAAGCAAAATTACAGCTAAGCGAAGGCCTACAATAGGCACGCATGGGTGTATATGCATTCAAATATGGGCGTCTTCCTTTTACATCATATGACAGCATGCCTTCCGTAGCACTAGGTAAATTTCAACATTTGCTTTGAAGGTAATTCCCAATCCTTTCTCTTACGCATGAGTCTGCTGACCACATCAATGACAGAAAACACTGATCTTCTCACTCAGCGAGGTCCCCTCCTCTCCAGACTCACAGACTCGCCTGCAGGCATGCTCCAGCTTTAGCCAGAGGTAGGCAGACTCCATCCTTTGAAAGAGCAGGAAAGACGGGACATTCCCGAAGGAGCCTCTCTTGCAAGGTTCTGTTCTGCTATGCCATTAAGAACCTGTCTAAAGGCAGACAGATGGTGTTTTCCCCATACATATCTGCTGGGCAAATCTCTTTTAATTGAAAGTACTGTGGGGATGGAGAAATGGCCCAGCCGTTAAAGGTGCTTGCATGCAAAACCTCTTTCTTGATTATTATGTGGGAAAACCAGTGCTAACCAATCCTCTCTGCTCCAAGGTCAATTCCTATTTTGCCAGGACAAGTTGGTTTAGTCAGTTTCTTCGTGTTTACCTTTCTCTGTTTAGACACACAGACACAAATGCATGTCAGTGCCTAACAGAACAAAATAAATATGCAGAAGTTCTCCAATATTTAATCAAATCAACTAAGACAACTGACACTTCACTCTGTTCGCCCTTCAATTATATTAAATAATTGTAATTATAGCTTGGGAGAACTTCTAGAAAAGTTCTTTTCCTAATTTTCAATTTGTTTCTTTATTTAATTTCTAAGACTTCTGAGTATCAACATTCTTGCTTTTACAATCAATGTATTTCAGTTGACTATGGTACTATTATTATCAATTCACAGATTATTATTTCTGCATGTGTTCATGTGTGTTTATATATGCATGGTTGTGTGTGCGTGCACGATGTCAGGTGTCCTCCTCAGCTGCCCTCCGCCTTTTTCTTTGAGACACAATCTCTCATTGAATTAATTAATTATAGCTTGTAGTATGTCCCCTCCCCCATCCCCACTTCTCTGGGGGCTCTCCTCAGTAGGGACATTGGTATTCACTGTGTGGTAATTAGGGCCTCTGTCTCTGGGGGGAGCCATGTCTCAGGTGTTTCTACCCCCCCCCCCCCGGGGCTCTTACACTCTACCAGCACCCCCTGGTCAGCAACGGTCCTTGAGCCTTAGCAGGTGTTGGCTTCTCCATAGACTCTGTATTGTGTTTTGGCTCACCACAGTATTCGTTGCTGTTTTCCTGGACGTGGATGTCAGGCTAGTATTGAAAGCAATATTCGTGTCCCTCCTTCCTCCGCAGTTTCTTCTGAACCCCAGTAAATGTGGTGGAGGTGGCACGTCTTGTTATGAGCATGCACCTGTCCTTTCTTGTGTTGGTGGATCTTGGATCTCCCTGGTGTTCTGTAAGACAAAACAGATTCTCCGACTAAGGATGAGAGCAGTTTTGATTAAAGGGGTTATGCCTAGGAGCTTGAGAGACATTTTGATGCAGCTATCCACTTGACTTGTACAGGGGACCCTGGGACTTCTCTGTGGGCAATGTGATTTTCCTGACCATGCGGTGCTGACTTGCTTCTCAGTACCGGTTATGAGTTCTCTCCAAGCAGGCCTCATGTCCGATCAGAGGGCAGTAGGTTACCCACAAAGGCTGTATGCCACTGTTGTACTAGTGTGGACTTTTTGTCCAGCAGGTGGGTTGCCTGGCTTTCAGGGTCTCCTGTTTGTTCATGCTATTGGTGACCATTTTCTCCCTGTAGCTCTCATAGAGCTTTCCAGCACCATGAGGGTTTGCAGTCTCGCTGAGTTTAGAGCTCATGATTTGCAAGACTAGTTAGCCAGCAAGCCCCAGGAATTCCCTGTCTCTGCCTCCCCAGCTCTAGGATTATAGGCGTGAATCACCATGCCAGGCATTTAATGTGGGTGCTGGGGATCCAAAGCCAGGTCCTCACGGTTGCCACGATGAGCCATCTCTCCAGCCCCTCAACCCATCAATTATTACAACTTGGCTCTGTCCTCTTAGAACCACTCTGAAAGCCTTAGAATCATCCTCGTTCTGGTAATAATAAGCTACTTGAGGGATGGAGGGATGACTCAGCACTTAAGATGCTTACCTGCAAATCCTAACCACCGGGGTTTGATACCCCAGTACACACGTAAAGCCAGATGCACAAAGTAACACATTCATCTGGTCTTAATTTGCAGCAGCTAGAGACCCTGGCATGCCCATTCTCTCCCTCTTTCTCTTTTATTCTCTCACTCATGAAAATAGATGAATAAATAAAACGATATTTCAAAGCCAGGTGTAATGGCACATGCTCTTAATCCAAGCACTCAGGATGTTGAGGTAGGAGAAGGATCCACGTGAATTTGAGGCCACCCTGGACTATAGAGTGAGTTCCAGGTCAGCCTGGTCTAGAGTGAGACCCTGCCTCAACAAAGCCAACAACAAAAACAAAAAGGATATTTCAAGCTAATTCTGACCCTTCTTTTCTCCCAAGTTATAAAATCTTCTATCTCTGATGAGGCCTGTTTTTCTTAACTTTTTTTTATTGACAACTCCATAGTTATAGACAATAAATCATGATAATTCCCATCTTTCCCCCACTTTCTCCTTTACAGAATTGCACTATCCATCATATCCCCTCCCCCTCTCAAATAGTCTCTCTTTATTTATTTATTTTATTTTTAAAAATTTTTTTATTTATTTGAGAGCGACAGACAGAGAAAGAGGCAGAGATAGAGAGAGAGAATGGGTGCGCCAGGGCCTCCAGCCACTGCAAACGAACTCCAGACGCGTGCGCCCCTTTGTGCATCTGGCTAACGTGGGTCCTGGGGAATCAAGCCTCGAACTGGGGTCCTTAGGCTTCACAGGCAAGCGCTTAACTGCTAAGCCATCTCTCCAGCCCCCTCTCTTTTATTTTGATATCATCATTTTCCCTCCTATTTTGAAGGTCTTGTGTAGGCACTGTGAGGTCATGGATATTGAGGTCAACTTATGTCTTGAAGATTACATTGTAAGCAGTCCTCCCCTTCCTTTGGCTCTTATATTCTTTGCACCACATCTTCCACAATGGACCCTGAGCCTTGAGGTATGAGAGAGACATCTCAGTGCGGAACACTCCTCTGTCATTTCTTCTTAGTGCTATGGTGCCTTTTGGGTCATTCCAGAGGTCACCACCATCTGAAAAGAGAAGCTTCTCTAACCAAAAATGAGAGTAGCATTAATATATGGGTATGAATGCTAAGTAAAATGCTTACAGGGCAGTTTGGTGAGCATAATATATGCATTTAGCCAGAAAACAGCAGGTGTTATACGCCTAGGAATCATTACCTCCCCCACCATAAGCTTTTGACTAGGTTTTCAGTACTAGGCATGGGATTCTAGTCCAATTAGAGGGCAGTTGGCTTTTTCCATAACAGACATGGCACTATTGCACCCATTGGCTCATTTGGCCTAGCTGGCCAAACTTGAGGCTTGCAGTGTCCACTGTTGTTTATCTCCACTGATGACTCCTCTGTTCTGTAGGGCTGTACTGATGACTCTCTCCTGTGGGCAGCATAACTTTTTCCAGCTTTCTGTCAGCTGGTCTACATGGAGGAGGTTTTCAGTTCAGCTCGATTTCTCAGTGATCTTGCAGCCCAAGCATGTGGAGTCTTCAGCAATAGGTTCTTACCATCTATTCCTGGTGGGAAACCAAGAGCCTCAGAAATGGCCTGTAATGTTTTGGGGGCATCAGTGACTTCCCTGGCCAACAACTCACTGGAAGGTGTCTCATCCCTGGCACTGAAATTTTCTAGTAACAATCTATGACTTCTGCATATGCCATTATCCAAAAAAGTAGGTTTCCATATGGCTTATTCATAACATCTTAATTTTTTTAAAGGTTCTTTCAAGGTAGGGTCTCACTCTAGCCTAGGCTGGCCTGGAATTCACTATGTAGTCTCAGGGTAGCCTCGAACTCATGGAAATCTTCCTACCTCTGCCTCCCAAGTGCTGGGATTAAAGATGTGTGCCACCACACCCAGCTTATAACATCTTAAATTTTGATTAGCCCTCCCCGCCACCCTTCCTTTACTCAGTCTCTTCCCCTGACCTCACTTAGGCCTTTCCACTCCCAGTAATCTGTTCTTCTGCATATATATACAGTACCATTTCCTTAAGTCCTCCTCTCTCCTCACTGGCCTCTGCTATTGATTTTTATTCCAACTCACATGTAAGTCTAAACATTTGTAGTTAGGATCCATATTAAGATAGAACATGTGGCATTTGGCTTTCTGGGCCCACTTAGTATAATCCTTTCCAAACCCATCCATTTCCCTGAAAATTTGATAATTTCATTTTTCTTTACTGCTGAGTAGAACTCCATTGTATAAATGTATACATCTTCATTATCCATTCATCATTTGCGGGACATCTAGGCTGGTTCCATTTCCTAGCTATTGTGAATAGAGTGGCAATAAACATGGTTGTGCAAGTATCTCTAAGGTAGTGAGAAAAGTCCTTAGGATATATGCCTAGGGGTGGTATAGCTGGGTCATATGGTCTCTACTTATAGCTGTCTCAGGATCCTCCACACTGATTTCCACAATGACTGTACACGTTAACATTCCTACCAACAGTGTAGAAGGGTTCCTTTTTTCCCCACGTCCTCACCAGCATTTATTGTCATTTGTTTTCTTGATGATAGCCATTCTGACAGGAGTGAGATGAAATCTCAAAGTAGTTTTAATGTGCGTTTCCCTGATAGTTAAGGATATAGAACTTTTTTTAGAAGTTTATTTGCCATCTGTATTTCTTCTTTTGAGAACTCTCTATTTTGTTCCATAGCCAATTTTTAATTGGGTTGTTGGATTTCTTATTGTTCTGTTTTTTGCAGTTCTTTGTATATTCTGGTTATTTATCCTCTGTCAGATGTATAGCTGGCAAAGATTTTCTCCCACTCTGCAGGTTGTCTCTTTGCTCTATTCACAGTGTCCTTTGCTGTACAAAAGCTTTAATTTCATGTGATCCTAGTGGTTGATTAGTGGTTTTATTTCCTGAGCAATTGGGGTTATATTCAGAAAGTCATTGCTTATGCCAATATGTTGAAGGGTTTTCCTACCTTTCCTCTAGCAGTTTCAGCATTTCCGGTCTGATGTTAAGGTCTTTGATACATTTGCACTTGATTTTTATGCATGGAAAGAGATAAGGATCTATTTTCATCTTTCTACATATAGATACCCAGTTTCCCCAGCGCCGTTTGTTAAAGAGGCTGTCTTTCCTCCAATGAATACTGTTGGCATTTTTGTAAAAAAATCAGATGGCTGTAGCTTATTGAACTTATATCTGCGTCCTCTCTTCTGTTCCATTGGTCTATGTGTCTGTTTTTGTGCTAGCACCATGCTATTTTTGTTACTGCCATTCTGTAATATAGCTTAACTTCAGGTATGGTGATACCACTAGCCTTATTTTTGTTGCTCAAAATTGTTTTGGATATTAGAGGTTTTTTTGTGTTTCCAAATGAATTTTAGGATTGTTTTTTTCTTTATCTGTGAAGAATGACTGGAATTTTGATGAGGATTGCAGTAAACATATAGATTGCTTTAGGTAAGACTGACATTTTCACAACATTGATTCTTCCAACCAAGAACATGAGATGTCTTTTCATTTCCTAGTGTCTTCTGAAATTTCTCTCGAGTATTTTAAAGGTTTTTTTTCTTAACTTTATTTTATTTTGTGTGTGTTTGTGTGTGTGTGTGTGTGTGTGTGTGTGTGAGAGAGAGAGAGAGAGAGAGAGAGAGAGAGGGACGGAGGGAGGGAGGGAGGGAGAGAGAATGGGTGTTCCTTCAGCTGCGGCAAAGGAACTTCAGATGCATATGCCACCATATGCATTTGGCTTATGTGGGTCCTGAGAAATCGAACATGGGTCCCTTAGCTTTGCAGGCAAATGCCTTAACCACTAAGCCATCTCTCCAGCTGCCTGCCCCCACTTCTAGTATTTCTGATTGGTTTTCCTTCATTAGTTCTATTTCCTTATTCATGTCTTATATTGAACTCCGTATTTCATTAAGTTGGTTTCCTGTGTTCTCCTTCAGGAGTTTGTTTTCTTCTTTGATTCCTTTGATTTCTTTGAACATAATTATAATAATTCTTTTGAAATCTTTGTCAGGCATTTAATCTAAATCAGTCTCAAAGGAGGTCATTTCTGATGGATTTATAATTTTTTTTTTTTTTTTTTTTTTTTGGTTTTTCGAGGTAGGGTCTCACTCTGGTCCAGGCTGACCTGGAATTCACTATGTAGTCTCAGGGTGGCCTCGAACTCACGGCGATCCTCCTACCTCTGCCTCCCGAATGCTGGGATTAAAGGCATGCGCCACCAACACCCGGCGGATTTATAATTTTTGGTTGAATTGTATTATCTTGATTTTTTGTTTGTTTCTTGTATTATAATGTAGAGATTTTTGCATCTTGAGTTAATTTGATGCTTGGATTTTCTAATTATCTGCAGTATTCTTAGACATGTAAATTTCACATTATATATATATATATATATATTCAGGGTAGGAGCCTAAGGTACCAGGTGTGACTCTGAGAGCTAGGAATGAGTTCTGACTCTGTTAGCCAAAATTTAACATCAGAATTAGGAGTGAGAGGAAACTAGATTCTGGTTGTGTTTTTCTCTCTCTCTCTCTCTTTCTCTCTCTCTCTCTCTCTCTCTCTCTCTGTGTGTGTGTGTGTGTGTGTGTGTGTGTGTGTGTGTGTTTGAGGTAAGGTCTTACTCTAGCCCAGGCTGACCTGGAACTCTGTAGTTCCAGGCTGGCCTCAAACTCCTATCTCTGAGTCCTAGGATTAAAGGCCATTCCCAGCAAGTTTATATTTTTGCTTTTTTAAAAAAATATTTTAAAATTTTATTTATTTAAGACAGAGAGAGAAAGAGGCAGATGAGAGAGAGAGAAGATAGGTGTGCCAGGGCCTCTAGCCACTGCAGATGAACTCTGGATGCATATGTCACCTTGTGCATCTGGCTTGTGTGGGTTCTGAGGAATCAAACCTGGGTCCTTAGGCTTTGCAACACATGCCTTAACCACTAAGCAATCTCTCCAGCCCGAGTTTATGTTTTTGAAGTGATGGTGGCAAAGACCATTACACCAGGTCGGAAAGCCATTCCATGCAGTAGTAGAAGGCAACAGGTTGAGAGCCCAGTGGAGACTAGAGATCCTGTAACCACCTTGTAGTGCTTTCAGGAGCCACAGAAAGCCATGGGTTCTGCTCCCGCTCTGGCAGCCTGCCCTTTCTCCGCACACCCAAGGTGACCTGCTGCACCAACACTGAATACTCAGCTTGCTCTGCTCTACCTGAAAAGTCCTAGCTCTGATGTCATCTTCTCCTGACTTCCCTGCTCCTACCCCTCAGTGTTTGCTAAAACCACTAATTTCTTTCCTCTGTGCTGTTCTCATAGCGTGTCACACGAGACCTCAGCTACATGACCTGGTTTGCATATTCTGATTGTTGCTATGGGACATAATGGCGTGCCTGTAATCTCAGCACTTGGGAGGTGGAAGCAGGAGTGGCTGGAGCTCAAGGTCATCTCCAGCTATACAGCAAGGTCAAGGGCAGCCTGGGCTATCTGAGGTGTAAAGATATTTCTGTAAGGTGGCAGGTTGGCTTTCTCGAGGATCCAGTGAAGCAACTGTCCGTGGGTCTTCTTCTCATTCAGAAACAATCTTCTCTGGTATTTTTGTGTGTAGATGGAGTTTAATGACTCAGGAAGCAAACTCATTAGGAAACAGGAAAACAAAAGGCCACTTCAAGGAACAAAAGTATCCAACAACGCTTGTTCCAGAGAACAAGAATCATTCATGAATTATTTATTTTTCTCTCTCTATTTCTTTTGTTGATTTAAAAATTCAAACAATGAAAAATGGCATAAAATGAAAGTAAAAAATATGTTTCAGGGGCTGGAGAGATGGCTTAGTGGTTAAAGCTCTTGTTGGAAAAGCCAATGTGCCCAGGTTTGATTCCCCAGTTCCCACAGAAGCCAGATGCACAAGATGGTGATTGTGTCTGGAGTTTGTTTGCAGTGGCTAGAGACCCTGTCATGCCCATTCTCCCTCTCTTAGATAAATGAATACATAAATAAAATATTTAAGAAAATATCTTTCAGTATTTTTCTTCTTGGGGCAATCACCATCTTTCCCTGACTTTTTCTATGTGTAAATCACATACAAAATTACCAAATTTATATCCATACATAGCATGTAGAGAGGGGCTGAGGAGATGGATTAACAGCTAAAAGGCACTTGTTTGCAAAGCCTGCTGGCCTGGATTCAGTTCCCCAGGACCCACATAAAACCAGATGCAAAATGGCACATGTGCCTGTGGTTCTGCAGAGCCAGGAGAGTCTGAAACTTGTGGGCCAGATTCAAGTGCAGCAGTAAGTGACCCTGCCTGGAAAAAGACAGAGTGCAGACAACTCCTCTGACCTGCACCCATGCCTACACACACATAACACGCACCCATGCATGCACACACATAACATGCATGCATGATACGCACACATAACATGCACCCATGCACACACATAACATGCATGCATGATACACACATATAGCATGCACCCATGCACACACACACATAACATGCATGCATGATACACACACATAGCATGCACCCATGCACACACACATAATATGCATGCATGATACACACACATAACATGCATGCATGATACACACACATAACATGCACACACACATAATATGCATGCATGATACACACACATAGCATGCATGCATGATACACACACATAGCATACATCAATGCACACATACATAATATGCATGCATTATAGACACACATAACATGCATGTATGATGCACACACATAACATGCACCCATGCACACACACATAATATGCATGCATGATACACACACATAACATGCATGCATGATACACACACATAGCATGCACCAATGCACACATACATAATATGAATGCATTATAGACACACATAACATGCATGCATGATACACACATAACATGCACCCATGCACACACACATAATATGCATGCATGATACACACACATAACATACATGCATGATACACACACATAACATGCATGCATGATACACACACATAACATGCACCCATGCACACACACACATAACATGCATGCATGATACACACATAGCATGCACGCATGATACACACACATAACATGCACCCATGCACCCATGCACCCATGCATACACACACATAGCATGCACACACACACATAACATGCATGTATGCACACACACATAGCATGCACCATTCATACACACACAACATGCACCCATGCATACACACACAAAGCATGCACGCACACACATAACATGCATGCATGATACACACACAAAGCATGCACACACACATATAACATGCACCCATGCACACACACATAGCATGCATGCATACACACATAGCATGTACCCATGAACATACACACACATAGCATGCACACACACACATAACATGCACCCATGCATACATACACATAGCATGCACACACACACACATAACATGCACCCATGCACACACACATAACATGCATGCATGATACACACACATAACATCCACCCATGCACACACACACATAACATGCATGCATGCATACACACATGCAAATAAAATTTTTTTAATGTGAAGAGAGTCATGTGACATGTGCTCTTTCCAGTCTCCATGTATATTATGCATGGAACATACATGGAGAGTCTTGTGCACATTTTTAAAATTATAAAGTAATCCATTTTGTGAGTTGAAATGATAAACCAAACCAAGGCTGTTTTGAGGGTTTTTTTTTTGAAGTAGGGTGCTAACCTTCTTTCACTCTTTACAACTAATTAATGGGACTAGGAAGATGGCTCAGTGGTTAAAGGCACTCACTTGCAGGGTCTGTTGGCCTGGGTTCAATTCCCAAGCCACCCACATAAGCTAGACACAAACAGTGGTGCCTGTGGGGTTCGTCTGCAGTGGCTCAGGCAGCAGAGGAAGAAGCTGGCCTCGCAGAGCGCCCTCACTGTCTCAGGAGAGGGGCAGGCTGCGTGTGTGCTCCGACCACGTGCTCTCTCTTCTTGCCTTTGCATCTTGCTGTTAGTTGACTGGTGCCTTGCTGGTCTCCACACTAAAGACAAAGTAGAAAGATGGGCAGAGAAATGCATACCTACACTCCCAGCACACAGAAGGCTAGTCTGGACTATGAAGCAAGACCTTATGTCAAAAAAACAAAACAAATCTAGGGCTGGAGAGATTGCTTAGTGGTTAAGGTGCTTGCCTGCAAAGCCCAGGTTCAATTATCCAGTACCCACACATGCCAGATGCACAAGATGGCACATGCATCTGGAGTTCGTTTGCAGTGGCTGGAAGCCCTGGTGTGCCCATTCTCTCAATCTTCCTCTTTTTCTCTGTCTCTGTCTCTCAAATAAATAAAATAAAGTAAATATTGAAAAAATAAATATGTAGCCAGGCATGGTGGTGCTTACCTTTAATCCCATACTTGGGAGGCAGAGGTAGGAGGATTGCCGTGAGTTCAAGGCTGCCCTGAGACTACAGAGTGTCTAGGTCAGCCTGGCTAGAATGAGACCCTACCTTGAAAAAACAAAACATATAAACAAACAAACAAGTAAATAAATGATATGTTCTATAATAAGAAAACTTTCAGTTTCCAAAGTCTGTAAAGATAAACTAACGATGATGAAGAAGAAATTTGATAACAGTAGATCAAAATGGGACCAAATTTCACACAACAGAGTCTTACTGAATAGCTTTTGTTGATTCTTCCATGGTTCTGGTAGCTGCTTTTGTGAAAATGGATGTTTGGGTACTTAACTGGAACTGAGGAGCGTAGACACTAGAAATAGATTGTTTAGTTTACATGTGATGAGTGCATGTTCACTGATCAGAATTTAAAGACTTTAAGCTGCCTTTATAACCGCATGGGCCTCTTTTTTGTTTGTTTGCTTATGATTTTTTTGGCATTCTATTAAGGAAGAGGAAAAATTCTCTTTACAGAATTCTGATTGTTCAAAGGGCCATAGGGTATATTGTTTTATTTTATTTTATTTATTTATTTGAGAGAGCGAAAGAGGCAGAGAGAGAAGGAGAAAGGGAGAAAGAGAGAGGGAGACAATGGGCATGCCAGGGCCTCCAGCCAATGCAAACAAACTCCAGATGCATGCGCCCCCTTGTGCATCTGGCTTACATTGGTCCTGGAAATTTGAACCAGGATCCTTTGGCTTTGCAGGCAAAGGCCATCTCTGCAGAGCCCCACCCCCACCCCGCCACTTTTTTTGAGGCAAGCCCAACAGACTGGCCTTTTTATTTTTTAATGTGAGAGAGTGAGAGTGAGGGACAGAGAGAGAAAGAATTGGTGCACCAGGGCCTCCTGCCACTACAATCAAATTCCAGACACATGGGCACCTTGTGTGCATGTGTGACCTTGCGTGCTTGCGCCAGCTTATGCATCTGGCTTATGTGGGACCTAGAGAGTGGAACGTGGGTCTTTACACTTTGCAGGAAAGTGCCTTAACTGCTAAGCCATCTCTCCAGCCCCATAGGGGATATTCTGATTCCAGAGTTGTTTCTGTGTGCAAGGAGGAGGAGGAGAAAAAAGAGGAGGAGGAAGGAGAAGGAGAAAAGAGGAAGAACAGGAGGAGGGAGCAGCAGCAGCTGGGCATGATGGCTCATACCTGTAATAAGAGCACTAGAGAGGCTGAGGTAGGAGGACGGCTCTGAGTTTGACGCCAGCCTGGACTACCGAGTGAGTTCCACGTCAGCCTGGGCTAGAGTAAGAGCCTGCCTCAAAAAAAAAAAAAAAAAAAAAAAAAAAAACCTGCATCTTAGAGTTAAGATTTTTTTCTTCACTTTACAAAAGCAGGGGAAACAGACACCTTTAATAGCTCGTTCCTTTATCTGAAATATTTTATGGTGCGTTCAGTAAATAAATTTATACTTTAAAATCCATTTATAGTGTTAGAGGATGTGGCCTAGTGCAGAAGTGCTTGCCTACCACATAGAAGGTCCTATGTTTAAGCTCCCACATTGAAAAGAGAAAAAAAGAGATCACCAAATAGGATATTTCCAAGAACAATTTCCCTTGTAATTTTTTAAAAAATATTTTATTTGTTTATTAGAGAGAGGGAGAAAGAGGCAGAGAGAGACAGAGAGAAAGAGAGAGAGAGGGAGAGAATGAAATGAGTGTAACAGGGCCTCCAGCCACTGACAATGAAATCCAGACATATGCACTACCTTGTGCATCTGGCTTACATGGGTTCTGGGGAATCAAGTCTCGAATGGGGGTCCTTAGGCTTCGAAAACAAGCACCTTAACCACTAAGCCATCACTCCAGCCCACCTGTTGTATTTTTAAGAATTTCACCGCTATATTTTCTTTCCTGTATAAAACCATCTAAACATGGCATTGCTGCCCTGGCCAGGGGGTGGGGTCTGCTGCCACCCTAGCTTCTTTTGCGGCCTTCTGAGCCGAGTCTCTTATTTCCACTGGAAGCTTTCGGTAATCCTCAGAAGTGGGTTTGATCACCTAATATCACCCCTGAGTTAAGGTCTAGATCTGTTCTCATTACATTCTTGAACATTCTAGGACATCTGACCTCTGCATTTCTGATACCATGGGATTAATCATCTGCCTCTTGCTTAAAGATTTAGGCAATTCTATCTGAAAAGCTTGATGGATGTTGGTAATACTATGCCCAGACTGTTGTAGCATGTGGGGGAGTGTATAAAAAAGGACTTGCATGTGACAAACAATTGTTCACAGTATCTCCATCTTTACCTGGGTGACCTCTCAGCATGTCTCCGCCTACTTTTTTTTTCAATCTATTTATTATCAAACAGAGAGAGAGAGAGAGAGGGAGAGAGAGAGAGAAGAGAGACAGAGAGAATGGGAACTCCAGGGCCTGCAGCCTCTGTAACAAACCCCAGACACATGTGCTCCCTGCTGCATCTGGCTTTACATGGGTACTGGGGAATCCAACCTGGGTCCTTAGGTTTTGCAGGCAAGCACCTTAACTGCTGAGCCATTTTTCCAGCCTTATGTCTACTTTTTTTCTCAGTACACAAAACTGCATTCTTGAGATCATTGTGTGTGTGTGTGTGTGTGTGTGTGTGTGTGTATGCACATGCATATGTAATGTGGTATATGCATATGTATGTGTCCATGTGGCATCCATGCATGCACTTGCCTGTGGAGGTGGGAGCAGAATGTGAGCCAGGTGTCCTGCTCTATTGCTCCTTTACCCTTATTTTTAAAATTTTATCATATATATATATGGAGAGAGAGAGAGAGAATGGGCACACCAGGGCCTCTAACCATTACCAACAAACTCCATGAGCACAGGAGGCCTTTCTATCTTCTCAACTCTTCCTCCAGCTCTTTCCTCAGTGTGTCAATGTTTCATTGTAGAGATCTTTACTTCCTTGGTTAGAGGTATACCCAGCTACTTATTTTTTTTTTTTTTTTTTTTTTTGTGGCTATTGTAAATGGGTTCCCCACCACCACCACCGATTTCTTGATTGGAATTTTCTCTTAGAAGTCAGACATTGTATGTATTTATCATGATCCTGTACCATAGTCAGCTCCGTGCTGCTGGGATGAACCTCCAAACCCCACACGGTTTGTGGGAGGGAGGGATTTATTTGAAGCTTACAGATCCAGGGAAAGTTCCATAATGGCCGATGAAGCTGGCCCCCTTTCACAGATCAACACAGAGAGAAAAACCACCAGCAGCACCACAAGCCAGAGCAAAAGCCTGGCAGTCAAACAGCAGGGAACCCAGGCAGAACTTCCTCCATACACCTTGGGTTGGAATTCGGATCTGCCCCCCAGGGGACAGGCAACCACCACCCCCCCCCCGGTCCCCCACCCACCACCCCTCCCCATGTAGCAGGAGTCTGACCGCTAGGGCCAGAAGCTACAGACTTAATTTTAGTAACACCTGAGTCTATTGCGGGACATGGATTCAAACTACTATATCCTGTTTTGGAATTTATTGGAGGCTTCAACTATGGGACTAGGTGTTCTTGATGGATCTCTAGGGAAATCAAACTCAGTGGTCTCTTAGGACCTCCTCATGCCCTCCTGCTTGCACAGGAAGTGCCCGTAACTGCTGAGTCAGCTCTCCAGCCCTGAGATAATTGTTCATTTTTTGGTTTTTGGAGGTAGGGGTTCACTTTAGTCCAGGCTGACCTGGAATTCACTATGGAGTCTCAGGGTGGCCTCAAACTCATGGTGATCCACCTACCTCTGCCTCCTGAGTGCTGGGATTAAAGGGCACCACACCATCTCCGAGATCATTTTTTATGCACAATGTGTATGCTGCTGTTTTTACTCAATGGCATATTTTGCAAACAGTGTTGCTAAAGGCTTAAAACTAGTTGACTGTTTTATTCTGTAGGCATAGGAATGATTCCCCTAATACTTGCTAGTTGGGCTGTATCTATCTATTTTATTTTTGCAATTCTAATAGTGTTAAAATGAATGTCTCTGTATGTAAAGCTCTGTCCACATTTTTTTAATATATATATAGGATCTCACTCTAGCCCAGGCTGACCTGGAATTCACTATGTAGTCTCAGGATGGCCTTGAACTCATGGTGATCCTTCTACCTCTGCCTCCTGAGAGCTGGGATTAAAAGTATGCGCCACCACGCCTGGCCTCTGCCCACATTTTGACTAAAGGGTATTGGCTTTAATGCAATGAATTTGTACTGTTAAATTTCTTTCAAGGGAGAAAAAGATCATGACAATTTATAATCCAACCAAAGGGACAGCAGTATTTTATTTAATACTATTATATTAAGAAGCTAATATAATAGTATTACATATTATGAATATTGTGACATTTTATATATTATAATTGTATAAATTTTATACATAGTGTTCAAATACTATTATAATACCATAATGATAGTTCAAAGTTGAGAAGCTGAGATGCAAAATCATCTTGTTCCTGGTGACATTATCAGTTGTGGTTTTGGAGCCAGAAATCTATTGTCTTCTCCACCTAGGCAGTATCTTCCCTCCTTTAAGACAGCCTCTGAAAATTCACTGTCCCTGATGTTACATCAGGGAGCCGGCAAATCCCCACGCCCCACGGGCCCAGTAGAGTAGTACATGCCTCTCATGATGAGTGGCTGTCTTATGCATGGTCTGCCCCGCTAGCAAGTGGTGGGCAAATCATTGACTCAGACCTGCGTTTGCCTTGCATACAAACACTCGTGTTGTTTTTCTTTTGCTTTGTGTCTGAACTCAGGCCTAGCCCTTCTGCCCGTGTGCGCTTGGCCACCTCCTTCTGTAAGACTGGCACCGGCCGAGATGCAGACACAGAGGATCCCGGGGAGGAAGAGAGGCCGACCCCCACTTCACTCCGCGCCCATGACCATGGCGGTTCACAACCTTTACTCTGCTCCCACCGGTTCCTTGCCAGCAGTGAAGATCCCAAAGAGGAGGGGGCGCAAACCCGGCTACAAGGTAGGGCTGAACCATCTCCAACGTGGTGTGGGCGGGGCCACACCTCCGCCCCCCAGGGCCATGGAAGACGGGGTGCTCAGTCCAGCCCGGGGTGAGAAGCCAGGGTCCCTCAGGCTTCCCTGTGACAACGTGACGCATGGCGTGTGCTGTCTTGTGAGGTTTTAACGAGTGAAGCAAGCAATGACACCAGATGGGGAAGCTGTCAGGCGAGCTGATTCTAGGGCCAACAGCATCTCAACGGCAGCGCCGTGCTCTCGCCTTTCTCACCGGGGGGCTCTTGAAGCCACTTTCTAGAACTCGTCCATCATTTACTTTAGTGGAAACAGATCACGTCCCTGGGGGCTTAATGCCACGAGCTGGCCAACCGTCAAAGTTATGAGGAAGAGTGTGGAGCAGAGATTGACTACGGGGACTCCCAGGATGCTGTCCTTGGGTTCCTGCCTATCCAGGGTCCAGCCTGGCTGTGAGGAGGCAGCCAGGTCCAAGGAGAGTCCTGAGATCCTGTTAAGAGCTGCGATGCACAGAGGCTGGGGGTGGAGAACAGGCCTCCCATACAACCCCTATCCCACACACCAGCCCAAGCCCGAGTCCAGCCACTTATTTTTAAAAATATTTTATTTTTAGTTATTTATTTATTTGACAGACGAGAGAGAGAGAGAGAGAGAGAGAGAGAGAGAATTGAACATGGGTGCGCCAGGGCCACCAGCCACTGCAGACGAACTCCAGATGCGTGCTCCCCCTTGTGCAGATAACGTGGGTCCTGGGGAATCGAACCTGGGTCCTTTAACTTTGCAGGCAAACGCCTTAACCACTAAGCCATCCCTCCAGCCCACCCCCACACCCAACCACTTCTTTATTACAAGAGAAACCTTCTTCTCTCATAAGCCTTTTGGGCATTCGTAAATGAGCTTCGGCAGTTTTCCTCCATTTACTTTTCTTGAAATCAAGGTTTATGTTCCCATCTTGAGACCTGAGCACTGAAACCAAAGTGCAGATTGGCAATTAGCTCCCCTATATGTAGGAAAATGTATGGAAACTATTTCAGGTCAGCAGAAAGAGCTTTGAGAAGAGCTGGTAATTAATTGAATTCAACCTTTATCCCCTTGGTTCTTCTCCGTTCTTCCAAATACTGGAAAAGGAAAACAGTAGCTTGGAGGAACATGGCTTACTCAGAGTCACTTTAGGATTATGTGCTTTAGGGTATTTTGTTTGTCTGTTTGTTTTCAAAGTAGGGTCTCTCTCCCTCGAGCTCAGGCTGACCTGTAACTCACTCTGTCATCCCAGGCTGGCTTGGAACTCAGGTTGCTCTTCCTACCTCTGCCTCCTGAGCGTTGGGATTAAAGGCATGCACCACCACGCCTGGCTCAATTTTATTTTATTTTTGTTAATTCCTCTTGACCAAAAGAAGGAAAAGTTTTCTATTATAGGTTGTTGTTCTGACAAAGGGAACCTCTGTTGCCCATGGCATGTCAGCTTTAGAGTGGTGTCTCTGAAGCTAATCTAGAGTAGATGCCCCTCCCCTGGCTCATTGCTGGTGTCTGGGGATTGCATTTGGAGGGATGGAGTAGGTCGGTCCTTGGGTTTCATAGAGCCAAAGAGCAAGTCCAGGCTCTCAGGAAATACTGAAAGCTTTTTTCTCCTGCCTGGCCTTCTTCCTGCTCCCCTGGGGGCTGTGACCCAAGAATGAAAATTACCAAGAGGCACAACCTTTCTGGGGCCAAGAAGAATGGGACTTCATTCCATGGAATGAACCTAATGTAGCAAGTTTCCTCTCTCCCCAAAAGAGCGTTTTCAGTGTTCCTGACACCAGAAGTCAGCTCAAAGCAGGACGAAAGCTTCTGGGTTGGTTGCTTGATGACGGAGACCCAGCAGAAAGCAAGTAGTCCTGTTCGTATTCACCAAATTTCTTTTCTGGGGGAAAGAGGCCACAGTTCTTTTGTTTGTTTATTAGAGAGTTAGAGAAAGAAGCAGAGAGGCAGGGAGAGAGATGGCATACCAGGGCTTTCAGCTGCCTCAAAAGAACTCCAGGCAGGTGTGCCCATTTTGTGCATGTGTGACATCGCGCATTTTTGTCACTGTGTGTCTGGCTTACGTACGGTCCTGGGAAATTGAACCTGTGTCCTTTGTCTTTGCAGGCAAGCGCGTTAACCACTAAGCAATCTCTCCAGCCCCACAGTTCTTTTTTAAAAAAAATATTTTATTTTTATTTACTTATTTGACAGAGAGAAAGAGAGAGAATAGGCATGCCAGGGCTCCAGACACTGCAAACGAACTCCAGACACATGCACCCCCTTGTGCATCTGGCTTACGTGGGTCCTGGGGAAATCAAACCTGGGTCCTTTGGCTTTGCAGACAAATGCCTTAACTGCTAAGCCATCCCTCCGGTCCCCCACAGTTCTTTTTTTGAGTCTACTTCCCATACAGTTAGGAAAATGCAAGGAAATTATCTCACACCAAGAATTCACAGACAGCTTGTTAAGCCCTAAGGTTAGTATTCTAGGAAAATAGTTCCATACCTGGTGCTGGTTTTCATGACATTCCCACCCATCAAAGGTGACATGAGAAAAAAAAAAAAGAGAGAATCACTTGAAAATCTTCATAGAGCTAAAATGATTCTATTCAAAAGATTATCCTGGGACTAGGGAGATGGCTCAGTGAATGAAACGTTTACTGAGCAAGCATGAAGACCTGAGTTCGGAACCCTAGCACCCACATAAAATGCTGGGCACGGTGGCGTATACCTCTAATCCCAGTAATGGGGAGATAGAGACAGGAGGATCCCTCGTGCTCACTGGCCAGCTAGTCTAAATGAATCAGTGTGTTCCAGGTCAGTGAGCGATCTCATCTCAAAAACTAAAGTGGAGTGTGACTTAGAACACCTAATGTCAACTTCTGGCCTGCCTACATTTGCACACTCACGTGCATGAGCACCTGCACATGCAAGTACGTCCATTTACATATGAGCGTGCATACATGCACACATACATGCAGACACCAAAAGGTTGCTTTTATCCATATTATTAATGACTACTATATGCATGGCAAATGATCTTTGTTTTATTAAACGTGTGTGCTTATAGGGTTTAGTAATTTTTTAAAAATGTATTTATTAGTTTATTATTTGAAAGAGGAAGAGGCAGAGAGAGTGGGGTGGAGAATGGGTGCACAAGGGCCTCCAGCCACTGCAAACAAACTCCAGACACATGTGCTACCTTGTGTATCTGGTTTGGATGGGTTCTGGGGAATCTAACCTGGGTCCTTAGGCTTCACAGGCAAGCGCCTTAATCGCTAAGCCATCTCTCCATCCCAGGTTTGGCAATTAAAAAAAAAAAAGTTCTCAGGGCTGGAGAGATGGCTTAGTGGTTAAGCGCTTGCCTGTGAAGCCTAAGGACCCTGGTTCGAGGCTCAAATCCCCAGGACCCACGTAAGCCAGATGCACAAGGTGGCGCATGGATCTGGAGTTCGTTTGCAGTGGCTGGAGGCCCTGGCCCACCCATTCTCTCTCTCCCTCTCTCTCTGTCTGTTGCTCTCAAATAAATAAATAAAAATAAACCAACCCCTCCCCACAAAAAAAAAAAAAAAAGATTCTCAGTTGGCAAAATAGAGTTGGTAACCTATTGTGTTCCTAGTTTAATTTTGACTATTTCTCAGATACTGACACCTCATTTTACCACTAAAAACAAGACCCTAATTGTGGAAAAACCAGCAAGGAGATTGTACAGTCTCACTCCATTTACCAAATGGCCTCTAATTTGGTAATTTTAACTATCTGGGACACAGCTGGGGAAACAGAAGTTGTTAAAAAAAAAAAAATCCTGACCATGCAAGATAAGATCTTACTCGGTTTGACCTTAGATATCTTGTATTTTATTACTAAGAAGATACTTTTTGGAGCCAAGTACAGTGACACATTCTTATATGCCCGAGCGATCAGGAGGCAGAGGTGGCGGGGGGAGGGGATTATTGGAGACCACGACATTGAGACCATCCCGGGCAATAGAGAGAGACCCCATTTCAAAACAAAGAAAATGCTCCTACAACCTTCATCAGAGTCTTGCCTTTATTGTAAACACATTTGCACATTCAATTTTACCAGTTATAATAGCCTTAGACTTGCAGGGGAACATATTTAAAACATACAGCTGATACTGAAAGGTTAACAATAATTATTGTCATAACACGATGCTATATTAATACTGTAAAACACTAAGGTAAGAAACAATAACTTCATAAATATTACAAGATGGCAATGTGGTTTTATGTCAATAATGACACCTTGACAGTGACATATTGATATCAGTAATAGTATAGCAATAATATAATCTTGAGTGTTAGGCATTTCTCTGGGAGGTTCTAAGGCTGTCCTGGCTGACATTAGTCACTTCTTGCTTGATGCTGCTCCAGCTGCTCCATCAGTCCCCTCTAGGTCCTTCCACATGTGGGAGCTCCCTCTCTGGCCCAAGAATGACACAAGCATCTCCCTTTCAGACCCAAACCCAGTCGACAGTAGGGGACTTCTGGGGCTTGAGGCTGACATGGGTGAGTTGTAAACAGAAAAGGAAGGTCAGATTGGCAGGCAGATGTTAGTCCTCTGGAGTACAGAGGTCAGGCCCCAATCCCAGGGCCCATCTGGCTATCTCTCTTGGTCCCAGGCCTGCTGCCATATTGCTGGGTCTCTCAGCTCTATGAGAGCCTCAGCATCACATTTTATGGCCTTACTTCCCCCTGTAACCCTGACAAAGGAAGCAAAATTCTGTTAACATCATAGTTTCTATAAAGAGCCACGTTGTAATGCCAACAAGCCTTCTCTATTTCAAACAGAAGAGTTAGCATCCTGGTTCAGGCCATTAGTTCAGAGACTCCCTCAAGAGCTACAGGCAAATTTTCTTTATATTTCCTGACTGTGGATACTATAGAGGTCTCTCTATTTATTTCTTTGCAAGCAGAGAGAGACAAAGAAAAGAGAGGCAATCAGAGAGAGAGAAGGAGCAAGGGAGAGAGAGAGAGAGAGAAAATGGGTGTGCCAGGACCTCCAGCCACTGCAAACTCCAGACTCATGTGCTACCATGTGCATCTGGCTTACATGGGTCCTGAGGAATTGAACCTGGGTCCTTAGGCTTTGCAGGCAAAAGATTTAACCACTGAGCCATTTCTCCAGCCCTTACTGTGAGGTCTTTTTAAAGAGGAATGAAGGAGTTGCCCCCAGGGCAAATGTGAGCTCTCATTCCATAATTGCAGCTGATTCTAACAACTCCAAATAGGGAGACTGCCATCTCACTTGTCAAGGCTGTGAACTGAAAGACAGTTTTTGAAAGCAAAAAGCCATGTTTTCCATGTTTTGTGTGTGTGTGTGAAATTCACAAGATGACAGGCATGAGGCATGACACGCTTTTAAATTGGATCAGCACCCCTCAGTATTTTCTCCATCACTTTCTAAACCAATACAACAATAAATTCTGAACTAATTTGTAGCATTTGCCAATTTCCAAGGTAGAAAATATTCCCAGGGCGGTCAGTTTCGAGCCACGCACGAGGGTGGCATTCCTGAGCCTGGAGTTGAGAAGGCTATTCAGTAGCACACCTTGGGGAATGCGGATGTAGAGGGAAATGCATAGAAGAAAGTGATGAATTTGAGTATTTATCACTTCTAATTTTATTTTATTTTAAAATACATTTTTATTTATTTATTGAGAGAGGAAATGAATGGGTGTGTCAGGGCTTCCTGCCACTGCAAATGAACTCTAGATGCATGTACCTGTTTGTGCATATGGCTTTACATGGATACTGGTGATTTGAACCAGAGCCTTCAGGCTTTGCAAGCAAGTGCCTTTAACCACTGAGCCTCTTCCCAGTCCTATTAATCACTTTTTAAACATATTTAGTTAATTGTAAGTATAAACCCATCAATTTTTAATAATGGCCATGTTTATTTATCAAATTGCAGCATTTCTTTTTTTTTTTTTAAAGAGAATCTTTTTTAAATTTTTATTTATTTATTTGAGAGAGGGAAAGAGGCAGAGTGAGAGAGAGAGAAAGAGAATGGGTGCGCCTGGGCCTCCAGCCACTGCAAACGAACTCCAGATGCATGCGCCCCCTTGTGCATCTGGCTAATGTGGGTCCTGGGGAATCTAGCCTCGAACCGGGGTCCTTAGGCTTCACAGGCAAGCGCTTAACCGCTAAGCCGTCTCTCCAGCCCAAATTGCAACACTTCTAAGAATTTTACCCACGTCTCTTATGGTCTAATATGAGCTGGCTCCAGTGTCCGGCTAGTGTGGTTGTGTGGAGTGTGGGGTGCTGTGGTCACGTGCCCAGCATCCCCTCTCACCCACAGGGCTGATCGCGTGGAGCCCACCGCTGCTGATGCACAGAACCTGCCCCTCATCCTGTTCTGTAAGCATCCAGAGAATAATCAAAACACACCAAAGCAGAAGTCCAGAAGCTGCTGAAAGCTCAACACTAAGGCAGACTTCAATCACACCCACCACGGCTCAGGAAACTTTGCAGATGAGGGGACAGAAAGAATGTAAGAGCCACAGAGTGGAAGGGGGAGTCCCGAGGCACCGCCCCGCCCCCTTTACAATGACTGACAGCTGCTCTCCGATCTCATAACCCGCAAACGCAGGGGAATAGCAGCAATCCCACTGAGGAGGGCTCTCCTCCGAACCACGGCAGAAGGAGGGAAATGACGGTACTGACATACGATGTGTCCATACACCTTTCACTTAATTAAAAAAAAAAAAAGAATCCAGTCAAACCAAGTGTCCTTTGAAATGTGTGCTTTCTACTGAAAATTGGTGGGTTGTAGGGCGTGGTAGACAGCCTTCCCCTTGCCACAGCCCTTTTCTACTCTCTGCCCTTCTTCTCTCTTCTGGCCCACAGAGGACAGCTGCTTTCTCATTCTCTTCTTCAGGTATCAGAAGAAATTAACAATTTTTTTTTCCCATCCAAGGCAGGGTAGCAGCCCACCACCTTGCCTCATTTCCACTTTTAGCACTGCTGGACACAGGGGAGAATCTCAACCCCACACGGCGCTGGTGGGAGAAATCCCCCAGCATCCTCTTCCTCCTCACCTGCATCTCTGAAAGGCACTGTCGCCCCCCCCCAACCCCACACATCCAGGTGTCTTCTTCTGACTTCATTATGGTGCCAATGACATGTTATATTTAGATAATTTTATTTTCTTTATTTCTTTTTTTTTTGGGGGGGGGGGTTCAAGGTAGGGTCTCACTCTAGTTCAGGCTGACCTGGAATTCACTATGTAGTCTCAGGGTGGCCTTGAACTCACAGTGATCCTCCTACCTGTGCCTCCCGAGTGCTGAGATTAAAGGCGTCCACCACTACGCCTGGCTCTTATTTTAAGTGTAGTGCTAATGCAAAGATTATTTAATTAGGATCCCAGATTTGATCAGGCCTCCAGACAAGACAGAGCCTCCATCTCTGAGGTGTTTAATGTCTCCCCCATGTGCAGGGAGAAAAGGTAGGCTAACTCGTGGAGAGAAATTAGATCATACTGGCCACAGACTGTTTGTTATTGGAACCAATTTGAATTTTTACCAGGCAAGTTTTTAGACTAACGTCTGAGGTTAAATGTGGTGAATTATTCCGTTTCCCCTAACTGTATTTCCTGCAGTGTCTCCTTAGAACCCTGAGGGAATTTTGAATAAAGAATGTGAGCCTCAGGGATAAATGCGTCCCCAAGGAAAGCAATGGGTGGGGACATGGGCACAGTGATCCTTTTCTGTGCTGAGGTGGGGAGGTGCACTGGTCAGTTTGGCTGCCTTAAGGAAGTACCACAGACTGGGTGGCTAAGGTGCAGAAATGTATATTTTCTCATAGGTTGAAGTCCAAGACTAAAGCCAAACCGGGTTCTGGGCTGGTCAAGGCTCTTGCCAAAGGCTGCCTTCTCCCTGCTTCCTCAGGTGGTGGAGTGAGACCCAGCTTTGGTTTCTCTTCCTTTCCAACAAAGAGCACTCATCTCACCACGGAGGCCCCACCCCAGGCCCCATCCAGGCTTAAATATCTCCGCAAGAGTCCATCTCCTAATACCGTCCCATCCGGACTAGGAGTTTGTGGGAGGATATACACATATGGTTAGAATAGGAGGGGAAAAGGATGAGGGAGGACATGACCTTTTAATATATATATAATTTGAGTTTTTGAGGTAGGGTCTCACTCTAGCTCAGGCTGACCTGGAATTCACTATGTAGTCTCAGGGTGGCCTTGAACTCAAGGTGATCCTCCTACCTCTGCCTCCCAAGTGCTGGGATTAAAGGCGTGTGCCACCATGCCCGGCTAAAATATATTTTTTATTGGAGAGAGAGAGAGAGAGAGAGAGAGAAGATAGTCATGTCAGGGACTCTTACTGCTGCAAACAAATTCCAGACACATGTGCCACTTTTTTTGTCTGTTTTTTTTTAAAAAAATATTATTGGGCTGGAGAGATGGCTTAGCAGTTAAGCACTTGCCTGTGAAGCCTAATGACTCCAGTTCGAGGCTCGATTTCCCAGAACCTACGTTAGCCAGATGCACAAGGGGGCGCACGCTTCTGGAGTTCGTTTGCAGTGGCTGGAGGCCCGGCCGCACCCATTCTCTCTCTCTCTCTCTCTCTCTCTTTCTCTTTCTCTTTCTCTCTCTCTCTCTCTCCTCTTCCTCCTCCTCCTCTCTGTCTGTCACTCTCAAATAAATTAAAAAATATTATTTATTTATTTGTTTATGAGAGAAAGAGGCAGATTGAAAGAGAGAATGGACACACCAGGACCTTTAACCACTGCAAATGAACTCCAGACCCCTGTGCTACCTTGTGCATCTGGTTTTATGTGGGTACTGGTGAATTGAACCTGGGTCTTTTGGTTTTGCAGGCAAGTACCTTAACCACTAAGCCATCCTTCCAGCCCTGTGTGTCTAGTTTTACATGAATACTGGGAAATTGAACCCAGGCTTGCAGGTTTTGCAAGCAAGTGCCTTCAACCACTAAGCCATCTCCCCAGCCCATTATTATTATTATTATTATTATTATTTGGTTTTTCGAGGTAGGGTCTCACTCTAGTTCAGGCTGATGGGGAATTCATTATGTAGTCTCAGGGTGGCCTCGAACTCATGGCAATCCACCTACCTCTGCCCCCCGAGTGCTGGGATTAAAAGTGTGTGCCACCACGCCCGGCTTCCATTAAATTTTTTTTAATCTAGTATAATAGCTTCCAATGGCCACTGTAATAAAATACCACAACCTGCATGAGTTAAATTTCATATCACAGTTTTGGAGTCTAGAAGTCCCAGATGAAGGGTGCTAAATAGCATTGGTGCTGAGTCCTGCAGGGAATCTATCTCTATCTTAACTTCTGACAATGTCAGGCTTCCTCGGAGATGGCTCCTCTCTGTGTGATCATATCCTCACCTTCCATCTTTAAGTGTCCGCCTGAGTCCATATTTCCTCTTTGTATAGGACACCAGCCATTCTGGTCTAGGACCCACTCTTAAGGAGTTCACTTTAAGTTCTTGATTACAAGATCATAGTTTCAAATAAGGTCAACATCTTTTTGAGGTACACATTTTAATTTCTAATACCTATTATGACAGTCTTTGTCTTTTCTTTTTGTTTTCAAGGTAGGGTCTCTCTCTAGCCCAGGCTGACCTGGAATTCACTATGTAGTCTCAGGGTGGCCTCGAACTCATGGCGATCTTCCTAGACCTCTGCCTCCCTAGTGCTGGGATTAAAGGTATGCGCCACCATGCTCAGTTCAATCTTTGTCTTATTTAAAAAATTTTTTTCCATTTATTTATTTGAAAACAGAGAGAGAGAGACAACAGACCCGCGGGGGGGGGGGGGGCGGGGAGAAGAGAGGTGGGGGAACAGCCACTGCAAATAAACTCCAAATGCATGTGCCCCTTTTGTGTATCTGGCTTTATGTGGGTACTGGGGAATTGAACTTGGGTCATTAGGTCTTACAGGCAAGTGCCTTAACCTCTGAGCCATCTCCCCAGCCCAATCTTTGTCTTTAGGCTAGAAATTTATTCATTTATGTTTAAAGGAATTGCTGACAAATTTGGGTGTAAATCTCTCTTCCCTTTTACATTCTCTTGGTCATACCCATTCTAAATTCCTTTACCTACTTTTCCTGTCTTCATCTAGTTTGTTCATTTGGGTTGTTTTTTAATTATATTACTTGATTTTAGATTATCAGAAGTTAAGCATTCTTTTCTGTTCTACTAATAGACCTTGCACTAGAAGTTGTAGATGCTTGCCCTATTAGAATTTTCTAAAGTTAACAATATCTTACTTCTTCCTAGATAATATGAGGGTGTTGGGACACCCTCATAAATATCCCTTCCTCAGTTATATATTATTGTTTTCATACATTTAAATTCTTATTTATTTACTAGTTTCTTAAGATGTAATTATGATTGTTTTATAGTCATGTTCCCTTATATTTACCTGATTGTTTACTACTTTAAAACATTCTTCATTTGGCTGTAGTGGTTGCTCAGTAGCTAAGGTGCTTGGCTTTAGGGACCCAGGTTCAATTCCCCAGTACCCATGGAAAGCCAGATGCACAAGGTGGCACATGCATCTGGAGGGCATTTGTAGAGGCCCTGGTGTGCTCATTCTCTCTCTCTCTCTCTCTCTCTCAAGTAAATATTTTTTTTAAAAAATTCTTCATTCATTTTCACATGCCATACTTTATATCTAGGATCACTTACTTTTTGCCTAAAATGAAGTACATGTTTTAGAAGTCACTTTAAAAAAATCAACTTTTTTACCGACAACCTCCATATGTACAACAGTGTACCCTGATGATATTTCCCTCCTATAGCCTTCAGTTGTCCGCCTTCCTGATCCCCCCTCCAATGAACCCCTTCTTTCCAACTAGTCCCTCCAGAAATCCCTTTAATATAAAACCTCTAGTGATGAACTTTCTTAGTTGTGGTCTGGAAGTATTTTTATTTCACCTTTATTTTTGAAAAAAAGAATCAACCTTTTTAGGTCCTAGCTTGTCAGTTCCTTCTTGCGGGACTCTGTCTGTCTGTCTGCTGGAGAGTGTTGCGCAGGGAGCTCGGCTGCTCCTCTGGCCTAGCTGAGGGTTCTCTGGAAGGTGATTCGTATGTTTTACATTTCTTGCCCTTGGTGCGGCCAGTTTCACTCTGGTGTCTCTGCATGTAGATTCCTTTTATATTTATCCTGCCAAGACTCATATTTCCCAAATCTGTAGGTTGCAATCTTGTTTTGAGAGAGTGAGAGAGAGAGAGAAATAGAGATAGAGAAAGAGCTATGCGCCAGGACCTCAGCCACTGCAATTGAACTCCAGACGCTTGTGTCACCTAGTGGGCACGCGAGACCATGCGCTTGTCTCACCTTTGTGTGTCTGGCTTATGTGGGATTTGGAGAGTCTTTAGACTTTGCAGGCAAGTGCCTTAACCTCTAAGCCTTCTCTCCAGCCCTGTAGGTTGAAATCTTTCATCAGCTCTGGAAAAATCTCAGCCATTCTCTCTTTAAATATAGTCTGTGTCCCATCATGTGCATCCTTGTCTAATGACACTCTGATGTTAAAACTACCTTTCCCCACAAGTTTTAATCTGTCACCCATAGTTTTCATCTATTTATATCTACACTGATTTCTGGATAATTTCATTTGACCCTCATTTGGGTTATTTGTCTAATCTTTTCTTTAGCTGTGTTTACTATGCTATTAAATCTCTCTGTTTAGTTTTTAATTTGTTACTGCATTTTTTTTTTCCTTGTTTTGTTTTTTCGAGGTAGAGTCTCACTCTAGCCCAGGCTGACCTGGAATTCACTATGTCGTCTTGGGCTGGCCTTGAACTCACAGAGATCCTCCTACCTCTGCCTCCTGAGTGCTGGGACTAAAGGTGTGTGCCACCACGCCCAGCTTTGTTACTGCATTTTTTATTTATGATAATTAAACTTGGATCTTACTGCCTTCCTCAATCCCATTCCTTCCTCACCAGGATTTATGTCCCCTGAAGCCATGAGCCAAAGTAAATCTTTCCTCCCTTAATTTGTCTTTGTCAGAGTGACAAGAAAAGTAAGACACCAGATGTGAAGTGGAGGGGAGAGTATTCAAAGATTTGTGACCATGAGATCTCAAGGAATAAGCATAGAAAGTGTAGATGGCTCCTGGTATACCTCTCCTACCATGGCTGTATAAACAAGAAACTTGGAACCGTTTATGTTTCTAGAATTTCTACTACTAGTACTACTGCCAGAAACAAGGTCAGTGAATTTACTGAATTCTCACTTTGCACCACGTTAAACATTGCATTTGATTCATACCTTATTTCCAAGAGTGCTATTGCTACCCTCACTTTACAGTGAGGAAAGGCAGGCTTTGATCGCTGGAGTAAGAGTCTTAAGACAGAGTTAACAAGTAACCTAGATCCAAACAAAACAAAAACAAAACAGATCTTGGGGCTGTAGTGATGGCTCAGTGGTTAAACGCACTTGCTTGCAAAACCTGGCAACCCGGGTCCAATTCCCCAGTACCCATGTAAAGCCAGATGCACAAAGTCTGGAGTTCCTTTGCAGTAGCAAGAGGCCCTGACATGTCCATTCTCTCCCTCCCTCTCTGCTTGCAAATAAATAATTATGTTTTTTACAAAAACAGATCTCAGGCTGGAGAGATGGAGTAACAATTAAAGTGCTTGCATGTGAAGCCTAAGGACCCAGGTTTGATTCCCCAGTAACCACATAAACCAGATGCACAAGATGGTGCATGTGTCTGTTTTTTTTTTTTTTTTTTTTTTTTTTTTTTTTTTTTTTTTTTTTTTTTTTTTTTGCAGTGGCTAGAGGCTCTGGAGTGTCCATGCTCTCTCTCAAATAAATAAATAAATAAATAAATAAATAAATAAATAAATAAATAAAATATTTTTAGAATCCAGATCTCATTTCCACTGTATGTGTCCAATGTCACCTTCATCTCACTACACAGCTTTGTGTGCTGATGTGCTAGTCACCTCCACACCTCTTTTTTTTTCAATTTTTATTTTATTTTAGAGAGAGAGAGAGAGAGAGAGAGAGAGAGAGAGAGAGATTTAGTGCACCAGGACCTCAGCCACTGCAATCAAATTCCAGATGCTTATGCCACCTAGTGGGCATGTGCAACCTTTGCACTCCACTCACCTTTGTGTGTCTGGCTTATATGGGATCTTGAGAATCAAACCTGGGTCCTTAGGCTTCTCAGGCATACACCTTAACCACTAAGCCATCTCTCCAGCCCCTCCACACCTCTTTCTACTTTTCCCTTCTGCACCCTCCCTCCTCCCTGCAAGTGCCACTTTCTTGCTGCAGCTCTGTCAAGCTCTATTTGGCTAATACTTCTACTGCCGAACACACATTCCTATTTCTAGAAAAATACTTGAATCGTACAACTGATTTCAACTTGTGCAGTGTCCCCCACAACCTACCAGTTTGCCGACATCCCTTCCCAGTCATCCCCAGAGCTTTTCCAGCAGCTTCTACAAGGTCCTCCCCTGAAACACAGTTGAAGAAGAGCTTCTCCAGCCTGTTGTTTTGGACCCATACATGGAAAAGAAGTATGAACTGTTTTTTTATGTTTATTTTTATTTATTTGGGAGTGATAGACAGATAGAAAGAGAAAGAGGCAGAGAGAGAGAGAGAGAATGGGCACACCAGGGTTTCCAGCCACTGCAAACAAACTCCAGATGCATGTGCCCCCTTGTACATTTGGCTCACATGGGTCCTGGGGAATCAAGCCTCGAACCAGGGTCCTTAGGCTTCATAGGCAAGTGCTTAACCACTAAGCCATTTCTCCAGCCCTGAACTGATTATTTATTTATTTATGAGAAAGAGAGATACAGAAATAGGCAGGGAGAGAGAGAGAAAGAATGGGTGTGCCAGGGCCTCTAGCCACTGCAAACTCCAGATGCGCGCACCTCCTTGTGCATCTGGTTTATGTGGGTACTGGGGAGTCAAACCTGGGTCCTGTGGGTTTGTAGGCAAACACCTTAACTGCTAAGACATCCCTCCAGCCCACATGAACTGATTTTTGGATTCCCGGCCCTTTTGTTGGTCACGCAGCCAAGCTGGCAGAGACTGGCTCTGCCCTCCTGCCCCACTGGGTGCTTTAACAAGGTGGAATAACAGCCACAGACAGCCACAGCCTGGATGAGGACTCACCTGTTTGATTTCAAATTTCAGGTAAAGGTGTCAGCTGTAGGAACATCAGGGCTGTTGGCTTTGAAGGCCAGAGTTTAGCTCCAGTGTGTCAGGCAAGGTCTCCTGGGCAAGGAATCTTCTCATCTCATGCTGCTAGGAAGAGGCCTCTCTTGTCCCCTCCAGTCCATTTATCTGGTTTGTTTGGCAAGATCTTGTTTTGAATATTTAAGATGTAAACTCTCGAGACGGGTATGGTGGCGCACTCCTTTAATTCCAGTACTCGGGATGCAGAGGTAGGAGGATCGCCATGAGCTCGAGGCCACCCTGAGACTACATTGTGAATTCCAGGTCAGCCTGGGCTTACAGCAAGACTATACCTTGAAAAACCAAAAACTAAAACAAAACAAAACAACCCCCTCCAAACAAAACAAAACAAAAAACCCCAAAAGATAACAACTCTCCTTTAACTATAAGGGACTGATTGCTCAAGAACAACTTGCAATATATACCTTAAATTTTTAAAACATATTTATTTATGTGCAAGCAGAGAGAGAGAGAGAGAGAGAGAGAGAGAGAATGAGAATGGGTACACCAGGGCCTCTTGCTACTGCAAATGAACTCCAGACACATGCTACTTTGTGCATCTGGCTATCCGTGGGTGCTAGATATAGAACACAGGCCATCAGGCTTTGCAAGGAAGAGCTTTTAACCACCATCTCTCCAGCCCTGTTTTTTTTCTAAATTATTTATTTATGCTTTAAATTTAAACAATTCTCCTTAATTCTCCTCATTGACACTTGCAGAGAAACTGCATAGGGAACAAGAAGTTTGACCTAAGCCCATGGTTTCATATAAGCTTCCTCAAGGACCCGACCAATAGCTGGGTCCCTTTCCTCTCATCACGTAGGGTTGAGGCTGCGCTTCTGTTCTTCCTCCCTAGTCCTTCCCCATAGCTCATTCCCATATTTTAATCTTATAGCTCATTCCCACAAGACTAGTTTCAGATTTACAGATGAGTTACAAAGACAGAAAATTCTCATATACCCAGCCCCTCATTCCCCAGACTGTTAACATCTGATGAGATTAGGACACATTTGTCATAACCACTGAATCAATAATAATATGTTATCATCAAGGAAGTCCATATTTTATTCAGATCTCATGAACTTTTCTCTATTCTGTTTGAGGATCCCACCTACCGTAGCACTATACGTATGTCATTGTGTTTCCTTAAGGGCCTCTGGGCTGTGCAAGTTGCTTGGATTTTCCTTAGTTCTTATGACTTTAGGAAGCTGTGAGGAGGACTGACCAGAATTTTGTGATGTTCTATAGTTGTGATTTGTCTAGTGTTTTCTTTCCAGAATAGACTAGATGTGAGGGAAGATCTCAGAGGTGAAGTGACATTTTCACCACATGACATGAGCACATACTGTCAGCATCACTGTTGTCGCTGGTTCTGATCCCGTGGCTCAGGTCATACTTGTCAGATGTCCCCACTGCAAAAGTTATTCCACTATTTCCATAGTGTGCTTGTTGCAGTCAGGTTCACATTGCTGGCAGAAATCACCCGACCAAGAGCAGCTCTTGGGGAAAAAAGCGGGGAGTTTATTTTGGCTTACAGACTCAAGGGAAAGCTCCATTGTGGCAGGGAAAGATGATGGCATGAGCAGAGGGTGGACATCACCCCCTGGCCAACATCAGGTGGACAATAGCAACAGGAGAGTGTGCCAAACACTAGCAAGGGGACACTGGCTATAATACCCATAAGCCCGCCCCCAACAATACACTGCCTCCAGGAGCCATTGATTCCCAAATTTCCATCAGCTGGGAATCTAGCATTCAGAACACCTAAGTTTATGGGGGACACCTGAATCAAACTACCACATTCCACCCCTGGCCCCATAAACTGATAACCATACATGATATAAAATGTAGTGCATTCATTCAACTCTAAAAGTCCCCATATTTTTTTATCAATCCTAATGATGTTCATACATTCCCATACTCCAAGATCTTTTAACTGAGCCATAATACAAAAAAAAAAAAAATTCACTCCAAAACCCATAATGGCACAGAACAAACACACTGCAAAAGACGGCATTGGGCATAGCAAAGAAATATTCAACCAATACAAGATTTAAACAGGGCAAACATCAAACTCTGTAGCTCCAAGTCCAATGACTCTAGGCAGTGACAATTCTCCAAGTCTGATAATTCTAACCAGCAACAAGTCTCTGGAGCTCCAATTTTGCCCCTCCAGCTAGGCTGCTCACAGTCCTGGAAAACTTCATCCGGGGCTGGCAGCTTTCCCTAGCAGCCATCTTGTGGCCCCGGCATCTCCACTGGGTCTCCACTGCAACCCAAGGTTCATCCTCCTGGCTCCATGGGGCCCCATGCAGGCATCCAGCAAACCTTTTTCACACTGCTCACAGCCATTTCCAAAACACAAGGCTATATTGCAAACTTAATGACCCTCTTTTTCCTGCATTTCTTATAGTCCATAATTCCAGGTAGGGTGCCAATTTGTTAATCCAGGGGGAATAAAGCAGACTTTGAAGAACAGGACACTCCTTGAGCACTCAGGCCCCTTCAAAAGAGTCTACATTCTTCCTGTTGCCCCAGTGCGGGTCAGCTGGCCCAATATCAAAGGTTGTAATCTCTCATATAATTGCAGCTGAATGAGCAGGAGTTTCAGCCCAAATATTTCATTTCTGTGCCATATCCCTTTGCTCACACTAGCCCATTTCTATGCAAAGCAACCCTGCACAACTTCTCAGGACACAGGCATAACAGCAAGCACTGAAATGTGTCTCTTAGGCCAAGGATTCAAATCCTTCCACATTCCTCTTGAAAATTAGCTCCAAAAGGCCAAAGCCACACAGTCAGGTATCTAGTAGCAACACCACTCTCTGTACCAACTTACTATTGCAGTCAGGTTCACAGTGCTGGCAATAATCACCCGACAAAGAGCAGTTTTGGGGGGAAAAGTAAATGTTTATTTTGGCTTACAGATTTGAGGGGAAACTCCATGATGGCAGGGGAAAATGATGGCATGAACAGAGGGTGGACATTACCCCCTGGCCAACATCAAGTGGACAACAGCAACAGGAGAGTGTGCCAAACACTGGAAAGGGGAAACTGGCTATAACACCCATAAGCCCACCCCCAACAATACACTCACTCCCGGAGGCATTAATTCCCAAATCTCCATCAGCTGGAAACCGAGCATTCAGAACACCTAAGTTTATGGGGGACACCTGAATCAAACCACCACAGTACTATTTGGAAAGAAGCTGGTATACACAATCCACTTTTAAGGAACATGGAGTTAAGTTTACCTATCTGAAAGTATCAATATAAGTTACCTAAGGCTTTTTATAAAGAAATGGAGCTTTTGGGTTGGAGATAATATCCCAGTGGTAGGGTGTTTTCCTAGTGTGCATGATGCCTTGGTTTTTATCACTAGCAGAGAGATGAGAGAGATAGAGATAGAGCCAGAGTGTGTGTGAGAGAGAAAGACAAAGAAAAGAGAAGAGAAAGATATATTTACTTCATAGTTCTGAAAGTTCAAGAATATTGCTTCAGCTCTGCTCAGCTTCAGTGAAGGCCTCATGACTGATGGCATCTCAGCAGTGGGAGTGCATGTGACAGGGAGAAATTGGTCAGTGCCAGAAGGAAGTGGGGGTGGAGGTAGGGCAGTCTCACTGCTTTAAAATATATATTTATCATACTGGGCATTGTGGCACATGCCTTTAATCCCAGCACCTGGAAGGCAGAGGTAGGAGGATCGCCGTGAGTTCAAGGCCACCCTGAGACTACATAGTGAATTCCAGGTCAGCCTGTGCTAGAGTGAGACCCTACCTCAAAAAACAACAACAACAAAAAATCATTTATTTGTAAGCAAAGAGAGAGAGAAAGAGAGCATGAGAGCAAGATAGAGGCAGAGAAAGAGAGAGAGAGAGAGAATGGGTATACCAGGGTCTCTTGTCACTACAGATAAACTCCAGATGCATGCACCACTTTGCATATCTGGCTTTACATGGTTACTGGGGAATCAAATCCAGATTTTCAGACTTTATAAGCAAGCACTTTAACCTCTGGTAAGCATTCTCCCCAGCCCAACTGCTTTAAACAACCTGCTCCTGGAGGACCTACTCACTCCATGAGACCAGCCTCAATTCCTTCCTGGGGAGATGCTCCCAATGACTTAGCCACCCTTCACTAGGTCCCACCTCTTGAAGAGTCCACAACCTTGATACTGCTACATTGCTATATTGCTATATTAGTTACTTCTCATCACCATGAACAAATTTCTGACCAGGAGCAACTTAATGAAGGAAAGGGCTTATTTTTGACTTAAGAGGTTTTTGTTTTCTTTCTTTCTTTCTTTCTTTTTTTTTGGTTTTCTGAGGTAGGGTCTCATTCTAGCTCAGGCTGACCTGGAATGCACTATGTAGTCTAAGGCTCTCCTTGAAATCACAGCCATTCTCCTTCCTCTGCCTCCCAGATGTTGGGGTTAAAGGCGTGCGCCACCACACTTGGTGACTTAGAGTTTTGAGGGGAGGTTTCATGATGGGGAAGGCGTGGTAGCTGGAACATGAAACAGCTGGTCATATTGTAGCACCATCAGGAAGCTCAGAGTAGGTCTAGCCTATAAAATCTCAAGGCCTGTCCCCAGTGGCTCACTTCCTCCAGCAAGTCTCCACCTCCTAAGGGTTCTACAACCTTCCCAAACAGTTCCATCAGCTAGGGATCAAATGTTCAAAATCTGAGCTAATGGGGCACATTTTTATATTCAAACTGCAATATTCCAACCCTGGCCTCCAGAGGCTCCATGGTCACACCACGATACAAAATGCATCCTGTCCATTTCAAAAGTCCCCATAATCTTTACCAGTTCTAACAATGTTCTTTTTTTTTTTTTTTTCAAGGTAGAATCTTGTTCTAGTCCAGCCTGACTCTAACACTGTTCTAAGGTCCAAAGTCTTTTCTGAGATTCAAGGCAATCTCGTCTCTGTGACTCCTTGCAAAATCAAAAAACAAATACATACTTCCAATATATCATGGCACAGAGTAAACACCCCTAGTCCAAAAAGGAGGAATGTGGGGCCTATCAAGGAAAGATTGGCTGGAAGCAACTCTGAAACACAGCAGGGAAAAGCAGTGTCTGGTGTCTTAGAGTGGTGATGAAATCATCTGGACTCCAAAAGGCTTGGGTAGTCCTGCTCCTCCAGCTCTGATACCTGTGGCACACATCGCCTCTCTCTTGGGCAGGATCCACTCTGTCTGTAGCTTTAGTTGGCAGCCATTCCATGGTCCTGGCATCTCCAACATGCTGGGGCTTCTACTGAAAGTTAGGTTTCATCTCTAATGCTTCACCCAATGTTCTCTCAGGGCCTCGTTACAAGAAATCCAACCTGGCCTCACATTGCCCAGCTCAGTGGCTCTCTAAAACTGTAGAGAAAGACATCACAACTCCTTTAATGTGTCATCTTCCATGCCTTCTGATCCAGTCCCATGTGGACACTGTTGCCAATTCTTTTTTTTTTTTTTTAAGTTTTGTTTGTTTATTTATTTGAGAGCGACAGACAGACAGAGAAAGAGGCAGAGAGAGAGAGAGAGAGAGAGAGAGAATGGGCATGCCAGGGCCTCCAGCCATTGCAAACACATGCACCACCTTGTGCATCTGGCTTATGTGGGTCCTAGGGAATCAAGCTTCCAACAGGGGTCCTTAGGCTTCACAGCAAGCGCTCAACTGCTAAACCCTTTCTCCAGCCCTGTTGCCAATTCTTGCTACCAGCTCAGGATGAAGTCTGGCCATTTGGATGACAGGTGTGGTGGTGTCTGTGTGTGCCTTGGTTGCTGTATCTATGGAAACACTTTTCTAGACAGTTGGTTTTGAGCAGAGAGTCCCATCTGTGGATTCTTTGTTTGGGCTTTCTCCTTTCAAAAGAATTTCCATTCTCACAAGTTAGGGTCAAGAGGCAGGGTCTTGGCCTCAGGAAACCTTTTCTACTGCCCCAGTGAAGAGAATGAGGTTTCTCTTTAATCACACTAATCTCTTCAATTAATTAATTTATTTATTAGAGACAGAGAGAGACAGGAAGAGAGACACAGAGAATGAGTACACCAGGGCCTCCAGCCACTGCAAATGAACTCCAGACGCATGCATCACCATGTGCATCTGGCTTATGTGGGACCTGGAGAATGAACCTGGGTATTTAGGCTTCACAGACAAGTGCCTTCACCACTAAGCCATCTCTACAGCCCCTCTCTTCAATCTTTTTAACAATTATAAATGCTTTGTTGGCACGAGTCTCCTCATCTTCAATTTTAAACATGCTCACAAACTTTTCCATTCTAAACTTCACTTATTTTTCATATCTTTTTGTTCTTTTGCTATAGATCTGAGTAAGAGAAGTAAGTAGTGACCATGACACAGATTCAGTGCTACTCTGCCTTGAAATTTCCTTTGCCAAACACATCAGTCAATTGCTTTAAACTTCAACCTCACTCAAGTTCTCAGGACACGGGCAGAATGCAGTCGGATTCTTTTTTTAAAAAATATTTTTTGTTCATTATTTATTTATTTATTTGAGAGCGATAGACACAAAGAGAAAGGCAGATAGAAAGAGGGAGAGAGCCCCAGCCACTGCAAACAAACTCCAGATGTGTGCGCCCCCGTGCATCTGTCTAATGTGGGTCCTGGGGAATCAAGCCTCGAACCAGGGTCCTTAGGCTTCACAGGCAAGCACTTAACCACTAAGCCATCTCTCCAGTCTGCAGTTGGATTCTTTATCAGAACAGCATGAACTGTCTCCAGCCAGTTCCCAGTAGAGCCCTTGTTCCTCTCTGAAACCTCGTGAGCTAGACCTCCACACTCTGCATTTCTCTTGGCATTTTAGTCTTCCAACCTTCCATCAGAATGTCTTCTTAAGGTCTGCTTAGAGCTTTGTAGGGATTCTCTATCCCAAAGTTCCAAACTCATGCACATTCCTCCTGCAAGCCAATTCCAAAGGCTTACAAAGCCTATGGTCAGGTTTTCCCAGCATTAGTCCCATGATTTTCTTCTTCTCCTTCTCCTTCTTCTTCTTCTTCTTCTTTTTTTGAGGTAGTGTCTCACTCTAGCCCAGGCTGATCTGGACTTTACTATGTAGTCTCAGGGTGACCTCACATGTATGGCGCTCCTCCTACCTCTGTCTCCCAAGTGCTGGGATTAAAGGTGTGTGCCACCACACCCGGACCTGATTTTCTGTTTTAGCTACTTTCTTGTTGTCATGAACAAAACCTGACAAGAAGCAACATAAGGGTTTATTTTCAAGTTACAGTTTGGAGGGGAAGTTTCATGGCAAGAAGCACGACAGTAGAAACGTGAAGCAGCCAGTCACATTATTATACCATAGTCAGGAAGAAGAGAATGAATAAGAAGTGAGGCCAGGCTAAAAATCCTCAAGGCTCAACCCCAGTGACTCACTTCCTTTAGCAAGACTCAGTCTCCTAAAGGTTCTACAACCTTCTCAAACAGTTCCACCATCTGAGGATCAACTGTTCAAACTCATGAGCCTATAGGGGACATTTTAGATTCAAACCAACTGGAGACCAGGCCCCAGATCCTCAACCCTTGGGGTTCACACCCAGGCCATAGCAATATTTTGCATTAGATTTCTTCTAAGTTCAAAAGTCCCAGCAGGTGCCTGAGGAGATTGCTCAGTGGTTAAGGGGTTAAGGCACTTGCCTGCAAAGCCTAATGACCCAGGTTTGATTCCCCAGCACCCATATAAAGCCAGAGGTACAAAGTGGCACATGCAACTGAGGTTCATTTGCAGTGGATAGATGCCCTGGTGTGCCCATTCTCCCTGTCTATCTCTCTTTTCTCAGTCTCTCTCTCTGCCTGCAAATAAATAAAAATATTTAAAAATCAGCAAGATAGTTTTTTTTTTTTTAAAGTTCCAGCAGTTGGTTTAGAAGTTGGATGAATATAGATGGATTTTTCTTCATCCAGCTGACTGGTGGTCTGACCCCTATAATCTCTTCACTTAGGCAGAAATAATGGACAGAAGTAATAGCCAATTATAATTCTATTATTTCATTTGAGATGGGTTCACTGGACAAATCCCACTTTAATAAATATAGTAGAGAGCAAGTATTAGATGTTAGTGGTTATTATGAGGTTTACGTGAACAGAAAATAAATTTGAGTTTTAATCATTATTGTGGATCTTTCTAGAGAACACAGGGCACTTTATTAAAAGACCATGGGGAGAATAAACCACAATTTTCCAATTTTGTTTTCCTAATGAATATGTTACCTGTCAGTTGAGGTTCGTGAACTATAAACAGGGAAATGAGGATTGAGCAGGGTTCCCCCAGAGCCCACTCTGCAGAGTCCCCAGGGACCCTCACCACCAGCCTTTCCATCACAAGCCAGGTGGAGCAGGTTAACCTTCAGGACAGGCGGGGCCCTTGTCACAGCAGGCAGATGAGGAAGCCACGCCGAAGTCACGGTGACTGACTCACAGGGGGTTGGAGCTCTCATTTCCACCACTAGGTTTCTCTGAAGTTACTTTTACAGCATCTGGTGACACTCAGAGTAAGTAAGATAAAACCTCTCCTGTTTATTTAGCTTTGGATTAACATAGGGCTCCCCAAAGGGGCCCCGATTCTGCATCCATACAGCACTGTGTAGTCACTCTGCTCATGACTGGCTTGTCACAACCCAAGTATATTTCCATGTCTTCCAGTGCACCCAACACCACCACGCAGCAGCTTCGCTTCATTGCCTGTCCTCCTGCTATCCTGGTTCATTAACACCCACCTCCTCTGTCTTCCTGCATAGCTTCAGGTATCATGAGTGAGTTGAAGCCTTCAGAAAAGCCCTCTGCAAGCTCCCACCTCCACCACCCATCCAGCCCCATTCCGGTCCTGCAGCTCTGCCTTCCTTCCTGACGTAGTTGATGAAAGGTTCTGGGATCTTGTCTTTCAAGACCACTGCCTCCCCAAGGCACCGAACCTCCTCCCTGCTCCCCACTTGGACCCTTAGGTCTCCAGTTCACAGGCGGCCTTGTATCATCAACTTTTTCTCTCTCCTGTATTATTAGCATTAAAACACTCATTTCTTTCATGTAAAAAAATTTATAGTTATTTATTTGAGGGGAGGAAGAGAATTGGCATGCAAGGGCCTCTAGCCACTAGAAACAAACTCCAGACACATGTGCCACTTTGTGCATCTGGCTTTACGTGAGTACTGGGGAGTGGTACCTGGGTTCTTAGGCTTTACAGGCAAGTGCCTTAACCACTGAGCAATCTCTCCAGCACGCACACGCGCGCGCGTGCGCGCGCACACACACACACACACACACACACACACACAACACGCACACACATATTTAAGGTAATCTCACTAGCCCAGGCTTATCTGGAATTCACTCTGTAGTCTCAGACCGGCCTTGAACTCCCAGTGATCCTCCTACCTCTGTCTCCAAGTGCTGAGATTAAAGGCATGCATCACCACACCTAGCTTCTTTCATCTTGAAAACAAAAAGAACAAAAAAAACTTTAAAGAATATTTGATTTATTTATTTATGAGAAAGAGAGCAAGGGAGAAAGAGAGAGAGGAAGAAAGGGAGCACAAGACTTCTAACCACTGCAAATGACTCCAGATGCATGAGCCACCTTGTACATCTGGCTTACATCTGGATACTGGAGAATCAAACCTGGGTCCTTAGACTTCCCAGGCAAGTGCCTTAATGGCTAAGCCATCTCACCAGCCACTCCCCAAAAAATCTTTTTAAAAATTTAATTATCATCAACGCCCCATATAGCATGAAATTTATCTTTGCAAACATTTCTAAACATGTACTTCAGTCACAGTGAGTATATTCACTCTATGCAACCAGTCTCTAGAGCTTTTTCATCCTGCACAAGAGAACCTTTGAACTCATAAACTAATACCCCTCTTTCTCTCCTGCCTCTGTGCCTGACCACCCCCATTCTCCTTTCTCTATCGGTTGGTCATCTGAGTGCTGGTAAAGGCGGTATACCATTATCTCTTTGAGCTGATTTCACTTATGAATACTTGCTGATTGCTACAAGGCAGTTCTAGTTTTGATCTCTTGAGGAACTCATCCTGTTCTCCATGGCAATTGCACCATTTCACAGCCCCACCAACAGTACACGAGAGTTCCATTTCTCCACAACCTTTGCCAGTGTCACTGTTTGGTTTCTCTAGTAGTAGCTGTTGTTGTTCCCTTCTGTGGCAGTTACTTCCTTTTTTAAAATTTTTTTGTTTATTTTCATTTATTTATTTGAGAGCAACAGAGAAAAAGGGGGAGAGAGAGAGAGAGAGAGAGAGAGAGAGAGAGAGAGAATGGGCGTGCCAGGGCCTCCAGCCACTGCAAATGAACTCCAGATGCATGCCTCCCCTTGTGCATCTGGCTAACGTGGGTCCTGGGGAATCAGCCTCAAACCAGGGTCCTTAGGCTTTACAGGCAAGCGCTTAACCACTAAGCCATCTCTCAGCCTGACAGTTACTTTCTTGTTGCCGGGACAAACACCCAGCCAGAAGCAGCTTATAGGATGAAAGGGTTTATTTCAGGCTTACAGAATCCAGAGGAAACACCATCAATGGCAGAAGCAGCTGGCTAACTTCCATAGACGCATCCACAGCAGAGAGAAGAAAACCAACACCAACAAACGCAAACAGCTAGCAAGAGCTCCAACTGCTCTGAGCACACCTTCAGGCTGGCCTTAAGATCCACCCCCAGTGACGCCTCCTCCAGCAGGCCACTGGAGACTCAAGTTGTAAGTTTAATCAAAGATACCTCAGGCTGTGGCAGTCATACATTCACATTCATACCACCACACCTTCACACATTGCTGGGACAAAGCACCCAACCAAAAGCAGCTGATGGGAGGAAGCCGTTTATTGTGGATGACAGTCTCAAGGGGAAGCTTCATGATGGCGGGGGAAAGATGGTCCTAGGGCAGAGGCTGGACATCACCTCTGCCACAGCAGGTGGAACATAGCAAGACAGTGAGCTGAACTCTGGCAAGATGGAGCTTAAACTTAAACCCACCCCCAGCAGCACGCCTCCTCCAGCAAGGCTCTGCCTCCCAAACTGCCACCAGCTGGAGACCAGGCATTAAAACCCCATGAGTTTATGGAAGACACCTGATTGGAACCACCTCAATAGTTATCCTAATAGGAATGAGGTGGTATCTCTTGTGGGGCAAGTAAATCTTTTCACCTTTCTTTCCGCACTTGCTATGGCTAGTTTCTAGCCTCCTTTAGGACAGAGCTTTATTTCCTGACTTCAACACCTCTCTTTCCATTATTTCCTAAGTTTGTTCCAATAACAACCACACCATTTAAAAGTTTCAACCTAGGCCGGGCGTGGTGGCGCATGTCTTTAATCCCAGCACTTGGGAGGCAGTGGTAGGAGGATCACCGTGAGCTCGAGGCCACCCTGAGACTACATAGTGAATTCCAAGTCTGCCTGAGCTAGAGTGAGACCCTACCTCAAAAAAGCAAAAAAAAAAAAAAAAAAAAAAAAAAAAAAAAAAAAAAGGTTAAACCCAGCCAGGTGTGGTATGCATGCCTGCAGTCCTGTACTTTAGAACATAAGGTAGCAGGGCCACTGAGTTAGAGGCCAATCCTGCAATGTTCTAAACGCCTTCCCTCTTCAGTTCCACCATTGCTAGGTTTTGCACAGAGGATCTGAGGCTTGGCTTTTCTTGGAATAGTGAGATTCATTTTGTATTGATTCAGAGTGGGTCGGTTCAAGATGGGAGGGAGCTGGTTTGAGAAGATGGACCAGGTGGTGGTGGAGGGAGAAGGGAAACGCCCTGAGCTGAGGGATTAGAGGAATGAGGACAAAAGGAGTAGAGGACAGGAGCTGGGAGAAACCACAACTGCCGCCCACTGCGTCCATCATTGGAGTGGCCCGGGGGATAAGGGAACTGAGCAGACCCTGGGTGGAATTCCTAAGGGGCAGAAGGGCATGCTGGGAAAAGCTGTGCAAGACTCTGAACCAAGGAGGAGGGAAAGAATGAGAGAGGGAAAGGTACAAGAGGGAGAAAGAATAAATATAAGGGAGAGAAGAAGAACAGGTGTGTTCAGAGAGAAGGAGAGACAGAGATGGAGACAGAGCACAGAGGTCAGGCAGAGACAGAGAGGCAGAGACAGAGAGATAGGGAGACAAGGGAACACAGCTTAGAAAACAAGAATAAGCTGAAGAAAAGAGAGAGAGATGCCTGCGGAAGACCTTATATATGCCCTCTTTGCAGGATGGGAAGGGCTTCGGGAGGTATGGGCTGGTGGTTCAGGAAGGAGCCAGGATGGCCGAACCACCATGGGGAAGCCAGGCCTTTGAAGCCTCAATTAGGGCCAGTTGGGAGGGGGAAGAAAGGAATGAGTGCAGGGCTCTGAGACTCTTACAGCCGTCAACACTTATCTTCTTCTAACATAGTATATCATAGACTTACTTGTTCTATTTATTATGCCTCCCCTCATTATCATTTCAGTTCCACGAGCATAGAAATTTGTTCTAGGTCTAGGAAAATGACTCAGTGGGAACAGTGCTTGCCATGCAAACATGAGGACCTTAGTTTGAATCCTCAGGACCCACATAAAACTGGACACTGTAGTAGCACTAGTGTCTGTAATCCCAGCGCACCTAAGGCAAGAAGAGCCAGAGAATCACCTAGAAGCTTTTGGGCCAGCTAGCTGGGCAAACACAGTGATGAACAACGTGAATGATGAGAGACCTTGCCTCACACAAGATGGAAGGCCAGGATTGACACAGTTGTCTTCTGACCTCCATGTTCACACCACGGTGCACGCACCCGCACGTATGAACACACACACAGAACGGAAAGCAAAAGATGCGTTCTAATTCCAATGTTCCCTTCTATCCTGCAACTTGTCTTGTTGCTAAGCAGCTGAATCTAACAGTCATGCCCAGTCTGCTTGTCTGGTCCAAGCCCACGTGGTTAGTTGTTCCACTCGACACTTTCTCTGCACTTTCCTGCACACTCACTCTCCCAGTTTTCTCTCCACCCCACCTGCTCTTCCCCGCCTTCCTTCGTGGGCTCTTCCTCATTTCTCCAGCTTCTTTGTGCTGGAGTCTTGTGAGGCTCTGGGATCCTTTCCTTCTCTATATTCTCATCTCTGGTAATTCCACTGTGGTCATGGCCTTAAGCATCAGCTCTCTCTCGATGATTGCCAAACTCTATTTTGACTTTGTCGCATCCTCCCTACTCAGCTATAGGCAACTATCTTTACTTGCATGTCAAGTCGGCATCTTCAATGTAATACATCCCAAACAAGCCAAGAGTGGTGGGACATCCCTTTAATGTCAGCACTGGGGAGGCTGAGGTAGGAGGATCACTGTGAGTTCAAGGCCACCTGGGGCTACAAAGTGAGTTCCAGGTCAGCCTGGGCTAGAGTAAGACCCTACATTGAGAAACCACTAACAACAACAACAAGCTGGTGAGATGTTTCAGCAATTAAAGGCACGCTTCCTGCTTGAGAAGCCTGTCAGCCTGTGTTTGATTCCCCAGGAATCAAGTGGAGACAGATGCACAAAGTGGCACATTCATCTGGAATTCATCTACAGATTTTTTTAAATTATGTTTTCTTTTTATTTATTTATTTGAGAGAGAGAGAAAGGAAGAGGCAGATTGGGAGAGAGAAAATGGGCATGCCAGGGCCTCCAGGCCGCTGCAAACAAACTCCAGACGCATGTGCCACCTTGTGCATCTGGCTTACATGGGTCCTGGAGAATCGAACCTCAGTCCTTTGGCTTTGTAGGCAAGCACCTTAACTGCTAAGCCATCTCTCCAGCCCAAAATTGCCTTTCTTTTTGTCTGTTTCATCCCTTCTGTATCCCCAAGTAGCTAGAAGAATGCATGGCTTGAAAGACTGCTCATGGAACATGGTTGTTGGATGAATGAATATAGAATGGTGGGATAATAGGCAGTTGGGATACTATTTCTCCACTACTAATCTATTTTTTAAATAAATTTTATTTATTTACTTGCAAGCAGAGAGAGAAGAGAGACAGGCAGAGAGAGAGAATAGGCACACCAGGGCCTCTAGCCACTGCAAATAAACTCCAGATGCATATGCCCCTTGTGCATCTGGCTTATGTGGGTCCTGGGGAATTGAACCTGGGTCCTTTGGCTTTGCAGGCAAATGCCTTAACCACTAAGCCATCTCTCCAGCCCATTACAATTAACATTATTGTTATTTCATCTTGAAAATCCAGGTGGAAAGTTAGTATATGGGTGCCCATGTGTTAACAACAGAACAAACAACATGGCTCCCGAAGCTGGTGTTCAGGGTCATTCCCACCTGGGGACTCACTACAATGCAGAGAGTCTCAGGTCCCACCCAGAACTCTGACTGAGAACTGCTGAACCGGAATCAGATGAAGTCCCCAGGAGGTTGTTTTACAAAGCTGAAAAGCGTGGGTGTTACCAATGGGCCTCAAGCAGCACTGTGTATTAGACTCAAATATCTTTAAAAATCTGCTGGGACTGGGGAGATGGCTCAGTAAAGTACATGCTTCACAAGCACAAAGACCTGAGTTGATCAGAAAACCCATGTAAAAATGCTGGGCGTAGTAATGTGCAGTTTGTAATCCCAGGGCTGGGGAGGCAGAAAGAGGAAGATCTCTAGCGTTTGCTGACCAGCCAGTCTAACCTACTTGGTGAGCTCCAGGCCAGTGAGGGACCCTGCCTCAAAAAAGGAAGAAAGAAAGAAAGAAAGAAAGAAAGAAAGAAAGAAAGAAAGAAAGAAAGAAAGAAAGAAAAGAGAAAGCATATAGCTTGCTCACAAGCCTGACAACCCCTCACCCACATGAAGCCAGGTGAAAGTGCTCCCCACGCCCATAATCCCAACACACTGATAGCAATGCCAGGCAGTTAGGAGACTGCAAAGCTCATGGGGCCAAAGAATCTGGCCTTTCCAGTGGCAAAACAAGAGAGAGCCTGTCTTAAGGTAGAAGGAGAGGACCAGCATCCTGAGGTTGTCCTCTGACCTCCACATGTGTGCCATGGTCCATGCACACCCATACACATATATCATCGTCATCATACACATACATAGATAACTGATTTTTTTTAAAAAATATTTCTTTTATTTATTTGGCAGAGATAGAGAAAGGCAGATAAAAAAGAACAGGCATGCCAGGGCCTCCAGCCACTGCAGATGAACTACGGCAGGTACATGTACCACCTTGTGCATCTGGCTTACATGGGTACTGGGGAATCAAACCTGGGTCCTTAGGCTTTGCAGGCAGGCACCTTAACTGCTAAGCCATATCTCCAGCCTGATAATTTTTTTAAATTTTATTTATATACTTTATTTGTGTGAGAAAGAGAGATAGATAGAGAGAGAGGCAGATAGAGACAGAGAGAGAATGGGTGTGCCAGGGCCTCCTGCCATTGCTAATGAACTCCAGACTCATGGGCTACCCTGTGCATCTGGCTTACGTGGGTCCTGGAGAATCAAACCTGGGTCCTTTGGCTTTGCAGGCAAACACCTTAACTGCCAAGCAATCTCTCCAGCCCCTAAAAAATAATTTTTAATGTGACATTGGGCAGGGAAGATGGCTCAATGGTTAAAGACATTTACTTGCAAAGTTTGCCAGCCAAGATTCAATTTCCAAGCTACCCACAGAAGCCAGAAGCAAAATGTGATGGAAGCTCCTGGTGTTCATTAACAATAACAAGAGGGGCTGGAGAGATGGCTTACTGGTTGAAGCTCTGGTTCGATTCCCCAGGACCCACATAAGCCAGATGCACAAGGTGGCACATGCATCTGGAGTTCATTTGCAGTGACTAGAGGCTCTGGTGTGCCTATTCTCTCCCTCCCTCTCTCTTTCTCTCTGCCTCTTTCTCTCAAATAAATAAATAAAAATAAAATATAAAAAGAGGGAATGGAGAGATGGCTTAGCGGTTGAGCACTTGCCTGTGAAGCCTAAGGACCCCGGTTCGAGGCTTGATTCCCCAGGACCCACGTTAGCCAGATGCACAAGGGGGCACACGTGTCTGGAGTTTGTTTGCAGTGGTTGGTGGCCTTGGTGCGCCCATTCTCTCTCTCTCTCTGTCTCTCTCTCTCTCTTTCTCTGTCTGTCACTTTCAAATAAATAAATAAATAAATAAGCAAAAAAAATTTAAAAATATAAAAAGAATGCATTGCCTTTATAAAAACCTTTTAAAAAACAATAGCAAGAGTACACACACACACACACACAAAATCCTCCCAGAGCCCGACTGGATTCATTGGGAGTCCACACATAAGTCAGTGATAAAGAAGGGAAGTGACTGTCTTACTCCACTTTTAACCTCTCCCCAGAATCTGCCCACCTCTAATTCCCTTTTTCAGTCTTCTGTGCCCAATTCCGTGGGTGCACATTTCAGCTTCTTGTGTGTGGTTCCAGGGACACCTCCACAGTGGGGCTGCTCGTTCCTGTCTCCATTCAGGCCACGTCCGACGGCCTGCTGGAGGAAATCAATACTGAGCAGATTGCCAGCTGCCTGGAGGACACGCCTGCTCCCTTTATCAGCAGAAGCCAGTGATCTTTGTGAGCTGGAAGGAGCTGTCTCCAGCTGGACAGGGGACAGGCCCTTTCCCCAGGATTCCATGGACCACAGACGTGCTGGGAGGGAACTGTCCCTCCCAGTCTGCATCCTGCACTCAGAGGGCTTGTTAGTTTCTGTGCATTTCTACACCTGCTGTGGCCATTGCCACCGTAAGGGTGTGTTACAGGGCCAGCCTAGGAGTATTCCTAAATGGGAATCTTGTACATGAACTGTAATCTGAAGCTTATATTCCGAAGCTGCACCACAGAAAGGCATGGAAACACGGGATAATTAGCAATGGTCAGCTGACAGCTAGGACCGGGTCAGCGATGATACATAGAGGGCATTTCCAGAGCTTCCCTAACCCAGTGGGCTCTCTTGCAGCTCAAGTCTCGTGTTCTCATGACTCCCTTGGCCCTGTCACCTCCACGGAGTATCCCAGAGCCTGACCTCAGCTCCATCCCGCAGGACGCAGCCACCATCCCCAGCTTGACGGCCCCCCAGGCTCTCACAGGTGGGTAAGCAGAACGGGCAGGCTGAGGTGGTCTGGAGGTAACAGGGTGGGCGTCCTGCCAGCTAACAGTTACTTCGTGTGCTCCGGTTGCCCTGAGGTAGCTTACAGGAGGGATGTCATGTGGTAGATAGACAGTAGACAGGATGCCTCGATGCTCTGAAGAGAAGGCTTTCCCTGTATTGCAGGTTGGAGTGCTAGAAACTCGGTTTGCACCAAATGTTGGGTTCAGCCGGTTGCTTTGGAGTGGGCCAAGAGGGAGAATGGCTGCCTGTTTCCCTTTAGAGCCGCGCTGCCATCGCTCCACGGGAGCATGTTTACCTTGAGCGGAGCCCGTCCTGTGCTCGCACTTACACGGCTCCTAAGGATGCTAACGTCCCAGGTGCTACCCAGCGTCCACCAATCTGGTCAGGATACCATGCATTCCAGTCTGTCTCTGTCTCTCTCTCTCTCCATAGAGTATCCACTAACCAACAGGTTCATCTTAATAGTAACAGCAATAAGATCCATTGAAACACACACACACACACACACACACTCCCTCATCACAATGCCTCTCACTCCCTTCTTCTATCCTGTCTAAGTCCCTTCAGACTCCTCCCTTTGCTCTTGGGTAAAGAGCAAACTTGCTAATGTGACTGACAAGGCCCTGTGGGTTCCCCCCTCCCCCCACCTGCTGTGATTCCACCCACTTCTCTTTTCCAATTCCCAGGGCTCGGTCCCATCTAGAATGAGCTTCCTTTCCAGTCAGTCGCTCTATTCCTGCCTTATAGCTAGCTCCATTTAGCCACAGCTCCCTCCAGAAAGCTCTTGCTGCCTCTCTTGCCAAAGGCCCCAGCAGGAGCCCAGCTCCTCCCTCACTATTCTCACCGCGTAGACATCCTTAGGTCTCCTCTCTGCTCCTGTCAGGCTCAAATAAGCCTGGCCTTGTCATTTGCCCACTCTTTTTCTTCTTGCAAGGTGCCTGACACAAAAACCTGCGATTACTTAGACTTTGTGGATCACCTGGGATAAGGAGAAGAGAGAACAGCATGGTGGGTGTGGGTATTAAAGGAGCTCTAGTGTTTACAGGGTCTTGAATTTAAACCCTGTTGTGTCCCTGACTGTAGACCTGAGCCCTCCCCCAAGCGGTAATAGTAATACCCAACTCACAAGCTTGTCTTAGAACATGAGAGGTGCTGCCCTTTGCTGTCACCATTTAACCTTTTCAAAGCCCTATTGGTCACCTCTTAAAGCCAGTGGCCTCTAAGATAAGATGCTCATCTCCTGGGAGGATAGGGGTGGGGATGGCAGGAATGGGAGGGAGATAGTTCAAACGGATCGTTAACATAGGGATGAAAATATTATACCTGTTATTAATATTCGTGTTTTATTTCCTCTTTGTAAAATTTCTATTTCTTGTGCATGTCATAGAATTTAAATAATAGTTGTGGCACAGGGCCTTACTAAGTCACTGAAAGGGAAGGAAACAACTTTTTTGCCTTATTTGTGGTAATTTTTTTTTTCTCAAGGAGCAGGCCATGAACTCTACTTGTTAAGGGTCTGGCTTGATGAGGAGGACTGTCTTTACCGAGCAGGTCACAATAACATTATTGTTACTTTTCAGTCTTTAAATAACTGGTCTGGCAGTAAGGTCAGGATGAGTTATATCAGAACAGTGTAGAGTCAGGCTGACCTGCTGGGCAATTATTGTCAGATTTCAGGTGGAAGAGATAGTTGTGGGTGGGAGCTTACGTCACTGTTATAAAACAGAACTAAGTTGAATGTGTATCAACTGGTTCTGAGCCCCTCAGCCAACTGACTACGTCAGTTATATTAATGATCAACTCACTGGAAAGTTTCTGTAGAAAAGTTTCTCTTAAAAAAGGAATTATGAGCTATTTCTTTTCCTTTTTAATTTCAAAATTCATAAAGAGTTCCCTGGGATCTGCTGAAACTTATTGTACATGAAAGATCAATTTTGCCAGGCATGGTGGCACACGCCTTAACCCAGCACTCAGGAGGCAGAGGTAGGAGGATCGCCGTAGGTTTGAGGCCACCCTGAGAGTACATAGTGAATTCCAGGTCAGCCTGAACTAGAGACAGAACCACTTTACAAACAAAAGCCAGGCAGGGTGGCACATGCCTTTCTTTAATCCCAGCACTCAAGAGGTAGGAGGATCACTGTGAGTTCCAGGCCATCCTGAGACTATAGAGTGAATTCCAGGTCAGCCTGGGCTAGAGCGAGACTCTACCGCAAAAAAAGCAAAAACAAAAAAAACAGTTTTGTGGACATTTTTCTGTAGCTTTGTTACACACTGGATGTTTTCCTACAGTATGCGCATAACACATTAATGCAGCTAAAAATGTAAATCAACAGAATTTGAGATATGTGCTGAAAAGTGTCTTGATGGGGTATATATTACCTCAGAAGCATGGGAGCATTGTTGGCGGTTACACATTTGTTTCCTGAGATTATAAATAGCACTCTCTTTCGAATTTTCTTGGATATATTGTCCCTATAGTGACTAGCATCATGTTGATTATTTATTCATGGAAGGTCACAAAGAAATGGCCAGCTTTATGTGCAATTCCCTCCTTAGAAGAACAGGGAAGATTTTGCAGTGTGCCTGCCCAGCACAGAAATTCGGTTACATATGTGGTCCACAGGGGTACCATGTTTGTCTTCAGCTCATATTTATATAGTCTGCCCTTTTCAGTTTTCTCAACGCCAGGGCCCCAGATGCCCCAGTCTAGGGACAGTCTGCAGACCCCACGCACTTGGAAAGCTGGAGTGTTGTGTTCCCTGTCCCCACAGTGTGCCTCTACGTTAACAAGCAGGCCAACGTGGGGCCGTACCTGGAGAGGACAAAGCTGCAGCAGCTCCCCGAACGCCTGGGACCCGAGCGGCCGGCCGCTGTCCTGCAGCAGGCGGTGCAGGCGTGCATCGACTGCGCCCACCAGCAGAAGCTGGTCTTCTCCCTGGTCAAGCAGGGCTACAGCGGTGAGCTGGTGTCAGGTGAGGCTCGGGGCAGGTGTACGAGGGGGGGGTTGTGAGGTCTCTTGGCACGGGAAAACAGTTGTGGAGAGACAGTTCTCCATCCGCTGGGTACCAGGGTCTCTGTGAGCTTGTGAGCAGACAGCATCTCTCAGGGCTTGAGGAGTTACTGCCAAACCTGGACTAGACGACTGGACACTTCTGAGCCCTCACCCTTGGGTTGGCCCTGTTTCCCATGCCATGCTTCCAACCACTCAGTAAATACATCCAGAACCTTCAACAACCTTATTGGCTTTTAAATATATATATACACACACACACACACACACATATATATAAAATTATAATTTTATAATTATATATACATATATAATTTTTATTTATTTATTTGAGACAGAGAGAAAGAGACAGAGAGAGGGAGAGAGAGAGACAGACAGAGAATGGGTGCGCCAGGGCCTCTAGCCACTGCAAATGAACTCCAGACTTATGCGCCACGTTGTGTGTCTGGCTTACGTGACTCCTGGGAAATTGAACCTGGGTCCTTTGGCTTTGCAGGCAAACACTTTAACCACTAAACCATCCCTCCAGCCCTAACTTGGTTTTAAAAAAAAAAACAAAAACGCTGTAGATTATACCTTTCCTTTGCCCTAAACCCACCCATGGTCTATTCTCTCCTCAACAAAAGCCCATGTCCTTGCAAGGGCTCAAGGCCTACGTGAGCTCCAAACTCGGGGTCACTTCTCTTTCATCTCACACTCAGCTCTGGCTATCCTTCCTGTGTCCCTCAATTATGTTCCTCCCTCAGGAGCATAATTGTATCTGCTCTTCTTGCCAGAATACTCTTATGCCAGTCGTCCATGTGACTTGCTCCTGGATAACCTTTAGGTTTCTACTCAAATGCCACCTTACCAGAGTCTTCTCCTAACCTGCCATCTAAAATATTAGCCCCATCACTTTCTCTTTATGTTTTTTTTTTAATTTTGTATTTTTAGATTTTCAAGGTAGGGTCTCACTCTAGCCCAGGCTGACCTGGAATTCACTATGTAGTCTCAGGGTGGCCTCGAACTCAAGGCGATCCTCCTACTTCTGCCTCCCAGGTGCTGGGATTAAAGGTATATGTCTCCACTCCCAGCCCAGCCCTGTCACTCTCTATTCTTCCTGATTTTGTTCCTTTCTTATAGCACTCTCTCCATGAAGGGCAAGGGTTAAGATCACGACCTCAGCCCATCTCAGAGGGACTTCACCCTTCAGGGTCAGAAAAATCCCTTTTTGTCACAGCTCTCCTTGCTTCAGTCCCAATTTTCCAACCCCAGAAGGAACCACATTTCTCTAGAAAGAGGGAGAGGTGGAATAGGGAGCCCCATCCCTTTCAGGCGTTTTTCTTATAGAGGCTCATTTCTGTCATATAACACATTCTACGCAATGCTGTCACTACCTGCCCTCGATGCCTGCATCACCAGGCCCTTGCACAATGTCTCACCAAGTCTGGTGTCTTCTCTGGGCCAGGATTGTGAACATGGCCTTCTTCAGCGCCAGAGAAAAGTGACTAAGAAGACTCCTGGACTATGGGCTGGGCAGGTAACCCTGTGGGCTAGCTAAGGTAGGGTCAGGAGATGTGGATGTAGGGATATGTATCTGGAATCCCAGCATTTGGGTGGCAGAGGTGGAGGATTTCAATTTGGGGCCAGTGTTGGCTACATACAGCATTCCAGGGCAGCTTGGACTATAATAGCTGGACCCTGTTCTGGGGGGAGGGGGAGGAAGGAAAGGAGTGGGCAAGGAAGAAGAGATAGAGGGTGAAGGAATCCCACCATTGCAGGCATCAGCATCATACAGCCCTGCACCCTCCAACCTCACCTGCTAGGAAGCTCTGTAGTAGCTGTGCACTCCTAGAAGGAGACATTATTGTGGTTGTAGGAACTCTGTGATCTCTTGCAGGAGGTGGGATTCCCTGAGCACTCCTAGGAGCCCTTGCACACTGATTCATGGGACAGGCCCAAGGTCTTACAACCTTCTCATTGTGGGTCCATTTTCTTTCAGAGTATCTGAGGCAAGAGACAGTGCCCACACTAAGAGAGAATTCCTAGAGTGGCTGGGATGTGCATGGTGGCAGCTCTGTGACTGATCTTTCTAATCAGAGCCACCTTGAGTATTGAAATGAAAGACAAGTGTCACATAGAAGCCACGTGACAGTCCAGGCTAGGCCCTTGCTTCCTCGTCTGTAACGTGGAATAGTACCCTTTGGTCCCATCCTCACAGCTAGGAGGCCATGAGGCAATGAATAACAAAGATCTTACCAAGAAGAAATACACTCTTTTGATTTCTAATTACAATCAGTGCTTTGTGCTCTAAAGTAAAAACAAACTCTAATAGCCCTTTCCATCTGCCAGCCTTTGGGAGATCCGATGTAAATAAGCAGGTTGCTGTGAGTGACGGAGGACAATGTGGGAACAGAAAGTCCTCTCTGAAGTGTCCTTGTGTGTACCTTACACTGGAGCTGGAACAGAGCCCATGTGGCCAGACAGGGAAAAGAGACAGGAAGGACTCTCCTCAGGGCTGTAGGAATCTTGTGCTATTTCTCGGTTCTGGCCACTGTCTGGAAATGGAATTCAACAGCAGTATGGAGAGCTGGTTTTCCTTTGATAAAGACTCTCCTTGAAGGCTTCTATAAAAGAAGGTCTCTCTCCACCCCCAACCTCTGGTGACAAGGACTTGGAGACTTCAGTGTGAACTCAGGGGTATATCGATGTATCTATGTGTCTGTGTTGCAGACAGGTTCGCATTGCTGGTAGAAATCACCCAACCATGAGCAGCTTGTGGGAAAAAGAGTAAATCTGAAAAAAAAAAAAAAAGAGTAAACCTTGGCTTACAGACTCGAGAGGAAGCTCCATGATGGCAGGGGGAAATGCTGGCATGAGCAGAGGGTGGACATCACCCCCTGACCCACATAAGGTGGACAATAAGAACAGGAGACATGCCAAACTCTAGCAAGGGGGAGCAGGCTATAACACCCATAAGCCGGCCCCCAACAATACACCACCTCTGCCTCCAGGAGGCTTTAATTCCCAAATCTCCATCAGCTGGGAACCTAACATCCAGAACACCTAAGTTTATAGGGGACACCTGAATCAAACCACCACAGTTTGTATCTGCCTCTTCAGACATGGAGAAAGAGATAGACAGATATGTGATGTGAAATTGGAGTCCTTGGAGGGGTTAGATCTTCATAAAGATGCAAGGGACCCCCATGAACCCCAACTTTGGGTCCTTGTCCAAGTTATCAAAGAATGGAAACTATGGACTCAGAGAAGGGTAAATTATGAGATTCATTTGAGGGAGAGTTAAGATTTAAGAGGGAAAGCAATGCATAAAAGCACCCTAGTCAAAATAAGTTCTCCCCCATCCCAGCCTGGCTGGAAGAGGAAACCTGGAAGGTCTCCCTCACATGCTTCCCTGGAAGGGAAGAAGGGAGGAAGGACAAAGGGGAGAAGGACAGAAGGAGAGAAGGGGCTTACACACATGTCTCAGGCCTATTTATATGAGCCAGGCATCTAATATTAGAATGAGCCTGACCGTCAGGCTCTGGTGCTGTGTCGGGGGAAACCTGACTGGTTTGTGGGCCCAAGAGGAGCTGACTTGGAAAGGGCTCACCCAGGAGGACTAAGCCTGTGAAAGGGAGGAAGAAAGAGGAAGCTGTTCAGGAGGTTGTTGTTTTCAGCCATGTTAGGTAAGACTGGGTCAGACGCAAGTTTCAGTTCGGCCAAGGCAGGGGAGGTGGCATCCATGTTTGTGTGGGCCAGTCCCTAGCTAACTATCTAGCACGAAAGAGCTACTTTGCTCCTAATCCATATCATATGGGAAGGAAGGTAGCCATATGGATAAGTAAGTAATTTAGCAGGAGAGCACACATACACCTCTCCACTCTGCCCACTCGCAGAGCCCTGAGGGCTCAGAATCACTGACCCCACAGCAAGGAGCTCATTTGCTGTTCTCACTTGGACTCTCAGCATCGCTAGTCAATAAAAGGAAGGAGTAGACTCGGGAGGCAGAGGGGAGGAGGATCACTGTGAGTTTGAGGCTACTTTGGGACTACAGAGTGAGTTCCAGATAAGCCTGGACTCAAGTGAGATCCTACCTTGAAAAATATATATATATTAATAATAAGGAAGCAGGACTGTTGGGAAAATGGCTGAATCTGTTCTGGAGTAGAGAAAATATTTACATGAACTTGAAACATACTGAAGCATTTCCATCCAAAATAGTGTTAAATTAAGTGGGGAGGGACCACCATAGAGACAAAGGAATCTCTATGGTAAAGGAGTCCAGGAGAATGCCCGCAGGTGAAACCTGGGCAATTTGAAGAACAAAGTAAGTAAGGTAATGGTGGAAAATGCGTGTCTTAAGATAGAAATAGTGAGACTACACTGAAATGAATAAATGACTGAATAAAGAAATGAAAATAGGGCTGGAGAGATGGCTTAGCGGTTAAGGCACTTGCCTGCAAAGCCTAAGGACCCATGTTCGACTCTCCAGATCCCACATAAGCCAGACACACAAAGGTGACATAAGCACAAGGTCGCATGTGCCCATTAGGTGGCGCAAGCGCCTGGAGTTCAATTGCAGTGGCTGAATATGAAGAACATGATAGAGGAGTTTGGAACATGCTGTCTTGGCCAGCTGTTGAAGGTTCACACTCCCAGGGGTGTCATGTGGAGACCATGTACCCTTAGTCTGACGTCCTGGGAAGGGCACTTGGCCTCTGTGGTCTTTCTCCCCCAAGATCCCATGACGGCAGCCTCATCATGAGAAAAATATCAAACTCAGGGTGAGGGATATTTCTCAGCAAAACTCTTCAAAGCTGCAGAGTCAGGAAAAATGAGGGACTGAGGAGATTAAGGCGATAATAACTAAACGCAGTGTGGCATCTGGCTGGAACCGCAGAACTGCAACAGGCTGAGAGAGACGTCAGGGGTAATCCAATTCGGCCCACTCAGACATGACCATGAAGACATGAACGCGCTGCACAGAAGCCCTTCCCCGGGCCGGCCCGCCCACTCCCCGGGGGGCATCTCCTGTGCCCGGCTCTGAGTGGCTGTCTCTGCTTTTCCAGTCTCTGCTTCTTTTGATGGCAAGCAGCACCTGCGGAGTCTGCCTGTGGTGAACAGCGTGGGCTACGTCCTCTGCTTCCTGACCAAGCTGTGCCGCAGCCTTCTGTGTGACAACCTCTTCAGCCACCAACCCTTCCCCGGGAGCCTCGGTGCTTCTGAGAAGACCCAGGACAGAGAGGAAGGGAGGACAGACACAGGTAGGTCTTGGCAGCTTCTCCTGCCACAGGTGTCTTACCTCAAGCCAGTAGGTGAGGTGGCTGCTGAGGGACTGGGGGCGTCTTCTGAGGCCTCATGCCTGCCTCTCTCTTAGAAGCACCCTTAGCTGGGACTCCAGTGTACAGACCATTCCCACTGCCTCTCCACTACTCAGAGCTGATATTCCAGCTCTGTGGCCAAATCACGTCTCCTGAGTGATTTTCTTGTTTCTTTATTTCTTTCTTTTTTGTTTTTTCTAGGTAGAGCCTCACTCTAGTCTGACCTGGAACTCACTATGTATTCTCAGGCTGGCATCAAACTCATGGCAGTCCTCCTACCTCTACCTCCCAAGTGCTGGGATTAAAGGCATGAGCCACCATGCCTGGCTTCTGAGTGTTTTTTTTTTTTTCTTGGCTTTTTTTTTTTTTTTTTTTTGAGAGAGAGAGGGGAGAGAGAATTGGCATGCCAGGGCCTCAGCCACTGCAATGGAAAACTCCAGATGCTTGTGCTACCTAGTGGGCATGTGTGCCCTTGTGTTTGCCTCACCTTTGTGCATCTGGCTAACATTAGATCTAGAGAGTCTAACATGGGTCCTTAGGCTTCTCAGGCAAGTTCCTTAACCACTAAGCCATCTCTCCAGCCCATGAGTGACTTTCTTGACAGTAAAGAAACTCTCGGGTACTTGTTCATCTCTGTGGAGTAGATAAGGACTCTGAAACCAAGGAATTAAGCAATCCCAAAGAATCCAAGCTAATGCCCCACATCAAATATGTCTTCTAATGAGAGCTGATATTGCTCTCTCACCACAGGATAGAAAGGGTAAGGCTATGTGTGAGCCACCAGACACAGAATAGTTCTCAGGATGAAAAAGTGGCCAATAGGCAGCACAGCAAGGCCAATGCATAAACTTGCCCCATTGCTGTCTGCCTGTGTGGCTGCATACCAGAGCCAGGTGCTCCTTCCTTCCTTGGCAGCTGGAGTGATGGATTTACAAAGACTTCCACGTGAATCCCAAGGAGACGCTGACACGATTTGTACAAGCCAGCCATAGTGGCACACATCCATCATCCCAGCACTTGGGAGGTTGAGGTAGGAGGATCAGGAGTTCAAGGCCTCAGACACAGAGTGTGTTTGAGGCCAGGCCAGCTCCGAACAGTCTCAAAAGAAAAATGATTAGCATGATCGTAGGAAAGTTTTTGAGGAATAAAGTCAGGACTACAAATAATGAAATGTTATTTAGTTATTATTTATTTGCAGGTCTTTGCTCACAGACAGATCTAGAACATTAAATAGAAGTTTAGTTGCAATGAGTGATTGTGTCTGCTATAGGCCAGACATATTTTTATGTCCTATGTGCAATATTAGCACTTGGGAGGTGGAGGCAGTAAGATTGTGAATTTGTGGCAAGCCTGAACTACACAGTGATACTGTCTCAAAAATGAATGAGTGACTGATTAATGAATGATGAATAAATGAATAAGCCCAGAAAGCAGAGAAGTTTCCATTTAGGTCATGAGCATAGGTTTTCTTGGATAATAAACATCAAGACCTTTGCTTACAATTTTACTTTGATCTCTCTGATACCCTGAAAATAAGAAGACATTTGGCCATTTCATAGAAAAGTTCCAAATTGAATGTGATTGGTGTGAGCAGAGGCTATATATGTCTATGCTATTTTTATGTCTCTATATACGTATTTATAAAAAATTTCTATGTTGCCAGGCGTGGTGGCGCATGCCTTTAATCCCAGCCCTAGAGAGGCAGAGGTAGGAGGATCGCCATGAGTTCAAGGCCACCCTGAGACTACATAGTGAATTCCAGGTCAGCCTGAGCTAGAGTGAGACCCTACCTCGAAAAAAAAATCCCTATCTGGACCTATGTTTCCTATATTATATAAAAAATTGGAGGTGCTGATGTAGAATACTCCTTCTGGTTCTGATAGCTTATGATCTGGCCTATCCTACAAGCCTTGGAGAACTCAAAAGCATATTCTTTTTAAAAAAATGCTTTTATTTTTTGAGAGAGAGAGTGAGGGAGAAAGAGCGAGAGCGAGAGAGAGAGAGAGAGAGAGAGAGAGAATGAGCATGCCAGGGGCTTTCAGCAGCTATGAACAAACTCCAGACATGCGCGCCCCCTTGTGTGCATGTGAGACATTGCATGCTTGGGTCACTTTTGCATCTGGCTATACATAGGACCTGGAGATTCGAGCAAGTGTTCTTAGGCTTCGCAGGCAAGTGCCTTAACTGCTAAGCCATCTCTCCAGCCCCAGAAGCATATTCTTAAGTGAGTGATGCTCTACTGGATCTTGCAATGGGAATAGTGGAAGGATATGGTTTCATTTCCCAAACCCTTGCCTCATTGTTGCATTCATCAAACAGTGGACCCATAGGACATGACCATGAAGCACATTATTCATGTTTCCTACTGTCCTTGAAATTTATCTGTGGGACCAGATCCTCCCCAAAGATGGATGACATTTAGAAGGAATGTTGTGGTTTTTGTTTTGGTTCCTTCCATATTTCAAAATGTTCTCAGATTCAGAATTAATATGCCCAGGTCTGTGTGGTAACTGAATTTAAAGTTTCACTCAAAGATCTCACTACTACAGTGCTCACTCCCAGCCTGGCTTCTGCAGCCAACTAAACCGCAGCAATAAAGGTGTCTTTGTGGTTTGAATGTACAATGTTCTTTATAGCAGCAAGTGTTTGTGATTAAGCCTTGTGCTTAGTTCCCAGCTGATAGAGCCTTTGGGAGGAGGGACCTTGCTAGAGGTGTGTTGCTGGGGGCAGACCTGGGGTGAGTTACTCCAGCCTACTGGGTGCTCAGAGCCAGCATGCTCTCTTTGTACCACTGTGCTGCCCGTGTATGAAGATGTGAGCTAGTTGCCACGCTGTCTCCACCAAACTTCCCCTTGAAACTATAAGCCAGAAATCAACCCTTTCCTCCCATCAGCTGCTTCTGGTTGGGTGTTTTGTCCCGGCAAGGAGAAGGGAGCGGCTACCACGTGGTTGCTTTCTCTCGATCCCGATTGGTTTCAAAACTCTTCACAGCAGTGGGGGGAAGGAGAGGAAAGAGCCCCAGGAGCATTTGCTTGACAGACTAGTATAGATTGACACTGGAGCTTATCTCCACCTGGGGACTTTTGTGTGGGTTCTTTGGTGATCATGTCATCTGTCATCTGCACCTTCCTGGATATACACAAACAGTTGCACCTCTTCTCTGGATGACCATTTACACGCATTTCCTTCTTTTCCACCTGACGCCACTGGGGATCGACTCTAGTTACTTATTCTCTCTCTCTCTTCTTCCTTCCAGCCCCTCCCTCCCTCCTTCTTTGATTCTTCCTTCCCTGCCTCCCTCCCTCCCTCCCTTCTTTCTTTTCTTTCTTTCTTTCTTTCTTTCTTGCTTGCTTGCTTGCTTTCAATGAACATGCCAGGGCCTCCAGCTGCTGCAAATGAAATCCAGATGATGCACCCCCTTGTGCATCTGGCTTACCTGGGCAGTGGGGAATTGAACCTGGGTCCTTACTTAGGCTTTGTAAGCAAGTGTTTTAACTGCTAAGCCATCTCTCCAGCCCCCCTCTTTCTCTTTATTTATTTACACCTCTTCTCTGGGTTGTCACTTACATGCATTTCCTTCTTTTAAACTTGAGGCCATTGGGGATCTACTCTAGTCTCTCTTTCTCTCCTTTATTTATTTACTTTCAAGGAGAGAGAGAGAGAATGGACACACCAAGGCCTCTTGCCACTGCAAATGAATTCTAGACACATGTGCCACTTTGTCCACCTGGCTTTATGTGGGCACTGGGGAATTGAACCCAGACTGTCAGGCTTTGCAATGAAGCCCTTTAACCACTGAACCATCTCTCCAGCCCTCTCTTCTTTTTTAAAAAATGTGGTGCAGAGGATCAACCCTGCAGGGCCTTACACATGCAAGGTAAGTGCTCTACCACTGAACCACATCTCCAGGTTCTGTGTGTGTGTGTGTGTGTGTGTGTGTGTGTGTTTACATAGGGTTTCACTAGAGTCCATGCTGATCTGGAACTTGTAATCCTCTTGCCTTCTGGGCGCTTGTCCTGGGGTTGCAGGGAAGTGCTATCATGCCCAGTCATTCCAGCTTCTCTGTGCTAGAAAAGCCTGTCCTGTGGAAAGAATTTCAGGTGATCTTCCTGCAGCTCTCTCTTTGGGTGGATGTGTCTGGTCTGTGAGAAACATTCATACATTCTCTGTCCCAATAGTCTCTGGGTGTGGTGGTTTGATTCAGGTGTCCCCCATCAACTTAGGTATTCTGAATGCTAGGTTCCCAGCTGATGGAGATTTGGGAATTGAGGCCTGCTGGAGGCGATGTATTGTTGGGGGCAGGCTTATAGGTATTATAGCCAGTTTCCCCTTGTCAGTGTTTGGCACACTCTCCTGTTGCCATTGTCCACCTTATGTGGGCCAGGGGTGATGTCCACCCTCTCCTCATGCCATCATTTTCCCCTGCCATCATAGAGCTTCCCCTTGAGCCTGTAAGCCAAAATGAACCTCTTTTTCTCCCGAGCTGCTCTTGGTTGGGTGATTTCTACCAGCAGTGTGAGCCTGACTGCCACACTGGGCATGCAGGCTGTGCCTTGCAGACACTTCTCCTCTCTTCTGCCAGCGGACTGAAAGCTTTCAAGTTTTCCAAGGGAACTAAACAGTAATGAATGTATCTCCCAAGCTCCAGAGGACAGGTATCTAATAATTCACACGGCTCTGTTTGAAGCCATTGGGAACAGACCAGAGACTTCACCCATAATTTGTCTTGTAATGAACCTGTTTCTCAGCCTCTGCAATCTACTTGCAGAATAGATGTGGATAGACATCTGCTGGGCAAAACTGGCCTCCTCTTTCTCGTCTTTCTCCTCTTGTACTCTCTTTCATTGTTTCCTTCTCTCTCACACACACACTTTTTGTCTTTCATAGGAAGTAATAGTTAGTGGTGAACATGATTGAAGGTTGGGGTCAGCACTGTGGGAGCTCTCGAAAAAGCAGAGCCTAGCCAGGCATGGTGGTGCACACCTTTAATCCCAGCACTTGGGAGGCAGAGGTAGGAGGATCGCCATGAGTTTGAGGCCACCCTGAGACTACATAGTGAATTCCAGGTCAGCCAGAGCTAGAGTGAGACCCTATCTTGAACCCCCCCCCCAAAAAAAAAAGCCTATTACTATTACTTATCCAGGTGACCACAACTGGGGACATATTTGACCCCAAGCCATCAGGGATGAGGTACCTCCCAGCCGCCATGTCTTCAAATTCATCTGCATGGACTTGGTGAAGGTCCACTTCTTTGAGATAGGGATCTTCTAGCAGTCAGGGAACTTGAACTTGGCCCTGCAGCTTGGTGTGGATGGACATGATGGCTTGGCCAATATAAACTCTGGTAGCTGTGCCCTGTGCCTTCCCAAAGGCATTCACATACTTGCCTGGGGCCTGTCAGCCCCAACGTAGGACAACATATGACATAGAAAGGATAGAACAGCACTCAAGGATGAAAGCCGTCATTTTCTGTGTGTTTGTTTGTGTTTTAGATGAGGTCACACTCTAGCCAAGGCTGATCTGGAACTCACTGTGTAATCTCAGGCTGGCCTTGAACTCACATGATCCTCCTACCTCTGCCTCCCGAGTGCTGGGATTAAAAGTGTATGCCACCACGCCCCATCCTTGTCTCAACTTTTTACCATGTACCTTTTGGTACAAATATGAATAGACTTTAGAGCAGAGTTGTGTATAGTTATCTGATATCACGGAGCCACAGAGTTAGAGATTATCCACTCTTGTCTTCTCCCACCCCAGGTCAGCAATGCAGATCTTAGAGACAGCTCAGCAGAAGTGAAGGGAACAGGGTGTGTACAGTGTCATGAACTCCGTCATCCATCCAGTCTCTGTGGACTTCCCTCTTTGTAATGCAGGAGGCCACATGAAGCCCAAGCCACTTGCTCAGAGCCACATGGAAATGTGGCACAGGGAAGGACCTGCTGCCTGCCAGGCCTGTTAGTGGGCAGGGTGCATCCTTGCTGCCCACCTTGAAGGATGACTGCGTGAGGCAGATGCTTAAACCAAGGTGTGGTACTCCTGAGTCACTTCTAGCAAAGGATGCCACAGTAAAGCCAATGCCGGCTTGCCCTTAGCGGAACTCAAGTGGAAAGTGTAACCCAAGTATGCCAACTCGTTTTTTCCTTCTGGGTTTCCCGCCTCTACTCCAAGGAGTGTTTTACCCTGAGTGGTAGTTTGAATGGAAGGCCCCTATTGACTCAGGTGTTTTTATTTTTATTTTTTTACTTTTTAAAAATTATTTTATTTTATTTTTATTTATTTGAGACAGACAGAGAGAGAGAGAGAGAGAGAATAGGCATGCTAGGGCCTCCAGCCACTGCAAACGAATTCCAGATGTATGCACCACCTTGTGCATCTGGCTTATGTGGGTCCTGGAGAATTGAACCTGGGTCCTTTGGCTTTCCAGGCAAATGCCTTAACTGATAAACCATCCCTCCAGACCTATTTTTTATTTTTTTATGAGACAGAATTGGTATGCCAGGGCCTTCCAGCCACCACAATCAAACTCCAGATGCATGTGTGCCACCAGATGCATGTGTGTCCTGTGTGCTTGTGTCGCCTTGCGTGTCTGTCTTATATGGGACCTGGAGAGTCAAATATGGATCCTTAGGCTTTGCAAGCAAGTGATGTAACTGCTAAGCCATCTCTCCAATCCTGACTCAGGTGTTTTATCAAAACTTATAACTTGGGTTTCCAGCTGCCTGGCTAGAGGAGGTGTCAGGGGTGGGGGGCAGATCTTGGGATCCAGCCCTAAGGTATGTTTAGAGGCAGGTCTGAATTCCAGCCCAAAGGAATGCAGAGTGGTCTGAGCTCTGAGGGGGTCCCTGCTGGCTGCTTTTTGGTGTTTGCCGGCTGCTGGTGGTTCTCTCTGTGCTTGGACTTATGAAAGGGAGCCAGCTTCTTCCGCCAAAGATGAAACTTCCCTGGATCTGTCAGCTTGAAATAAATCCCTTCCTCCCGTAAACTGTGCCTGGTTTGGATGTTCATTCCAGTAGTTTAGACTACTAAACCCTGGTTCATTCACAGGGCAGGCAGAGCCTATCATACCAACCACCTCACGGCCTTACTTATCTCTCCAGAACCCACACAACATTCCTGCCACACTAGACCGCATCATTCGACCTGGTGTTTAAATGATATATGAAATGATAGAGGAGGGCTGGAGAGATGGGTTAGCTATTAAGGCACTTGCCTGCAAAGCCTAAGGACCCAGGTTAGATTCCCCAGGACCCACATAAAGCCAGATGCACAAAGTAGCACATGTATCTGGAGTTTGTTGGCAGTGGCTAGAGGCCCTGATATGTCCATTCTCTCTCTTTCTCTCTCTCTAATAAATAAATAAATAAATAAAAATAAACTTAAAAAATGTTTAATAAAAAAGTTATGATAGAGGAAAAAAGAAGTACAAAGGGAGTTATTAGTGAATGGATTCAGAGCTTTAGCTTTTTATTTTTATTTTTGGGTTTATTGAGGTAGGGTCTCCCTCTAGCCCAGGCTGACCTGGAATTCATTCAGTAGTCTCAGGGTGGCCTCAAACTCATGGCAATCCTCTTACCTCTGCCTCCCAAATACTGGGATTAAAGGCATGCACCACCACGCCCGGCCTGAGTTCCAGCTTTTCAAGATGAAGAAAGTTCTGGAGATGGACGGTAGCAGTGGTTGCACATTACAGAAGCAACTGGTATCCATAACTGTACACTTCCGGTTTACATGGGCCTTCAGGTGAGGTGCCATATTTGTGCTGTTTTGCTTCAATCTGTGGAATGATGGGTGAAAACAAAACTGGCCAAGGTGGTAAACTTTATATTGGTATATTTTACCACCATTTAAAAAAAAAATTACTGGGTAAAGGGCCAGCCCAGAAAAAAGGAAGATAGGAAATCCAAGAAGACAGCATACTCTGAATTCCCCGAAGCTTCTTGTCTTCCAGTGTGGGCCACAGGACTAGAATCTCACAGAAGGTATGTTCCTTCTGTCACAGCTATGGGCCGCACGAACAAAAGGAGCTGTCTGGGCCCACAGCGGGGTGGTGGAAAGGGAAGAATAAGCGGTCAGTGGTGAGCTCAGGTCTTAAAGAATCCTTGCAGAAGGTTTTGATGGAAAGGTTAAAGAGAGTCTATAGGTCTGTAGCAAATACCAGTGCCTTTGGGTGTTTTGAATGCACATTGTCACTAGAAAGCCGGCTGGGGCCCTTCTCACAGAATGGGCTGGTACTCCAGGGGTGGCCCAGCCCAGTTCTCCCTGCGTGTTGATGGAAGGTCGCTTGGGAAAAGCTGTTCATGATATTTTCAACCATGTCTTCAATAAATGATGATGTCTGCACATATTTTAAAATATTACGATAAAAAGGAAACAATCTCGTTATCAAGTCGGACTTTTAGAGAAAAATCTGGGCTTTATAGAATTTAAAATCGGTTTTACAATGCCCAGCTCTTTCTGCACAATGCCCTCTTGACATGGTAAGGCTCTTTCATGGCCTGCAGAGCCCCAGGAAGTTATTTATCAATAGCTGGCGGTTAAATGAATGAATGAACAAGGGGTTCAGTAAATTGTTTTCATCGTCCAAGACCTTTAAATATGGGGAAATAGTATGATACTAAGTGATGCTGACCACCATGAAAGCAGTTTAATAGACAGTATTTATTCAGTAAGGCAAAGATAAGACTCCTACCGGACAACATCATGAGTAAAAACAACTTTCTGTATCAACAGTGGTTATATCCAAAGCTCGAGCTTCCGGATGACAATGATGGTAACCCCAGAAGGTCTCCTACTACTTGGGATCACTCTTCCTGAGAGGAAGTGGGGCAGGAATAGAGTCTGCGGGGATCAAAAAGGAGGTCCAATAAGCCTTTTCTTCTTCAAGGCTGTCCTCAGAATTCTCTGAAAAACACCTGTACCTCTCTCCTGCATGTTCTCCTCAAACAACATACTCACTGGACATCTCCCTGTTCTGTGAGGCTGACACCTTCCAGTGGCACACCCACTCTTCAGTTCTCCAGGAGCCGCTCAAACTTGGCAGCAATGCTGGGCATTCCTGGCTTCTCTGGCAACCCATTGAGTTGGGGTCCTGCAGAATTCTTCTGTCTCTGGTGGGTCTGTCAAAGGGCTGGGCCTCTGGTGGAAGAGTAGATCAGGGGATGGGCCAGGCTTCTTAGAAGATCTAAGAGGGTGCCGACCAAGTTCTGCCGATACATCAGAACACGGAGACCACAAGGACTGATGGGAACCATGTGTGTCGGTTATTTTTGTTTCACTGTGATCAAAATATTGACAGAGAAAAAGGAGGAAAGATTGATTCTGACTTGCTGTTTCTAGTGAATAAGGAAGGCATGGTGGAGAAAAATCTTATCTACAGCAGTGGGAATGTGAGGTGGGGCCTCTTCGCAACACTGGGTTAGCAAGCAGAGAGCATGGCTACAACCAGGGTGCAGCATGATCTTCAAAGGCTACTTCCACTAGTTATTTGAAAAATATTTTAGGGCTGGAGAGATGGCTTAGCGGTTAAGCGCTTGCCTGTGAAGCCTAAGGACCCTGGTTCGAGGCTCAAATCCCCAGGACCCACGTAAGCCAGATGCACAAGGTGGTGCATGGATCTGGAGTTCGTTTGCAGTGGCTGGAGGCCCTGGCGCACCCATTCTCTCTCTCTCTCTCTCTCTCTCTCTCTCTGCCTCTTTCTCTCTCTGTCTGTCCCTCATAAATAAAAATGAACAAAAAATATTTTATTAATTGATAAGAGAGAGAGAGAGAGAGAGAGAGAGAATGTGTATGGGCATGCCAGAGCCTCTTGCCACTACAGAAATCTCCAGACACATGTGCCACTTTGTGCACCTGACTTTACAGGGATACTGAGGAATCAAACTCAGGCTGGCAACCTTTAACTGTTGAGCCATATCTTCAGCCCCTAAACCATCTTTAAAAAAAAAAAAACTCATTTATTTATTTTACAGAGAGAGAGAATGGATGCACCTGAGCCTCTAGCCATTGAAACGAACAAACTCCAGATGCATGTGCCACCTTACACAGCTGGCTGTGTGGTACTGGGTAATCAAACCAGGGTCCTTAGGCTTTGTGGTCAAGCACTTTAACCACTTATCAACCTCTCCAACCCCCTAAACCATCTTTTGAAGAAAAAGAAAAGTTCTCTACATTTCCTGGCAGGGAGTTGGTACTATATAACAGGGTATGTAGCACACCCATGCCAGCTGCTATGGAACTGATGATTCCAACTTCCAGTCTGGATATCCCGTCAAGAGGAATGACACGCAGTTCCCTTTTCTCCTCTGTAGTTATCTATTGCTGTGTAACAAATTGCCTGCAGAACCTAGTGATTTAAAAGAACATTATCTTGGGCTGGAGATAGGGCTCAGTGGTTAAGGTGCTTGCCTGCAAAGTCCAAGGACCCGAGTTCAATTCCCCAGTACCTACATAAAGCCAGATGCACAAGGTGGCTCATGTGTCTAGAGTTAGTTTGCAGTAGCTAGAGGCCCTGGTGCTCCCATTCTCTCTCTCTCCCTCTCTCTCTCTCTGCCTCTCTCTCTCTCTCTCTCTCAAATACATAAAATATTTTCTAGGTGTGTTGGTGCATGCCTTTAATCCCAGCACTCAGGAGGCAGAGATAAGGGAGTTTGAGGCTACCCTGAGACTACGTAGTGAATTCCAGGTCAAACTGAGCTAGAGCAAGATCCTACCTCAAAAAAAAATTTTAAATAAATAAAAAATATTTTAAAAAGGGATTATCTCATAGTTTCTGTGCATCACAAGTTGAGGCACTCACAGCCTGCAAGCATATCAAAATTCAACCATTCATGTGGCTTTTGACAAGATTCAGTTTCCCATGAGCATATGCCTCTCCAATGAACATTTCACAACTGGTAGTTGTGAGCAACAAGTAGTCCCCCCCTTGGCTGCTGTGTGTGTGTGTGTGTGTGTGTGTGTGTGTGTGTGTGTGTGTGTAGTGCTAGAGCTTGAATATACCAGGCCTTGCACATACTGGGCAATCATTCTACCACTGAGATATGCCCCCGCCACCACAGTTTCGCTTTTCATGGTTTTAGTTTCCTGGGGTTAAACACAGTTTGAAAATGTTACATGGAACATTCTAGAAGTCAGTAGTTAATAAAGTTTCAATTGGGCAGCATTCAAGCCTTACGCCATCCCGCTTGGAACATGAAGCTTCCCTTTGTGCAGCATATGCATGTGGTACATGCTTCCTGCCCATCAGTCACCTAGGAGCCCTCTGAGTAATTAGACCTGTGTTCAAATAATCTTTGTGCAGTGACCCACAAGCACATCACAATGCTACACCTCACTTCATGTCACCACATAGCATGGTCCCCACACATCATCACAAAAAGAAGGGTGAGAAGAATACAGTGCGGTGTATCTGGTCATACTTGGCTTTTTACCTGGGTTCTAAAAAATTGAACTCCAGTGATCTCAGGCCCTATTATACCCTCATGCTTAAGCAGAAAATGCTCTTAACTGGTAAGTCATCTCCTCAGCCTGAGATTTCTTTTTTTAACTGTGTGTGCGTGTGCGTGTGTGTGTGTGTGTGTGTGTGCATGCGTGCGCACACGCAGTGGGAGAGGAGAGTTAGAGCATGCCAGGGTCTCTTGCCACTGTCTGGTTTTACATGGATGGCTGGGGAATTGAACCTAGGCCATCAGGTTTTGCAAACAAGTGTCTTTTTATTTAAATTATTTTTATTTCTTTATTTGAAAGAGGCAGACAGAGAGGGAGGGAGGGGAAGAGAGAGAGGGAGAGGAGTGAGAGGGAGATCTGCTGGAAATGAATTTGAGATGGATGCGCCACCTTGTGCATCTGGCTTATGTGGGCCCCGAGGAATCAACTTAGGTCCTTTGGCTTTGTAGGCAAGGGCCTTAACTTCTAAGCCATCTCTCCAGCAGCAAGCAAGTGTCTTTAACAGTGCTGAACCATCTCCCCACACCTCAAGACTTTTTTATTGTGGTATTCTATTTAATTAATTTTATCAAGTAATTAATTTGTTTATGTTGAGACAGGGTCTCATGTATGCCAGGCTGGCTTCAAACTCACTTTTGTAGCTGAGGATGACCTTGAACTTTTGGTCTTCTTGTCTACACCTCCCAAATGCTAGAATTACAGGCATGGAGCACCATTATGCTGGGGATCCAGCTCAGGGTCTTGTGCACACTAGGCAAGCACTTAACCAGCTGAGCTATATCCTTAGCACTGCAGTGAGGTGTTTTGAGACAGGGAGCCTTGTTCTGTGTTTATTGGTATTGTATCTCTTACTGTGCCTAATGGGTAAATTGTATGCCACACAGATATCCCAATCATAGGACATGATACTAGCCATAATTTCAGACACACACAAGGGATCCTGGCACCTGTGTAACACGGATAAGAGGGAAACACTGTATTAAAAAACTCTGAACCAGGCTGGAGGGATGGCTTAGCAGTTAAGGTGTTTGCCTGCAAAGCCAAAGGACCCAGGTTTGATTCCCCAGGACCCACATAAGCCAGATGCACAAGGGGGCACATGCGTCTGGAGGCCCTGGCGTGCCCATTCTCTCTCTCTCTCTCTCTCCCGCCCTCTTTCTCTCTCAAATAAATAAATATTAAAAAAACTCTGAACCTTCCTTAAAGTGGAGATATCCATTTTATTTATTTATTTATTTGAGAGAGAAAGAGGCAGATAGAGAGGATGGTTGCACCAGGGTCTCTAGGCACTGCAAACAAACTCCAGATGCATGCGCCACCTGGTGCATCACACATATGTGGGTACTGGGGAATCGAAACTAGGTCCTTAGGCTTCGCAAGCAAGTCCCTTAATGGCTAAGCCATCTCTTCTGCCCGAGAGGTCCATTTAGAGCTGTACTCTCTATTTCAGGCATTCCAACATTGTTCTAAGGATTACTTTTAATTTTCCTAAATTTCATAAAAGACCAAAAAGTGGAGAGAAGAGGGCTGTTGAGAAAGCAGAGCTACCTCTGTGGATTGTGGGGGACTGTGGGGAGGAAGGGGGTTCCACCCACTTTTGTCTGCCCCCACTTGGGAGTTTCCTTAGGGTAGCGGCTTGAGAGAGCCGGGCCAGACCCTGTGGAAGGTAGTCATGGAGCCTGCTCTCTTCTTGAAGCCCAGAGGGCATCCATTATTCTAAACAGCTGACTTCAGTCAAAATTGTCTTTGGTCCAAATTTCCAAAGGAGAAAAAAAACCCCAAACCATAGCTTAGAACAAAGTCTTGGGCAAACCAGAAACATCCAAGAGAATGAAAGAAGTTCAGGTGTCAGGCGTTAAAATGTTGGCTGGGCTGTGCGCCTGTCATTAAGGGGGGTGATGTAAATACACGGGAAGGGACCTGAGGGGAGCCCAGGCTGATCCACCGGCTGATCGGAGCTGGAGGCAAGCTTAAAGAGAAAATCTATACTGGCCCGAGACCAAGTTAATGGAAAATGTAATTGAGGAGAATGAAATGTGCAGCCTCCTAGGTGGTGTGCCCGGTTGCCCTTTGAACCAAGAAGGCTGGGCCCGGAGGCCACAGAGGCCCTTGGGGAAAACGAGAGTAGCTTATCTGCTAGAACAAGGGGCGGGACTGAGCTCGGGAACAGAAAGTCTGCGGGGGAGCCCCGGCCAGAACCTCCTGAAAGGCTGTGAGGAAGGGTGGAAGCCTGATTTCTGCCACCCAGGACTCCCTTCTAGAGAAGGTCCCCTGCGGTCCACAGCATCTGGCACGAGCCCGCAGGAGCGTGGACAAGGCTGCCTGGTGCAGGGACTGGGCGTCCAGGTAGGCACCTACCTTCCTGCTAGCGCTTCCCTCTAGCTTGTCCCTAGGCCCCGGCTCCTGGTTCAGGGCTCCCAGGGGGCGGCACCTGGTTAAGCCTCACTACCTCTGGTGGAGTCTGTCTGTAGCATCCATTCCAGCGTCTTCTATCCTGAGCTTTGGGCTGGGATCGGAGGTGCTGTGGGCTTTTCATGTAGCTGGGCCAAGAAGCCTTACAAGGAGTCCTCCTGAGGTTGCCCTGGGACCTGGCCAGAGCCTGGGGATGGCTGGCCGAGCTGAGCGGACCTGCTAAGGGAGGGATCCTGCACGTGAGAAAGACCAGCCTGGAGGGGAGGGCTTCAGGAGCTCACTCCGACAGCCAGCTCCCCCAACTGCAAAGTGACCACTGGCGGGGAAGTAAGGAGGGAGAGGGGAGGTGGGTAGAGAGGGAGAGAGAGAGAATATGTGTCTCAAGTCCGGAATCTTCTGGGGATCACAGCCCAAATTGGTATCATGTGACAAGAATTTTGCAAGTGTAAGTGCCTGGTTGATTTAAAAAAAAAAAAAAATCAACAGTACATGCTCGCTTAACTGTCAGTATGCGTCTGTGCCCTCAGCAGTGAACTGAAGCTTGTTTACAAGTGTCTACATTGTTTTGCATACGGGTGCCCCTTCCCCTGCTATTCTCCCTCGCTTTGGGACTCCTCTTCCCCTGGCGCTTGGCCCCTCTTCTTACTTGGGCTTCTCTCTCTCTCTCTCTCTCTCTTTTCTCTCTCTCTCTCTGACTTCCTCTGACCCTCCAGAACTACAGTGTGTGTTGGGGGGAGGAGGAGGATCCCAGAAGCCCCATCTCTTCTACCCCAGGCCAGGCCGATGGAGAGAGGAGTTTTCTTTCCCAAACAGGGAGTCTGAGACTTGGATTCTGGCGATGGAGTGACCCTGACCTGTTCTGGAAAGTTCTTTGGGCCTCATTGATAAAAGCTGCTGGCTTTGAGACCCAGAAGCTGAGGAAAATGCCTTTAACTGCTGACCCATCTCCCCAGCTCCATTCTTTCTTCCTTCCTTTGGAGAAGAAACCGCTTTTCAAGTGGTTTTGTGGCACAGTCCACAAACAGATACACTGTGGTGAGAAAGACCCACGAGGCTCTCCTGAAAGTTCTCAGGACATCCAAACACCGAGCAGATTTCTATGCATGGCGCATTTGCCTCTCGCCTGAAGCAAGCTCTTTTAAGTGAACAAAAGGCAAATGATTATTTGTGTAGGAGAGATGGAATGACTGGCAAAGCGGTGTTCAGGGGCTGGGGAAACACTGCCAGCCTCTCGCCCTGCTAGGCTGGTGTTTCCACCAGCAGCTAAACAGCTCCAGGGGAGGCTGGGCTGGGTCTTCTCCTTGGGGACAGGACAGCTTATTTCAGATAGAAGGGATTTTGTGAGTGTCCAGTAGGACATGCCTACCAGCATGGTGACCTGCCAGCACCCTCATTTGAAGGAGTCTGTGTGCAGTGTAGATCCTCCAAGGGAGTGTGTTCTGAATGATTCCAGGCCTACTGGCCCCATCTGGTGTTCACTCTGCAATCAGCCACAAAACTACTTGAAAAGAGGTTTCTCCTCTAAACGAGGTGGGGGCGGGGGAAGGAGCTGGGGAGCTGGCTCAGCAGTTAAAGGCATTTGCTTGGAAAGCCTGATGACCCAGGTTTGATTCCCCAGCATCCACGTAAAGCACAGATACATAAAGAGGCTCTGGTGTACCTATTCTCTTTCTCTCTTCTCTCTCTCTCTCGCTCAAATAAATAATTTTTTTTTTTTTAACAATGTTCCTTTGAAGACTTCACTTTCAGGGATCATTTCTTTATAAACAGTTCTTTTTTAAAACTTATTTATTTGGGAGCAACAGACAGAGAGAGAGAGAGGCAGAGAAGGCAGAGAGAGAGAGAGAGAGAGAGAGAGAGAATGGGCACACCAGGGCCTCTAGCCATTGCAAATGAGCTCCAGATGCGTGTTGTGCATCTGGCTTACATGGGCCCTGGGGAATCAAGCCTCGAACCCGGACCCTTAGGCTTCACAGGCAAGCACTTAACCGCTAAGCCATCTCTCCAGCCCTCAGGGATCATTTCTATAGTTTGTTACTAGAGACGTTTCTCTGACTGTGTAGAGTACTGGGAACCACGCGGAGGAGGCGCAGCGTTCTCTCCTGAGTGTGAAGCCAGGTCTTGGGGTTGCTCTGCTGCAATTGCCACTTGCCATGGGTGATCGTTCCTGCTCTCCTTCGGGGGAGGCGGGGGAGGGGATGTATGCGGAGTGGCAAAATTAGAGTAAAAAGAAAAGTGTTCCTTTCTTTTCCTCAGCTTCCAATAGTGGATTCCATCATGAGTATACGTCATAACGCAATTAAGTTTGGAAGTTACTAGGAGTTCCACATACTTGTAATTAATGTACCTGCATGTTGAAGAACAATGATTTTGAATAGTATAGAGTATGTATCCAGAGTCGTCTTTTAAATTAAGGCAAGAGGGATTGGAATAGAATATAAGAAAAAAATATATGCATATATAATTTTAACATTAAGAATTGTAGTACAATGACCTAGCTTTGAGGGAGATTGTAAAAATCCCTTTGGAGAAACTTTTAAATATTTTTATTTATTTGCAAGGAGACAGAGAGGCACCAGCACTCTAGGACCTCTAGCCACTGCCATTGTACTCCAGATGCATGTACCACCTAGTGCATCCGGCTGTACCTGAGTACTGGGGCATTGAACCCAGGTGGACAGGCTTTATAAACGACTGTCTTTAACTGCTGGGTCATCTCACCAGCCCCTGGGAAAGCTTTTAAATAAGGGTGCAGTTAGTTTCTGCTGTGGCCCCACCCTGCCTGACGACAAAGGCTGCTTTAGCTCACCAGATTCCCAATGGTTAAGAGCCACCTTCACAATTTTTACTCCAGAGAGCTGTGGACTCAAGATATTCCTTTCAATTGATTGATTCCTTTTAACTTATGCCTTTCATCCGCTTCAGTACTGATATCATATCAGCGAAACAATTGTCTGATATGCTAATTATATTTTATTGATATATATTAAAACATATGACTATAAAGGCAACAGCTGGGTGTGGTGTCTCACACCTGTAATCTCAGCACTAAGCAGGAAGATTGCGATGAGTTTCAAGGCCAGTCGGGGCTACATAGTGAGTTCCAGGCTAACCGGGGCTACTGCTTCAAAAGCAACACCAAAACCCATTGATCTATTGTCCTCAGCTGAATTGTGCCTCTCAAAAGAGGTGTATTTAGGACTCAGCAGGTAAAAGCACAAACATGAGGGGAGAGAGAGAGAGGAGACCTGAGAATCAGCAGGGCTCACTGAGCTCTGGGAAATAGCTCAATGGTTAAAGACGCTTGCTTGCAAAGCCTGATGACCCAGGTTCAATTCCCCAATGATGTGCAAAGTGGTTCATGCATCTGGAGTTCATTTGCAGTGGTAAGAGGCCCTGGTGCACTCATTCTCATTCTTGTTTTCTCTTTCTCTCTCTCCTTGCAAATAAATTAATGTTTTAAAAAAGACAACACCCAACATTCTCCTCTGGCCTCCTTATGCACATGTATGGAGCACTTGAATCTGCACATGCACACATGCATATGTCACACACACATCACATTGCACATGTCACATATACACAAGCCAAAAAACACATAGTAAGTCCCCAGCATCGGTATACAGGACACGCGTGTCTGTGTGCATCTGTATGCAGAAGCCAGAGGACAGCCTAGGGGCTCACTCCTTAGGCACCATCCACCTTTTTTGAGGTGGGGCCTCTCACTGGCCAAGTAGGCTAGACTGGCTGGTCAGCAAATCTCAGGGATCCAACTGTTTCTCCCTCCCCAGCACTAGGATTACAGCTATGTGCCATCATGCCTAGATTTTTTTTTTTTAATGTGGGTTCTGGGAATCAAACTTGGGTCCTCATCCTTGCAAGGCAAGCACTTTACAGACTGAGCTATCTCCCCTGCCTGGGACCTAATTTGGAAATAGCTGTGACCTAATTAAAGTGAGGTCCCACTGGATTGGGATTGGGCTGGCTTTTAATCTCATGACTGGGGTCTTTTGAAGCACAGGGAGACTGGGGTAGAAACAGAGTCCACCAGGAGAATGGGAAGAGGGCAGAAACTGGAGGTATACAGAGCCAAGGAACACACAGGAGGTGAGCAGACTTCTCCCTGCACCCCTGAAAGGCAGGTCTGCCTGAGGCCACCTTCATTTCAGACTTCTGGCCCCCAGAGCCAGGAGAGAACAGGCTGATGGGTTGATGTTGTCTATAGCCACCTGGTTTGTGGTAATTGCTGCCATCCTAGGAAACAAAAACAACTCTCCTCTGCCAAAGTCATGGCCTGTCCTGCCATTGGGCCACGTTTGACACCATGGAAACACCAGGCGGGGTGCTCTGTCCCTTTCAGTCCTGTAGCACAATGATGGTCCAGCATTCCGTCTGTCATTTTCATACTCGGTTATGCTGGGTTCCACTCTGTTGACAAACATGAGGAAAATGGTGTTTTAATCAGGTTTGAACAAGATTTATTATATCAACTCTTTTTTTCACTACTCGAAATTAACTCTAGAGCCTCCTACTAGTTAGGCAAGGGCTCTACCATTGAGTTGTGTCCTTAGCCCCCTCTTTGATCTTTTATATATTTGTTTTAATTTTGAGACAGGGCCTCACTAAGTTTTTCATGCTGGTCTTGAGCTTGCTATTCTCCTATCCCAGCCTCTGGAGTTCCTGAGGTTGTAGGCCTGAGCCACCCCCCCCCCCACAGCTCATCATATCAATTCTAAAGCCACTGTGGTCTGTATATTGGACTTGCCATTCATACACGTCTCTGGGAAGCTGCAGCCAGGCCCAAGGCTTGGTGACTTGTCACCACAGTTACTCACCTGGGCCAGCTCTGGAGTGGGTAGGACGCCCTTCGCTGGGTAGAATGTCATGGCTCAGTGCTCTTTCAGGACACTTTTATCTTTTGCTGAACTCCTCCGTATCGCAGCCTGGAGGCTGTGGCTTTTATTACCTTCACTCCCGTGGCCATCAGCAGCTTTTAAATCAATGATGTGTGTGTTCCTATGGTCCCCATTCCCACACTTTGCCATAGGAGAATGTGCCGTCCATCTGCTTCTGGATTTTTCCTTCCAAGCTTAGATGGCTGAATTATCTGTGTTCTCTACATGAGATTGTCAGAAGGCCGAAGGCATATTCAATACAGATTGAAAATATTTAATATACAGAATGGGTGTTTTACTAAATCCCTTTTCTCTGTCACAATTCCACCTCAAGTTCTATGTCAGCCCTTTATAACATGAGTTTGAATTCGCCTGGGTAACATTGAAGTTCCTGCTAACACTGGCTCCAGTGTTTACCAGTAAACATTCTCCAGATCACCTCTGTGCCAAGCTCTGTGACACACACTCTTGTCCCTTCTTCACACATACCAAAGCCCCTCCTCTTGGAGCAGGGAAGAACTGGTATCTGAGCTACGAGAGCCTCATAGTAAAGGGAATGTTAGGGTGCATGGCTTCTTACTGGCTTGAGGATGGTGCTGACCTGTAACAGGAGCCCAATAAACATGAGTTTTCCTTCTCTGTCCACTCCAGAGGCAGCCTAGTGCATGACTCCATAGCCAGGGCTTTCTGGAATCCTCATTGTGATGGCTTCTGACCCAAGGGGAAGAGATGCCCTAGAGCCATCAAGGTGAGGCTGCTGAGCTGCAGCTTCCCGAATGCATCTTGCAGCTCTTCCTCAGCTGCATAGCATGCTACAGGGAGTGTGCATTTAGTCTCCTCCATCTTCTGCATCGTGGACACCAGAGCAGAATTGTCAGACTTGAGCACAAAACTCTAGAACATGTTCATGGCCTTCAGTCTGCCAGATATCTCACTTCTGTTGATGACCTTAAAAATAATAATAATACCTCCATTGGGATTTAATTAGTATATCAAACAATTCAGACATTTAAGGGTGAAGTTTGCTGAGACGTGCGGCTATCTCCTCAGTCAGCTGTAGAATGTTTCCGTCTCCTCAAGAAGAAACTATGCAACCATTAGGTACCACGCCACCTACTCCTAACCCCAAGCACTAAGCAACTACAAATCTCCTGTGTGTCTCTATAGACCTACCTGTCCTGGACATTTCATATGAATGGAATCATTCATTATGTGGTCTTTGGGGCTGGCTTCTTTCACTGGGCATAATGCCTTGAAGAGCATTCATACTGTAGCCTATGCCAGCTTCATGCCTTTTATGCCAAGAAAAACTCCAGGACTGGAGAGAGGACTCTGTGGTTAAAGGTGCTTTCTTGCAAAGCCTATTGGCCTAGGTTCGATTCCCCAGTACCCACCTAAAGCCAGATGCACAAAGTTGTGTGTGAATCTGGAGTTTGTTTGCAGTGGCAAGAGGCTCTGGTGTGCTCATTTTCTCTCTCTCTCTCTCTCTCTCTCTCTCTCTCTCTAGCCAAGCATGATAGGCAAGTGCTGTGCCCAGCCTTTGACTTTTTCATCCTAGCAGTGCCCTACTGTGGTTTTCATTTGTTCTGACTAATGATGTAGAATGTCTTTCCTGTGTTTAGGCCATTTATAGATCTCTTTGAGAAATGTCTACTCAAGTGCTGTGTTCATGATCATATTGGGTTGTTGTTTTATTATTAATTTATATATATATATATATATATATATATATATATTTGACAACTTCTACACTTACAGACAACAAACCATGGTATTTTCCTCCCCTCCCCTGCTTTCCCCTCCATAACTCTGCTCTCCATCATATCCCCTCTCTCTCTTCTTTAGTCTCTCTTTTAATTTGATGTCATCATCTTTTTCTCCAATTATGAGGGTCTTGTGTAGGTATTGCTAGGCACTGCAAGGTCTTGGATATCGAGGCCAATTTCTGTCTGGACAGTTGTATGTAAGTAGCAGTACCCTTCCTTTGGCTCTTACATTCTTTCTGCCACCTCTTCTGCAATGGACCCTGAGCCTTGGAGGGTGTGAGATGTTTCAGTTCTGGACACTCCTCTGCCCTTCTTCTCAGCACTATGTTGCCTTTTGGGCCATCCCAGTGGTCATTGCCACATAAAAAGAGAAGCTTCTGTAACCAGAAGTGATATTAGCATTAATATATGAATATGAACATTAAGTGTAATGCTTTCAGGGCAATTTGGTGAGAGGAATATATGAATTTATCCAGACAAGAGCAGGCATTTTTAATTTTTAATATACTCTAGATACATGTCTCTTATCTCATATTTGATTTGTGAATGTTTTATCCTGAGTTCCTTTCTTTTTTATAATATTTTATTTATTTACAAGAGAGAGAGAGAGAATGGGCTCATCAGGGCCTCCAGCCACTGCAAACAAACTCCAGACGCATGTGCCACCTTGTGCATCTGGCTTATGTGGGTACTGGGGAATCGAATATGGGTTCTTAGGTTTCACAGACAAGTGTCTTAACTGCTAAGCCATCTCTCCAGCCCCTTTTCACTTTATTCTATTTTATTTTATTTATTTATTTATTTGATAGCAGAAAGAGAGGAGACAGAGAGAGAGAGAGAATGGGTGCACCAGGGCCTCCAGCCACTGTAAATGAACTCCAGATGCATGCACCCCCTTGTGCATCTGTCTTATGTAGGTACTGGGGAATGGAACCTGGGTCCTTTGGCTTTGCAGGCAAGCACCTTAACTGCTAAGCCATCTCTCTAGCCTCCTTTTCACTTTCTTGATAGTGTCCTTTGGTTTTTGTGCCTAAGAATACTTCCAACTCCAAGCTCATGAAGATTCTCCACCCATGTTTACTTATAAGAGTTGTATAGTCTCTGCTCTTACATTTAGGCTTTTTTTTTTTTTTTTTTTTTTTTGAGGTAGGTCTCACTCTAGCCAAGACTAACCTGGAATTCACTATGTAGTCTCAGGGTGGCCTCGAACTCACAGTGATCCTCCTACCTATGCCTCCTGAGTGCTGGGATTAAAGGTATGCACCACCACACCTGGTAGCTACATTTAGGTATTTAATTAATTTTTATATGATGTGAGGTATGGATCTAACTTTTTTATGTGTGTATTTAGTTTTCCCAGAACCCTCTGTTGAAGAAACTTCTTGTCTCATTGAATGTTCTTAGTGCCCTGGCTGACAAACAATTGCACACAGATGCACAGGTTTACTTCTCGATTCTCAGTTCTATCTCTTTCATCTGTATATCTGTCCTTACACCTGGACTATTGCTGTCTGATTAAAATATTTATTTATTTATTTATTTAAGAAAGAGAAAAAGATTGAATTAATGAGAATAGGCACTCCTCTTGCCATTGTAATTGAACTCCAGATACATGTACTACTATGTGCATCTGGCTTTACACAGGTACTGGGGAATCAAAGCCAGGCCATCAGGCTCTGTGAGCAAGTGCCTTTAACTGCTGAACAACCACTCCAGCCCACATACTGTCTTGATTACTACTTTATTGTAAATGTTGAGACCAAGAAGTGTGGGCTGTCTTTGTTCTTATGTTTCATGATTATTTTGAATTTTTGGTGTCCCTTGCAATTTCACATGAATTTTAGAATCAGGTCATTAATTTCAACAACAACAAAAAATCAGCCAGGATTCTAACAGAGATTGTGTTGAATTTGTTAAATAATTTGGGTATATTGCCATCTTAACAATGTACCTTCCAATCCATAAACATGAGATATTTTTCCCTATTTAGTTATATGTTCTCTAATTTCTTTCAACAATGTTTTATACTTTTTAGAATATAAGCTTATATTTCTTTTGTTCATTTTGTTCTTATGTATTTCATTATTTTTAATATTATTGTATATTTTGTGCACTTCATTTTCATTTTCTCTTGTTCGGGTGATTTCTGCCAGAAGTATAAACCTGATTGCAACAGTAAAGTTGGTACTGAGAGTGGGGTCATTGCTGCTTGAAACCTGACTGTGTGACTTTGGCCTTTTGGAGCTTATTTTCAAGAGGAATGTGGAAGGATTTGAAACCTTAGCCTAAGAGATGCCTTGCAGTGCTGTAAGTACAGCTTAATGGACCATTCTGATCAGAGTTGAAAGACTTGAAGGCAGTAAGAAATATGGACAGTGAGATTTGGCTTGTGAGGGTGAGAAAGAGCTTTGCTTGGACTGGGCTAGAAGCAGTTTGTGTGAGAGGCTTGCTGTTATGCTTGTGTCCTGAGAACAGGGTTGTTCTGTGTAGAAACAGACTGATGTGAGCAGAGGGATATGGCACAGAACAAATGAAATCTTTGGGCCCAAACTGCTGCCTGTTCAGCTGCAATTGTATGAGAAATTACAACCATTGAGATTGGGCCAGCTCACCTGCATTGGGACAACAGAAGAATGCAAACTCTTGGGAAGGGGCCTGAATGCTGAAGGAGTGTCCTGTTCTTCAAAGTCTGCTTTATTCCCCCCTGGATTAACAAATTGGCACCCCACCTGGTATTATGGATTATAGAAATACAGGAAAGAGAGGGTCATTGAATGAGCAACATGGTCTTGTGTTTTGGAAATGGCCATGGGCAGTGTGAAGCAGGTTTGCTGGATGTCTGCATGGAGACCCAATGGAACCATGAGGATGGACCATGGGTTGCAGTGGAGACCCAGTGGAGATGCCAGGACCATGAGGTGGCTGCTAAGGAGAGCTGCTGGTCCCAGATGAAGTTTTCCAGGACTATGAGTAGCCTAACTGGAGGGGCAGAATTGGAACTCCAGAGACTTGTTGCTGGTTAGAATTATTGGACTTGGAGATTTGTCACTGACTAGAGTTGTTCGACTTGAGCCACAGAGTTTGATGTTTGCCCTGTTTAAATATTGTATTGGTTGAATATTTCTTTGGTATGCCTAATGCCATCTTTTGCAGTGTGAGTGTTTATTCTGTGCCATTATGGGCTTTGGGGGGATTTTTTTGTATTATGGCTCAGTTAAAAGATCTTGGACTATGGGAATATTTGAACATCATTGGAATTGATAAAAATTATGAGGACTTTGAAAATTTAACTGGATGCACTGCATTTTACATCACACAGTTTCTGGATCCAGGAGTGGAATGTAGTGGTTTGATTCAGGTGTTTCCCCCATAAACTTAGGTGTGATGAATGCCATGTCCCCAGCTGTTGGCAATTTGGAAATTAAGGCCTCCTGGAGGCAGTGTATTGTTAGAGGAGGGACCTATGGGTATTAGAGCCAGCTTCCTCTTCCCAGTGTGGGGCACACTCTCCCTGTTGCTGTTGTCTGCCTGATGTTGGTGAGGAGGTGATGTCCACCCTCTGCTCATGCCACCATTTTCCCTGCCATCATGGAGCTTCCCCTCGAGTCTGGAAACCAAAATAAACCATTTTTTTCCCCACAAGCTGCTCTTGGTCAGGTGATTTCTGTCAGCAATATGAATTTGGCTGCAACACATAGGACGTGCACTTAACCATCTCCCCAGCCCTAGTCTTTCATGATTAATTATGATGTTAGCTGTGAGCTTTTGCAGATATTCTCTGAGGAAGCTCCCTTTTGTGCCTGACTTATTGAATAATCTTTATCATGAAAGAGTATTGGATTTTGCCAAATGTTTTTCTGCATTTGTTGAAACGATCATGTAGTCTTTGGGTTTTGTTTCTATCGATATTGTATATTAATTTATTTTTAGGCTATCAAATCAACTCTTGCATTCCTAGGCTATATCCTTCTTGGTCAGTGTATAACTCTTAATATGTTGTCTTATTTGTCTTGTTATTATTTGGGGGAGGATTTCTGCATCTGTGTAAATAAGAGATGTTTTGTCTGTGGTTCTCTTTGATGTTTGCCTGGTTTTGGTATCAAGGGAAGACTGGCCTCACAGAATGAGCTAAGAAGCATTCTGTCTTTTATTTTTTTAAAGAATTTGTGAAGAAATGTTATGTTTTCCCTAAACATTTGGTAGAATTTACCTTTGAAGCCATCTACAGTTGGGTTTTCCTTGTGGGTAGTTTTTTCTGTACTTGCTGGAAGTCTACACAGACTTTCTTCTTGATTCTGCTCCAGCCATTTGCATGTTTCATTCAAATTACCTAATCCATTATAGTCACTTGCAGGGTACTTAAATCATCTTTTCATTAGCGCAATCAATGTTGCCTCTTCTCTTCTCTTCTCTTCTCTTCTCTTCTCTTCTCTTCTCTTCTCTTCTTTCCCTCCCTCCTTCCTTCCTTCCTTCCTTCCTTTCTTTTTTTGTTTTTGTTTTGTTTTTGAGATAGGGTCTCACTCTAGCTCAGCCTGACCTGGAATTCATTATGTAGTCTCAGGGTGGCCTCGAACTCTTGGTGATCCTTTTACGTCTGCCTCCTGAGTGCTGGGATTAAAGGTGTGTGCCACCACACCCGGCTGCCCTTCTTATTTTTGATTCTAGTAATTTCTGGGGTTTTATTTATTTATTTTTTGTTAGGTAAAGACACATTAATTTTTTAAAGCACTGGCTTTTTGTTTCACCTGTTTTTTTCTCTTTTTCTAGTCTCTATTAAATAATTTCTACTCAAAGTTACTTTATTTTATTTAGTGCTGGGAATTAAACATCTATTCAAATCTTATTATTTTCTGCCTTCTGTTTGCTTTAAATTTAATTTGCTCTGTTTTTCCAGTGTCTTAAGGTGAAAGGTTGTTAATATGAGAGCTTTCTTCCTTCACAAATTTTGCAGCTAGAAATTTGCCTCTGAGTACTGCATTAGCCGCACGCCATTGTTGACGGCTTTTGTTTCCAGGCTGTCTTCATGGGAGTCATCTGTGAGACCTGCCAGCTCCCCTAATAAAAGTCAAGTTACTTTTTCAGCACCTTCCTTGTTAGAGGAATCCAGACATCTGTAATCTGTGCCGCAAATGCATTTTCCCATCGCCACTCCTGGAAAACTTCACTGAATTTTGTTACTGATTATATTTTTCTTTTGAGATCAGTTTTGACTATGTTTAATATACAGGTAGTTACTATTTCAGTCAGTTTCCAAGTTGCTGGGATGAATGTTTATGGGAGGAATGAATTTATTTGAAGCTTACAGATCCAGGGGAAGTTCTATTGATGGCAGAAGAAGCTGGCCCCTGTCACAGATCCAAGCAGAGAGACCCAACAAAACAGCACCACAAGCAAGGGCAAACAACCCTGCAGCCAACGCAGCAGGGAACGCGGGCAGAGCTCAGGCACTCTGCATACCTTTAGGCTGGAAATCAGATCCACCCCCAAACACACCTTTGGGCTGGACCCCAGAATCCACCCTCCAGTTACACCTCTTCCAGCCAAGCACCTGGAAATCTAACTTACAAGCCTTAGTAAAACTCCTGAGTTGGGCTGGAGGGATGCCTTACTGGTTAAGGCGTTTGCCTGCAAAGCCAAAGGACCCGGTTCCTGTTCCCCGGGACCCACATGAGCCAGATGCACATGGTGGCGCATGCGTCTGGAGTTCATTTGCAGTGGCTAGAGGCCCTGGCATACCCATTCTTTCTCTTTCTCACATCTCTCTCTCTCTGTCTGTCAAATAAATAAATAAATAAAAATATTTTTGGAAAAACTCCTAAGTCTATTGGGGGGCATACATTCATACTTCCATAGTTACTAATGAAACCAGGCAGGCATGGTCTTGTTTGGAGTAGTGAAGAGAATCAACCATGAGTTCCTTTCTGTTCTCATAGTGTAAATAGGACACACACACACACACACACACACACACCACTTAACCAGAGGGATACCTCACAGGCAGACTTTTTTGTTTTTGTTTCTATCTGCTGCCCCAAACCCCACTGCCTTTTGGTTCTTTTTCCCACGTCTGGAAGACCAGGGTCTCACTATGTAGCTTAAGCTGCCTTCAGACTCACTGCGTAGGCTCAAACTTGTGATCCTCCTGCCTCAGCCTCCCGGGTGCTGGGAATTACAGGCCTCCACCACAACACCTGACCCACAGACAGAATTTAACAAGCTGTGAGGTTAACCTTTCAGAGTCTAGAAAATCCTGAGGTGCTGAGAGAATCTTATGATGGGGTTGGCAGGGGTCGGGGCCTCTACTTCCTGGGCACTTCAGAGTGAGTCTATGGTTAGCTTTAGCCATCCTGTGAAAGGCACCATTATACCTGGGTCACCACCTGTGCAAAGTTGTTTCCCCTAACTTGGGTATGTTGTGTCTCCTACTGGACCTCTCCAGAACTCCTGGGACAGAGGAGGAAGGCAGGGAGATTCTGACAAGCCCCGGAGGTGCAGAGCAATGAAGGAGAAAGACTGGCTTGAGTTGTCATTTCCAAGTGATCAAGAACGAAGATAACAACTATTTCCATGGAAGCATATACCTCCAAGTTCCTATGGGAACATGGCTACTGTGAGAAGGCAGTGTTCTCAGCCTGCTATTTGGAATTATGCTATGGGTTCATTTCTCCTCCTTTCCCATTCTCACTGACAGTGGTGACTGCTATCAGTCCAGGGTTAAGACTGAGTCTCAGGTAGACTTCTGGACAGCTCTCTGACTTGCTCTCTGCATTCCTTCCTTCGTAGCCAAGACGGTCATCACAGACAAGTGCCCGGTGAGCCCTGTGGGCATGAACCGCTACAGCATGGAGCCCTCTTCTGCCTTTTGCCACAGAGGATCCTTGACCCCCTCCTCTTCGCTGTACTGTAAGAGGCTGAACTCTGGAGATGGCCACCTTGGAGGAGGCCCTACCACCACCAATGGTTCCCGTACCAGCCCCATGTCCTCTGGAGGCCCCTCGGCATCTGGACTGAGGCTCTCAGCCTCCAGCCCCAAGAGGAACGGGACCGCCCCTGAAGGAAACAGATGTGGTAATGTAATGCCCTGGCTTCTTGGTGGCTTAAACTTCTTTGCCCTTGCCCTGGGAACACAGCATGGGAGAGGAGAGGTGGATGTTTGGCACCACTGAGAAGTTAGAAGTTGTTGCAAGCCCCTGCATGGCTTTTTGTTTTTCTTATAAGCAACCAATCTCTACTTGTGGCCATAAACAAAGAAAGTGGTATATTAGGGGAGGCTAGGCTATAGAAATAATTGATAGGCTCCAAAATATCCACTGGCTTAAATACATAGAAGGTTTTACAATATATTATTTTTATTTATTTATTTGAGAGAGAGCAAGAAGAGAGAGAATGCATGTGCCATGGCCTCCAGCTGCTGCAAATGAATTTCAGACACATGCACCACTTTGTGTACCTGGCTTACATGAGTCCTGGGGAATCAAACCTGGGTCCTTTGACTTTGCAGGCAAGTGCCTTAACCACTAAACAATCTCTCCGGCCCCATATAAAGCTTTTTTTATTTTTTTAAAAAATATTTTTATTGTAGTCAGGGATGGTAGTGCATGCCTTAAACCCCAGCACTCAGGAGGCAGAGGTAGGAGGCTTGCTGTGAGTTTGAGGTCACCCTGAGACTACATAGTAAATTCAAGTTCAGCTTGAGCTAGAGTGAGACCCTACCTCTCAAAGAACCAAAAATGTGTGTGTGTGTGTGTGTGTGTGTGTGTGTGTGTAATGCAAGGAAAGAGAGAAAGAGAATGGGTGTGCCAGGGCTTCTTACTATTGCAAATGAGCTCCCAGATGCATGTGCCATTTTGTGCATCTGGTACTTTGTGCATGGGTACTGGGGAATGAAACCCAGGCTGTCAGGCTTTGCAAGCAAGCAACTTTAATCACCAAGCCATTGCTGTACCCCATAGAAGGTTTTGTTTGCATCCAGGGTCAGTGTTCCTGGTTGCTAGATGCATCTCAAGACAAGGACTCGGGCTCTGCCCACTTCGTGGTCTTGCCCAGCTGCACAAGAGAAGATGGCGTGCATATTGCTCTGGAACCTGGAAGGGATGCGCATCCCTGCACAGGCGAGATCAAGAGCGGGTCATTAGATTGCACATCTCTGGGCTGGAGCCTAGTGAGCCCAGGAACAAAAAGAAGCAGACGCAGACGCAGACGCAGACGCAGACGCAGACGCAGGGAAACGGTTGTCTCTTGCATACTCCCACAGTACACGTGCATGGCAGAAGCAGAGATAAGCAAAAGTCCTACAAGGCTCGTCTCTACGCCAGTTACGTCTCCCCTGCTAAAGCAAGCTTGTTGAAATGCAGTGCATGAAAGTGCCTCGAGGGACATAGTGTAGAGTCCATCCTGATGCCTTTCAGAGCCATTGTCAAACTCCAGTATTACATTCATGAATAGAGCCATAGAGCAGAGTGGATGATTTCATGGACCAAACAGCCCAGGCTGAAATCCTGAGTCCACTGTTTCCTGACTGTGACACTCTCAACTTCTTTGTGCTTCTGTCTCCTTGCCTGTAAATTTGGAATGCCAGATGCACTGACCTCATAGGATTTGGGGGGATTAAGTTTATGTATGTATTTACTACAAGGATTAGGGCACAGCAACTGGTCAATATATGCTAATAGTCAAAGATTCCATGAACACAACCTTCAATAGACCACAGCTGGTCCACACAGCTGGGAACTGCTAGGAAGTCAAGGCTGTGTCCTCTTTATGAAGCCACATTTCTTCTCTGGTTTTGGATCCCTCTATTAGTGGCTCCCATGGGGCATCCCTGGGCTGTTTTGTGTGGTTCAAGACCTTTCACATACTCCCTTCAAATATCACCCATCCCAGAGAATATTGCCTCAGTGGGCCTCTGCTGGCTGAGGATGGAGAAGTGAGTGGGGGCCTTCAACAGGAGGTGCTTTTGAGGGACAGAAAACAGTCCTTCAGCCACAGAGGATCTTGGTAAATGACAACTCCCCAGCATTGCCAGCCAAGGGCACTAGCCAGACAGAAGCTTAAGTGAGCAGACATTAACATGTATGTCAAATTTGGAGTTCATTGCTGAGCCTTTGTGATAAGCTGGAGAGAAAAGAAAGTATTCATTCTTTGTAGATGCATGAACTCTTCAATGGCCCCAGAATTCCATTTCACCAATGCCTTCTGCAGGGACCTAAGGGGAAACCACAGATACAGAAAAAGCCATTCAACCATGTACGGTCTCAGCAGCAAGACAGGGATAAGGGTGGGAGGAAAAGGGAATGGAAGTAGCATTAAGAGCTGGGGGTGGTGGAGCACGCCTTTAATTCCAGCACTTGGGAGGCTGAGGTAGGAGAATCACTGTGAGTTCAAGGCCAGCCTGAGACTACATTGTGAATTCTAGGTCAGCGTGGGCTAGACCTTCTTTCAAAAAATAAAAACAAAAACAAACAAACAAAATTCTTAAAAAGCTTTCTATTTCTGCCTACACCTCATTGGCTACAACTTAGTCATATGACCACCGGCTACAAGGGAAGCTGGGAAATGTGGTTTTAATTCCAAGTGACTGTGACCCAGGTGAAAATTGGGGACTCTATTATAAAGGAAGGTATAGGAAAGAGATACTTGGCAGGGAGCCGACAGTCTTAGCAATAACCTTTTCATTAGGAGCATTAATTCCTCCATTTCTCCTCCCTGGAACTTTCTCTCCTCATGTGAGTCCTTCTTCTATCCTGCCTGTGGTAGAGGGACTCTCATCTTTGTGAGTCTCGAATTCGTATTTGAACCCCAGACAGCCTCAGCATTAGGTGGCTTGTTAGAGACAGACTGTAAACTGTCATTTGTGGATCTCCTAGTTTATCATGAGTTATGTGCTTATACTTTATTGCTTATATCAAGCAGGTGTTACTAAATCCAATTTACAGATAAATGAGTATCAAGAGTTCTGTTAATCATTGAGCCAAACTGCCTCAGCTGATCCCAAAGCCTGGGCCTTTCTAAACCTCCCCAGGATCCTGGGTCAGTGTCTGCGGCATTTCACAGGGCCCCTGTGGGGTGAGAAGGGAGGAAAAGAGGGTGCCAGTGGACAGGCCTCGAGGTCCTCTGCGTCTCCCTTTGTCCAGGGCCTCTTCACATTCACAGAGTGAGCAGATCAGCACAACCAAAAGTGTTTAGGAGCCAAGCAGGTCCACCAGGCTGAGAGGCATGTGGGAGTGGGAGAGAACACCTCCACCCCCACCCCCACCCACCTACCAGCCTGAATACCCGGTGTGGGTCCTCTGATAGTTACAGTGTTCCCTCCCCTCAAAGGACTGTTCGATATTGCTCTGAAATTACATCCAAGGTGAAATCCATGGGTCTTAAAAAAAACCATACCTCTTTCAAGGGGGTTTGACTCAACTCATAAACCCTGGAAGAGACCTGGAAATGGATTTTCTCCCTATGGTGCTAATCCAAATGGTTGAAAATCACAAAAGCCAGAAAACTGCATGAAGCTAACAGGCAGGATGGAAGGAAGGACGGGAGGTGGCGATGACGAATTTCTCAGCTGCCTTTCCTCCCATGTGACTGCTTGGCCCAGCCTCCTGCTGTCTTGATTGATCTACCTGGTGTCTGCTGGCATCTCTGGAGGGTACCTCACAGGGCAGACCTTCCTACGGTTCACCGCTGCTCAGGTGACTATTGGAGAGCTCTTCCCTGCCTCTCATCCAAGATGCAATCAGCAAGAGCTCTAGAGAGGTCTCGGATGACAAAAGCTTCCTGACTTTTGCATTTAACAGAACACGCTATATAGCATTCCCAGCCACAGCGAGGCCTAAGATTTAGAGACAAGGAGCAAAAATAAATCTGACACCGCTATTACCACTCGCATGGTTCCTGCGGGTTGGGTTTGGCTTCCACGGGATGTGGTTTGTTGGTGAGGGATTGAGACAGTTCAGCTAAAGGGAGAAGAATGAGGGCCGGGAGGTGCAGAGGCGGGAGAGGGGCTTGTCATTCTGAGCAGGAGAGACTGATCAGGGATGGCGAGGGGAACCACACTGCAAGATTTGCTATCCCGGTCAAGCAGACAGGGCTCTGCTCCGTAGTCGTCATAAAGCCATCCATTTCTGAATGTGCTTCTCACTGCTGGGACACAACACCCAGCCTGAGCCAGTGATGGGAGGAAAGGGCTTCTTTTGGCTTACAGTCCCAAGATCAAGGAGTTTCCCTGTGGTGGGGAAAACATGGGAAGAGCAAAGCATAGGAGGCGACGGTAGAGCATCGAAATCTCCATGGGCAGGGAGCTGATGGCTGTGGGATTTAAGGAGATGGATCTACTAGCTACTTATGGAATGGTGCATACAAAAAACACTAGCAACTAGCCTTTGTTAACTCAACCTTATCTTCTTTAATCCTTACAGCCCAACGTGGCAGGTGTAATTACAGGTAGGCAACCAGGATTGTGAGAGTTCTGGGCTGTTCTGGGTCAGCCAGGGCCTCTTCTGAGGTCTTCTGAGGATGGAGCTGTGAACAAGTCTAAGAGTAGGCAGGCTGTAACACATGGCTGCACAAATTTATTCATTATTGGGGTTGTTGCTGGAGATGAAAATTTTGGTCGCTCTAAGAGTGTCAGATGAGGCGGGGGTTCTGAACCACCCTGCCTTGGAGTCTGTAAAGGCTCTGAGAAAAGCCATGGTGGAGCCAGTTAGAATGGGCAGCAGGAACTGGCCAGGAGGAGCAGTAGGAAGGAGGAGTGGCCAGAGGCCTCTGGCAGAGGCCACATTGCTTACAGGGGGTTGTGGAGTCAGCTGATGCCCGAGGAGGAATCCAGCCCAGCCTGGCCTCTGGAGACGCGCTCTGTTATGTTGGCAGGTCGACTGGCCTCAAGAGGTTAATAGAGTAGCCAGGCTTACTTCTCTCTCTGGCTTCTGTCACCTCTCCATGTCTCAGAAACTTAAAAAGCATGCAAAACAACACCGTTTCAAACCCCTGGGTTTTGCCCAGATCAAGGGCTAGCCTGGGCATCACTCCCTTGTACATGGCCTGGGGGTGGCACACTGCTGGGTCGAGAGGAGTCAGCGACAGCAGCCTGTGGTACAAAAGGTCAGACAGTGCCAGAGGCAGGAGGGACCACAGAGAGCCTGCCACATTCCCTGCTTGCCCCTCAGAGAAGCCTAGAGCTGACACACAGCCAGCGGGAGGGAGAGAATTCTGTTTCCTGGATCTTCACTCGCTGATTCCACTCTCCCATATGACTTCCATTGTTAGCTAACGTTCCCCCTGAATTATGAATGAGCAAAAAGGCAATTATGTATAAGCTCGTGGGAATGTGTGAGACAGACAGAGACTCGCAGACGTGGTACAGGTACCTGTGCTGCAGAAGGGGTTGGGATTGCTTTTCAACACTGACTCACAGCCCTTTCTATTTCTGCTAACTGAGCTCGGCTTTAGGAACTACAAGATTTAATTAGGCATCCATTCACCACCAGGTCTCACTTTTCACATCTCCACAGCCCCGTGGGAGAGACATGACCAAGCACAGTGTTCCCAGCGCTGGGGAATGCTGCGTCTCATAAGGCAGCGATGAGTGCTTTGAAAGCTCTTGTCCATGCAGGAGCAAGATTTGTTCAATCCATCACGACTTCCTGTTGACCTGTCACCTCTGCCTGCCCTGGCTGTGTCAGACCGGCCCCATCTGTCTTGTTGACACCTTTGCAGCACACGGAGGGGGTATGGTGGCATATTTACTTTCACTGTGAGCACACCCCTCTGTACTCGCTTTGCAAAAATGCTGCTTCAAGGTCCCAGTTTTCTTCCTTCAAGAGTGAGGTTATGGGCTGGAGAGATGGCTTAGCAGTTAAGGCATTTGCCTTGCAAAGCCCGGTTCAATTCCCCAGGACCCACATAAACCAGATGCACAAGGGGGCGCACATGTCTGGAATTTGTTTGCAGTGGCTGGAGGCCCTGGTGCACCCATTTTCTCTCTCTCTCTCTCTCTCTCTCTCTCAATAAATAAATCAATTAAATACATTCATAAAAAAGAGTGAGGTTATGTGCTTTGGATGAGGAGCAACTCCCAAGGTGTGACTTGGGCTGCCTGCCACTTTCTGTGCTGTCTGACTAAAAGGTCCCTCAGAAACACTCTCGAGCCAGCTGGCTGTCACTGTTCTTTCTTGGAGAAGTGAAAAATGCCCACAGCAAGCACCAAGCACCAGGCATGGGGCCCACTTGCCCTCTCAGTGGTCCCCTGCCCTCCACGGCCATCACTGCGAGCATCTTCCTTATGGATGAATCAGGCTCCTCTGCTGGGCCCAGACGGCCACTGCTGTTTCTGATCTTGCTCAGAGGCCCAGCGGTTCCTGTGTAGGATCCTGCCCATTGGTCTGACACCTCCCTCCCTTCTTATCAAATACAGGAAATCAGATTTGACCTCTGCCCTCATCACTGCAAAATCATTCTGGGACTGAGGACTTCCTGCCTTTGTATTCAGGACATCTATTGCCACTCTGAGCAACGCCCATGCACTGATTGACAGCTCTGAAACCAAATGCGATTCGCAATTTCTGTGATTTCTCATCCCTTGATGAGGGCAGATGCCTTTAAATGGAGTGAACCATCTTTCATAAGCATGCATCAGCTTTCAGCTTTGGTGCATTAACAATTTCCCAGCAGGATACGCCGTGCCAAACCACCTTATGGGACCCTCCCAGGTCCAACAAGAAAATGGCAGGGGGAAAAAAAAAATCTCAAAGTAAACCCAATTCTCAACCAAACCATTAGGTATTTAGAACAGACTTAGAAATGTGATGCTGTTTTTTGTTTTTTTTTCGCTGCACTGATGGCTCTGAGCCTTCAAGGAGGAGGAAAAAGAGACAACAGAGAATCACTTTGACTCGAGTTTAAGGAAAGAAAACTTAGAATTATCCTGTAGGGAAGCTGCTTCATGTTCAAAACCTTGGTCTTTTTTCTAGCTTTAAAGTAGTGTTAAGACTCCCTAAACACAAGGCTAAACTCTTTCTGTAAATTGTATCGATTGATCCTGCAGACACTGAACCCCCATTTCAAGTATATTTACTCTATGCAGAGCTGTGGAAAGGTCAATGTAATGTATGACCCCTGTAATGAAAGGATCTCCTCTCTTTTCAATTTTATTTCTTTTTATGAATGAGAGAGAGATGGGGGGAGAATCGGTAAGCCAGGACATCCAGCCACCACAATCAAACTCCAGACATGTGTGCCACCTTGTGCTCATGTGCAACCTTGTGCACTTGTGTCACCTTGTGTGTCTGGCTTACGTGGGACCTGGAGAGTCAAACATGGGTCCTTAGGCTTTGCAGGCAAGTTCTTTAGCTGCTAAGCCATCTCTCTAGCATCCCCCCCCCCCGCTCTTGTTTTTGAGTAGGGTCTCACTCTAGCCCAGGCTGACCTGGAATTCACTATGTAGTCTCAGGCTGGTCTTGAACTCACAGTGATCCTCTTACCTCTGCCTTCTGAGTGCTAGGATTAAAGGTGTGCACCACCATGCCCGGTGAGTGGATCTCTTTTGTATTGTTCACCAAACCTTTCCCCAGGACTGGGTTCAAGGAAGGTACTCAGTACATGTTTGTGAAGTAAACAGGGGACTTCTCAGGGAATTAAAATCTAACTGAAGTTTATAAGAAGCCACATGAGTGGTTAGGCTACGAGAAATGTGGGAAGAGTCTAGGAACAGATTAAAGTTTGGGGTCTAATGGAGCGAAAAGTGACACTTAGCAAGAAGGATAGCCATGGTGCTCCTTTGATGGCTGTGGCCACTAGTGGGGAGGAGAGAGGTAAGGCCAGAGCACCAGCTAAGAATGGAGCAGGGAGGCTGGGAAACACAGACCATAATGACTGTGTCCAGACAGATGTGCAGGAGAGCTGGCCTCCACCTTTCCTCCATGGACTATGTGAGGCAGGCTGGCGGTCAGAGGACCCAGCACTAGCCCGCTCAGTCCTACCAGCCTCTCCAGCTAGAGATAATTGCCTTGTCCCGTCTGATAGACGTGCCATGGTCAAACCACGATCAAGGAGCAGCTCCTGATCGGTTCCTATCACCTCCTGGCACCAAAGCCCTTCTTTCCTTCAAATCTAGGATGGAAATGTACTACTGAAACCCAAGACAGTCCTTGACCTGTATGGTGTGTAGGCAAGGGGGACACAGGGGGAGCTTAAGAGGGAGATGTGCATAGACACAGCTGGGTCTTGGGGACACCCCGAGTCAGTGGCAGCTATATGTGCTAGAACGAACACGGGCAAGGGGAAATGATTGCAGGGATGGCATACTGTTGCTGTTTTTAACATTGTGACCAAATACCTGAGAAGAAGCAACTGGAGAGAGGAAGAATTTTTTTCTCTTTTCTTTAAATATTTTATTTATTTACTTGCAAGGAGAGAGAGAGAAAGAGAGAGAGGTATGCCATGGCCTCTTGCCACTGCAAATGAACTCCTCATGCATGCACTATTTTGTACATCTGGCTTTACGTGGGTACTGGCTTTTAAGCAAGTGCCTTTGACTGCTGAGCCATCTCTCCAGCCCAAGATTTATTTTATTATATTTTTTCTGACTGATAGGAATACAGTCCATCATGGTGGTAGAAGCAGCTCACAGTTGTGGTGTAGACGCTCGCTCATGTCAGTGGACCAGAAAGCAGTGCACGGGCAATGTGGAACCAACTGGCCTTCTATCATTTTTTTTTTTTTTTGAAAATTCAGTCTGGGCCTCCAGCCCATGGGCTGGTACCACCTGCGTTCAGGGTGGGTCTTCCCTCTTTAGTTAAACCTCTCTGGAAACATTTCCTCTCAGGCATGAACAGAGGCGAGTCTCCTGAGGGATTCCAAATCCAGTCAGGTTGACAGGAGAGGTTAACCACTACGGATGGTAAGAGGTTCTCACCAGGACCCGGCAGGGAGGAGACGGACGCATCCTCCAAGAACTCCAGAGAAAGAACCCAGCGTGGACAGCAAAGGAGGGGGGAGCAAAACAGAGTCCAGACTGGAGAGAAAGCTGTCTCCAGGGAAGAGGGTGGCTTGGTTTGGCGCATATACACAATGTCCACCCCTAAATATTGCCAGGTGTCCTATCCTCGGCTCTTCCTCCTTCCGCTGTCCTGGCCATGGCCTGTGTGGAAGATGACACTCGTGCTGTGGCTGGCTGAAGACCAGGCATGGGGGTTGAGCCCTCTGCTCTTAGGGGACGCACAGTGCAGTGGGAAGGGTCGGGTCTGGGGCTGTGGAGGCACTCCGAGGGCACCTGGGCGCTGAGTGAGGTGAGGGTGTCTTTCTGCATGAGCCAACCGGCTTGGACCATCACAGGGCTGTGGTGGGTAGAGTGGCAGATCAACGCAGTCTGCAGAGAGCAAGCGTGAGGAGCCACGCCGCCTCCGTCCTGCTGTGTCATCACCTCGCAGCAAAGCTGACATTAGGCCCAACAGCTCCTCAGAGGCCCATTTGGCTTTTCATCTGGGCTCACCATCCCTGGCCTCCAAGCATTTGATCATAGGAGGCTCTGGACCACTGAAAGAATTTAACAGAGGCGTCTAAAATACTTGGGCTTTGGGGCTGAAGAGATGGCTTAGTAGTTAAGGCATTTGCCTGTGAAGCCTAAGGACCCAGGTTTGATTCTCCAGTACCTACGTAAGCCAGGGGCACAAGGTGGCACATGCATCTGGAGTTTGTTTGCAGTGCCTAGAGGACCTGCCACACCACATTCTCTCTCTCTCTCCCTCAAATAAAGAAGATACTTTCAAAAACAAAACTGTAGCTATAACCAGAATTTCAGCCTGTGGAAAGGCAGACCCTTGAGCTGGAGAGATGGCTTAGTGGTTAAGGTGTTTGCCTACGAAACCCAAGTAACCAGGTTTAACTCCCCAGAACCCACATAAGCCAGACGCACATGGTGGTGCATGCATCTGGAGCTCATTTTCAGTGGCTGGAGGCCCTGGCATGTTCATTCTCTCTCTTTCTCTCTCTTTATTTCTCTTTCTAGTAGAAAAATAAATATAAATAAACTTGAAAATAAAGGCAGACCTTTCCTGACACTTCTTCCCTGGGGAGCGGAGGTACTGGCACAGAGGGTCTGGGACATGGCCACCTTCCACTCTCTCTGCTCCTGACAGAGTGGCCACTCCCAGCCTTCCTTGTCACAGGAGCTCCTTTGGCCCTTCTGGACTCCAGGCCAGGACAGGGCAGGCAGCATCAGGTAGGCACGGAAGCCCAATCTCCTGACTCATGGTCTCCCTCCTCTGCTCACCCCCTCCAGCCTCGAGCCCCTCTCAGGACGGACAGGACACCAAGCGGCCAAGCAGCAGAAACCCTTCCGCCTGGACCGTGGAGGATGTGGTCTGGTTTGTGAAAGATGCTGATCCGCAGGCCCTGGGGCCTCACGTGGAGATCTTCAGAAAACATGTATGCAAGTGATAGGCCTGGTGGAAGGTGCAGGGAGTGTGAGGTGTGGAAGGGGGGAGTGGGTTCAGGGATCCCAGATGCCGGGGAATCTAAATTAAGCCCTAGTAGTGCCCCCAAGGGAGCCAGAGATGAGAGGGGTAGATGCAACCACAGGCTTATCAGAGGAGAACAACCACTTGGAATGTTTACATTATATTATACTATATTATATTCTATTATATTATATTATATTATATTATATTATATTATATATATAATTTGAGAGAGAAAAAGGCAGATAGAGAGAATGGGTATGCCAGGGCCTCTAGCCACTGCAAATGAACTTGATGCATGTGCCACCTTGTCCATCTGGCTTTCTGTGGGTGCTGGAGAATCAAACTGGGATCCTTAGGCTTTGCAGGAAGTGCCTTGACTGCTGAGCCATCTCTCCAGCCCTTGGTTTTGTTTTTTAAGGGCTCTTTGTTGTATCTGCTCTGCCACTTGGGCCCTGCCTATTTTCCTGCCCATCTGTTTGTGTATTCAATAGTCACAGCACATCTACAATATGCCCAGCTACCTGTGATATTTCTAAAATGCACATGGGGCCTGGCTTGTGATGGCCTTCAGTCAGTAGGTACTGTTGGTCTCATTTAGCCAGTTCTGAAATATATGAATCTGGCCAACGAAGGAATATGTAAGAATTAATATCTCACCTGCTCATCTTAGTGTATTAGTTCTAGGTTGCTGCTATGACAAATGACTATACACATAGAGGTTCACAGTGCAAACTTCCTGTCTTTCAGTTCTGTGGGTCAGGAGCCCAGACAGGGTCTCCCTGGGCTAAGACACATGGTCTGCATTCTTGCCTAGATAACCTAGGGACAAACTGCTTGCTTGCAGATCCTCAATCCTGCCTTTGTATCCCTACCACCACAATCTTTTTCTTAATTATTTTTATTTTATTTTTTATTTTAGAGAGAAGGAGAGACAGACAGACAGAGACAGAGAGAGAGAATTGACATGCCCGGGCCTCAGTCACTGCAATCAAACTCCAGACACTTGCGCCACATAGTGGGCATGTGCGACCTTGTGCTTGCCTCACCTTTGTGTGTCTGGCTAACCTGGGATCTGGAAAGTCAAACATGGCTCCTTAGGCTTCGCAGGCAAGCGCCTTAACCACTAAGCCATCCTTCCAGCCCAGGTTATCTTTTCTATGGCTTGCTCTCTTCTGATTTCTTCTTCTCCTTTTAAGGATCTGATCTGAGGAGGATCTGTCCCTAATTCAACATCCACACTTATTAGGCATAGATTTTATTTCACCTGATAACAGGCCTGGAGATCAAGGGCCGCTGAGTGGGCTGTGTCTAGGCAGAGTTGGGCAGGGCAAGTTTGGCTGTCTTTACAGGGAGGAAGGAGATGGTGGGAGTCCAGGAGGTGGGGTAAAGAGGGAACTAAGAAATGGGGCTGCAGCGAGGGTCACACCTGAAATTTGCCTTTCCTGCCACTGTAGCAGCATGTGAAGAGGGTGTGGCACAGAGCAGGTGAGTCGTCAGTGTTGGCTGCTGGTCAGGGGGATTAAAAACAGACACATGCTTCTCTCACAGTGTCTCCTATTGAGCACCCAGCAGGAGAACCTTCATCACCAGTGACCTGAAACTTACACTACAATGATCAAGGAAACTCAGCTCCCTAGCTTCAGAAAGTCCACAAGTGTTCTGAAGGGTTAGTGGCTAACCCTTTTCAGAAATGGATGAGAGTGGCACCATTCCCTCAGCAGCTCTTTGTTAAACTAACTCAGTGAGGCCGAAGCAGAGGCATGATTTAGAAGAGGTCACCTAGTGTTATGGATAGGACCGAAAAATCAAAAGTAAAGCCTGAAAGTTCTCATGAAGTGGAATTGCAGTTCTGCCTTTGGCTAAAGGGTGGTAAGCCCCCAAGGGGAGATTAAGGAGATGGATGGAAGTCAGGGCCTCGTGGTGGCCTCTAGAATGAAATGGAAAAGCAACCTATAGTTCCAGGGGCTAATGGATTTCTTTTTTCTCTTACCCCTTGATTGGAGAACTAATATGATACATAGGATATGGGGAACATAGGTGGAGTTATAGTCCTTCAATTAAGGAAGAGCAAAAATATGAGAGATCTGGGCTGGAGAGATGGCTCAGCAGTTAAGGCACTAGCCTGCAAAGCCTAATGACCTGGGTTCGATTCCCCAGTACCCATGTAAAGCCAGATGCACAAAGTGATGCATGCATCTAGAGTTCATTTGCAGTAAGTAGCAAGAGACCCTGGCACACCCATTCTGTCTCTCTTCTCTTTTTCTCTTTCTGCTTGCAATTAAATAAATAAATAAAAATTTAAAATGAATATGAGAGATCTAATGTACCAAATGATTGCAGAGAGATTAAGGGATGATAAGGACATAGGATTTGTTCAGTTTAGTTGTTTTTAAAGACCTTTCCCAGAACCAAGAGCATATGGTCTCTGACTACACCCACTCTCCCTCACCACATCCCGTGAACACACCTTGACTTTCCTCACCATTTGGTGGCTCTGACCATCTTCTGGGTTCTCTCTCTCCCTCTCTCTCTGATCCTGTCCCACCAGGAGATTGATGGCAATGCTCTGTTGTTGCTGAGGAGTGACATGGTCATGAAGTACCTGGGCCTGAAGCTGGGACCTGCACTGAAACTCTGTTACCACATCGACAAGCTGAAGCGAGCCAAGTTCTGAGGTTCTTGAAAGATGTAGGCCAACCCCACAGACCCAAGGTTATTCTCTGCCTTCACTCAACCTGGACGACGTAGATTTGCCTCTTGACAGTAACAGTCACAAAGACAGTCATAAAATATGTGCGTCTATGCCTTTAAGATTCCATACGCCCCTTCTTGAAAGGCCCCTTTGTGTTAATGGTTTGCCAAAAAAAAAAAAAAAAATTTACTAAAAGCCTATTGCTTTTAACATTCTGATATGTTTCACTCACTCTTTATGTATGCTGTCTGTGTAATGACAGTGGGGAAGTGAATGCTGTGACCCTGGGGGCTTCAACGTCATTGAGAAGGACCTTGTTCTAGCAGGTTCTACAGTGATGCCCACCTCAGCGCCACCACTTCTGCTCTGACTTGACCTGTCTGTGTGAGCCTCGCTGGATTCAGCACTGGGAGATTTCTTCTGAGGATCACTACCTCCCCTGGCACTGTCTGGAAAGCTTGAATTTTCCTGCTCTCTGAAAGAGAAAGAGAAAGAGAAAGAGAAAGAGGAGAAAGAGATGTTCGCTAGTCCTGTGTGGATGAAGTACGGTGTTGCGCCACTAGAGGGCAGACTGCTAATGAGATTTCGGGACCCACTGACGGCAGCCGCATGCTTGCTCATTCATATCTCAGTGGCTGAGTTAGGGTTTCTATGAACAAGATCTAGTCCACAGATACGGGATTAATTGCACAGTAGCACCCCAGAGAGCATCTCGGGAGGAAGCTGTCATCTAGAGGGTTCCAACTCGTATCCAATCATTATTGACTGAGTAGAATTTCAAAGCAGCACTGCCCAGAGTCCTCCTGGAGGCATTGATACATTGTCAGGCTGAGGAATCTTTGTGACGTGGGTGTTTCTTGGGAGAAAAAAAAAAAAAAGTCTCCACTGATCTTTGCAATGGGAGCGTGTTGATTTTTTTTTCCTTACATGGCTAGATTCTATAGCTGTGTCTGTGGCTAATTTTTCTAGTTTGCAACAGATATACAGACATGCGCTTATTGGATTTAATTCGATTTACAAATAGGTTTTCCTTCCTCACTGTGGAGTAATAGGAGAAAATTGATTTTCTACCCTTTGCAGCTGTGTCCAGAGAAGGAGGATGGATCCAGGATTTACTAGGCAGAGGGGTGACCTTTCTCGGTTCCTCCTTTCCCCGCCTTTCCCCTTGCTTTTTCTCACTGTACAGAAGCCCCGTTGCCCCCTATCGTCTTCCTTAAGGGAGCCATGAGGAGCGGTGGCGATGAACCTGGGACCTCACAGAGCCGGGAGTAGCAGGGTTATGAGCAAGCCTGGGCTTCTACTGCCAAAATGTGAATCAGCAAAGACCCATTGTCCTTGGGGATGCAGCCTGAGCAGGGTCTCAGCTGGCCAGAAAGGCAGGGTGGGATCTTGGCCCCCTCACCTCTTGACCAGCTGTCCTCCTATAGAGCAGAACCTATTTGGCATCTGGCCAGCCCCGGGTGGATCTACATGTTGACCTCTATAAATCAGTGAGAGTTTAGGTGAAGATTCCACAGTACACTATCAGGCCCTCTTTGGTGATTACATTAGAGAAAGCATGTCACAGCAAAATCTTTGATGCATAACTGGTGGCCGGACTTAGGAGTGTGACCAGAAGGGGAGGAGAGTGCCCCAAAGCTGCCCCCTGCATGGAGCTTGATCAGGGGGTGGGTGAATCTAATGTGCTCATTGGTTTTAGCATGTGGCAAAATGACCTTGAATTCAAGCTTGGGCACAATGCACAGACTCCATCCCTCAAAAGACTGTTCACAATGTGTGTTCTCTGCTGCTCTGCACTTAGATCTGTTGTCCCCCTCAAGAAGTGCCAGATAGTTCAGAACTGCTGGTGTAAACAGTGAGATCCAGAACAATCCCACAACCATCCTGGCTCTTCACCTCAACTGTCTAGGCTCTGTCCCTGCACACTCACGGGACCTCTCAGGTACACACGCCACGCCTCCTTCAGTGACCGAAATACTAAGCCTTTAAAATGCCCTGCCCGTTCTCACCAGCGCCTCCCTGACTCTGAATGCACAAACACAAGTGACCCCAAGTTAAAATCTGCCCCTAAAATGTCAAAAAGATGCCTTGAGCAGTTTTCAAAAGGAGATATGGGACTGGAGAGATGGCTTAGTGGTTAAGGCGCTTGCCTGTGAAGCCTAAGGACCCAGGTTCAACTCCCCAGTACTCATGTACGCCAGACACACAAGGTGGCACAGGTGTCTGGAGTTTGTTTGCAGTGGCTAGAGGACAAAGCAGGCTGATTGCAGAAGCCAAGATATTTAAGGCTTGGGTGTTTTAACAATCTCGCTAATCTTAAAATGAACGCTGCCACATCAGAGAATATCCTGGGAGCAAATTCTTCTTGCCCGTTTTTGCACTGAATGCAATTAGCTGACCAAATCATTATAGCAATACTGCAATTATAATTAATTTTCATCCCTCTCAAAAAATCTTGTCAAACCAGGCAGTTAAATCGCCTTTCAAGTGTAAAACATTGCAGGCCATTTCCTCTACAAAGACATTAAAGGGTCAGGCCATGGGAGTTACTTTAGCCCAAATGAGAACTCCTTGGGGGTTTCACATTTGGCAGATGTGGTCCTTGCTATTCTGTTGAGGTAGCTTTGCTGCAGGTCATAGTGAATTAAGACACAGTTTTGCATAATTCCAAATTAAAGAGCGTGCGTACTCATGTTCCAAACATTTCCAATTACATTTGTCTGTTAAATACTTGAAAAGAATCAAGATACAAGTCTGTTGCCTGAGGCATTTTAAATATTTTATGAACACATTATTCTCCTCGTGAAGATTTTAGGTGAAAGATGTCAATACTTGTGTGTCTCCTGACACTAGAGTTGGAAGATTTTCTTAGAAAGAAGTTGGGAGTGGTCCAGCTATGGCCTGTGTTTAGTTGAAAAATGTCTTTCCCAGGGCTGGAAAGATGGCTCAACAGTTAGTGCACTTGCTTGCAAAGCCTGAAGGCCTGGGTTCAATTCCCCAGTACCCACATAAAGCCAGCTGCACAAAGGTGACAGGTGTGTCTGGAGTTCATTCACAGTGGCTAGAGGCTCTGGCGTGCCCATTCTCTCTGTGTGTCTTTCTTGTCATAAACACAGTCTAGGAACTGAGCACTTGCCAAGCTTTGTTGCATGAGAGGGCCATACTGAGATCCCCTGAGAAGAATCCAGCAGATGGCCAGATGTCCAGAGGCACAAACATTGCTGTTTCCACTTTGCCACATCCCCACTGGCCCCATTCCAGGCCCCACAATGTGCAGGGCCCTGGAATCTTCACTCCTGGAGTGTCTTCCCTCTAAAGTTGTCCTCATCCGGCATGATCCCTTCACGGACAATTGGAAGCTGGATTTTTGAAAAAAAATCTAGCATTTACTTGAAAGAGGATCACTTTTATATAGTGCCACCAGTTAAAGATTATGGAAACATGTCTGCTAACAATTTGCTTTATGTAATTTTGTTCTAATGCTAATAAGCTACAGCTGGGACACTTCCTGTGGTAAATTCCTCTGTGGTCACAGTGGTATCATCACACGAGGACTTCACCAACACTCTGCTTGGGAAGAGGGCTCATCCAGGCTCTCCCAGGCTTCGGGAAGTTCCCCCCCCCCCCCCCCCGCCAGAAGCAGTGCCAGGCAGCCTCAAGCAGGGTCGCTGCTGAAAGCCGAGCTCCAGATCTGTGCTCTGAACTTCCTATCTCAAGGCCTGGGCCTTCTTGGCAGGCTTGGCACGGAGGTAGACTTCCCACGGAGGAAACCTCAGGTAGACTGTAAGAATGCCACCTTCCCCCCGGTGGCCAGCAAGTGCTGGGCCAGGAGTTGACCCCGCGGGTGAAAGGACTGGGGGGTGAGAGCAGAGACATCAGAGCCAAGAGCTGTGATGACCGTGCATGACTGCTGTGGGGACGGCAGCTCTGTCGGCCACAGTGTCACGTACCCCTCTCCTCGTTACCTTACTGTCCTTTGCTCAGCCACATGGCACAGCCTTAGAGCTGACGTCATGCGTTCCATTTCTGCCGCAGAGGCTGACACACACATGTGCCATCAGATCTCACTCCGGAACACACCCAGAGTCTTGTTTCCCCAAACAGCTCACTGTGAAAGAAGGGACCTTCGCTGGGTTTCGCGTTCCAATAGTCGTGTGCTGCCATAGGCTACCTTCATCAGAAACGTGGCATCCTCGAGTCTCACGAAGGCTCGGCTTCCCCAGGGTGCCGAGAAGTGGCTCTGCCTGGCCGCTTTCTGTTACCATGAGTCCCTCTGGAAGAGGCTTATTGCTGTGCTGGGAAGCAGTGAAGAAGTTAGTTGTCAAGGAGTCACAGATGTCTGTGACTCAGACACACACGTTGGAGATGGGGCCAACTCTGAAATCTTTCTCTCTTTTTTTGTTTATTTTCATATATTTATTTATTTGAGAGCGACAGACAGAGAGAGAGAAAGGCAGATAGAGAGAGAGAGAATGGGCATACCAGAGCCCCCAGCCACTGAAAATGAACTTCCAGACGCGTGCGCCCCCTTGTGCATCTGGCTAACGTGGGTCCTGAGAAATCGAGCCTCGAACCTGGGTCCTTAGGCTTCACAGGTAAGTGCTTAACTGCTAAGCCATCTGTCCAGCCCTGAAAGCTTTCTCTTTTTAACAGAGTTTGTCCATATTGCAACCAAACCTATAATCCAAATAGACACTGTTGAGTTGATTCCAGCAACCGGATAGATAGAACAGAACAGGAAGTGGTGGAGGAGTGGACATGGTCATGGAATTCCTCAGGCTTGTCATTAAAAAAAAAAAAAAAAAAACTAGTGAATTTTTTTTTTTTTTTTTGTGGCCTCGCCAAGAAGATGAAAAGGTACTGGAAGGATATTCTGCGTAGTTACGAATCTGGCTGTGCTCTCCTAAGTGCATGAGCTATACGTGCTTAGGTGAATAGATCTATAAGGTCACATGCCACATTCACAACTATGAAAATGACACTCTGGCACGCTGAGGCCCTACGTCTTAATTGTACTCACCTGTAATAGAATGAGCTAAGGAAACTTTCATTTGGATCTTTAAAAGCTATGACTGGTAGCCAGAAAGTAAATAGTCTTGTACATTTATGAAAGAGAGGTGCCGTTAATGAGCCGCACCTGTTAGATCTGACGCCCCTGAGCATGCGTGCGCAAGCTTGTGTCTGTGAGTCGTCCATGCAATCAAGTAGGTGAGAGCAGGAACTGTAAAGGAAGATGGGGTTGCTTTTTTAAAAAACTATTCATTTTATTTTATTTTTTATTTTTATTTATTTATTTGACAGAGAGAGAGAGTGAGAGAGAGAGAGAATGGGTGTGCCAGGGCCTCCAGCCACTGCAAATAAACTCCAGATGTGGATCTCCTTGTGCATCTGGCTCATGTGGATCCTGGGGAATCGAACCTGGGTCCTTTGGCTTTGCAGGCAAGTGCCTTAACCGCTAAGCCATCCCTCCAGCCTGGTGTTGCTTTTTTAAAATATATATATATATTTAAATATTTTATTTATTTGCAAGCATAGGGGGTGAGAGAGAGAGAGAGAATGGGCATACCAGGGCCTCTTGCCACTGCAAACAAACTCCAGTCACATACACCACTTTGTGCATCTGGCTTTATATGAGTATTGCAGAATAGAACCCAGGTCATCAGGCAAGCATGTGCCTTTAACCACTGAGCCATCTCTCCAGCCCCTGTGGTGTTGCTCTTTGAACTGTTCCCTATCATTAAGAGTTATCTAACAATGCTTTAGAAATCAGATCCCAAATTATGCATATTATGTTGTATATGATAAATTTCTGAATTGTGGGGTGAATTCTCTGTGACAATGTTCAGAGCCTGAGATTTGGAAGAAGCAGACAGTACCTAGCATATGACATAGCTCCTGACACCCAGAGTGACACTTCCCTGTCATTCTGACTGGCAGGGAACTTGAAGCAGTGCCTGACTAGTTGTCGTATTTTCTCCCAAACAGGACCATGTTGTTATTTTGACTCAAGGTTTTTTGTTGTTGTTGTTGTTTGTGTTTTGTTTTTCGAGGTAGGGTCTCACTCTAGCCCAGGCTGACCTGGAATTTACTATGGAGTCTCAGGCTGGCCTCGAACTCACGGTGATCCACCTACCTCTGCCTCCCGAGTGCTGGGATTAAAGGCATGAGCCACCATGCCTGGCATGACTCAAGTTTTATCTTTACTGAAAAGTAGACTTGCCAAACGAACAGGCTCACAGGGCCTTTACTTGCCCTGGCTCTCCAAAGGTTCCTACTAATAGGCCACTGGTTTGTCTCTTACTTCCATCAGTGTTAAGGTCTCAAATCCTAATTGGCTTAATTCCCTGTGGCAAGAGTAGAGAGCAACAACTATGTGCAACTTTACCTTTTTAATTAATTTTTTGTGGGGGGGGGACATAGAGACAAGGCCTCCATATATGGCCTAGGCTAGTTTTGAATGCATGAACCTTCTGTACTGGGATTACATATGTGTATCACTATGTGCAGCTACAGTTTGACTTCTAAAACCGTTTCCTTTCCCTTCTCAGTCCATGATGCCTCTTTAAGGTAAGAGCAGGGTCCCTGTTGGCTAGCTAAGGACTCCAGGAGAGTGGTCTTCTCTCCGGGAGGGGCAGAAGCCTGTCTAGGCACTCTGCGCTCCTAGTACACTGCTCTTCCCCATAAGCTGTGATGGTTCCACGTGTTGATGGACAGCTAGCATTCACCAGGTGGGTAGAAGAGACACTTAGCCTGGGTGTTTTTATTTTATTTTATTTTATTTTTTTGAGGTAAGCCCAACAGACTGGCCTTTTTCTTATATGAGAGATTGAGCGAGCAAGGGAGTGTGCGTGCATACATGTGAGAGAGAATTGGTGCGCCAGGGCCTCCAGCCATTGCAATGGAACTCCAGACATGTGTGCCACCTTGTGTGTCTGCATGACCTTCCATGCTCATGTCATCTTGTGTGTCTGGCTTAGTTGTGGGACCTGGAAAGTTGGGTGTGGCTCCTTAGGCTTCACAGGCAAGCATCTTAACCGCTAAGCTATCTCTCCAGCCCAACACCTATCCTTTTATTAATTTTTAAAAATTTATTTGAGAGAGAAAGAGGGAGAGAGAGAGAGCATGCCAGGGCCTCTAGCCACTGCAAATGAACTCCAGATGTATGTGCCACTTTGTGCATTTGGCTTATGTGGGCACTGGGGAATCGAATCTGGGTCCTTAGGCTTCACAGGCAAGTGCCTTAACTGCAAAGCCATCTCTCCAGCCCAACACCTATACCTTAAAAAATATTTTATTTATTTGTTTGAGAGAGAGAAAGAGAAAGAGAGGAGGGCAGAGAGAGTGGACATATCAGGACCTCTAGCTACAGCAAACAAACTCAGATGCATGCACCACCTTGTACACTTGGCTTAAGTGGGCACTGGGCAATCAAACCTGGGTCCTTATGCATTACAGGCAAGGGTCTTAACCACTAAGCCAACTCTCCAGCCCTCCAGCCTCTATCCATTTTTAAAAATATATATATATATATTTATTTACAAGCAAAAACAGAGAAGGGAAGAGAGATACACACACACAGAGAATGGGCGCTCCAGGCCTCCAGCCACTGCAAATGAATTCCAGATTCATGCGCCACTTTGTGCATCTGGCTTTACCTAAGTACTGGGGAATTGAACCTGGGTTGTTAGACTTTGCAGCAAAGCACCTTATTCGCTAAGCCATCTCTCCAGCGCCTCACCTCGCCTTTCCTCATTGTCATTCCTCCCCTCTCTTGTGGACATTCAGAATAACAAGGGCTTGTCTTACCCCCATGATGGGTTACGTAGGAGCCGTGAGAGTGGACTCCCACGACCGACTGCTTTCCACAGCCACTGAACCTTAAAGGGTTTTGCCTTCGTGTACACTCTCTTCAGCAGTACGTGCACTACAATGAAAAGGTTTCACCTTCAAAGAAATCGCTTTAAAAACCTGAACATATGTTCTAGGGATGTTACCACTGCTCAGAATATTTTTAGTACATTTCTTTGAAGATCATCTTTAAAAGTTAGGGCACATTCTTTTCCAGGCATTGTTGGAAGTCCATCATTGTCCCTTGGGGAGGCCCTCTTTTTGTTTTGGGCAAGACAAAGCCGCTGCGATTGGACCTGATGAGTGTGAGAGGTTATCAGACAGAGGTTTAAAATGCTGTGCTTTCATACACGTTAGTTCATCTTTGTCTGGTGCCTCTGCTCACCTGATACAAGCGGTGTGAGCACCAGCAGTCATAACCCATTTGTTGAATATATCAGAGACCAGTATTGGGGGGTGCCTTGTGAAGAATGCTTTGAAGGGTGACACTATGTGCCGGTATGACTTTGGACATACTCACTGGGAAGGAATGCCGTTGCTGTATCTCTGGGTAAACTGAGGATACTGTGCTTTCAAATATATCTAGAGCAACCTGGAACCCTAGAATCCCAGAAGTTAGAGGAAGAAGCTTTAAGCAGAAACACCCGCATAGCTCAACCCCAGGGAGCCTCCTTTCTCCAGGCCTCCCCCCGCCCACAGGGGTTCCACAGCCTTCTGTGGGCAGCCGGGTATGCAGTGCCAAAACCCAAGACATCCCACTTACCTCTGCCCATACCCCCCTTCTCTGGAAAGGAGGAGGCCATCCAGGTGAATTTCACAGCTCAGTGCCTCTCAGCAGAGGCTCTACCTCTGTCAGTTCCTCCTCCAATTTTCTGACATGTTTGGCCTCCTCAGCGTCACCTCATCCAGATGCTTTCTGATATTTTTCTCTCATGAGCCAACAACTCCTCAAAGACATATCAACACCACCTCCTCATCCTTTTCCGTTATTTTATTTTTTGTTGTTTATTTCTATTTATTTATTTATTTGAGAGCGACAGACAGAAAGAGGCAGAGAGAGAGAGAGAGAGAGAGAGAATGGGCGTGCCGGGGCCTCCAGCCACTGCAAACGAACTCCAGACATGTACGCCACCTTGTGCATCTGGCTAACGTGGGTCCTGGGGAATCGAGCCTCGAACCGGGGTCCTTAGGCTTCACAGGCAAGCGCTTAACCACTAAGCCATCTCTCCAGCCCTTGTTAATTTTATTTTATCCTTTGAATTTGTTCTTCCTATCGCCATGTTTCTTTCTTCCCTTCTACTGCTTCTCCATTCTGCCATTTCCCCTCTCCCTGGCCTCACGGAGCCGACCTCTGCCCGGCTTCCACTGTCCACTGGTCATCTGCTGCCAGTGCTCCTCGGCTCTGTGTGGTTCCTGACCATCTCTACTCGTCTACAGCTCTGGGCGTCCAGCCCCTCTCGGCTCTGTGCTCCAGACCGGAAACTCTTTCCTTTTGACGTTCCATTCTGTGACTCACTAGTGACTCGCTGGTGGCCATCTCGGGCCTTCATCAAGCACAGTGCCCGTCGTTAGGTGCCCTGAGGGTCAAGTGCCAAGTGACCGGGCTGAGTTGCTTCTTCCAGCCATGCAGCCTCCAGAATTCTGCATGGAGTACTCTGGCAGCCCAGCAGCACAAGCCCTACTGCACCTTCTAGAACTGGAGCTTGGCCAAAGCCTCATGTTAAAGAGAGAGGGTCCAGCCAGCGTCAAAGGCAGGGGACAGTGACCTACATTTCTGGGGTGAGGTTTTGTTTTTAGACATTTCAGTAAACTCATAATTTACTAAGACATGAAAATCTTCAATGGCTGTGCCAGAGCAGAGGAAGATGATAAGGTTCACAAAGGAAAATGGGGTTTAGAGGAGTGAGAAAGGCACCAAAATCCTGGGAAATGAATGCTTTCTTCCCAGACTTTACCCAGCACAATCTCCCACCTCAGGGTCTTTGGAGAAGTCAAACACGTTTCTTTCTTAGGAACTGAAGGTCTTTCTGTCCAAATGGAGAATTTAGGAGACTTGGATTTCCTTTATTATCCATTGTGTGCTAAGCTACAACATTAAATTTTCTGCCATTGTCCAGCTTTAACTTTGATTACCTGGAGATTTAAAAAAAAGAGAGCCCCTCTCATTCTCAAGAAAATTTAATTTGCTTATTTATTTTTTTGAGAGACACAAAGACAGAGAAAGAAGGAGAGAGGACGAGAGAGAGAGAGAGAGAGAGAGAGAGAGAGAATGGGCATGCCAGAGCCTTTTAGCTACTGTGAACGAACTCCAGACACGTGTGCCCCTTTGCGCGCATGTGCGACATTGCACACTTGCATCACTGTGCATCTGGCTATGTGGGACTTGGAGATTCAAACAGGAGTTCTTAGGCTTCACAGGCAAGCACCTTAACTTCTAAGCCATGTCTGTAGCCCTCAAGAAAATCTAAAATATCACTTGCCTTATAAAGCCAATTTTTCCATTTCATAGGCATAGGTTAGATTATTTCTCTCACTCTGCATACCTGGAAGTAATTTACCTTTTATTCTGTTTATAGGCTAACCAAATAAACTGATTAAATAAAATACTTTCATCATAATTGTCTTTGATTTTTTTTCCCCCTTTCACTAACAGAAAAGCTTTTGTTAATTGAGTGCCATTATAACGTCACAAAGAAGTTTCACGAGGCCAAGAGGTGTGTTTTACCAGCTCTGTGAGGCCGTCATTGTGTGAGAGGCTCTTGCTAAATAATAAGGGCACGTGGGCACTGGCAGTCCCCACCCCCTGACCTTGGGAGGTGGAGTGGTGGAGATTGAAATGTTACGGCCTTGGCTGTGTAAATTCGTGGGGTTCACTGGCAGCTTCTTGCTTTCAGCTGAGCCTTAGTTAATCTCCTCTCTGCTCTTCCTTGTTCCCCACTTGCCCGCTTGGAAGGCCTGGTGATCTCCTGCACCTGGGAGAAGGGAGGTGGCGGCTGTCCTCTCTCCTGGTCGGCTTCTCTGTCTCTTGCACTGTGCGGTGCCTGAAGCAGCCGGAAACCAACGGTGCTGAAAGAGGTCAGTGCCCATCTCAGTCAGAGAAACAGGGCGGACTCCACTCCTTTTCCTTTACCCAGCTTGTCTCTCCTGCGTTCTGATCAGAGACTTGGGAAAGGGAAAGGTGGTGCGGGTGCGGGTGCGGGTGCGGGCGCCTGTGTGTTTCTGTAGCGTACTTGGGGTTGGACGCTTAGGAGAAAGCTGAGCCAGCAGAAGCTCGTGCACCGTTAGCTTGGGTGAGGCCCGGGTGCAGACAGGCCCGGAGAGTGCCCTGCAGGTGTGTGAACCACGGAAAGGCATCGTGTGTGTGGCCACGACGGGATCCCGGAGCAGCCCTGGACGGCATGTTTCGTTTGCAAGTGCTTGGGGAAGAGTAGTGCTCCTTGCTTGGGGAATGAGGTAGGCGTGGTGCTAACTTTTAGAAATATGCCTATGGAACTCACTGGGCAGAATAGACGGCACTAAACAGTTGTCACTCGTACTGCTGAGAAATATTTACACTGGGGAGAAGGAGCCCTAGAGCCTGTCACCTGGGGAAAGAGCGTCTCTGTGATTTTTGCTCTCTGCAAGCATGATGCAGTCCGTGTTTCCTAATACTGGTACAATCTTCTCACCTCACGACGGTCCCCTGTAGTTGTGTCACGTAATGGGAAATAGTAATAGGCAATTTGGTTCTGTAATTCAGTTTGCAAAGCATGCAAACATGAGATAACTAGGTTAAATGCAAATGGACACATTACACAGAGGTACAGAAAACAGAGGAGGAAAGACGCCGTGTCCAAGTTTAGAGACAGCACGAATGGCATTCCTCCTGGGCCTCAAAATGTGGAGTTTACTAAAGTTACTTAGGCTCTATTTTCATTTCATCACACGCAGGTTATACAGATGTGTGAATACTGTGTGTACTTACAAATGTGTCACACATGCTGGGCAGGCACTTCGGAAGGTCTTCATGGATCTGCTCACTTTTACACTGGGCAGCATCTTTAAAAAATTTTTTTGTTGTTGTTTTATTTTTATTTATTTATTTGAGAGCGACAGACAGAGAGAGAAAGAGGCAGAGAGAGAGAGAGAGAATGAATGGGCGTGCCAGGGCCTCCAGCCATTGCAAACGAACTCCAGACGTGTGCGCCCCCTTGTTCATCTGGCTAACATGAGTCCTGGGCTATTGAGCCTCAAACCAGGGTCCTTAGGCTACACAGGCAAGCGATTAATCACTAAGCCATCTCTCCAGCCCAGGGACAGCATCTTAACGCTGAGGAGTGGAGTAAGACCCCGCGTCAACATGTGCTTTTAATCCTCCAAAGCCTTTTTGCTGTGATTTATAACTTTGTTCCTTTTGGGCCAATTTGTTCATTATTGAGAAGTCTGCTTTTCTGTGTTTAAACAATGACAGGTAGGTACTCTTGTGGTCAGATGTGTACAGTATAATCAAATAAATATTACTGCCTCTAATTATTTCATTGGTGTGAGATGGGTTCTTTCTAAGGGGGTTATTTTCATTTATTGTTCCTTCTTCCTTTGTTTCTTTCTTTGGGGGGGGGTCTTTTGAGGTGGGGCCTTGCTCTTAACTATGTAGTCTCAGGCTGGCCTCGAACTCACAGCAATCCTCCTTCCTCAGCCTCCCGAGTGCTGGGAATGAAGGCGTGTGCCACTATGCCAGGAAGGTGTTATTTTTATTTCTTATGAGTAACCTTTTCTAGTACAGTGTATCATGCTCCTAAGTGTGATTAAGATTTCTAAATCTTAAGATTTTTAAGGGTTTTTTTTATTCATGTTACAAAAGGTACTTCTAATGTTTTTAATTTTAATAATGAAGTCTATATGAGCCTTTTATCTGATCCACTTTCTGATTCCTGCTGCCTGGGGACACCCTCTCTGGCTGGGTGCCTGTTGCCAGAAGCTTCCACCACACTGGCTTTCAGGAACATAGCATGGGAGGCCAGCATCCCCTGGGGAATGTCTGCATCCCCAGCCTTCCTATTGCAGCCTGTGACCACGAGGGGGCAGCACAGAGCACAGGACAGGGACAGGAAATCTGACCAAGAACCAGAGGAGTGTGTCCACTTTGGGCTGTCCTGCTCTTTTATTTTGGGCAGGGGGCTGGGATGTACTGAAGATTGAATCCAGGAACTCACACATACCAGGAATGTGCTCTAACATAACATTGAGCTTTATCCACAGCCCTCTTTGTACTTTTCTTACTTTTTTTTTTTTAAATTTTGAGATGGCCTTGAATTTGCCATCCTCCTGCTTCAGCCTCCTGAGTATCCGGGTTTACAGGCCTCTGCTACCAGGCTGCTTTGTTGGGAGCCATAAAGCAAAAGCCTCTCCATTTTGCTTGGGCCTGTTCTTAAGTTGACTCATTCACCAGAAAGCTGGTCCATACAGCTTGCAGTTAGGAATGTGGTCTGCAGAATCTTATCATTTGCAAAAGGCCAGTTTATGATCAGGATGTCAAGCCGTTAAGGCAAGATTAGGAAAACACCCGGATACATCTCCTCTAGGTTCCCTAAGATTAGATAAACACCCAGTTTCACCTCCTCTTAGTTTCCTAACAATTCCGGCCCTAAGTCACGTCAGGCAGCTTACTCCCCCCTTTTCTTCCCCTATATAACCACTGTGTAAAAAATAAATAAAGAGACCTTGACAACTCTTTGCTTGGTCTCGTTCCTTCTTTCTCACCCATCTTTACACAGGCCTGGTCCCCCTCGCGCTTCCCGAATAACTGAGTCCTGCTGGACGGGACACTGCTTGCTCCTTGTGTTTGGTCCTGCCCTAACCTTGGCCTGTCACATCCATGTCTGTCCCGTCCCTTCTGCTCAGAGGGGGAAAGCCAGTGAGGAAGTCTTGGGGACAGCTCCTGAGGACTGGGAGCAGAAGCCCCCAACTCTTCTGACTCTTCCTTGGTTTACTTAAAACTGAATAAACCCTAAAAATTACGAACTTTGATGGTTTATTCATACAGGAATTTTGGGGTTCCTTTGCCAATGCACCTATATACACCAATGCACCATGAATTTGGGAGTGTCCATTGATCCTTGACTTATGAATTCGAAGAATGAAATTCACAGACCAGAGGATAAGGTTCAGAAAGATTTTATTATAGATTAAAAACTTTAGGAGGAAAAAGAGAAGGGGGTGGGGCTTAAGCCTAGATATAAGAGAAAGAAGAAAGGTAGGGCTCTTGCCCAGGGAGGCAAGAGGGGATTTGAGAAGCCCACCTCGAGACTCAGGTTGGAGTTTTCTTATGAGCCCCATGGATGGGTTCTGGTTTAGCTGGTCTAATCCTGGCATTAGGTATGGGGAGTCAAGGTCTCTGGAGAAAAGCAATCTTCCCAGGAGTCTTAATTCTCTAGGAAGGGCCTTCTCAGAAGAGAGAGGGAAGACTTCTTGAGGGAGAGGGATAAGGAAAGGCCACACTTTTCTGATGTTTCTGACCCATAGTGCAAGTGTAATGACCTAGATTTTCCCCACACAGGCCCAAGAACAATTCCAAGTTTAACCAAGAGAAAGCTACTCACCTTGGGGCCCTATCACCCTAAACTGCCTAGCCAATGTCTATCTCCAACATTATCTCCAACAACACCATTTCTAAGCTCTTATTTCCCCTCTCTCCTCAAGATCCAATGGGTAGATGGTCTTTCTCACATATCTGCAAAGTGCCCGACACCATCCTGTAGGAAAAGTCCACCTACAGACCCTCTCCCTCCCAGATACGCAGATAGATCCCTTCCGGGACCCTGCTCCCTCCCGCAGTGACACACCAGCTCCCAAGAGCAGCTCTACTCCTAGAGGTTCTTACTCCAGCTGTACAAATGGTAACTTTCCTTAAAGGGAGGAAGCAGAGGTGGAAACCCTGACACCGGGTGTTATGTATCTTCTGTGGTTTTCATGGCAAACCTGAGCATGCATTTGTCTACCTGAACACCTGAAGTTTTCCAGGCCTAGAAAGGAGGGAAGGAGTTTTGTAGGAAATTGAGACAGCTAGCATGCCAGGAGGGCTGGCAGCTGATGTACGGGCATGTGCACACCTCAGCCTGCATATTGCCCCTGCCTTTTCCCTCTCTCCCTCCCTCCCTTTCTTCCTTCCTTCTCTCTTTTTTTTTTTTCTAGCTTTTATTTTATTATTTATTTATTATTTGAGAGAGAGAGAGAGACTGGGCACACCAGGGCCTCCAGCCACTGCAAATGAACTCCAAATGCATGCACCACCATGGGCATCTGGCTTACGTGGATACTGGGGAATAGAATCTGGGTCCTTGGGCTTCACAGGCAAGCACCTTAATAGCTAAGCTATCTCTCCAGCCTTTTCATTCTTTCTCTCTCTCTCTCTCTCTCTTATTTTTTTTCTTGGAGACAGGGTCTTACTATGCAGCCCAAGCTGAATCCAGACTTGCAAGTCATAGTCTCCAAGTGCTGGCGTTACAGGCATGTATCTCCACACTCCATTCCCACTCCCTGGTCCTTAATGCCAGAAGTTAGATTGGACCAGAGGCCACAAACCTGGATTTAATTCCTGTTTTCCCACTGGCCAGCTGGGCAACTCACGTCTCTCTCTCTCTCAACAAAATTTATCTTTCATTTGGAACATCTTCATCTGAATGAACCATTTTCCATATTTACAAGATCATTTTATGTTTTACTACAAAGGAGCTGTTAGTGCATAATTGCTACATTGCCTTGATAATTTATAAAAATCTCTCTATTTGAAGAACATAACATTTTCCTGATAATTATATAAAAGAATATTCCTCCTAACAGATAACCTTGTGAGCCGAAATAGAAAAACTTTAAGTAAACTTCTAAAAAGCTATCATTAAAAATAATAAAATCATTTCACCTTTCCAGAGCCTAAAGGGTTGGATTAGACAAGATCCACATTTTCCTAGGCCTTGCTCACCACAATAGCCCTCAAGTTTGAGCAGTAAAATAGTCCACTTGTGACTAGACCTGCAGGATGAGGGAGGTCGGGAAGAGAGGAGTGCTAAGACTGAGATGGTGACCTACCTCAGGGCTCTCTCGAAATCTGAAGATCTATGCAAGAAAGTATTTCTTAAGAACCAGGGTTGATTTTCTTGGACATGTTACCAATATGGAGAAACTCCCCCAAAATGTGTGAGTCACTGTGAAAGAGGTAATTTCTCCATCCGAGGAATTTAAAGTGCCCCACACAACAGTGAGCATATGGATGGATGTAGCCTCTAATCTCTAAGAGCGTCCATTCATTTCAGTGCTCAATGAACGTGCACACTTTTCTCATTGTACCTTTAATTTTTTTTTAAAAAATCACCTTTTAGGCAGAATTGCTTTTCTCCTTGAACTGTTCACCAAGGTTGACATGATACCTATCTAGAAGTAGCGCTTGACTTATTGTTAACCTATTGGTAGAAGCCATTAAAAAAAATGGAAGATGATGGTTATTAAACTGAGAAATATTTCTTTGAAATCCTTTGGAATTGGGGGAATGGAGAAGTGGGCCTGACTGCAACTCTGCTGCTGGCTTGAGACTGGTTTGGCAACAATGTTTCGTTAGCAGTAGTTAATCAGCGAATTCCATTACTTAATAAGGTTATCACTCTTAGCAAAAGCTGCAAATTACAGTTTCTTCCACTCCAGGCTGAAGATAACATCCTTAACATTTTTGCGTCTCATTAGCAGGAGCTGGGGTAAACAGAAAAAGCACATTGAAAACTCCATTTGCAATTCCGGCTGATGTTCAGAGCCTGCCCGGCTCTGTTGTTTGGTGCCCATGTGGACCGGGTATCAGAAAGAAGTAGGAAGAGGATCTTTTTATTCAGCACCGGCTGTAGGGGACACTACCATGTCCACCAAGAGTAAATTCATAAGCTTGTGAAAAGTCCAACCCATCACTACCAACTCCAAATTCCTGTGGCTGCCAGTCTTGGGGGAAGTGTCCCATGGATTTAGTAATCCCAAAGGCTAATCTGGTTTTTTTTTTTTTTTTTTTTTTTTTTCCCCCACAAAGCCACCTCCATTAACCCCCATGACTCTCTCACTTGCCATTTAATGAGCGGACTCTGAAGAGTCATCTCTGAATTACACGGCTCCACACCCTCTCACCTCTCCCCACCCCACCCCTTGGCTCAAGCTGGTGTTTAAATTTCACAGCCTCACATGCTGCACTTCCTCTGTCTGTGTCTGTCCATATTCACCTATCCCTTTCCCAGAGGGCCAGGGAAGGACCAGGTGGTACTAATGGACAAGTGAGAGGCACTTGGGAGAGAGACGTCTGGCCATCAGGAGCCCGCGGTGGAATCCTGTATCCCAGCCTCACCTCTCCAGTGTCCCAGGAGCCCCACAGGCCTGTTCCATCCGCACAGACCTTCCGGCTCAGCAGCTGTGGGCTTGACTTTGTCCTTTGCCTCAGGAGAGCTCCAGAGGGAACACATGTAAGATCCGCCTTCTGCCGTGTGCTGTGCGCTTAGGCAGGGCACTCACCCCAGTTGTGGGTGCCATCCTCCACTGCCCAGCACTGCTTAGGGCGGCCTGTTTCAGTACCTTCTCGCCCCCCTAAGAAGAACTCCGGTCTTCCAGCTGAATGATCCCTTCTGTATTTCCAGTCAAACCCTCCCTCCCCTGGTTGCGCCTCTGCCTCCTCTCTCCGCTTGGCTCTCGAAGCCTTTCTTTCTTGGTGTTTGATTTCTTCCCCTTGCCCCCTCCGCTCCCAGCCCCAGCGCGAACATCTTTGTGTGTCTTACAGCCTTACATTTTCCACCAGAAAACACATTTCCAAAGGGCCTTAGTGACTTGTGAAAATTCCTTCCAAACCTGTCTCCTGGAAACAGGATGGCAGAAGAGAGATTTCTTCATTAAAATTAAGACACTTTACAGAGGCGTCCAGTGAAAGCTCGTGGAAACCCCCAGTGCGTCCCTGTCTCCATCTAGGTGGGGAGGAGGTTCTTGTCAGGCCGGGGCTTCGGGAAGGGGCTGGGATGCAGGACTCGGGGTTCCCTTTCCCCTGCCTTCATTATGCAGAATCCTCTCCCCGGGCAGGGGGCCCTGAGCCTGCTGCGGTGGGGCTGTTGACTCCTCCATTTCTCCCCCTGCTGAAGTAGCTTGCTGGTCAGGGGCCTGGAGGTCCTCCTGACCCGCTGTTGCTGGAGAACAGAATATGATTTATGACTTGCGAAGCTGGTTAAGCTCGGGATGTAATTCCAAGCTGTGATTTCTCGTCTGGGCTCTCACTGCTTGACTACGCAGCTGGGCGGCGTCCCCTCTCCAGGCAGCTTTCCTGTCCAAAAAAAAAGGGGCGGGGGAGGTTAACTGGACCAGCAGAGTGCAACCGGAGCCTAGAGGAAACGCCTGGGCTGGGCCCCAGAAAACCGGCCCTACCCTGGGCTGAGTGTGGGGAGAAAGGAGGCGGCAGCAGTGTGGGGATTCCCGGAAGCGAGCCTCACACTGGCTGGGTGGGCACATCAGGAATCGCTTCTCTCTGACTGCTCAGAGGCACCTGTGGCTACCTGAAGGACAGCAGGCTGGTGATTGGAGCCAAGCTCAGCCATCTGAGGGGCTGACAGGTGCCCCCGCCCCCCAAGCTGTGGGCGTGTGGTGCCCCCAAGGGGACGGAAAGCCTAGTGGTTCCCAGCATGGTTCCGAGTAGCATGATGGAAAGACCAGCCTGGCAGACTTGCCTTTGCGTCCTTCCGGCCTCAGCCGTTCACCCTGACCCCTTCATCCTCGCTGCAGTCAGATTCACACGGCTGGCAGAAATCACCCAACCAAAAGCAGCTTGTGGGGGGGGGGGAAGGGAAGGTTTGCTTTGGCTTGCAGACTCGAGGGGAAGCTCCACGATGGCTACTCGAGGGGAAAATGATGGCATGAGCAGAGGGTGGACATCACCCCCTGGCCAACATAAGGTGGACAATAGCAACAGGAGAGTGTGCCAAACGCCAGCAAGGGGAAACTGGCTATAACACCCATAAGCCCGCCCCCAACAATACACTGCCTCCTGGAGGTGTTAATTCCCAAATCTCCATCAGCTGGGGAACCTAGCATTCAGAACACCTAAGTTTATGGGAGACACCTGAATCAAACCACCACACTCCTCAAACCCAAGTGACTTTGGGCCCTGGTCCCCCTGGCCAGCAGGTGACAGTTCTGCTGTGATGGTAGCCAGGGGAGACTCCCTGATTTCTACCTGTCACAGCAGAGAGGCACTGCGGCACAAGGAAAGCACGTCTTGGCTGAGCTTCAAGAATCATATCCCAAAGAGGGAGTGACTGGTCTGTTACAGGAAACCCCTTCTCAGTCTACATTCTTCCACCCAGTTTTGGAGGTTTATCGTTGAGTCAATTTATACCACACAGGTTTGTTTCTCAGTCTGTTGGACAGAGGGAGTTGGAGCAGGCCTGCTCTGAGGAGTATGAAAACGAGGGTCCCAGGCCAGGCCCTCTCAGCCGGACCTGTTCCACCTTCATCCGCTGTGTAAGTTGCAGCTTTTCCTTGAGGGTTCATGACCTAAGACTGCTAAAACACAGAAGGGATCAGCATAAGAGGCATGCAAAGTTATCAGCAGGCAAACTCATAGACAACACCTACTATGACTGTCCTGGGAAACTTTTCCCTGGGGGAAACACAAATACTGGGCTTCACCCCAGATAGGGCTCAGATGATAAGCCAAAGTATGATTGCACCCATATCAGTTCCGTGAACCAATGAGTTTACTGGCATTGCTTACAGAGCATGGAGAGTGGTTGGTTTATTTATAGGAATGTGGAGCCCCCAAAGCATCTGCTTTGATAGGGTCCCCTGTGTCAGGATTTCTCCTCAGATGCTCCTCCCTCAGCCACAGGATGAGGGCTTACTTCCAGAGCAGCCACACCACGGAGGAGTCTCATTCCACCCTGAATGACAGCTTCCCTGTGGATGCTTCTAGAAGCTCCTTGTCCCTGTCCAGGAGTATGAGACCACAGAGCAGCACTTCAGTGGGGCTCATTACAATCAGGGTCACCTGCTCCCTGTGGATGTTCCTCCCTCAGCCTCAGGGTGAGGGCTCACAGAGCATGGAGACTCAAACACCACCTCCATCCAGCCCATTGTTGCCCGATATTTCCCTCTGTATATATTCTATCTCCCCCTGGGTCACGAGACCTTGGCTGTTATTTCAAAAAGTTGGCACAGGGGACACTTGAGATCTCAGATGGGGGTCTCATGACCCTCCCCATGCCTTTTCTCATGAGCTGTCCCAGCTGATTTTGATAAGGTTGCCGATCGTTGTGTACTGCTTTCAGTGCAGAGGAATTTTGCCATACAATAATGACATTCAAGGATTGGCCAGATGGGTGAGGCTTAAATACTCCCCAGCAGCAGGAAGGATCTTTAAGTAGACCCTGGCTCACAGCTCATGAAAACCCTCTGTGCAGGGCCCAAAGAAACCCCTTTCTTACAGATCGCCTCCACAAAGGTCAGAAGTCTTCCTGAGGTGGTGGGCAATTCACAGCCCAGATTTTAGCTCATCTCACATTACACTATTACCTACCCACAGAAGTGACTGTATTTGCAGATTGCCCTGCTAATCTCACAAGGAAACCACTGATCTTTTGCCGGGCTCCGCCGGCGGGGGCAGGTAGTGCCGAGGGAGGGACCAGGCCCGCTGGTTCCTCCCGAGGGGCTGAGGAGGAGATGAGCGTCCGACGACTCAGACCTCTCCTGGCCACCGGAGAAAAACCACACTGAGTCGGGAGTCTTGTAGAAGCAGGAACTCGATTTATTGCTATGAACAGTTGCCTATATAATGTTGGGGGTGAAGGCGGGGATTGTAGGATGGTGGGGAAAGGTAAGGGCCAATAGTAAACTGTGACTATTGAAATGATAATTCTAACTCCCATGTGGAGGTAGCAGGTAAGAAGCCATTAGGCGTCTTGCTGAGTCACGTCTGGCCAGAGGCAGATCACCAAACTTTAGCTAGGCTCAGGAAGTTCCACTAGGCCTCACACCTGGGCCTTTAGAGGCCAGCATCTCCCCCTTTTGTTTTTGTAAGAGCATTAGTCACCATGGCCCCTGTTTTAGGTTGTCCCCCTCTGGGGGTCTTAACCGTCATTGGGTACCAGGTGTTTAGCTCAGAGCATTCATCATGGCCCCTGTCTTAGGTTGTCCCCCTCTGGGGATCTTACCCGTCACTGGGTACCATGTGTTTAGCTCGGTGAGAACCCACCCCATGGCCTGTCTTAGGTTGTCCCCCTATGGGGATCTTACCCGTCATTGGTCACATGGAGGGCAGAGGAGGTGGCAGTGGGTCATCTGAGGAACTTAATTCCTGAGTTTCCAGCCTGTATTTTGACCTGATGAGGTTTTATTGCCTCTAGCCATTGGTGAATAAATTGTGTAATCTTATTAATTACACAAGGCCCGACAGTGAGGAGAAGGAAAAGGAGAAGAAGGAGGGGGAGGGGCCCAAGTAGAGGCAGAAGGTAGGGTAAGAAGTCATGTAAGCCCGTCCACAGCAGGTTGTCCTGGAGATCCCGCTGCCGCCTCTCCAAGTCTTCCTGGAGCCTCTTAATCTTGTCCTGGATGATTCCTGATTTATTGGCGTAAAAGCAGCATTTTTCCTGTAAAAACAAACATACGCCTCCTTTTTCGGCCGTTAGTAGGTTTAGTCCTCTCCTGTTTTGTGGGACTACCTCAGCCAGGGAATCTAGCTGTTGTTGAAGATAGGTCTCCCTCTGATACAGGGAGGGCCTCATTTCCAGGGATGATATTTACATCTGGGATTAAGGTGGCTGGGGCACAAAGGCCCGTCCAATTGGTGGGCAGAAAGTCATAGGCCATCCCGCCTCCACAAACATAAACCATTCCAGAAGGTGGGCAGCATTGAGCATTGGGATCAGCTGTGTTAAAAGTACAGAAGGAAGGATGAATGTATCCCACATCTATACTGGAATTATTAGGGGAAGGCTGGGCCCAAATGCAAGTTCCAGGGGAAACATTGGGAAAAGCTGGACGGGGATGGGGAAGGTGGCTGAGTAATGTTTTAAGGTCATACAGGCAACTGTACTGCAAGCAGCCAGAGCCAGCAATCCTCCACAAGGGAGGGAATTGTTTAGTTTAGTAGGGTGAAGGACCATTTTAGGAACAGTCCTCAGGAGTGGGACACTCCCTAGAGAAGTGACTGTCAACGATAGCTTGGCCCCGGGGGTTGTATGGGATGCCTGTAGAATGTGAGATTTTCCAGTTCTGGAGAAAATCTACAAAGGCCTTGCTTACGAAGCAGGGGCCATTATCTGTTTTAATTTGATCAGGCAGCCCAAGAGTGGCAAAACATTGAAGCATATGACTAATGGCATGTTTAGATTTTTCCCCGGCATGTGCTGATGCCCAGCAGGCACGGGAAAAGGTATCAACTGAAAGAAAAATATATTTAAGTTTCCCAAATGGAGAATAGTGTGTGACATCAATTTGCCACAGATGATTAGGGCGTAGCCCTCTAGGATTGCTTAAACCTGTGCTTGAGACCTCTCCAGTTGACATGGGTCAATAAGTGGAAGCGTGTAGCTTCTGTAATAGTATTACACTGAGGCATAGAAGCCATTTTATCAGCCAAATTGTTTCCTCGAGAAAGAAATCCCGGTAGGTTTTGATGACCCCTGAGATGTTGAAGAAAAATGGGGTTAATTCTTTGTTTGAGTAGGGAACGAGCTTGAATCATCAGAGGAGATATAGGGTTGGAGTCCAGTCTAATGTGGGCCTCAACCAGGTTGGGTAATAAATTAACAACATAAAGGCTGTCAGAAAATAAGTTAAATGGCTCTTGAATAGTGTCCAAAGCTAGAACGACAGCAAATAGTTCTTTGAATTGTGCTGACCCCTCAACCTCATGAGAGACTGACTTTATGGGCATAGGCTCTTTTTCCTGTTTTAAGGGAGGGTAAACGACTAGGGAAGCCCCCAGGTGCCCTCCATCAGTAAACACGGTAAGAAAGTCAGGGTTAGGTTGAGACAGAAAAAGCCTGGGGGGCTTCCATTCTAATCTGGAGAAAGAACTCATCCATTTGTGGGGGCCATAATGGCAATCAATTTTACCTAGAAACCCCTCGAGAGCCATAGCAACTCTATTATTATTTCTCTGAAGCCAGGTGAAATCTGTTATCTTAAAGGGGGTGACAATAAGGTGAGGTTCTGTGCCAAACAACCGGACAGAGGTGTCTCTGCCCTTGATAATGCAATCAGCAACCTGGTTGGTTATAGAATAAACTCTGGGGACCCCACCAATTGAGAGGTGGACCCATTGGATGGGTTCACCTTCCTGGGCCAACAGTGCAGTGCATAATGTTTCCCCAGAGAAAATGTAGAGGGAAATGGGCAAATCAGGATTGAACCTCTTTAGGGTCACAGTATTTATAGCCTGTTGTACCTTACAAAAAATTTGTTGATGACAAGGGGACAAAATTACCTGAGAGGAGAAGTTAAGGTCCTTTAGGAGGTCAAATAAAGGGGACAGCTCTTCAGTAGTTATGGGTATCCAAGGCCTCATCCAATTAATTTCTCCCAAAAGCTTCTGGAGTTGAGGCAAGGTGTAAGAATCCTGAATATAAAGTTGTGGTTTAACAGGTGAAACTGTATCTAGGGTAAGGATCGAGCCCAAGATCTTAAAGGGAGGCACAGTTTGAACTTTTTCCGGAGCTACTTTAAAGCCGTGAGTATGCAGGATAGTTAGACATTGGTGGGTAAGGTCCTGGAGTGTGGAGGAATCTAGGCACCCAAGAATAATATCATCCATGTAAATATAAAACAGGGTATCAGGGAGATTGATAAGAGAAGAGAAAATGGATGACAGGTAATATTGACAAATGGGTGGGCTATTTGCCATGCCCTGAGGTAAGACAGTCCATTCAAATCTCCTATCTGGGCCACAAAAATTAACAGCAGGTACAGAGAATGCAAATTTTTCCATGTCTCCTGGATGGAGAGGGATAGAGAAGAAGCAATCTTTAATGTCAATGATAGTAATATGGTATATATTGGGAATAGCTGGGATCCATGGGAGTCCCCTCTGGGGAGTTCCGAAGGGGATCATGCGTTCATTGATCTTTCTTAAATCATGTAAAAATCTCCAGGACCCATTAGGCTTTTTTATGACAAAGACAGGAGAGTTCCAGGGACTAGTGGAGGGACGAATATGTCCGGCCTCCAACTGTTGATCAATAAGTATGTGGAGTTGGTGTAACTTAGAAGAAGGGAGAGGCCACTGCTCAACCCATACAGGATCCCCCGGTCTCCACTGGATTTTAAATGGGGGGGGCTGGGCAGTGGCCCTTAGAATTGGGGGTGTTTATTGGAGTACTTTTGTCTGAGTTGCTCAAAGTAAGGGTCATCTCTATAATTGGGATGATATTCCCTCCCTTCCTCAGACTGTTGTTGATATTCTTTTTTATCTAACAAATCATTATAAAAGGCCTTATGGTCAGTAGTGATGAAAGCCTCAGCATCTCCAAGGATGTCTTGCCCCAGTAAGTTAGCAGTGAGCCCAGTCACCACGAGAGGGCGGACTTTTCCCCTGTCCCCACCTGGGTCAGTCCAAGGGAGCCACGTGGCAGTCTCCCAGGAGGTGGATTGCCCGCCAATTCCCAGTAGGGGAGGGCCGGGCACAAGCTGCCAGGAGGGGGGCACTTCCTCCTTTCTCAGGACCGTTCGGTCCGCTCCAGTGTCAATGAGAAGTTTGAATTTTTTATTGCCAATATTCAAAATAATTTTGGGTCTAAGGCCGGAGACCAGGGGGACGGTCCAATAGGCTTTGATGGTCTCTTTCCCCTTATTTAACGGGGCTGGGGGAAGCCCCTGGAGGAGTTTAAAGGCTTTCCCTGTATGTTAAACTTCCATTTACATTCCTTAGCCCAATGAAACCCTTTATTGCATTTAGGGCAAAGGGTGTGAGGGGCGTTGGTCGTCCCCCCAGAGCGCGGAGGAGGCTTTGTCCTGTTGGGGCACTCTTTTTTAAAGTGGCCCTCGTCCCCGCATCCAAAACATGTCAAGTTTTTAGAATTTAACTGTAATGCACAGATCGTATTGGCCAAATCTCTCTGTTTATTTTCCTGAAGGGCGGCAGCCATGGCCCTAGCTTGATGGGAGATAGTGCCAACGTCCTTGGTGGCTACAATCCATCTACTCATGGAGTTGTCCTTGAGACCCGCACAGGCGAGGCGGTGATCGGCTGTCATCCCATCCCAGACCAACATTTTAGTAAACTGATCCCGTAATGCCCCTGGGGGAAATTTTCTTTGGAGACTTTTTTCCACCCTATCTATAAATGTAGCCAAATCCTCAGATGGTTTTTGAGTAATACTCATAAGGGGAGTTTCAGAGGGTCCCTCATCAAGCTTTTTCCATGCCGCCAAGCCCAGTGCCCTGACCTGGTCCCTATATGGGTCAGGTATAGCCGCCTGTTGAGTGCCTGTAGCATATTGATCAGAGGTACCAGAGAGCATCCCAAAAGTTATCGGCACAGGGGGCTGTTGATTTTGGTTTCGTTCTGCCTGTGCATGGCATTCATCTCTAAAAAAGGCACACCACTTAATGTATAGGGGACCTGACAAGACAGCCCTGACTAGATTTTTCCAATCTTGGGTTGTACAAGGTTGATGGGCAAGTCCCTGTAATAGGGTCTCAGCCCAAGGAGAGTTGGGTCCATCCTCTGAGACCGCCTTTTTAAGCTCCTTAAGGTCCTGAGCTTCCCACGGATACCAGGCAGCAGGGCGATTGCCCCCAGGATTTAGATTGACGGGAAATAAAAAAGTAGCTTTATTTTCTGACGGCTTGGCTGCCGAATATGAAGGAGGGGCTGAAGGGGTCTCGGCGGCCGAATATGAAGGAGGGGCCGAGGGGGTCCAGAAAGGGTTAGTTGATGGAGGAGGTCCCCCGGAAGGCCAGGGAGCACTCTCAAAGGGATCGAGTGAGGAGCATAAAGATGCATCCTTTTGGGGTTTTTTTAAAGCTGTATCTCCAGGAGGAGTAGCTGGATTAGGCTGTATATTATCTTTTTCTTCTGTCTTTTGTTTATGTTTGGTTGGCCTTGGAGGGAAGCAGGCCTTGAGGGCTGAGATCATAGGGAGGACCCCTGAGGGGGGTATTTGACCCTTCTCCACATGTGCCCGACAAACAAGGGCCTCTACCCTATCCCACGTGTCCCAATCAAAGAGATTTCCTTCCGGCAGCCATGGCGCCAGTTTGAGAAGGCAATCCCAGGTCTGTTGAGCCTGATTATCAGTTAAATTAAGCCCTCTACTCTTTAGGAGTGCCCTGAGAGATTCTAAGGCAGGATTGGATTTACAGTTAGACTGTCCCACATTATAAAGTTGAGAGAAAAATGTCCATAAAATTAGGGCAATAGCAACCCACATACACATGAGTACAATACAACCACAAGGATCCAAAAGATAGGTAAACATGCTGTACAAAAGCCGCAGATGTAGCTTGTCTGCAAACTAAAAGTGAAAGGAAAGAGAAAGAGAACAAAGAGATGTTGATCAACAAGTACAGGTTATAGAAGCAAAGTTTAGCACATTAAATATAAAGACTACTTATGGGGGTACGCTCACCCGCATATGTACACCGATTGACCTCCTCAACGAATGTCTCTCAGGGGGCACTAGTCTGCCGGATTCCAAGAGCCGCACGTTAGGCGCCAGATGCCGGGCTCCGCCGGCGGGGGCAGGTAGTGCCGAGGGAAGGACCAGGCCCGCTGGTTCCTCCCGAGGGGCTGAGGAGGAGATGAGCGTCCGACGACTCAGACCTCTCCTGGCCACCGGAGAAAAACCACACTGAGTCGGGAGTCTTGTAGAAGCAGGAACTCGATTTATTGCTATGAACAGTTGCCTATATAATGTTGGGGGTGAAGGCGGGGATTGTAGGATGGTGGGGAAAGGTAAGGGCCAATAGTAAACTGTGACTATTGAAATGATAATTCTAACTCCCATGTGGAGGTAGCAGGTAAGAAGCCATTAGGCGTCTTGCTGAGTCACGTCTGGCCAGAGGCAGATCACCAAACTTTAGCTAGGCTCAGGAAGTTCCACTAGGCCTCACACCTGGGCCTTTAGAGGCCAGCAATCTTTGAATGATCAAAAAGTGTGAAGGGGGCTAGAGAGATGGCTTAAGGGTTAAAGTGCTTGCCTGCGAAGCCTGAGGACCTAGGTTTGAGTCCCCAGGTCCCATATAAGCCAGATGCACAAGGTGGCGCATGTGTCTGAAGTTCATTTGCAGTGGCTGGAGGCCCTGACATGTTCATTCTCTCTCTTCCTCTCTCTCACTCTCAACTAAATAAATTAATTTTTTTTAAGTGTGAAGAGCAGCCATTGTCAAATGAAATAATGGTGAATGATACTAGAAGTATTCCAAAACATGGAACATATATTTTAAAAGTAGGGGCTGGGGAAATGGCTCAGCCGGGAGGAGCATTTGCCAAGCAAGCATGAAGGGCTTGAGAGGGCCTGATTCACCCTGAGTTTGATTCCCCAACACACATGTAAGCATCAGGGCAGGGCCACACATGCCTGTAATCCCAGTCCTGTAAGAAACAGAGAATGGAGAACTGCCGAGGGTTGCTGGTAAGCCAATCTGACCAAAAATTTTAAAAAATAAATAAAAACAAAAACCACACACAAAGACAAAAACACTTGCAGCTCCAGGTTCAGCAAGCAACACCATCTCCTTGAGAAGGAGACACGTGGGAGAGTGGCAGAGGGGACAGCTAAGTCCTCCTCTGGCCTCTGCATGTATTTGAATGTGCACATGGGGCATGGGCATCTGTACACATGTTCACACACCACACCACACATACTACATGACACACACTCACAGAGAAGAGAAAGAATCCTGACATGCAGCCAGGAAGGTCAGGTTCAGATCCTCCTTCACGCCCCGAGGCTTTGGCCAAGTGACGGCCTCAGGAAACCTCAGGCCGGTCACCTAGATGTGAACACGATTCTCAGCAGTGGCATCGATCATGAGTCAAGGAGATAAGAGAACAAGATTCTGAGCCACAGCAGTGTCACCAGCTCCAGAGGTCTGCGCTCGTGAGACAAACAGAATCCACCCTGACTGTGATAGAGACAGTACAAGTTCCCAGGAAGAATGGGGGGAAGTCACCAGGAAGGGCTTTCATGTGTGGACCGGTTTGCCACTCTGAATTAGTCCTTTTGGTACCTGGGTCACGTGGTCAGAGTCAGCCACCAGAGAGAAGCAGAGCAGGACCTCAGCATCCCTCCCACCTTCTGTGCACAGGGGTAAATGAGCAAGAGAGAAAACGATCTGAAGGCTTTATGAGACGCAGCCTCATTCCTACAGTGAGTGTTCAGGGGTGCGCTGCAGGGAGGTGAACCCAGCCCTAAGAAACTGGACTCACTGTGACAAAGATGCTCTTCTAATATTTTATTTTTATTTACTTATTTGACAGAGAAAAAGAGGGAGAAAGAGGGGGGGGGGTAGGACATGCCAGGGCTCCAGCCACTGCAAACGAACTCCAGATGCATGTACCCCCTTGAGCATCTGGCTTGTGTGGGTCCTGGGGAGTCGAACCTGGGTCCTTTGGCTTTGCAGACAAATGCCTTAACTGCTAAGCCATCCCTCCAGCCCAAAGATGGTATTTTCCACCTCATTCATAAAAAATGACAGTGAAGAATTCTCCCGCCCTTGCATAGAGCTTATCCGGAAGGGTCCCTAGAGGATATATATATATATAATACATATATATGTATGTATTATATATATATACATATACATATATATATATATATATCTTCACTTCCTCTTCATCCTTCAGTGGGAGTAGGAGGAGTCAGTTCCCATTGGTGAGCAGCTATGATCACTTCTCAGTTATGAATAAATACATCAGTGAGGTTAAACTGAGGGGTCTGGCACCTGGACTCTGGACTTGGTTCTTGACCCTGCCATTTCCCACTTGTGAGCCCTTGGGTAAGGTGCTTTACGGCTTTATGTTCTCGTCAGTAAAATAGGTGTGTCGGTAGATCGGCGTTTCATAGGGTTGTTACAGGTATTTAATGAGCTCATGTGTGCCCAGTAGTTGTCACGTCATGGTACCTGTATTAGTCAGGGCTGGAGAGATGGCTTAGCGGTTAAGGCACTTTCCTGCCAAGCCAAAGAACCTAGGCTTAATTCCTTAGGATCCATATAAGCCAGATGCGCAAGGTGGCACATCTGGAGTTTGTTTGCAGTGGCTGGAGGGAGGCCCTGGCGCACCCATTCTCTCTCAATCTGCCCCCCCCCCGCTTCTTTCTCTCCCTCTCAACTTAATAAATAATAAATATTTTTACAAAAAGAAAGAAAGAAACACAAGATACTGTAACAAGCAACCCCAAATCAGGAACTTAACATAAGACTTACATTTCATGTTATGACCCAATGGGAGGGTTTTCCTTGAAAAGAAACCTAAGGACACAAAATCTTTTTATTTTGCAGTGTCAGTATCCGCAACATATGTGCTCTGTAGTTACCAAGAAAGGAAAGGAAGGAGATGAGCATGGTGGCTTGGGAGGATGCTGCTGGCCACGGAAACTGCCAATTTCACTCTGCCTGCGCTGGCCTGAACCCAGCCTAACCACAAAGGAAGCTGGAAAGTTTAACTGTCTTCCTCAGCAGCAGGCTGGAGAAAGGGATTGCTGACCATCTAGCCGTCTCTGCTCCTGCGCGCATGAAATTCGATCTAATAACAATGCTGTTGTGGTTATTATCTATAGGAAGGGGAGCGGAGGCTGCTACCATTTGGTTATGAAATTGCCCCCCTCCCCCGCAGAAAAAAGGCCCCTATGTTGAAGGCTCGATGCCAAGATGGCGGCTCTAATCAAGGAGAGGTGATTGAATCACTAGGGCTTTCACCTGATCAATGGATTAATCCATCTATGTACTCATTACCTGAAGGCATTATTGAGAGGTAATGAAAAGGAGGAGATGAAGCCTGGTTGGAAGATACAGGTTCCTGAGGGCATGTCCTATCCCTGGCCCCTTCCCAGCTCTGCTGATTCCTGGCTCCCATGAGGTGAGCAGCCCTGCCTGCCACGCCTTCCACTACAGCACTCTCCCTTACCACCGCCATGACAACGTAGCCAGCCATGTTTTTGTACGTGCCGCATCAATAGCTTTTCAAAGGCTTAAATCCTGGGGCTGGAGAGATGGCTCAGCAGTTAAGGTGCTTGCCTGCAAGGTCTAGTGACCTGAGTTTGATTCCCCAGTACCCATGTAAGCCAGCTGCACAAAGTAGTGCAAGTACCTGGAGTTCGTTTGCAGCAGCTGTAGACCTGGCACACCCAGGTCTCCTCTCTCTCTCTGTGTATATCTCTGCTTGCAAATAAATAAAATATTTTTTTTTTTTGAGAGAGAGAGAGGAGGGGGAAAGGCAGAGGGAGAAGAGAATGGGCACGCCAGGGCTTCAGCTGCTGTGAACGAACTCCAGATTTGAGCGCCCCCTTGTGTGCCTGTGCGACATTGCGTGCTTGCGTCACTGTGCATCTGGCTACATGGGACCTGGAGATTTGAACATGAGTTCTTAGGCTTCACAGGCAAGCACCTTAACTTCCAAGCCATCTACCCAGCCCAAAATGTTATTTTAAAAAGCTGTGCAAAGGCTTATATCCTGAATCCCTATTGAAAGTAAAAGAAGTCCACTCAGATGCAGGAAAGGACCTGCCTAGCCTCTGCAAATGAACTCGATGCATGTGCCGCCTTGTGCATTTGTCTTTATATGGGTACTGGGGAATCCAACTCAGGTTGTTAGGCTCTGCAGGCAAGTGCCTTAACTGCTGAGCCATTTCTCCAGCCTTGCACTTTTAACTTAATGTCTCTAGTAATAGTTTCAAGGTCCCACTATTAGTTTAAAAACCACGACTTTGTCCTGAACAAATGAAGGCTGCCCTTCCAGCATGCTTCACAGCTCTGCTGTTATCATGATCAGCACCCAGGCTTGATTTTAAGCCCAGTTTGTACAATGGGGGCAGGAGATAAGAATTAAGGGTCACTGTGGAGGCCCTATGGCTTTCTTAGCAGGTCCTAGGATTTTTTTAAATCCAATATTTCAGTACCATCAAAATCACTCTTATCATCGAGAGCTATGATCATTATATATCCCAGTGACTCCCAAATTTGGATGTATATCAGAAACACCTGAGGCACTTTAAAAAGAAATTCTGGGTCAGGAGGGAATGACTTAGCAGTTAAGGAGCTTTCCTGCAAAGCCAGAGGACCAAGGTTCGATTCCCTAGGACCCACGTAAGCCAGATGCACAAGGTGGCACATGTGACTGGAGTTTGTTTGCAGTGGCTAGAGCCTCTCATTCTTTCTCTCTCTTCTTTTTTATCTGTTAAATAAATAAATATAGGCATGGTGGCACACATGTTTAATCCCAGCACTCGGGAGGCAGAGGTAGGAGGATCACTGCGAGTTCTAGGCCACCCTGAGACTACATAGTGAATTCCAGGTCAGCCTGGGCTAGAGCAAGACCCTACCTCGAAAAAAAATTAAATTTAAAAATCTGTCATTTAGCTTCTACTTGCAGATGTTTTGATTTAATTGGTATGAGACGAGATTTAGTCATGGCAATTTTTTAAATTGTATAAAGTGATTTATTTGAGAGCTTGTTTGGAGGTTCTAGCCTCCCCAGTGCTGGCATTTATGAGGATGTTAGGAATCTGATCTCGAGTCTCTCACACTTGCATGGCAATCACTTTACCCATTAAGCCATCTCCCCAACCCCTCAGGAGCCTTTTATACTAACCAGCTTGGACTTATCACAGGAGTGGTAAATGAGTCCCATCCATTTCCTGCTGCCAGTGACTGAACCATGACTACCAAATGTAGTCCAGCCATGCTGGCCGGTGGGTGAGGTCTGAGGCTGAGGGGCTGGAAGAGGGCCTTGATGGAAGAGCACTGACGTAGCACATGCAAGGCCCTGGGCTCAATTGTACAAGCATAGAGATTCGTAATTGAGAATGTCAAGGCAGTGTTCACACCCCATTCAGCTGATTTTACCACACATCTGACAGGAGACCCACACTAGTTAGCTCAAGCAATACGAGGGAGCTATTTACAGTTCATCTAATTAGAGTACAGAGGGGGATCCAGGAACTCAAAACAGACCAAGACCATCTCTGGATTTGCAGCTTAGTGCTTTTTCTTCCCCTTCCTCTTCTTCCTCCTCCTTCTTTCCTTCCTCCTCTCCTCTCTCTCCTCTCCTGGACGTCTAGAGGACAAGACAAAGGCAGCGGATGGTTCCATACTCATACCTTTGCAACCCAAGCTCTTAGGAGGCTTTGAGGAAGGGAGATTTTCTAAGGCCACCAGTACACCAACTCCCAGAAGGACCCACTCAAGTCTCTAATCCACCTTTCTCCCATCCTCCCATCTACCCATTGAGGTCAAGGTAGAGGGTATAATCATGGCCAAACCTGGGCCAAGGGCCCGTTTGGTAGTGGGAGCTGAGGCAGGGTGCATGGATGGCAGCTTCATGGGAGTCCGACAGGGGCCTGGAGGGGCAGTTCTGTACCGGAAGTATGCTGTCACCTGAGGGAGGGAGGAAAGGAGGCTGGGAAGGTAGGCTCCAGGGCCCCTGCTCGCCCCGTCTCCTAGGCTTTACGGAGGCATTTCTGGTAAGTGTGACCTCTCCCCTGCCCTCCCACCTCAACTCGAGTGTGTGTGTGCATGGCATGTGAGGTTGAGACAGCCTCAAGAGTAAAATGGCAAAGCGTTCTTGCAGCTGTTTGGGAAGCGGTGGAATTCCGGCAGAATTAGTCCAGTCTCCTCATTATCCTCTCCAGCTTCCCTCCCCTTCTTGGTTTCTCTATTCTTTCAATGGTCTCCACTCTTCTTAAAGGTGACAATCTGCACACTTTTAACCTTCCCTGGTGGGACTTAAAATATATTCCTGGCTTCTTTTACACACACACACACACACACACACACACACACACACACACATATATATTATTCGTTTGCAAGCCCAGAGAGAAAGAGAAAATGAAGATGGGCATGCCAGGGCCTCTAGCCATTGCATACGAACTCCAGTTGCATGCACCACTTTGCCGCTTTCTTTATCTGGCTTTATATGGGTATTGGGGAATCAAACCCAGGTTGTTAGGTTTTGCAGTCAAGCACTTTAACTGCTGAGCCATCTCTCCAGCCCTATTCCTGGCTTCTTAAGAGCAAGCCTTGGAATATGGGTAGATGTGCAGTGACTGACAGGAAAACTATGTGCTTATGTCACTTAGAATCAGACACACAGAAACTCTAAACAAATTATTAGCAAGCCAAATCCAGCAAATTATTGGGTTACTGATCCTTGACCATTTTTGACCCTAGAAACCCAGCAATTCCATGTGCTTCAGTCTACTAAAAAATTCTATCAGTAGATTTGGTTTAACCAGAGACACAAAGAGAGCTTAATGTTTCATGTAATCATTTTTGCATTACATCTTATCATCATGATAGACTTAAAATATGTGGATAATTCAAGAGTAAATTTTTGTTTTTAGAAAACTTGGAATAAACGGCTGGAGAGATTGCCCAGTGGTTGAGGCACTTGCCTGCAAAGGCAAAGGACCCAGGTTTGGTTCTCCAGGACTCATATAAGCCAGATGCACAAGGTGTCACATGCATCTGGAGTTTGCAATGGCTGGAGGCCCTGACACACTTATTTCTCTCTCTCTTTCTTTCTCTCTCTCTCAAACAAATAAACAAAGAAAACTAGGATTAGAAATAAAATATCCTTAACCTGATAAAGAGTACTTCATCAGACTTAATAATAGAATGTTAAAACCGTTCCCTTTGTAAGTAAATCAGTGGTGGATGGCAGAAGCTGAGTTTCTCCCTGTGAAAGAAGAAAAATGCAGGCAATGAAGGGAACCCTAGAATGAACTACTTGGTCCTGGATTACAATCACAGACTGAAGTATAGACTCATGTTCAGCTTGGTAAACTTGCAAATGGGTAGAAACAGACATGATTGGGGCTAGAGAGATGGCTTAGTGTTTAAAGCACTTGCCTGTGAAGCCTACGGACCCAGGTTCGATTCCCCAAGATCCATGTAAGCCAGATGCACAAGGTGGTACATGCATCTGGAGTTCGTTTGCAATGGCTAGAGGCCCTGGCATGCCATTCTCTCTCTCTCTCTCCAGTAAAAAAAATAAATAATAAAATATTTAAAAAAGAAACAGACACAATTACTGATATGTGTACATGTATGGATTATGTTCTTAGCTCTGTCTGCTGAAAGTCCAGTGAGCAGCGGCACTCTAGTTCTGATGTGCACACACAGTATATAAGTCCTGGTTTCCAGTCCTCAATAGGAGGTACTAATGTTTCTTATGAAATTGTCCATTTTAGGTTTAGAGTGAGGCAAATGGTCCCAGAACACATCATACTGTCAGAAAATAAGGCCATCTCAGAAAGCAAAGGGATCACCATGTGTCAAAGTGATCCAGGAGCCCAAATGAAAGAGCTTTACTGGCCAAACAGACAATTAGATAAGCAAAATCCTAAATAACATACGACAAGGTATCTTTTTTTTTTTTTTTTTTTTCTAGGTAGAGTCTCACTCTAGCCCAGGCTGACCTGCAATTCACTATGTAGTTTCAGGGTGGCCTCCAACTCATGGCAATCCTCCTACCTCTGCCTCCCAACTGGGATTAAAGGCGTGTGCCACCATGCCCGGCAACACAAGGTATCTTTTAAGAGCACAGAGCTCTATATGGATGTAAACAAATTACAGAATAAAGAGCAAAAAAGTAAATATAAAAGGTGTCTTCCTTATAGAAGTATTCCAAATAATATATGTAAACGTTCCACCTTCTAGAAGGTAAAACTTAACCCTCCTTCCACACCTTTATCCTTGCCCTCCATGCATACACACATGTATACACACATATACACACACATATGCACACACTCAAATATGGGTTTGAACAGAGACTGGAAAGGGTGTGAAGGAGAAAATGTCACTGTGGAAGCTTGTGACAACCATTGCCTTAGTTATGTGGCCAAGGTTAACCTCACTCGTGACGGCATGTTGACAGCGAGTCACCCCTGATGAGGTAGGATGAGAAAGGCACTTTATCCCTCTGGTATTTGTCCCCCAAACCTGTGATCCTAGTCTATTCATGAGAAAAACATCCAACAACTCCAAAGTTGGTGGGCTTTCTGTAAAATAGCTGAGTAGTACTTTCATAAACTGACAAGGCCATGGGAAACAAAGAATGAGAAGCTGTCATAGCCCACAGGACATTAAGGAGGCATGACATGATAACTGAATAGAATGTGGTATCCTGAGACAGAAAAATGAATTAGTGAAATCTGAACTGAGTTTGGCATTCAGCTGATCTTGATGTAGCAGTTGGTTGCTCGGTTTTTGAGTACTATGTTACACAAATAGAAAAACTGGGGAGGAGTGAAGATTCATTGTTCTCTCTTTGCCACTTTTTTTGTAAAATCTAAAAGACTCCAAAATAAAACGCATAAGCCAATCAACACTTTCCTAGGCTGGAGAGATGGCTCAGCGATAAAAGGCGCAAGGCCTGATGGCCCAAGTTTGATTTCCCAGTACCCACGTAAAGCCAGATGCACGAAGCGGCATATGCACCTGAAGTTTGTTTGCAGCTGCAAGAGGCCCTGGTGTGCCCATAACTCACTCCCTCTGTGTTTGATTCTCTTCCTTTCCCTCAAATAGGTAAATAAAAATACTGAAAGAAAACCATTTTTTTTAAAGTCAGGCATGTCTATAATTCCAACGCTTAGGAGACTGAGGCCAGAGGATCCCAAGTTCAAGGCTAGCATGGGCTATACAGGGTCTTCCAAGCTAGCCTGGGCAACAAAATGAGACCTATCTGAAAAAAAAAAAAGTGTCCTTAAAGTTAGGACAAGTAGAAGGATGATCTCAAGCAAGCAAGCAAGCAAGAAAGAAAGAAAGAAAGAAAGAAAGAAAGAAAGAAAGAAAGAACGACTTGTATCATGACCAAAAAGGAAAAACTAAATCAGAAATTATTTGGTGTGATTTAAATAGAAATATAGAAATAATTGACAAACTAATCCTAAATCTTTAGTCAACTGCTATGTACATACATATACAGAAATATTTGCCTACCAATAACACACAATTGAAAATAGAAATGTGGGCTGGAGAGATAGCTTAGCAGTTAAGGCACTTGACTGCAAAGCCAAAGGACCCAGGTTCAATTCCCCAGAATCCACATAAGCCAGATGCACAAGGAAGTGTCTGGAGTTCATTTGCAGGTGCTAGAGACTCTGATGCACCTAGCACCTATTCTCTCTCCTTCTCCCTCTCCCTCTCTCCTTAAAAATTAATAAATTTTAAAAATTTAATTTTAAAAATGCTTGCAAAAAATCTAATTTCAACTTAAAAACTCTAACTTATTTTTAAAGTGAACCTAATGCGAGTTGCCCTAGGTCTTTATAAGGAAACTGAAAATTTTGTATGGAAAAACATGAGAGAGAGCTGGAGAGATAGCTTAGCAGTTAAGACTCTTGCCTGCAAAGCCAAAGGACCGAGGTTCTATTCCCCAGGACCCACGTAAGCCAAATGCACAAGGGGGCACACGCATCTGGAGTTCGTTTGCAATGGCTGGAGGCCCTGGTGCGCCCATTCTCTCTCTCTCTCTCACACACACACACACTCCCTCTCTATCTGCTTATTTCTGCATCTTTGACTCTCAAATAAATAAATAAAATATTTTTTAAACATGAAAGAAAATTAAAATAATAGAAAGATATACTACATACATGGTTGGAAAAAGCTGCATCATATTAATATCACTTTTCCACGGTAGATATATAGCTTAGTAGAATTTCCTTTCCTTCAAAATCCCATTATAATTTATAATAAATTTTTTTGCATGTGTGTGGGGGGGAATGTGCACATGTATGCATGTTCCTATGTGTGTGAACGCACATGTGTGTGTGAGCATGTAGAGGCCGGAAGTAGATGTCAGGTGTCTTCCTCAATTGCTCTCTAATTTTATTTTTCAAGACAGGGTCTTTTGCTGAATTTAGAGCCTACCGATTCAGCTAGACTGGCTAGCCCGTGAGCCCAGGAAGACCCTGTCTCTGCCTACCCAGTGCTGGGATTACAGAAACTCACTACACTGTCCAGCATTTACGTACTTTCTGCAGTGTGGAACTTACTTCTTTTTAAAACTCAGTTATTTGTTTATTTTCAAGAAGATAGATAGATAGATAGATAGATGGATGGATGGATGGATGGATGGATAGATAGATAGATAGATAGATAGATAGATAGATAGAATGAGAATGGGCATGCCAGGGTCTGTAGCCACTACAAACCCCAGATGTACGTACCACTTTGTGTATCTGACTTTACATGGATACTAGGGAATCAAACCTGGGTCATTAGGCTTTGCAGACTCGCACCTCAACTGCTGAGCCATCTCTCTGGCTCTGGAATTTAGTGCTTCATGCTTTCACAGCAAACATTTTACCCACTGAGCCATCTTCTTCTCCCCAGCCCCTATCATGGGATTTTTCTCAGAGTAGTTCCTTTCCACCAGGACCAGACCACAGGCGGGGCTGTGTGGAGTGGTGAGTGGTAGAAATCACCCAGCTCCTTTCTGCATCATCCCTAAATGATGTGTTTTTACTTCATCACTGTCAAGGTGATGAGCAGGTGAGTCTTGAGCCTCTCGATGGGTTTTTATATCCGCTTGGTTCTGTGATTTTTAACAGGAGCAAAACAGAAAATGAATTCCTGCTATTTCTCTTGCTCAGGAACCAAAGCTGTCTTTACTCTGGGATCTGGCCAACGAGGACACCATAAATAACCCCATTCCACTGGAAAACTTGTGTTCATTCACTTCCATGAGGTTATAAATCAGTATGTGACTCAGTTATCCCCTGACTTCATGTCATATTTTTCTCCATCACTCCATCACTGGGGATAGTGTCCTGCAGGAAAAACTTACATTCTGAAAGAGCATTTCATCTCCTTCCAGCATGGAAAAGCAGGCTCGGTGAAGAAGGAAGAGTGAGCACCTGTTGCCAGTTTTCCACTTGGGCGGAAGCCATGGAAAGACATCCAGGAAGAATCTAGCTGGAAGATGACTCTATCACACTGGACAGAAGCTTATGGCTGGCAGCCCACGCTGGAGACTCCAGTCCGCATGACCTGTTCTGAGGCAAGATAGCCAGACGCTCCTTTCTGCATCGGAATCTGGAGGAGGCACGGTGACAGAGGTCAGGTGCGAAGACGTGGGTACGCTCCGTCTTCTAATCTGCGTATCACCTTACGTCATCAACTGCATAGCCCTGTGACTATTGCCACCTAAAAAGCAGGGACGAGGCTGTTTTGCAGAGGGTGATGTAGTCCCACACGGCTGGTAAACACACAAGTGGAAACTCACCTCCAGGCGCCTCGCAGATCCTTGCTTTCTTTGGTGTTATGGCCCACGCTCCCATTTGCATGCACCCTTTCAGAAGGTGGTCAAGATGCCTGGCTGGAGAGATGGCTTAGCGGTTAAGCACTTGCCTGTGAAGCCTAAGGACCCCAGTTCTAGGCTCGATTCCCCAGGACCCATGTAAGCCAGATGCACAAGGGGGCGCATGCATCATCTGGAGTTTGTTTGCAGTGGCTGAAGGCCTTGGCATACCCATTCTCTCTCTCTCTCTCTCCCTCCCTCTCTCTCTGCCTCTTTCTCTCTCTGTCACTCTCAAATAAATAAATAAAAATAAACAAAAAAGCTTAAAAAAAAAACATGCCTGGCAGTGGCCAGCAGTGGCCAACAGGCTCATCTAAAAACCGTCTCATGGCCAGCCCACAGGCAAGGGTCTTTTGATAACTTAATCATCTCAGCCTTATGAATAACACAGGTTTAAAGAGCAACCGGCACCTCCTCACTGCACGTTGGAATGTCCTCACCCGGAGCTGTCACCTGGCCAGCCCACTGCTGACATCTTGTGGCCAAGAAACGGAGTCCTGCCCATTTTCTACCACGGAATCACACTCATCAAGCCAGGCAAGTGCTAGGAAATGAGACTTCCCTTCAGTTCTTTGGGGATCCCCTGGCAACCCCCTCCTCTGGACTCACAGGCCTAGGGCTGCTCGGTGGAGTGTACCAAGTTTTCTCTGGGCCAGAGCAGCTCAGGTCCTGCGGAGCCAGGGTGGCAGTCGCGAGTCCTCTAGGTGGCAGCTGCTGCCCAAGGCAGGAAGGCCGGCACACACGCAGCTCTCCAAACATACAAAGCCAGGGTTTACTCATGAAAATGGGCATGGGCTAGACCCCTACACACTAGGTCTGCTCAGGGGCACTGTTTCTGCTGCCATAGAGGTTCATGGGCTTCAGAAGGGGGCCAAGAGGCCAGCCTGCAGGGAAGAGCATGTGGCAAATGGCCTTTTGTGAAGGCCATTACGGTGAGTACCACTTTAGAGGCAGAAGTCACCAAGGAACTTGTTCTGATGGCAGCAAGAAGGCACTTAAAATTCTAAGAGGTAACTAGTAGTAATAGGAAAGTGGTGCTTAGACATCAGAATGCGCCGTGTCTGTTCAGTTGAGGCGTCTGACGGTAAAGAACCTCTGGCACTATTTTAAAATGTTTTATGCTGCTAGCAGAGATCACTGGTGTAGCTGCAACTGGCTTAATTCATCAGCTCCATACAAATTTAAAGTGGAAAGCACCTACTATGTTAGCAGCCAGGGGTCCAGAGGCAGGTCACTTAATCTCCAGTCCTGTTTCCCACCTAGAAAATGACCAGTTCTGGATTTCTCAGTGTGGTTTGCAGACGTGTGTGTGTGTGTGTGTGTGTGTGTGAGTGTGTGTGTCACTAGCATGTGGTTTTAGTAAAAGGTACAAATTACAAAGTTAATAGTCTGAGGTATGGGCATCCATTCTACACTTAATTCTTGTGTGCATGTGTCTGGGAATCAGAAAACAAAGTGGTGTTAGGTCTAAACTGAGACCTATTATGCATCAGACACTATTGGTGAGCTCTTTGCCCTGCAGGACACTGCAGTATTTTTTTTTAAAATTATTTATCTATTTATTCATTTACAAGCAGAGAGAGATAGAAGAGAGAAGACAGAGAGAGAACAAGTGTGTCGGGGACTTCCAACAAATGCAAAAGAACTACAGGTGCATGCTCCACCTCGTACATCTGGCTTTATGGGGCTACTCAGGAATTGAACTCAGATCATTAGGTTTTGCAGGCAAGTGCTTTAACAGCTGAGCCATCTTTCCAGCCACCGCCCCCCACCCACGGTCTATTGATAGACACAAGTGAATAAAAAAGAAAATGGAGAGAGGGGCTGGCTTAGTGGTTAAGGCGCTTGCCTGCAAAGCCAAAGGACCTCGGTTCGATTCCCCAGGACCCATGGAAGCCAGATGCACAAGGTAGAGCACGCATCTGGAGTTTATTTACAGTGTCTGGAAGCCCTGGCATGCCCATTCTCTCCCTCCCTCTCTCTCTCTTTCTCTCTCTCTCTCTAACAGATAAATAAAAATAAAATATATTTTTGAAAAATAGAGAGAGTGGGCAACACCCAAAGCATCTCTCCTGATGTTTCACGGAGAAAGGGATCCTGGAGTTGCACCTAGAAAGATGGGCTCCCCAGGTGCAGCGTGCTGCTGGGGGAGGAAGCGGCAGCCGTGCTGGGCAGACACCTTGCGCAGCAGTGACTTTGTGCCTTCCCTCCCAGGGCTGGGGCACTTAGCTCTCTGAAGTCCCACCCCCGAGGCGAGGCCAGCATCTGTAAGAGGAGAGGGCTGCTCTGAGGATTAGCCTGCGGTTTTCATTTGATCCAAAAATGGATCCAAAGCTCTGGTAATCTCATCCTCTCCTTGCGAAGAAGTAAGAGGTCAGGTCCTCAGACAGGGAACGCCCAAGGGGCTCCTGCACATGTCTCTGTGGCAGGCTTGTGGGAGGGCCCTGGAAGCCACAAGGCAGGGAGCTCCCACAAAGACTGGCCTAAAATACTGTGTCAGAAAATTACTTTCTTAATAAAACATTTAAAAACATTGCTATTTTTCCTTCTTATTTCTCTACACCTTTCCCTTTGACTGTTTACTATTTCAACTTCTTTTTCTTTCTTTCCTTTTCGCTTTGGTTACATGAAACATTGTATCACTACGTAACCCAGGCTGGTCTGGAACTCTCTGGAATCCTCCTACATCAGCCTTCCTGGGTGCTGGTATACAATAGTGAGCCACTATGGCTGGCTCAAAAATATTTCATTTTTTTCTGTCTTTGTTTTTTCAAGGTAGGGCCTCACTCTACCCACTCTAGCCCAAGCTGATCTGGAACACACTCTGGAGTTCCAAGCTGGCCTTAAACTCGCACCAATCCTCCTACCTCTGCCTCCAAGTACTGGGATTAAAGGCGTGCACCACCACACCCGGCTAAAAATATTTATTTTTCTGTAACATTTGGAAAACTATACAAAAACATCCCAAACTACCAAATAAACAATAGGCAGTAAAAATGTTCTTTAGTTACATACTATAAGGGATCCAATCTGTGTTCTCACATCTACCCTCTACTTTTCATGAGTTTGGTCCATGACTTCTCGTCCAAATAACCATCATCCCGGCCTCCTCCACCGTGGTCTGCACTGCTCAGTAAGAACCAAAGGCAGGGCTAGACGCAGCTCATGCATCCATATGCTGGCAACGTGCCTGGGTCGCTCCATCAGCTCACAAGGGCTGGTTCTACATTTTCCTGTTTTCTATATCATTTAAAAAATAATTTTATTATTAATTTTGTGTGTGTAAGGAGAGGAAGAAAGAGAGAGAATGGGTGCGCCAGGGCTCTCATGCCACTGCAAATGCACTCCAGACGCTTGCGTACTCTGTGCCTCTGGCTTTATGTACTAAGGATTTGAACCTGGAACATAGGCTTTGCAATCAAGCACCTTTAACTACTGAGCCATCTACCTAGCTCTAGGCCATTATAAAAAATATCTGACAGCACTTTGGAGGCAGAGATAGGAGGATTGCCATGAGTTCAAGGCCACCCTGAGACTACATAGTGAATTCCAGGTCAGCCTGGCCCAGAGTGAGACCCTACCTGGAAAAACAAAAATAGAAAAGAAAAACAAACAAACAAAAAAATATTTGATTTATTTGAGAGAGAGAGAGAAAGAGGCAGATACAAGAAAGAGAATGGGTGCACCAGGGCCTCTAGCATGAATCACCTGTGCATCTGGCTTACATAGGTATAGGGGAATCGAACTCAGGTCCTTAGGTTTTGCAGGCAAGCACCTTAACCACTAAGCCATCTCTCTACCCCCTCTGCACCATTTTTTATTTTATTTTAAATTTTTAAAAATTTATTTTGTCTATGCCATTTTTTAAATGAAGACTTTATTAAGTATTAAATTACACACAGAGGGCTGGTGAGATGGATCAGCAGTTGAGGCTCTTGCCTGCAAAGCCTAATGACCCAGGTTTGATTCCCCAGGACCCGTCTAAAGCCAGATGTACAAAGTGGCACATGCATTTGGAGTTCATTTGCAGTGGCTGGAGGCCCTGGCGTGGTGTGCCCATATTCTCTTTTTCTCTCTCTCCCTCTGTCTCTGCTTGCAAATAAATAATATATTTTTTTAAAAAATTATACACATTCAACTATAAATAAATTAAGCCATGCATGATAGTGAATAGCTATAATCCTAGAACTCAGCAGGCTGATGCAGGAGAATTGCTGAGAGTACAAGGCCAGCCTGGGCTACATAACAAGACCCTGTCTCAAAACCAGGACCAAAACTAAATGTTAAATTAAAATTAAAAGTAATGAATACAAAAAACACATCAGTTTTCAAAAGTTTTCTCATTATATTACTATCTGTGTTGTTGAGGTTATTACATCTGAATAGTGGAGGTATGACATGCTAATATATCATTACATAGATCTTACTACTCTGATTTAATGATGATATCACATGGGTAGCTTGAAATCTCGTGGTAAGAAGTGGCACTATGGATGGCAAGTGGCAAATACTAGGAATGCTACAAGTTTGTCCTGAATTAAGAAAGTATTAGCTGGACTGGAGAGTTGGCTTAGTGGTTAAGGCACCTTGCCAGCCAAGCCAAAGGATCCAGGTTTGATTCCCCAGTACCCACTATAGCCAGATGCACAAGGTGGTGCATGCAATCTGGAGTTCTTTTGCAGTGGCTAGAGGCCCTGGTATGCCTTCTCTCTATCTACCTCTCTCGAGCACTATCTCTCAAATAGATAAAAAAATTGTTTTTTAAAAGTGTTAGCTGGCCATGGTGGCATATGCCTTTAATCCCAGCACTTGGGAGGCAGAAGTAAAAGGATCACTGAGTTCTAGGTCAGCCTGGGACTACAGAATGAGTGCCAGGTCAGCCTGGGTTAGATTGAGAACCTATCTCAGAAAAAAAAGTGTTAGAAAATGTTAATAGTGAGGATTAAACTTAAAATTGTTTCATATTTGTGGCTGTTACGTTGTAACACATAAATTTAAGAATTTAAATATTCTCTTATTTGAAGATTACTACTTGATTTCTAAGTCACTTGTGTTCTTGGTGAATTAGGGGAAAAAAATCTAGCATGTCTTTATGACTTCCCTTTTATCTTACACATTAACATTTAAGGAGATATTATTCAGCATTCACATTAGACCTATACTCATCCACCACTGCAACCCAGCATGGTCCTAAGAGCTCAGCAAAAAATCTAGTGGGTCAGGCTGGAGAGATGGCTTAGTGGTTAAGTGCTTGCCTATGAAGCCTAAGGACCCTGGTTCGAGGTTCAATTCCCCAGGATCCACATTAGCCAGACACACAAGGGGGCGCACACATCTGGAGTTCGTTTGCAATGGCTGGAGGCCCTGGCACACACATCCTCTCTCTCTTTCTCTCTCTCCTTCTTACTCTCAGTCTGTTGCTCTCAAATAAATAAATAAAAATTGTATATATATATATGTATGTATATATATATATATAATTTTTTAAAAAAGAAGTGGCAGAACTCATGAGCCTTCTAAAAAAAAATCTACTGGGTCATTCAGTTTGTTCTGTGGAATTTATAACAGTGCAACAGAAACACAGAAACTTACCTGTAAAGTCATGTGCTATAGGTTCTTTATAACAGCGTCTGTAATGCGCCCACGCACATATGGATGCACACTTCTGTCCCTCTGAGAGCCCGTGGCTAAGCATTTGCCAGCACCCCACTAGTGTGCCTGCGGGCTTCACCCCCGAGGAACAGGGCTCACTCGCATCGAGGCAGCCAAAGCTGGAGTGGGTTTGAATTGGGCGGAGCTGCTGAAAGAAACTGCAAGGTGGACAGCCCGTGAGACCCAGGTTGTCACCTTGACATTGCCAGTGACACTACCTGTGTATGGCCAGCTCATCTTTATACCTCAGCTTCCTGGTTGTCACAAAGGAGGGTACCAAATAGTACGAATAAGCAAGGCCTTTTCTGGCTCGCAGACGCCATGGCTCACCCGTATGCGAGCCAGGAACAACTCTGCAGTGCTGTTATGTCCAGCAGCGGACGCGGCAGCCAGGACGTACACAACCAAGGATGCCACATCCACACATTAGTGAGCAGCGCTATCTGGGAGGTCGCGTTGCGTCTAAACGGTTGTGTGGTGACCACACTCTCAATGGAAATGATATGCTCTGTGGGCAGCCGCCCTTAAGGAATGTCTTTCCAGCCATGTCATTTTGGGGTGACATAACATCATTCTGTCTGCGGGGACACGAGTCAGTGAGATGTACCAAATTATGATCCTCAGTGCTGCTATTCCAACGTCCCCAGCTCCTGCCCATGCGCTGCGTCAGGCTTCCTCCGTCCACAGGGTAGCGTGGGCTCTGAGCTCCTCCAAGGTGGGGGGAAGCAAGGCTCACCCAGGTAGCTCCCTACCCCGAGTGTTAATTAACACACAGGAAACACTTGAAAGCTCCCAGCGCCTTTGCAGCCTCCTCAGTGCTGGGCAGGAAATAGTTAAGCAGGGAGGGCCCGGCCTGGGCAGCTGATTAATTACACTGCACAGGAAGCACCGGCCTCCATCTCTGCCCAATGGGGAAATTCATTTTCAATTCTGACCTCAATTACGGAAGTTACTCTTCCTGCCAAAAGGAGTGGAAGTGCGGCCTTCCCCGCCCTCACAGCAGCAGAACCAAAAGGACAGAGTGCCGACAGAGAGACGGCACCATGGGCAGCCACGCACAGCTTGGGACGGAGCAGGCAGTCTGAGGGAGGCAAGTCTCCTGCTTATTTGACACCAGGAGACGGCTCTAATCCCAGACCCACTGTAGGAAACGAGAGCTTTGACCTAGCATGGAGCCAACAAACCAGAAGATCTGCAGAACCTAGGAGAGTCAGGCATGGTGGCCTGTAAATCTCAGAGGCTTGGGAAACTAAGGCAGGAGAACTGCAAATTGGAGGCCAGGATGGACAATTTAGGGAAATTCTGTCTCAAAAGATGAAATGGGGGGGGGGTGTTGCTGGAGAGATGGCTCTGCGGTTAAGGCGTTTGTCTGAAATGCCTAACGACCTGGGTTTGATTCCCCAGTACCCACGTAAAGTCATATGCACAAAGGGGTACATGCATCTGGAGTTCATTTGCAGTGGCTGGAGGCCCTGGTGCGCCCATTCATTTTCTGTCTCACTCATTGCAAATAAATAAGTAAAATATTTTAAAAAGTGAAATGGGGAAAGGGAGGTATGCTAGGGAGATGGCTCAGTGGTTAAAGGTATTTGCTTACAAAACCTGCCAGCTGAGGTTGGATTCCCCAGTACCAACTCAAAGCCAGATGATCAAAGTGGCACATGTGTCTGGAGTTTATTTGCAGTAGCAAGAGGCCCTTGCATGCCTATTCTCTCTCTCTTCTCTTTCTCTCTCAAATGTATAAATAAATAAAATAATTAGGGCTGGAGAGATGGCCTAGCAGTTAAGGCACTTGCCTGCAAAGCCAAAGGACCCAGGTTCAATTCTCCAGGACTCACATAAGCCAGATGCACAAGGTGGCACATGAGTCTGGAGTTCGTTTGCATTGGCTGGTGGCCCTGGCGTGCTGTTCTATCTATCTCTCTATATCTGTCTATCAACCTATCTATATGCCTCTCTCTCTCTCAAATAAATAAAAACAAAACATTAAAAATAAATAAATAATTTAAAACCCTCAAAATGGGTAGAGTGGGGTAGAATACAGCTCAGTGATAGAGCATTTGTCTAGCATGCACGAAGCCCTGGATTCGGTCTTCCATCTTGAGAAACAATAACCAATAAAAACTAAATTGAAAGAGTCCAGACATACCAGCCCACACTGCCTGTAGGAACCCCAGCAAGAGGCAGCAGAAATCCACTGAGAATTTTTCATTAGCATCTATATCTTTAATCGGAGAAAAAACACCCTCAAAACCACAAATATATGAATGTGATTCATTTTTCTATCTTTATAAAATCCCAAACTGCAACCCCTCTCGGGAAACAGTTTCAGATTGACTGACAACTGGCCTAGGAAAATCCAGTGTTCATCATGGTCAAACTCTTTTCTCTGATGCCCAGGGTGAGCAGCCCTCTCACTTTATGAAGTGGGAACCGCAGGAGGAGGTCTGTTTCTGTCTAGGTAGGAGACATTTTAGCATGTCACATGTTCAGCCAAGGTCCAACCAGGAAACAGAAAGGGCACCCTCCCCCCCCCTCCACCTTGCCCTGACATCTCCTCAAGGGGATGTAGTGAAGGGAACGGGTTACAAAGGTGGAGAGCTGAAAGTTGGACAGGGATAATGAGGTGACCCTGAGGGTCCAGGGACAGGGGACCTTCCGCAGAGCTGACACTCTTAAAAGGATTCTCACAGAGACATGGAGAAAAGGAACTGCTTCTGGGAAGATGAGAGAGTGAGTGAGAGAGAGAGACAGCGAGGAGATTAATTCTCCAGCCATATAAGTGGGGAATGGGGAGCAGCAGATTTGAGGACACCGAGCCCCAGAGCCAGCACACTGACTGTCATTTAATCCCAGAAGTAACCCCAAGGGTAGGTATCATGACTGCATATCACTGATGGAGAAACCAGGCCTTGGAGGCCTTACAGAGCCCCAGAGCCAACAGCACACAGCAGTAAATGGTGGAGCTGAGAGAGAAACTTAGCTCCTCCATCTGTCCACTGCTCTCTATCCATTCTTCTGATTTGGGCCTGCAGTGGTGTGTGTGTGTGTGTGTGTGTGTGTGTGTGTGTGTGTGTGTGTTGGGGGTGGGGCAGGGAAATCTACTGAGATTGCTTGGCACTTTCAAGCTGGTTCCACGGTAGGCGTCCTTGACCTCCTATTCCTTCCTGTGCCAGGAGCTAGTCAGGGTGCCACATGGTGCTCTGGCACGAGGGGAGGCCAATGTGGGCGAGGACTGCCAGCCAGGGAGGTGGGCTTATGGAGGGTGTCACCCAACCTCCCTGAGCCTTCATTAAAGGCCTCTGCATGCTCTTCAGAAGGACGGAGTAATGGGCCAACGTGAGCGCTTTGCCAGCTAATTATTTGGGCCTCCTTCTGCTCTTTGGAAGCCCCAGCCCCGATGGATGGGCCGCATCCTGTGCTCTGTGCTCCTCATGTCAGATGGCCCAGTTCCCCCTCTCAGTGGGGCTGGTATTTGGTTGATCCTCGAGCTCTCATTTGGCTCAGAAAACACAAACATCTGCTGGGGCTCTGGTTGGCCTGTGGGAGGCCTCAGAGCCAGGAGGGCTGGAGATGGAGGTGAGGAGTTGCAGAGGAAGCAACCTTTCTTGGGGAGTTAGACACTGTGTGTGTGTGGGGGGGTGACGGTGGAGGGGAGGGGAGCGCTTTGTTAAACCAGAGTCGGGATCAGTCCCCAAAGAAGGCCCAGAAAAGACCATTTCAACGGACTTGGGTTGGCAAGCCAGAGGAGAGCTGCGGATGCTGCATTTTCCTCCATTGCCTTGTCTTCCTCCAACTGTTCATTTTCTCACCAGTTGGCTATTATTTTCTAACGCATTTTGATAATTACTTTATCAATCAAGAAAGATAAACAAAAGCCTAAAAATACAGCTGAGTGAGTGAGTTCCTAGAGCCAGCCTATCTTCAGTACTCTGATTTGGGGAATTTTTCTTTTAAGTAGATTCTCAGAAAATAGCAGAAGGGCTCCAGTACTCATTCACTGTTGGCTTAGGAGCATCGGCTGGCTCACTATCCACCTGGCTCTCCTGTAAGGGTCAAAGGACTCCTGCAAGTGAAGGCAATGCTAGTTAAGGAAAACACTACCCACCCCACCCCACCATCTCCAGTCGCATCCCTTACTGGAATGGCGGGCGCTCTGCCTTGATTTGCTTATTAAATCAACAGATTACTGGGTCAAGAGTTGAGAGAGCACTTCACTTGTCCCCTCTTAAAAAAGTAATATGGGAAAAGTTTGTACCTTTGCAACTGTTTAGAAAGAAAAAGTGCCAGTTACTGAATGAAGACAGTTCATTTTCAGAAGCCAAATGTCTAGTTATGGCCTCTGAGTGACTGGACAGAAACCAGGCCATTAACTTCATGAATAGTCACGGAGGGTCCCAGCCCAGCTCGGCTCTGCCAGAGCCCCGGGAGAAGCACCTAGGCACTGTATTGAGGAGGAGGTCAAGCTTTGGTTTGAACCTTCAACCTAAATCCACATCTTTCCGCTGAAACAAAGTCATTAGGGTAAGTCACTCTAGTGGTCCAGGGGAAGGTTTTGTGACCTGGCTGGGCCACCTCACTGCGGTCCCCTTCCCAGTTTCCATGTCCCTGTCAGCAGGAATGTGCCGCCTTGCTCCAGTCAAGAGCAACACGGGACTGACATATTCAGTGACTAGTCCTCCACAACCTGTAGCAGGTACTACAGAGACATTAGACCCGAAGGAAACCATCCAATTTATAGCTGCTCACGTAAAAACCATCAGGAGGATCATGAAACGATTCTCCATATGGCGCCCTGAAGCTTCCAAAAACTATACGAGAAAGGGGCTTGGAAGAAATTCTTTCCTTTTTGGAGTCAAGAAAGGTAGACGCCAAGCATCTGTGGCAACCTGAAAAAAGACAGTCCTCCCAACACCATCCCCCTACATCCCCGGGGGTGGCCTGGAGGATCAGTCTATGACAGCCCAGGCCTCAGGGTCACCCGTGTTGGCCGCTTAGGCTTTTCCATTAACCAGACTTATGTTTTCTAGCATAAATGAACTCTACAGTTACATTGTGTGGAGGCTCAGGACATGGTTTGCCAAATGGAAAAACATTTGGAGGTTGGGAAAATATCTTTCACATAAATTACTGAAGGCGCAGAGAATCTAAAAAGAGGGATGAACTCAGAAGCCAAGGAAAAGCCGGGAGAATGCCAAAGTAAAAATGGAGAGAGAGAGACAGAGACGGGGAAAGCGATGTAATGATTTCTCTTAATGACCTGCCTTCAGATCGAAAGGCAAGTTTCTAAGCCCTGTTTGAGTCTCATAAAAGCCACGGGCCTCCGGATTTGGAAATAGACTCTAAATGGCTCGATCTAGCCCCATTTTTCATCCTTTCTGAGCGGAGCTCTCTGTTGATGATGTTAAGTGCTGGCCACTGGTAAGAAACACAAAAACCTCATTGTCTTTGACTGGGGCAAAGGCCAGTTACACACTTGTTAATTTCCTGATTTATGACGCTGAAGAGATTGAATTGAGAGGGGTGCTTCCTCTCTCTCTCTCTCTCTCTCTCTCTCTCTCTGTCTCTCTTCCTCTCTCTCATATCCTAAGTGACAATCATAACCCTTCTTTCTCTCTTCTTCCCTCCCTCTCTTTTTTATTCCCTCCCTCCCTCTTTTTTTTTTTTTTTTTGGTGGTGGAAACTATTAAAACAGAGGCAGACCAGGAAGTTTGTGATAAAGAAAAGCCAGGCTCTCCTCTGACACACAATCTCTCTCTTGGCTTAAGTAAACTTGGTCCTTCACGGCCTGCCATCAGCAGAGGCCGGCTCGCGTTTCACCACTAAATCTGAGTCAACAATCTCTAATCTGGACACTGGGTTCGGAATCCAGGCTCAGGTTGCACTTGGAAGCTGACAGCAGGGACGAGAGCAGAGAAAAATACAGCCTTTGTTTCTGGTTTGATCGTCCCCACCGAGTGAGTTGAGGTCATGTGTCGCTTGCTGTCATCAACAAGATAAAAGTTTGCACCTCTCTGGCCCTGAAATGTCTCTACTGCCATTTCTGTGAAGCCCAGGAAGCTCTCTGCCTTCGAGTTGGAGGGCCAAGTTTGCGGAGAGCTTAGATTTGGAGCCCTTTTCATCTTTCTGTCATGTGATACCGTGACAGAGGCAGCCCTTGTGGGGTTGCTATGCAGATATACAATTTCTGAAAAGTTACACCCGGAAAACGAAAACCCTGGGATGGATTAGCATTTCACAAAGAACATGCATAAAATGTGTAGCAGGCTAAGAAGCTAAAAAGAAAAGAAAAAATTAAAAGGGGGTGGAGGCTGTGAATTGAAGTTTCATGAAAACAAACGTTTTAAAGGATCAATAAGTAAAAAGTAGCTGCTGGCATTCCGGGCCTTGGGTCCTGAGCCCTTGTCAACCAGTACATGTGGGACAGACACCGGGAGCCACAAGGTGAGGATGGGAGGAGGTCACAGAGGCTGTGACTGGGTTCCAGGTACAAGGAAAGGTGCCACTAAGGGTTTTAATTGGGTCCTGCTGTTTTATAGAACTCTTCTTTTTCCCACCTATCATTGTTTTCATTTTGTATTAGTCCTTCTCTTTTGTTTTAATAAGCCTAGAAAGAAAGAGAAAAAAAATCATATAATCTCAAGGTTTGGCCTAATATACCCATCATCTGCATTTCCCTCTCTTTACCAAGGTCAAAGGCATGTTTTCCAGAGTCTAAAAGACTAAAACTTTTTCCTCAGCATTTCCAATACCAGAAGTGAGAAACTGTTTTATGTGGAACATTTACATGAAATGTTTATGTTTACATGAGATGTAGAAGAGGGGAAATGATTTCAGGTTGTCCATTTTATACCCAAGACCCATGCATACTTCTCTTCCATTGTTCTCTGTGGGAGGCCTTATCCACAAGGCTGGAGTTTTGGGGTGTCCCTCACCTGCTACTGGGGACACCGGGACTTCCCAACACTCCCAACTTCCGAAGGTATGGAAGGAAGCTGAGAGCAAAGAGCTGGAAAGGGGGTTCTGAAGGACCAGGGACATGGAAGACATTCCAGAGAGCCATCCACACCGCCCAGACCATGGATGGCCGGTAGAGGAGCCAGGGATCCCCCCACTGAGCAGCTCAGGCCGTGCACATCGAAGGCTCACGTTGTGCTTGGTGTCGAGAATGCAGAGATGAACTCACCCTGGTCCTTGCCTTCCAGAAGCTTCCAGCTGGCTGAAGGAAAGCAGCCAGGCGGGAATCCCAGCAGCAGAGAGCCGCAGGACAGCAGTCCCCTGGGGCATCCATATTGGTTAGATCATGAAGCTGGTGATGTTTTCACATTCAAACAAGGTCGTCATTCGAGACAGGAATGTATTGGAGGTGTGTTAGGTGAAGAAGATACAGGTGATTGACTTTTTCTACGATTCAGGAGATAGGCACCGCTTTGGTGTTTCTCCACGTCAACTTCCAGGGTTGACAACCCCCTCTAGCCACTCTCCACGATGAGGTGGCATCGGTGAGCATGAGTGGTGTCCCACCGGCTGGTTCTGAATGAACCGAGTGATGAGCTGAGCGGCCCCTGGTGTGGTTCTGCAGCCATCAAAAGAGGGCTGCCCTTGGGGCAAAGAGCTCAGATCTTGGTGTTACCGACACTTACCCTGTCTAGGCTGTGTTGTCCTCATCTAGAAATGAGGCTGACACTGTGGCTAGCATGTGGTGGAATGGGAATTGCCTGAGCTGGTCCCAGAGACTCTGTGAGGCACACAGAGGGTTTCAGTACACTTGTTTATCTATGCAGTCTGTTGTCTACCCGGTCATCCAGGACAGCCCCCAAATGACTCTGGGGTTTGGACTCAGTACCTTGAACTCTGGACAAAGCGATGCAGCCCGAGTGGCTGTTTTCTCTAGTGTTCCTTCACCCACTAGCCAGGCGCCACGAGAGAAAGCCCCGTATTGAGTTCAAACCCCACAACTTGGGAAAATGGAAAAAGTTCTTGACCCAGGTGCCCTTTTCTCCCTGCCCCAGGAAATCGGTGACAGAATGCCTCTCACTTCCCATTCCTTTCTCTGAGCTGCTGGCAGAGGCCCCCACGCCCCCGCTGCATGCCCCTCAAACATCACCTGCGGCTACCATGGCAGTGTCTATTTGGTCTCGCCCAGAACCAGGGATCAGGAAAAGTAGCCATTTGTGTGTGCGTGTGTTTTCTCTCCAAATCAATGTATGATCAAAGATACCTCGCTCTTATGTTGTAGGCATGAGGTAAATGGTTTGATCTCTGCCCTTTCACCAGAATTGCCAAATGTCACAGCCCTGGGCAGTAATTTAGCCTCAGAGACCTTGCTGTGCTGGTTGTGCCTAAGATTTAAAAAAAAAAAAAAAAAAAAAAAGCCTCCCCTTTGTGCCTGTTTCTTTGGCTGTGAAGTGGCGATGATGACGATGATGATGACGATGACAACCTGGTGGGAGGTAAATAAGGGGATGTGAGGGAAACCCTTAACACAGGGCCCTCATTGAGTAAGCCCTAATTAAAGGTAATTTCTGAATTTGTAGTCTAACTGGTCACCTACAGATGTGTATAAGGACCTTGTGGCTAAGGCTTTGCTGGGTGGAAGATGTTCAGTGCAGGAACACGTGGGTAGTGGCTGAGTATGACCAACCTTGCGCTGGCCCTTCCCTCCCCTGAGCACCAGAAACAAGCGCAGAGCTCTAATCTTGAGCGCTTATTGCAAACCTCTTAGGTTTTCCTGGTTTTACTGTCTTCTCATGTGAGGCCAGTAGGATCAAAGTGCTTAGCTCAACCAACATTTTCAGTTCCAAGTGTGCTCAATAGCTCTTCTCGGGTCCAAAGTTAGGAGGCCACAGGGCCTACCTCCAAGGAGCCCAGATGACTGTTTAATACAACTCCAGAAGTGGCCTTGATCTACTTAGACCGGAGGTGAAGGATCCCGGGGTAAGTCACTAATTGCATCTCAGGGAATCAGGGTTTGTCTGCACGGAGGGCTGATGCAGTGTGAACTTAGAAGGGGCGGGGATCATTAATATTTACAGTAACAATGTGACAAAGAGGACTTCTCACATACTGGGCCAGGCACATGAGGCACCTAGGACACAAGCCCCATTCTCAAGGACTTCAGACTAGTAAAGGTCGTGGACAGGTGTGAGCATGAATATGCAGTGTGGCCTGCTTCAGACAGAAGAGAGCAGCGTGGTGGGAGGCAGGAAGCCACTCTGGGGGGTGGGCAAGGGAGGAAGAAGGAAAGCCAGTAGCAGCAGAGCAGGGCAGGGCAAGAGCAGGACCCCCAGGCTGCGGGCCAGGATGAGCAGCGAGGGGAGGGAGGCGGCTGGGGCCCGCTGTGGTCCCAGCTGTGCTCCCACAGTAGCAGAACGCCTGTGTGCCAGAGCAGCCTGGCACAGCAGAGGTGCAACTGGGCAAACCCCAGCAAACACCCAGAGTCCTGGCGAGACCAGGAAGTGACCTGTCCGACCCAGGTAATACTAAGCATTAGAAGCCACTGACGCAGGCCCCTCGAGCTTCTTTCTTTTTCTGCTCTGCCCTTTGGCAGCAGGCACGGGCCTTGCATTCCATGGGGTTGACAATGGCCTAGGAAGATATGACATGACTTGTTTCTCAGAAAACAGAGCAAACAAACAAATGGCACCATAGCCAAGGTGATGTGGGCAACACCCTTGAACCCTCACCCCGTGGCTTCATGTACAATGCGGGCCACCTTAGAATGACACTGAATCACTGCCACCAGTTTTAACGAAGCCAAAAACTATCTTCCTAAGGATGTCAGTATCACTTCCTACGTCAGATGCAGGGCCTAGGTCTTGCAACACACCTGCTGTGTGCCACTGGGTGACTATGGGACCCACTGAGCTCCCTACTCTGCACAAAAGGCAGTGGGTAGGCCCTTTCTCACTTGGTAGCTGTAAGACTGCTATCCAGGGACTCCATGCACACCAGCTCCTGCTTCCGTAATCATCCTATTTCTCTTTAGATATGGCTTGGACAGCCCGAGGTGGGAGGCGCATTCAGAAAACACCAGCATCACAGAAGGAAGGGGAGGAGGATAAAGGGCTCAGGCCCCAACAGCTAATATGATGCCACAGACTCTTTTCTTCTGGAAACAAAGGTACCTTTTGTTTCCAGGAGGGTCAAAATGTTTGCTCGACAATCCTGGAGTACAGACAAAAGCAAGATCAATATCCTGGATGACTGTCTCTATGGCCAACTTCAGATGAATAATGCTCTCAGGGACTTTGCACCAGACAGCCGCATGGGCTGCCCCGGTCCCTGGCATGTCCTTGTATTCACTGGGCGTTCACGTGGAGTCCCCTTCATAAGCAACTCACACTGGGAAGCTTGCATGAGTCTCTCAGGCTCCATGAGAGAAAGAAACGGAGTCTACATAATCCATATAGCTGGTCACTTAGAGGAGTTGTTGGTAGTGCCTAAGATCTATTTGTTTGTTTGTATGTTTGCTTGAGAGAGAGACAGAGAGAGAGAGAGAGAAGGAGAAACAGAATGAATGGGCACGCCGGGGACTCTAGCCACTGCAAACAAACTCTAGACACCTGCACCACCTTGTGCATCTGGCTTACGTGGGTACAAGGGAATCGACCTTGGGTTGCAGGAAAGCACCTTACCTGCTGAGTCATCTCTCCAGCCTGTGCCTGAGATGTTAATGAACATTGTGTGTATGTGTGTGTGCACGCGCACACAAACGCATAGCTAAAGGAACTAATTAATCATGGGACCATCGACATACTGTTTGCTTTCCAGGCTTTAGGTTTTTGCACATATACACCCAGAGGGTTGGACTCCATTGCATTGATTAGAACTCGAATTGGTGTAAGTCTCACCTTAGTAATCTTCTGATTCCAGGTGTGAGAGAAATGCCCTATGAACCCATCCCACCCAGGTAACTAGCCCGTGGGCTGGTGGAATGAGCAAACCCACGGGAGTGTCTGCATCCATCAGATGGTGCTGTTTGAACCTCAAATGCAAAGCCTCAAAGCTGAACGAGGCCAGAGCTTGGAGAGCTCCTGGAAGACAGCACATGGGGGTCTACAGCTCCCAAGCTCACTATGCGCCACCATGTTGTCGGCAATGGTCGGGGGCAGGGGGACGGTTCTTATGAATCTGCTCTACTGGGATGTGTCACCCACAGCAGATTAGGAAGGGCAAGTGCTACCCTGTGTCTCATCGCCTTTTACAAGAAAATTATCTTTTAAAAATGTCTCCCAGGAGGAGACAAGTAAGCGATATCTTTAATTAGGAAAATAACAACAATAATCATAATAATGAGAAAAGCCAAATAAGCACGTGGAAGTGCATTTTTTTTTCTTCAAGATTTATTTTTGTTTGATGAATCTGACACCAGTCAGGGGACAGAGGAGATGCTGTGGACCCAGCAGGAAAATGAACACCCAAAGGGGGGGCTGCTGCTTCCTGCATGGGTGGGGTTGGGGTTGGAGTCGGTTGGTTGGTTTAATTTGTTGTTGGAAATTTTTCTTTTTGTTCGCTTTTTATAAATCTCTCCCCGGGCTTGCGAGCTGTCCCTCCCTCCCGCCTCCCTTCCCTTGCCCCCCAAATTTCATTTTTTAAAAAGCGAGCTCGCTCGCCAGGTGTGTCCCCCAAGCTCTCACGGCTCTAATAAATAAGGAGCACCTGTAAAACAGTAGCTTGACCTGTTAAGTGACTGTACAAAGGAGAATATAGAAATAAGTATGTACACCACATCCGCGGCCCCGGTGCCACAGAGCTGGGGTGACACCCTCCCGCCACACTCCTGCTGAGGCTCCATGGCCTGGAGGGGTGGGGTACCTGGACCCCTCCAGAGGGAACAATTGCTTTTACTTGAGTTAGTAAACAGATACACTGAATCACAAGGTGATTGGATTTTTTTTTTTAAGTTTTCTTCTCTGTTTTTTTTTTTTTTTTTTTGATTTTTTTTTTCCTTTTCTTTTTCTTTTTTTTCTGTACTCATCAGACTGGGGTACTCCACGACTGTCTCACCAACTCAGTGCCAGGACACATGCGCTAGAGGGCTTCTGGACTCGCAGCTACAACTGTACAAGTGCACACAAGTACGTCTACCCTGTTATCCTCCACCCACTGATTGAGGACGGAATTGCACATTTCTCTTAACCATGACAGGAGAAAGCAAACAGTGAAACAGAATCCTGGGCGATCTTTCTCACTTTCCCTCTTGTTTTCATTGGTTCGTCCATACCATTCTAATTATCATGAAAGGGCTCTGCGTATAGAGAGATTGTCTCACTGACTTCCTGGATCACCGAAAACCATCAGGGTTGAAATTTCATCCGAGTCTTTCCTGACGCCCAGCAAATATTCCCCCTCGGATTATTTTACACCTTGAGGGCATTTTGGTCTTCAGTTCAACACTCTTGCTCTGTTCCCAAATGGGGCGCTATTTAGGGGAATTTCAAGAGAAAGCTGAGAAGAATAAACATTTACCGAGTTCTCTTGGCATTCAGTCTCTGAAAAACCACAGTATAAACTATCCATGCTGCTTCTTACATCTGTCAAATCGAAAATTAAAAGCCATAAAAGTGTAACACTGAAAATATGGCATCAAAAAGGATAAGGTGGCCTTTGTAAAAATAACATGAAAAGTATATTAGCCAATAAAATAGTCTACCTCTTCATTTAAAAGTGCATCGTGGGCCGGACAGAGATGAATCTGAAGCGTGGGGACTCCAGCGCCATCCCTCCCCGCGTCAAAACGTGAGCAGTATAGGGCCAAAACCATACAATGCAATCACAACTCAGTGTAGCAGCAAAACCACAGCAGTTCTAAAAAGATTTAAAAAAAAAAAAAAAAAGAAAGATTTTTGTTTTCCAATCCGTATCATCTTTCAGCCTCAGCCGCTGAGCCTTGAAGATGGGGTGGGGAGAATACCTACATTGGTCCTTGTGGCTTGTGGATGTTTTTATTTTTGTTTTTTATTTGTTGTTGTTTGTTTTTCCAAAACCAGGGGCCAAATCCCTAAGTTCCTCTGGGGAGAAGCAGAGATGGTGGCGGTGGCAGCAGGAACACTGGGCCTGCTTAGTGGGTCCAAGATGTGCTGGCTTCTCTGGGCTCGAGGCCACCGAAGGAGGGCCGCTTCCTCCGTGATGCCTAATGACAGGACGCGGCGTTGAGTTTTAGCCAGACGGGGTGGTGAGCTGACCAGCTGGTGTCATTGGATGGCGTGACATGTTTTGCTCCGTGCCCTCTCTCCATCCAAGAAGGTACCCTGGAAGTGAGCGTTCCTGAGAAAAGACAAGAAGTGACCATGAGAATGCGCGGGACCACATCCCCAGCCCCCTCACCCACCCCAGCGAGGTAGGGCGCTCTGGACTCTCCAGCCACCAGTTCTTCCCTAAGATGAGCACTCGGATCTAAGGCCGTGCAGGATAATGTCAACAAGCTCCGGGTCAGGCCCACCAGCTTTGTGTGAGGAAATGAAACTCTAGCCCTCCTTGGAATACCATAATGACCATGAAGGACCACACTCTCCCCACAGATCAGAGCATCCTTGAGACTTCAGTCCTCCACATGACTATGTAACCAGCAGGAGGTCTTCTGAGTCGTTCAAAGCCACTCCAAGGCCAGGCAAAGTCACTAGGGGACCCAAAGCTCCTAACCTTCATGTATCAGCTCTGGTGTTTGAGGACAGAAGGCCCAAAGATTCACTATGAGGGTACACACACCTTTCTTCAGAGGCTTTCTATAGGGATGGCTGAGCTGGGAGAACCGCTTGCCCCTGTCTGTAGGTCTTGCTTGTCAAACGTGAGTCACTGACATCTATCTCTTCACATCCAAAACACACAGGAACACAGAACCGGAACAATAAACTACCCAGGCCTTGGGACCCAGGGCAGTGGGTCCCAACAGAGTTTTATAGATGGATTCCTGGACAACTCCCATCTCCACAGTCGCCACAAACACGACAGGCTGTACCTTTCCATCCCTATTGGCTCATTTGCTCCAGCCCCTTGATCTGAAACCCTAACTGCTGAAGATATTCCCATGCTCCCAAGAATCAGTGAAGGGCTATTTTGGCGTGTGGCTCTACGTCCAGGCCCTGGTTCAAGGTCCGGCCCATCATAGGTACTCAACCACCCTTTTGCCAAAAGAATGAGAGTCACACAGCTGTCTTCTCAGAAGAGTACCTTTTCTCTCTGCCAATAAATGGGGATGTCAGAAAGATGAATGAGTCAAACTTGACTCATGTGGAGTGATAACAGAAGATTTGTAGACTGTTGATGTTATTCTCAGAACAATGAACAAAAGATTTCAGAGAGGTGATAGCATTTAGGATTTGAAGGCACCCTAGAGATAAAATGCTATCATTTGCTCATTTTTATAGAAGGGGGAAAGAAGGCCATAGAAACTTGCTCGGGGTGTTTGTAACATGAAGTCAGTGGGACGGTGAGGAGGCCAAACGCCCACTGGGAGGGCTCCCTAGAAGCTTTGCTCTCAGTCCTGTTCTCCAAATCCTGGTGTTAATGGCAATGATAATCATCATCAGCCCCAAACAAGGTTTGAAATTCTCAATGCGCACGACAGGAAATGCCCAAGTTCCTCAAATCACATTAAATCACCAGATCTGTGTGCATTTAATATGTATATTAAATAACCAAAGTGAAAATGCAAAACACCACAAGTATGCAGTGGGGGTGGAATTACAAGGCCATGGAAACCTTTTCATTTGGCACGGTCAGATTTGCAAGTGGGGATATTTATCTCTGCATCAAGAGCTCACATTCTCTTCTCTTTCTCTCTCTCTCTCTCCCTTACCCTCCTTTTCTTGTGGCCTTGAGAATGAGAAAAAGTAAACAGAAAAGGTCAAAAACAAAACCATCAAGAGACACCATGACACTGGAGGTCCCAGAAGGACAAGAGTTGCAGAAATGACAGGCGGGTTGGAAGACACGTGACCGCTCCTTCTGGGGACCTTTCTTTTGCTTTGTCCAGCATAGCCTAGATGTTGTGGGAGAGGCAGGGAGAACATTCCCACCTCTGGGCCTGAGACCAAGACTGACCACATGTTAAGAGTCCAAGGGGGCCTCCAAATTCTTTCTTTTAAAGGCAAAAGAGAAAAAAAAATGAAATGAAATGAAAAGAAGTGTTTAACATTTGCTTTCAGGGAGTGGGAGTCTCCACCACGTTTTAATTGCTGACTTAGGAATGTTGAAACTGCCTGTCCAGTGATGTGGCTCTAATGCAGTCACAGCGCCCCTCCTCCCCACCCGAAGAAAGAAGAGGAATATCTCTCAAATAAGTTTCTTTTTATTCCAATCACCTTTGGACAAAGACCAAGCATGCCCAGCATCGGCCTACATGGAGAAAATTTCTCGGCTTTCCTAAGAGACTGGGGAAAAGGGGATTATAATGAGAGCCGTTCTGGAACCTTAACTACAGCGTTTGCCATCCCAAACACTATAATAATCATTATTATTCTCTGGTATCTATTATTGTCTGGTAAATAATATGTGTTTTCCCCCAAAGTTCTGAAGGGTGCAGCTGCACAGCGCTCTAGTTTTTGCAGCCCGGGCCCCGCTGCTCGGCAAGCCTGCTCACACCGAGCTTATTTAAGAGCCCATGTGTGCTCCTCTTTCATTGTCTCCTCACCCTCCTGCACCTGGGACGTCCCCCAAGGTCAGGCGGTGGCAGAACGAGTCCCTTTCTGTCAGCAACTTCTGGGAAGGGTGTGGTACTGAAGCCAGGCTCTTAGGTTGGTTCAGGGCAGCCCCCTCTTTGGTGGCACAGACATGGGCTCCAGGGTCAGTGACAAGGAACCAAGCATGAGCTTCACTCTTCCAGTTTTTATGGGTAGATAAGGTGTGACAACCTCCAGACCAGAGAGGAGCAGACCAGCATGGCAATTTAGAAAGCAGTCTTGGTGCCTTGAATCCCAGCACTCAGGAGGCCGAGTAGGAGGATCACTGTGAGTTCAAGGCCACCCTGAGAATACAAGGTGAATTCCAGGTCAGCTTGGGCTACAGCAAGACCCTACCTTGAAACCCCCACCCCCTCAAAAAAAAAGTAGTCATGGGGTTGAGGAGATGGCTCAGTGGTCAGAGTGCTTACTGGGACATGAGTGAAGACTGAGTTGGGTCCCCAGAACCCATGTGAAGCCTCAAAATGTCAGCACACATCTGTAACCCCAGCACTCCTCAGATGAGATGGGAGGTGGACACAGGAGAATGCCCAGAAGCCCATGGGCCAGCTGGCCTGGAGTATGCAGCAGTGACCAAGAGACCCTGCTTCTCACAAAGTGAAAGGCGAGCACTCCTCTGACCTTCGTGCCCCTGGGGGCATGCACGTACCCATGTCTACATTCATAAAAATGTACATACACCACACATAGAAAGGTTAAAATAATAGAAAGTGGTCATAGCAGAAAGTTCCAGAGCCTTGGGCCCTTGCCACACAGAGGGATCCTATGGAAAAGCTATCTTCTCTGCCTACATTTTAGCATCTGTGCAAAGGGGAAAGTACTACAATAAGTGAGACAGAGATTGGAGTGATGGCCCCAAATGCTCACCTAACTAGCCGTGTGCCCTAGGACCTGTTCCTTACTGGCCCTTCCCCAAACCTTGAGTCTTGGCTTATCAAAGGGGGGCCCGAGTGACACTTGCCATTACGTCTTTTACCTCTCACATGTTGTGATTATGAGATCTCTGAACAAAAGCTAGTTTCACATATGTAGTATTGCCGACTGGAGCAACTGGGCATTGGTGCACACACACTCACACACACCCCTTTGGTTAGAGATTTCTAGGGCAGCCCTGAATGTAAAGGGCTCTGAGAAAATATCCATAGGTGGACCTCACATTCAGTTTTCCTCTTTCTGAAGGCACGATAGTAGCCCACGTTTCATGGAGCTTCACACACACACACACACACACACACACACTATTGTGTACAAACAACCCCACGTCTGAGCCATGTATGCTCCGTGTACTCCTATGCAGAGTCTCTATGGGGCAAAGGTGGCTGTTTATCTTCAGGATTCTAGATCTATCTGCCCATTCTGTTCAGAGGAATGAAACATCCTCTTGTTGACTCATCACTGCACACCAAGAGTACTAAGAGATGCCCACCTGGCAAGGTACTTCCCCTTTTCATCAGGGAAGCATCGTTGAAAATGTGATTTAGCTACTTACCTTCCCTTACAACACAATTACTTTATTTTATTTATTTATTTTTTTAATTTTTTTTGTTTATTTTTATTTATTTATTTGAGAATGACAGAGATAGAAAGAGGCAAAGAGAGAGAGAGAGAGAGAGAGAGAGAGAATGGGCATGCCAGGGCTTCCAGCCACTGCAAACAAACTCCAGATGCGTATGCCCCCTTGTGCATCTGGCTAACGTGGGTCCTAGGGAATCGAGCCTCGAACCGGGGTCCTTAGGCTCCACAGGCAAGCGCTTAACCGCTAAGCCATCTCTCCAGCCCCACAATTACTTTATAAAGGACTATATGCTGATACATTCCTGAATACATTCTTGTAATGTTGACTCTCGAAATACAGCCATTCTCTCCTTTACCTCTTTGATCTTGACAAGGTAAGATGTATGCTGCTGTATTTCAGAACATTTCCAAGCAACCACTCCTAAACCAAGTGTGACTCTGGAGGAAAATGTCTCATTCCAAACCCAACATTTCCAAGCTAGCCCTTCTGTGGTGTAAGACCTAGTTACCTCTAGTCAGTAGCCTGCCTGTGGGAATCTAAGCTGTTTTCCCAATGCTTACTCTTATTTCTCTTGTAATTTGTATAGTCAAAATCTAGTAGGTCTGTTCCATCTTACTCATTTACAAGACAAGCTCCCCTTGTCATATTTATTCTCTAAAACTTTGTGACATCAATTCTATGACCAGCATAAATGCCCACTGCTAAGCCAACTTGCCTTTGTCCCATTTCCCCTGCCCTAGCAGAGATCCGCTTGCTCAGGCACCCCTGCCCATCACTTATCGCTGGTAAATACAGCCATTACGTGCTGGCCAAGGTTACACTGTTTATCTGGGACAATAACGAGTCCCCGAGGACAGGCTGCTCTCAGGTAGTGGCAGCTATTCTGGGACACGCTCAAGAGTAAAGCCCTGTGGTCAATGAACAGAGCCGCCTGCAGCAGTTGATAAAGTCCAGTGCCATGCCAGATACTGGTCCCTCATCGGGCCCATCCCAAGCAGGCTGAGGCTCCACCAGGCTACTTCCAAGGTGGTTCCCTCCCTCCATAGTGAAAAGTCGTGACATGGCTTTGATCAGGATGGGAGCTTTTTTACTTTTGAAATGGATGGCATCTCTTTTCTTATAGCTTGTTAGTTTATGAAAATTATTGAAGAATAGCCTTTCTTTCTAGCATGCTTGTGACAGGAAATGACCCCTGGTAAGGAGGGAGTATAGGAGCCAAGGATGAACTTCCGCTTAGCTTGGTGCTGGGTTCTGGTCTAAACTGCAACTTCATCACCATGGTGGCCCTGTGGCTGTGATAATGTCCTTGTATATTTAATTTTTAAGCCAAATATAACACATTTTATTTATTATTATTATTATTATTATTTAAAGACAGAATCTTGTGTGGTCCCTGCTGACCTCAAAGTTACATAGCTGAAGCTGACCTTGAACTTATCGTCCTGCTTCCACCTCCCAAGTTCTGGAATTACAGGCAGATCCACTATGTCCAGCTAAAGACAAATATGTTTTCCACTTATTTCAGTTACGTAATTGCTTCAAAGTAACAACGTTACTGAAGTGTCTGTGACTGTCTTCACCTCACAGATTAAGGGAATCATGGGCTCCAGGTCATTAGCTAGAAAGGGGCAAAGCTGAATGAGACCCCCAAAGTCCATGATGCCCCACCCAGGGGGCACTACACACACTCTTGCCTTGGCCATGGATGGGTTACAATGTGAGAGCTGGGAGGGGCCCTAGAGACACACACCACCTAGCTCTCTTGCTTTGCAAATAAGAATTTTGAAAAGTTATTTGATTAGAGGAAGAAGAAGAAGAAGAAGAAGAAGAAGGAGGAGGAGGAGGAGGAGGAGGAGGAGGAGGAGGAGGAGGAGAAGAAGAAGGAGAAGAAGAAGGAGAAGAAGAAGAAGAAGAAGAAGAAGAAGAAGAAGAAGAAGAAGAAGAAGAAGACGACGACGACGACGACGACGACGTGTTTTCATTCAAGTCCCATCCAATACAAAACCAGCTAATGTGCCTTCTTACGAGCTGGTGGTGTCCCTGCCTGTGGTCTGCTCCCCCCGCCCGCTTGTGACCCTGTGAGCAGGTGTGGCTCTGTGTCTCTGCTAATGATGCTAAGTCCTGGATGAATTAAGTGACTCATCTAAGGTGTCAGCGAAAAGGCCGGGGTTATAATTCCTCTTCTACCACACAATCCTGTAGGACTATTGCCTTCCAAAATTCTGCTTTGGATAAAAACAAACAAACAAACAAACAAACAAACAAACAAAAAACCTAAATGCTTATTGTGATAAGGTTATGTTTGCTATTTTTCTGTTGTCTGAACATATGCATTCTAGGTAACAGAGTGAGGAACCCTTGGGCTGAAAGGATGGCACAGTAGTTAAAAGTACCAGCTTGGCACTGGAGAGACAGCTCAGCGGTTAAGGCGCTTGCCTGCATAGCCTAAGGACCCATGTTCAACTCTCCAGATCCCACATAAGGCAGAGGCACAAAGGTGAGGTTGACACAAGGTCACACCTGCCCATTAGGTGGCGCAAGTGTCTGGAGTTTGATTGCAGCGGCTGAGGCCCTGGCACACCAATTCTCTCTCTCTTATGCACTTGTGCACACTCTCTCTCGAAAACAAAAAATAAAATTTTTAACAAGTGCCAGCTTGTAAGCCTGCCACCTAGGTTCAATTTCCTCGTACCCACAGAAAGCCAGAAACACAAGGTAGTACATGCATCTGGAGTTCATTTGCAGTATCAGGAGGCTTTGGTACACCTATACTTTCTCTCCTTTTAATAAATAAAAGGAGCCCCGAGGAAAAAAGCAGCTTCATGTGACAAGTAGCTGTACATGGCCTGAGGGTCAAGAATAGATTTTTAAGATTCTAGGAGAGGTTTGGAAAACTAATGTTTCTCATCTTTATTTTTTCTTTATCAACAGCCAATTACAGAGAAAAGGTTCCATATTAGTGTGAACACCACTGCAGAAAGTAAGAGCAAGAATATCAGTCCCTCTTCTGAGCAGCAAAGGAGATGGAACATCAATTAATATCAATTAATTAGAGCTCGATTAATAAGATAGGGCATTTATTGATGAGCTAGAGCACCAATTAGTAAGACATCGACTAATAAGATAGGGCATCTATTAATGAGATAGAGCATTGATTAAGAAGATAGGGTATTGATTAATAAGATAGGGCATTTATTGATGAGATAGAACACCAATTAATTAGATAAGACATTGACTAATTAGATAGGGAATCTATTAATGAGATAGAGTATCAATTAATAAGCTAGGGCATGGATTAAGAAAATAAGACATCGATTAGTAACTGCTTTCCTGTAGCCTTTCCACCCCTCAAGTCCAGATATGCTGGTATGTATATTTCCTCTTTTGAAGTTGGTATGGATAGCCAGGCGGTGGGGTGGGTTATCAAAATGTGACCCTTGTCCTTGGCTCAAGGTGTGTAACTCAAGCAGTTTTGATTGGATCCCGTGTGCCTCTGGAAAACATAAAAGACAGATGAGGCCTCGGGTTCTAATCTATCATGCCATGAACTTGAACAATCACTCTGACTAAGCTCCTTCCAAACGAAATGTACAAAGGGAAATCTGATGAGAAGTTATGAAATGGTTTCTCTAACTTCTGAGCTTCACAACATGGAAGTGTTTCATTGTTTCCCATTATATATCACAGGGAAGAAGTTCTGGGGTTGATGTGTCAGTGGCTAAAAACACTTGCTGGCCAAGTTTGATGACCAGAATTTGGATCACCAGAGCCCATGTAAAATCCAGATGCAAGTAGTTCATGTGTTTGTAATCTCTACATAGAACATTGGGATTTCTACCACACAATCCTGTGGGACTGCTTCTTGGGACATGCTCAAGAGTAAAGCCCTGTGGTCAATGAACAGAGCAGCCTGTAGCAGTTGATAAACTCCAGTGGGATGCCAGATACTGGTCCTCCACCAGGCCCATCCCAGGCAGGCTGAGGCTCCACTGGGCTTTTTCCAAAGTGGTTCCTTTGTCCTTGCAAAGGAAGACAGAGTCAGAGAGAGAGAGAGAGAGAATGGGCATGCCAGGGCTTCCAACGCTGCAAATGAACTCCAGATGCATGTGCCAACTTATGCCTCTGGCTTGTGTGGGTATTGGGTAATCAAACCTGGGTCCTTTGACTTTGTAGGCAAGCGCCTTAACCACTAAGCCATCTCTCTAGCCCCACTGTGACAATTCTTACAATAAGCATCTACTATGAGCCAGGAAGCTCCCAGGTATTTTATGTTGTTCACAATGGAGCAGATCATTATGAAGATGGGGTTTTATCTTAATTTCCTACATATAAAATACATATAGTGGCTCTGCATGAAGCCTTTAGAGCTAGGCTACTGTCAAATCCAAACACTAACATTTGCTAATCACACAATTTTGGGTAAAAGCCTTCACCTCTACGTGTTTGCCTCTTACCTATGCAATGAGTTTAAAAAATGGCACCCCAGCACTGTTATCAGTATGTAACACACATATATTGCTGGTGTGTAGTCTCCATTATTTAGTGACAAAAATAAAAAGCCTAGAGATGCTATAAAGCTTGCCCATATCCTCAATGCTGGGAAGTGACAGTCAGTTTTCAAATCCAGGCAGGTCTCACTCCAGCCACGGGCTTTCTCAAGCAATGTGACCTTTGTCGTAGGATACAAACTGCCATTCTTAGGGTACGTCCGATGAGCCACACTTTCATTTCCCTTTTACCTGCCCCTCACTGAAATCTTGCCATGACTCACGACAGACAGGAAACTCAGAAAGGTGAAGTCACCTCCTCCCTGTAATAAATAGCTCCGCTGGGATTTGAACTCGGCAAGCCCAACTGCAAGGCGCATGTTCTTTCCCATGCTGCCTCCCTGCTTCGCCAGGAATCCTCTAGCATCGCAGAGGGAAGCTTCCAGTCTCTAGCCTGGAAAATAGGACCCAGGAGAATCTGCTTCCATTTCTGGGGGAAAAAAAAAATGTCTGTAGGGATCATATCTGAGGGATAAAAAGCTATCAAAACCCGGCACCGCGTCCTCCGCATCCTCATCAGGGAGTCTATGGCTAGGAAATCACTTCTGGCCTCTGCACAGCCCCTAATATTCTTCACTACTATAAACAGGCCGAGGTCCCAGGCAGCAGCCACACCATGCCCTTACACAGCTGGCCTCAGCTCAGAGCTGCTGGCCAGTCAGGAGGTGGCACTCCTGTTTCCATGGCAACCCAGGGCCTGTCAGCATCCCCCTTATTGGACATGGAATGTCTGTTGGTTGTTTGGTTTCCTTCCACTGTGAGCCATGAAGTCACCTTAGGCCCACCTAGAAAGAATTTCTCCAGTGTCCTGCAGCAATGGCTTCTATACCTGAGACACGGGCATGGCTGCCCACGCCCCGCACCCTCTAGTGATAACATCCACTGCTGGTAATGAGCCCGTCATCACGTTGCAACCATCGGCTTCAGCAGTGCTAGTCTTCCCTCGTTTCCTTTCAGTCTGTGACCAGCTGCTAAAGTAATTTTCCTCAAACACAGATTTCATCCTGTCATTGCTCGGCTTGAGGTCACTGTGATTATAATCACTAACGCTTTGGGAACCAATCCCTCCACCTCCTATCCCCCTCCTTGCTCTCCCTGCACACTCAGGCCTCTCGCTGTCTGTGGTCAAGCCCTTTGCTCCAGCCAAGTCCAACAGCCTGTTCCTGGCTGGATCGGTCATCCTCCGACTAGCCGGTCTTCCTCCTAACTGAATTCATCTGCTCTAAACAACACCATCAGGAGACCCGTCTCATTCACTTGCTCAACAGATGCAATGCGCCTATTCTACCGGTCCCTGTGTTAAACATTTGGTTACAACAGGACTCACGAAGCCTAGTATCTGAGTATCTCATAGATGCAGGTTCTGTGTGGTGCTTCTAAAAGCAAGCTTAGTTATTTCTTGCCTCACATGAGGACTCCTGCCACACCCTCTCCCACTGTCACCCTTTCTCTCTGTCCTCACAACACAATAATCACATAAGTCGGCACTAGATATTGCTACTGAACAATGGCTATATGCTTTACCCTCTAGAGAAATAAATGGAGACTCGCTCTGAACAGTGAATTGTTCAGAATTGAACAGTGAACTGTGACCCTCTATTAGGATATGACTAGGTGATGACTAAGCTTTATAGGTTGAAATACATAAATTAAGTACATATTCCAATTATAGGATTTTTAAAAGAGATTATTTCTGTGAGAAAGACAACACACACACACGTGACCCCGTGACCAGTCAGTGAGAACTGCTGTCAAAAAATTAGGATGAGGGACTGGAGAGATAGCTTAGCAGTTAAGGCACTTGCCTGCAAAGCCTAAGGAACCAGGTTCAATTCTCCAGGACCCAAGTAAACCAGATGTACAAGGTGGCACATGAGTCTGGAGTTTATTTGCAGTGGCTGGAGGCCCTGGCATGCCCATTCGTTCCTCCTCCTCTCTCAAATAAATAAGTAAATAAAAAATCAGGATGATAAGGGCCAAGGAGAAAACTCAATCAGTAAAGTACTTATCTTACAAGCCTGAGGACCTGAGCGTAACCCCCAAAAGTCTATGTGACACAGCTGGGCATGGTGGTGTGTGCTTCCAATTCCAGATCCGGAGAGATTGAGATGGGCAGATTCCTGGGGTTCACTGGCCAGCCAGTCTAGCCTGCTTCATGAGTGTCAGGCCAGTGAGCAACCCTGTCTCTTAAGGAGCCACACCTCTGGCCTCTGCACACATGTGCCCACAGATATATACACAAACACATACATGCGCAAGAATCAGGACTAGAGCCCTGAACCAGTGGGCCTCATCTTCATGCGCAAAGTAGTAATGCTTTCCACCAATTTTTTTTCATAGGTTTTCAATCAGTATTTGAGATTCGCATTGCCCACAACTTGGGGGATATGAAAATAACCATTAAGTCTCATGTTTGTGATGTCATCATATCAAATGGGAGGAATGAAGGGACCTGGGTGTATTTTGGGTTTGGCAAACTCTAGAACTATTTTTTTTTCAAACATTTGGGGTTTGGCTAAAATCGGCTCTTATTTTGCCAAGCACTTTGGCCTTAATTTTTAAGCCCATGTGTATTTTAAAAGAAATTCAATCTATATGTTTCTGACTCATTTACACTTAACTCATGAAAATGCTGTTTGGTGAGAACTATTAGATGTCTGAGCAAGTTTATGAGCTTTGTTAAGCCTTTTCCCCCCGACCCCATTCTTACCAGAAAGTTGTACTTTGCTAGTCATAAAAGAGTGTGAGCCCCAGAGGCATGTGATCAGTTTGAGATTTATAACCTCCTATGCTTAAATGGGTTCTGATTTTGGAGAAAAAAAAAAAAAAAAAAAAAAAAAAAACCTCTCTCTCTTCTTTTTTGTAAGTTTGCAAATAGGCTACTGCTGACCACAACAGGCTATGATGTCTTACCTTCCAACATGAAAAGACTTCATTCTATCCACCAATAAATTACCCCTGGAACATTTTGGAGGAGAATTATGACACTTTTCATTCATGTGGACACAGATTGAGATCTGACACGTTAATGGGAAGTTTACTAATCACTAAAGATAAGAAACAAAAGTGGAACTCAACACGCTTCAGGTTGGAACGCTTTCCCTCTTTAGTACTAGGGATTTTTTTAAAAATCACAATCAACTCTGTTTAGGACTTTTAAGCACATTTTTAAAGTAAGCTGAATTTACAAAAAAATGACATTTGTAGCCGGGCATGGTGGTGCACGCCTTTAAACCCAGCACTCGGAAGGCAGAGGTAGGATGATCACGTGAGTTCAAGGCCACCCTGAGACTACATAGTGAGTTCCAGGTCAGCCTGGGCTAGAGTGAAACCCTACCTCAGAAAACTAAAAAAAAAAAGGAAAAAAAAGATATTTGAATTTAAACCAGAAAAGCAAGAAAAATAGGCCCATGTGTTGTGACCTCACCCTGCATCTTCTGCAGTGATGCTCAGATACCACTCAATTACAGTATTCTAGTGGGAAAGAGCCTTTTGGATAAAATGCTTAAAAAATGGCTTATAAATATTTAAAGTATAAGCATCTAACAAATCGTAATGACAAAGTTTTACATTTAACCACATGCGCTCCAAATATCTTGAAATTACTCTAAATATGGGTTTAAAATATCAAAAGGGATTGCTGATGGCATGCAGAACTTTGCAGAGAAACTTAAACCTGCTCATTCTTGCTCCCACATCACCCAATCTGCACAATTTTTTAAAGCGTGCGTGTGTAGATTTCTTTAGAAAAAGATTGTGTTACGGCCTGAATTTCCAAAACAAGAGTGGAAAGATGAAATATAGGGTTTCCCCTTCCCTCACCAAATGCAGTTTAGCTACTCTGGCCCTAGATAATTTGTTATTGTAGGTTGGCTCAAATTTAAGACAGTAACATTTTAGCAATACTTGGGGAGCTAGGCCAGCTGCAAGGAGGGTATCATTACAAATTGAGACTCATGTTGAATGGAAATGCCATTCATTTTCAACACTAGAACACTTTACCTAGGCTTTTGAATTGTGTCTTTTGGACACTAGGTCCATGTTTCCTATCAAATGAGTGCATACAGTATGTTTCTCCCTGTGATCCTTTTAATATTATCAGTCACATCCTCACTCTCCTTTTTACACAAAACAAAAGCCAGCTTAAAACATCAAAGGAAGGCAGCTGCACCACAGGTTTGAAGGACAAATGAGATAGTAACTCCCGCACGGCCACACTTGGATTTGTCAGAGGCCTGGCTCAAGGCTGCCTAGGAAGGCTGTTCTGTTCTTGTTCCTCCTTGTCGTTCAGTTGTGCACTTGAGCAACAAGCCATACCTGCTTCACGTTTTTTAATTTTTATTTTTGCTTATGATGAGAATCTAGTCCTAAGAGGTACAAGAGAGACCAGGGATGTTTTGTTGGACTTCCAGTTTAAGAATAATTAGAGAAACACTCAGGAGCTAATTTAAAGCACTAGGTAACTGTGCTGGGGAGATGGCTTAGCGGTTAAGGCACATGCCTGTGAATCCTAAGGATCAGGGTTAGATTCTCCAGGTCCCACGCTAGCCAGAGGCACAAGGGGCGCATGCGTCTGGAGTTCCTTTACAGTGGCTAGAGGCCCTGGCGCACCCATTCTCATTCTCTCTCTCCCCCTCCCTCTCTCTGTCTCTAATTAATAAATCAATAAAAGAAAAATCTTTTTTTAAAAAGTTATTAAAAAAAAGCATTAGTTAACTAATTCTAAGGTTTGTTTTGTGTGTTTTTGTTGTTCGTTTTTGCTCCATTCATTTTCACTAGGATCTTCTAATGAACCTTACAATAATTTGTGTATTTCTCTTCCTTACTGCTGGCCAGTCCTGACTCCACCCTACTTTGTTCTCAAGCCCAGTGCTGTGGAGATCCACAAGTCCAGAGAAGAGTGCCACTTGGTTAGTGTATACAGCCACCATCTCTGGTGGCACTTACTGCTGCTCTTGAGAATGGGACCCTGTTAAATGTGGTGAGTGCTGAACCATCTACCTGTTAAAGCTAGCTTCTTTCTTTTTTTTCCTCAATGATTTTCCCCCTCTGCCTTTGAGGCACTTAGATGAGAGGTTTATACACAGAAGGGATTGCCTGACCACCCACCATCCGTCTACATATGAAGTGTGCTTAGAACGGCGACTGAGGGGTGTAAAAGTACTGTGTGCTGGGCATGATGGGTGAAAACAGAATGGCTCCCCTGACCTTGGGCATGATCTCTGAGTGTGGAGAAGGCAGGGTGTTCTGTAGAGGTAAGTGTCTCACACACACACACACACACACACACACACACACACACACACACACACGAGGTGCTTCATGCGATCTTGGGTTGGGGCCCCTTGGCGTCTCTGCGACTCCACGAGGCTTGTCTAGGTGAAGGTAGGTGTGATTGAATCTGGTTGCATGGGCAGGGAGTGGGTCCCTTAAACCTAGTCTCTTCTGGGTGATGGCTTGTTAATAGCTCTCCAAATGCTTCTCCTTTCCGTTTGTTCTCTCTCCCTCTCTCTCTCTCTCTCTCTCCCTCTCTCTCTCTCTCTCTCTCTCTCTCATGAAAAGCATACTGGGGAACTAGGAAGAATGAGTAGCTCTCCCAGACATCACCCCCTCAACGCCAACTTTCCTGATCCATCCACTTTTGTGACTCCAGCCAGCCTCAGTGGCATTTTTCCATAGAAGGATAGCATCACTCTGTATAGTATAAACCTTGAGAGTTCAAGTGCTGGGGAAGCATATAGCTTATTTCTTTTCTTGCTGCCCTTTTCTCCTGTCACCACAGGCACTCAGGATATAGTAACATGGACTTTTTTGCATCGTGTCACTAAGGCAATCTACTCAAAGCATATATGGCTACAACTTCAGTTATCAGCAAAAAAAATTGCTAAAAATAAATGCTAACTTTTAAGGGAAACATACAATTAACTCAGCTTTCTCAGAGCAAAAAGGAAAAAAAAAATCCAACTCAATTTATTGTTCAATAAATAATGCAAATTTTTTTCAGAGATACATGGCCTACTTTCTGTAAGCCAAAAGTCTATGGACCTGTCCTCCCTCCCCCCACCCAAATATGTCTGCATACTGTACAAGCACAGAAAACTCAGGGAAGTGCTGAAGGCCATCCATGGACCAGGGCGGGGGGACAAGGGGGTGGGGGGCAGGAGACCAGCTCTGTGGAGTTGCCACACGGATCAGAAGGTCTGGAGCACCAGTGTTGTACTTGCACTTGCATGACCCTGAGTGGCTCCCTCTTGCAATTCTGTGCCCAACACATTTCTCTTGCCTTATCTTAGTCCCAGCCCTGCTGAAATTATAAAGTCATGGCTACATCTGAAAGGAATAAATACCTGGTCACAGATACCATTTCCTAGTCCATCATCTGATTGGCGTATCTAAAATGAACTCGCTCGTACATTAAAACCCTCCCTTTGGGCTGGAGAGATGGCTTAGCGATTAGACACTTGCCTGTGAAGCCTAAGGACCCTGGTTCGAGGCTCAATTCCCCAGGACCCACGTTAGTCAGATGCACAAGGGGGTGCATGCATCTGGAGTTCATTTGCAGTGGCTGGAGGCCCTGGCGCGCCCATTCTCTCTCTCTCTCTCTCTCTCTCTCTCTCTCTCTCTGCCTCTTTCTCTGTCACTCTCAAATAAATAAATAAAAAGTAACAAAAAAAATTTTTAAAAACCTCCCTTTAAGCTCCTGGTCGTAAGGTTTAATGTGAACCCAGCAGCTCATGGGATGGGGGATGTCTGGCTGCTTTTCCTCCAGAAAGCTTTCTCCTGACACTGAAAACACCGCGGCCAGCACTGCCACACGTGTGCTCAACACCAAACAGTGGCTTATTGGTGGCTTGTTGAAGCAATTCCCTTAGAACTATGCAGCCAACTGTATCCTGACAGACAGACTGATCTTTTTTTTAAATTTAATAACTTTTTTTTTTTTTTTTTTTTTGCAAGGAGAGAGACAGACAGACATTGGGTACACCAGGGCCTCTTGCCCCTACAAAGGAACTTCAGATGCATGCACCACTTTGTGTATCTGGCTCTATGTAGGTACTGGAGAATTGAACCCAGGCAGGAAGTCTTTGTAAGCAAGTGCCTTTACCACTGAGCAATCTTCCCAGCTTAGGCAGATCTTTAACTTAGGGACTATCACCAATGAACATCTTCAATCATATCACCAAATATATTACATAGCATCTGTCTGGGCCAAGAGCAGAGAGCTTCCCATTTTGTATTGTGTTCCTCCTGTCACTTCCATTTTCCCTTGCTTTAATAGTGGGCACCTATGAGCCAGGCGTAGTGGCGCACGCCTTTAATCCCAGCACTCAGGAGGCAAAGGTAGGAGGATTGCCGTGAGTTTGAAGCCACCCTGAGACTACATAGTTAATTATTCTAGGTCTTCCAGGTCAGCCTGAGCCAGAGTGAGACCCTACCTCAAAAAAAAAAGTGGGCACCCATAACATCATTTGAATGTTTGGACTTTCTCTCCAACCTCCTCCCAGAGCCTGGTCTCTTGAACTTCTTAGTCTGAGAAACTAAATTGGCAAAAACATTACCCATCACTTCTACCCTTTCAGCTTCCCTAATGAGCTCAACCCTTACCTGGAAATACTTGGTTTTGGGACTGTGGCTCCATGACCAGTGTATACTCCAAGACACCAAAATTACATGCACTTTCTCCTGCTTTCCCCAGGAAAAATGATAAGTTGATTCTCCACTGTTGAACCTAAGGAGTACTGTGGGATTGGGAAAAGGCTCGTATTTTCTTTCTATACATGTTTCTACAGGCCTAGTAACATATATGAAGGTTGGCTAAGGATGTATGAAAAAGCCATAAGAAACATGCTACTTTGTATTCTAGTTTTTAAAAAATGAAAGATTGGGTTAGAGAGATGTCTTAGCAGTTAAGGTTCTTGTCCACAAAACCAAAGGACCCAGGTTCAATTCCTCAATACCCACGTAAGCCAGATGCACAAAGTGACACATGTCATTCCCTCCCCCCACTCTGACTCTTTCTCTCAAATAAATAAATAAACTTTTAAAAAATGAAAGGTGAAAACCAGGATCCAATCCAATTAGAAAGTGACCAGTTACAGGAAGGAATTCATGCATGGTCCTGAGAAACCTAGTCAAAAGCCCATGGTTGGGAGAGTCATAGTCCCTCGTGGGAAACCTACTACTGATTATTTAGACATGGTGTGGCTGTCAAACTTGCTTCTAGGTATTTGTTTCTGCCTGTAGGTTAGTGCTGCTTTCAGCCTTGGTGAGAGAAGCTTCCCTCTGCAATGGGTGTTGGTTTCTGCAGAGACTCAAAACTGGTCAAAGTGCTGAGAATGTGACTGGTGAGTGCTCAGCCTTAGATGGGACATCGGGACATTGATATCACCCTTTCCAAGGCCCAAAGATCATCACAGAAGAGGGGGCAGAAATAACGTAAGAGCCAGAGGAAGGGGAAGAGCGTTGGAGGGTGCAGTCTTCCGGACATGATGTGGTAGTTGTGGTAATTTTGGACTCACAGCAGCTCTGGTCACTGAGACATGGCCTGCACAAGATTGGGCCTCATTATGGATGGATGAGGAAGGGGTTCATGAGGCCCCACCCCTCCTTGAGGACTTATACACAGTTAATGGTTATTGGGAGGACAGAGACACTTTCTTCAGTGGTTTAACCAGTGGTAAGTTGTCCATGCTCTGCTGGACACACACACACACACACACACACACACACACGAGGACTAGGTGGGAAGCGGAAAATGTTCGGCAGAAGGGGGAGGGGAAAAGAGAATAATGGTGGGTGACTATAATCAAAACACATTGTATACATGTATATAACTACACATGTATAATTATCAAATTAAGTAATAAAAAAAGAAATTTGGGAGCCTCAAAGGTGTGAGGTTGTGCGGCTCTGCTGTGCCAGGAGAATAGAAAGAATGGGGGTGAAAGGGTTACTCCTGGTCCACATTTTTTCCATTGATTATTTTATTTAAAGGAAATATGTCATTTCCCTGGAAAACTGAGGAGGGGGAATACTTTCTTTTGAATAGCTTCAAACATTTGTAAATGGTTACTCTGAACTCCCCAATGTACCATAAACAAGTATAAACTGTAGAAATTCAGAACATGTACAAATACAAACAGCTATTCTCCAAGCTTCCAGGGAAAGACAGAGAAAGGAATATTACATTTATAAATGGAATTCTTTGTGGACAGAACAGTTTAGAAAATGCTTATACTTTGTTTTCCTTATTATTTGGGGAAATATATATATATATTTTCCCTAGCTAACAGAAGCTGCCGAACTGGTATTTAGAGTCTTAAAAGTTGAAGATCAAAGGGAGTTTACAACCCTTTAAAATCTTCAACTAGACTTAATCAGTCCTGCATGTGGGGGGAAACATCTGCCCATGGAAATCATTTGTAGTCATATCAACAAAGAGTGAATGAAGTCAGGTAACTAGGAACAGAGTAACTTCACAATGGGAGGGGAAGCTGTAAGGAACAAATGTGTTGACTTCTTTGAAGCTGGGTTACTGATTTCAGGATACAGTCTGCTGTGGGTCTATCTTAAAGAGCTGTTTAAAATCCTAATACAGTATGAAAAGAGTAGACCTGGTGAGAAGACTGAACAAGAGAGTGTGGCGTTACTGGCAGTCTCCCCTGAGAAACCACGTGATTGATGGCCAGAAGCGCAGGGGAACATCACTCACGGGCACCTCTCAGCCCCCACCTCTCAGCTGCCTTTGGTTTGGGTTTTTTAATGTTTTCACTTTGCTTTAACCTGTCGCCAAAGAGTGTTTGCCATCAGGGTATAAAAGCTATGAAGTCTGTAAAAAAGGGATATTTCCAATTTTCCCCAACTATATGAATGGGCTGAGTTCCTGAAGGAATAGAAGGAAAACAGTACTGCGTATGCCCAGGAAATCAACAAGGGCCAAAGAATGAGTGAATTCACAGCAGGTGGAGGCTGTGCTGTGAGGTGATGGGAACCACGGAGGGCAGAAGGAGGTGTGATTTACTGGAGAGGAAGTGGTTCTCCCCCTTCCCCCTAAATCTCCTACTCTGTCACCTCTCTTTTCTGACTTCCCCCCGCCCATTTCTGACTTTGGAGAAAAGCTGTAATTTCTTTGGAGACCCATTACAGAAAGAACTTTCCAAGCACAAGAGGAATTGAGCAATTGTGTAACGGTATCTCCTGAAATTGACTGAAGCCAGGTTATTAATATTTTTAGTAATGATTCTGGTCCACATACAAGCCCCTCACCTGATTATTCATTCAGAAATATAGATTATCCAAGCCATCATAAATCTTTTATGATCTTTTGGTCCCATGTTAGTGTCATTATCATACCCTGGTCTCTTTTCACCCTCATATTGGTAGTGAAATCTCTTTCTCCTTCCCACTCTTTCTTCATATTTGAATGAGTGATGCTAGAATGTGTTTAAAATGACAAGTCCCAATGTTTTTTGACTTTTTGGAGGTGGTCTTTTTTTTTTTTTTTTTTTTTTTTTGGTCACACACTGCCCAGATTGAACAACTTCTGTGAGCAAATTGGGGACATTTTCCATTGAGGTGACGGTGAGAAGGCTGAGGTCATCTGTCTCCAGAGCAGAAGTTGTAGATATAAAAGCAAGAAGGAACGGTGAACGGATTTAGTTATTCTGCTCCTAGTGGAAGAGCCGTCCATGGAGAGAGAAATTACAAACCATGGTGGCGGCGCTTCTTAAGCAAACCAGCAAGCCCTCTGTCCTGGTTCCAGGCTTCCTGCTCAAACCTCTGGCTGTAAGTTTGGTGCCTGTGCCGCACTGTGAAGCAGTGGAGGAGGTCCAGGTTTGTGAGTTGGGGGAGGGGGTTAAGAACAAAACACTGACTGAAGAACTGGGGCACTTGTTTAGTACGGGCTCATTTTATTGGTGTGTTCTATGAGCATTCTCCCAAGGCAAGTGGAGTGGATAAAAGAAGTTTAGTAAGTAATGAGGGAGTCTATTAGTGCTTTGAATAAAATATAGCACTGGAACCCAACAGCCTGGATATGACTCTCAACTCTGCTCACATGTTGGGCAATCTTGAGCAAGGTATATAATCTCTCTCTCTCTCTCTCTCTCTCTCTCTGTTTTCTCATCCGTGGAATGAAGATAATCATTTTGTGGATCCAGATCCAAATACATCCTAATGAAAACCCTCAAAAGAAAGCCTGTGAGGAATTATTCTACCTGTCTCTCCTCTCTCAGGTCCCCCTCCTTCCTGGGTTTATATCCCCAGCAAACTGTCGGTGCCCTGAGGGCAGACCCAGCCTCATCTTTTCCTTTGTATCCTCCAGCCCTTGGAAGGAACAGCATTCAAGTACTCAAGCAATGTGCCTATTTCTTCTCTTCCTCTCCATAAATGGTTGACGTGTTGCCCTGCTGTGAAGTAGGGAGTTTGTGGGGACAGGCCTGAACTGAGTACTTAGTCCCTCATTTACCAGCTCTGATTGGGCAAAATCTCTAAGCTCCATCTTCCTCCTTGGTAACACCCTTCTGCTGCCTTCTCCATCAGGATTGGTGGGAGGAGCATGGGGGTGGGGGGGGGGCTGATCCCGACCCCCTGCCCTTCACACAAGTCTCTGACTCCCTCTCAGTGGCTCACTTGGTAGGAAGCAGGATTCTCCACCTGAGCTCAGAGATGAGCCTTCCCACTTCTGCCAGGCCACCACCCTCTCCCTTCTCAAAAGCTTCCCTCTGCAGAGTGACCCACCAGCTCAGCTGCTGAGTTCCCAGTGGGGAGACAGCACAGTTGGTCAGTGATGCCTGGCTGGTTGGTGCCAACATGAAGGAAGAGGCCCCTACACGGGGGCTCCATCTCCCTGCCAGGCAAAGGTGGCTTTGCGGCCTCAGCTCAGCAGGCACGCGAAGGTATGAGAGAAGACCAGTTTTTATTCATGTTCCATTGATGGAATCCCACGGTCATGAATACAATTTGGTGAGCTGGGCTAGCCTGCCAATGAGGCCACCAGTACTAGGGGCTCTCCCAGCTCAAAGGTTCCCTCCATCTTTTAGTACCCTGCATCCCATTGAGAATCTTCCAAACACTCCTCCCTCTCACAACCTCCTCTCGTCTAGCAGGGCGAATTAGAGGTGGTGAGCCTAACGAAAAACACAGATGTAATTAAAAGAGTGTTGCAGCTCAGGTTCAAGACTGCGCTTTGGGCATCGAGTTGCGTACACCTGGCTCTCAGCTGTCTCCGCTGTAAACAAAGGGCTCGGTGGTCTTAAACGTTGGATGAAAACGCGTCACCAGCGCGCGCACGACCACGCCAAGGGCACCGCGCTCGCCTCGGCCTCGCGCGAAGCAAGGCGAGGAGCTGTGCCCAGTCTGGTGGAGGGTGGCCCAAGCGGACATACAAACCTTTTTTTTTTTTTTTTTTTACTTATTCTGATTTCTAATTCGGAGGCACCTCCGTTTGAGCGGCGGCTCCAGGTCGTCGGGCCCGGCGCCAAGCAGGGGCGAGGAGGAGATGATGCACGGCGCCATGGCCGTCTTCTCGGCGGGTTTTGGCACAGGCTGGATCACGCAGCCGGCTTTGGGCAGCATCCGCAGAGCGTAGGCGTGGTCCTCGTCGGCGGGGTTGTTAAGGTTCGGGTCCGACTTGTCGCCTCCGGCCAGGGCCTCGTCCCCCATCAGCTTTTTGGTGGCCTCCCCGTCCAGGTGGCAGTTGGAAGCACAGTTGTTCTCCTTGACCGACTCGAGCTCGTTGAGGGCGGGCTCCTCGGGCACCGGCAGCAGCTTTTTGGGGTGCGCGGGGGGCGGCGGCTGCTCGGGAGGGGGCTCGGCGACCTTGGCGCCCTCGGCCGTCGCCGCGGCCCCGCGCGTGCCGTTGACGATGACGTTGCAGGCGGCGGCCGCCTCGGGTCCCGCGGGGGCTCCGGGGCCCGGGTCTCCGGCGGCAGGCGGGCTGCAGTGACCGTCCCTGCAGCCGCCGCAGGTCCTGCGCTCGGCCGCACCCGGCTCGCGCTCCGCCTGCGCCTGGCCGTGCGCGTGCAGCGCGCGGTGGATCACGTTGTGCAGCCGGGCCCGGTGGCCCACGGTCAGGTCGATGACGCCGTCCTGCGGGCCCTGCAGCCCTCCGGGGAAACCGAGCTGGCTCCCTGCGCCCGGGGGGCTGCCGGAGCGCCGGGTCAGGTCCACCACGTCGGGGCCGCTGCCCGTGCCGCGGCAGGGCTCGGCGGGCGCCAGGCTCAGGGCCTGGCCGGAGCAGCCGGGCGGCGAGTCCGTGGACTTGGACGAGCCCTGCTTGGAGTCCCGCGGGGACAACGAGTGTCCGCCGGGCTTGCCTCCCGCCGCCGCCGAGGAGTCGCCGGGGGCGCTCGGAATGAAATTCTCCCCGTTGCTGGAGAATCCGTTGGGGGGTTTGGAATCATTGACGTGAGGGATGGGGATGGGGATGGGGATGGGCACCGGCAGGGGCACGATCACCGGGTAGGGCACGAGCAGCGTGGGGGGCGGCACCAGCGGGGCGAGGGACGGCAGCCCAAAATTCATCATCTGGGGCACTGGCATCGGGCCGTTTGGCATCATGCTCACCGGCGGGAAGGGAAGACTCGGCAAGGGGGCGCCCGGGGGTGGCGGGGGCAGGAGCCCCGGGGGGTTCCCAGGCATGGTAGGGGTGCTGGGGGGGTGGATGTGGGGCGACAGCATGGGCCGGTGCATGGGGCTGGAAGTTGGGCCCAGGTTCCGGGGGCCGCCGGGAGGGGGCCCGATGCCTGGGAGCATGGGGTTGGACAGGGGGCTGTTGGGGTTGGAGGCGTGGTGCGGGGGCCCGCGGATGAAGGGCGGGCGGATCTGCTGCATGATGTGCTGTTCCATGAAGATGGGCAGCGGCACCGGGCCGCGGTTGGTCATCACCATAGGAGGGCTGCGAGGCGGGACGCCCAGCGGAGGCCCGATGCTAGCAGGTGGCTGGACCGAGACAGGAGGCATGTTTGCAGTCTCGCTGATGGGGATGGACTTGGGCACTGGAGTGGGGATTTTAGTGACAGAGCAGTTGGCGGTGTCAGATGGAGAGACGGTGGTGGACGCCGATGGGCCAGGGCCCTGGCTTTGACCAGCTGCAGACACCGGGGAGGGGGCCTTCCTCCGAGCATCTGTTAGCGGGATATTCCAAGAGTCTGGAGTGAGCAGCTGTACCCCGCTGCCTTCTGCTTTATTTTCCATGGGAGGGTGTAATGTGCTGCACAGCCCAGCTGGAAGGTTGGCCTGTGTCTCTTTGTAGAAAATGTCCATTTTGTATTGATTGAGACATTTTGCGCTGCAGAACTGAAGCCGTCTTTCCCCGTCCCCAAAATCCAGGTACTCTTTCGTGTGTCTTATGTGCTTACACCAGTCACACACCTACAACACAGCAACAGAAAACCACAACAGGTAAGATAAGCAGCGCGTTTGGGTACATGGCCTTTCCTGTTTCACATAAAAGGCTACTTCTTTCAAACATTTATCATGATTTCTCAAACTGGCTGAAAGGTCTCCCTCTAAAAGGTAAAATTCTGAAGTATCTGAAATAATGGGTTTGCTTTATAAACATTAATTCTTCAGAACAGCAATGATCACTACCTCCTTTTTTTTTTTTTAAGAGACTGTTGTTTCCTTTAAACATGACTGGAACATGGCATTGGCTAGAAGAAATCCATATATCTGCCCAGTACACCTGTCTTGACATTTTTACTGCTCCACGAGACTCATTGTAAACGCACATCTAGCTAGTTTTGAAGGAAGGGATTCTCTAGGAAGTTCAATGGGTATGAACATAAAACCCCTTAAAACTCTCCTCGTGCGAAGTCACTTCACACTACTGCATGTGTCCAATAACACAGTTGGAACGGGTGAGCAGTGTCAACCAAGAGCACAAAGACTGAACATCATTATGTCTGGCTTCTAAGGAGAAACTTGGAATTAGTCGTGAAGTCTGTGTGAGGTTTAGCTATTCCCAACCTGTGATGTCGCAGCACACTAGAATTCTTTTTTGAGCTGTTTGCCCACTCTTTCTCAGCAGTCAGAATTTTTGGTGACATTTCTTGGCAGGCAGTCTTATTTAACAACTTTTCAAACACCAGAGAACATTTTCCAAAAGTTGTTATGGCTCCCCCCACCCATCTACTCCTGGCAAAAAGAAACAGATCACCAAATTTATTTTAAAGTTGGGCTGCAAAACTAATTAAAGGCTGAGAGCTTTTCCCCAATTGGAAATCACTAGACATCAAAGTTCAAAAAATAGTCATTCTCGGCTTCAGAACCCATTACTTTGGAGAAATTATTGTGATTTCATTAACACATTAATTTTGCAACACCATCAGCTCTCACAGATGGCGAAGACATGATCTACAATTCAAATATGACTCTTGTTTGCACAAACGTCTCTCCTTCATATGGCATTTTAAACAAAAATTAATATGAGTAATCTTGCCATAGCTATAAACAGATAAACAGATGTCAAAATTTTCAATAGTTCTTACAGAGCCTCACTTTTTTTAAACTGAATTTTACACACACAATCTTTTCTTTCTTTTTTTTGGGGGGGGTCGTTTCTGTAGCATTCAAGCCATATAGCATTAGAGGAGGAATTGTGAAATGCTGTGCAATGGAGAGTTTTATTTGAACTCGAGTTTTCCCCCAATGAAGCAATGGTTCCAATATCGTTCTACGTCGGGACCTCGTTTTTAAAGAGAGTGTCTGTTCTGTCGTTGGTGGATGCATGTGTGTGTTTTAACTATCATAAACTGATATAATTAAAAGATGATAAATTTTAATAATGATTGGTCACATAAACAATGCAGAAACAACATATGCTGGGCATTTGATTACTCGTCTCATTTAACTTTCAGCTTTCCTTGCCTGTAAACAGTGGTGGCATGCTAGTATGTGACTGTGGGCGCACACTCTCATGACAGATGTGGGTCTGCATGTATAACTCCACTCTTTCTTTTCTCACTTTTTTCCACTGATATTTATAGGTAATAAACTTGACAGTGTGAGACTGAATAACATACACACTTTGGCACACATTCTTTTTTTTTGTTTGTTTGTTTGGTCTCATACCAAGTTGTTCTTTCAAAATACTTCTTGCAAAAATTTGAGGAGAGTGAGAATACTGTTGAATGACCTTTGATGACTAGAAGAACGTTCTCTCAACTTACTATCAAAACTGTTGCAGTCATTAAAGTGGTTAAAATAATAATTTCTGAACCTGGCGTGGTGAGCATGCCTTTAATCCCAGTACTCTAGAAGCAGAGGTCGGAGGATCACTGTGAGTTCAAGGCTGCCCTGAGACTACATAGTGAATTCCAGGTCAGCCTGAGCTAAAGTGAGACCCTACCTCAAGAAAAATTATAATAATTTCTGAGCCTGGCATGGTGGTGCACACCTTTAGTCCCAGCTCTCAGGAGGCAGGGGTAGGAGAATCTCTGTGAGTTTGAGGCCACCCTGAAAGTACATAGTGAATTCCAGGTCATCCTGGGATAGAGTGAGACCCTACCTGGAAAAGTCAAAATAATAATAATAACAACTTATGTTTATATTTTTCTGTCATTAATGTTTTGGGTTCTACTGAATTAAAGGTTGCTTTTTTGTTAATAAGAGAGTAACCAGTTTACGGATTCATGCAAAATTACTGCCAATGAGAAGAACCCCATAGGGTCAATCAGACTCTCAAATTTCTCATCCATGCAAAAGTTAAAGTTAACTGGTAGTGAAAATATTATACATATAAGTTATTTTAAAAACTGACTGTTTTAATAAGGTTAGCATATAGTGGTGTGGTATTCAAATTCCACTGTAAAGTAAAACTACCTGATTCCATTTCAATATTAGGCAGGGTATACCAAGTCTAAAGTATCAGTGGATAAGCTTGAAGGGAGAGGGCCCACATAGCCTCTGTAATTGTGAGCTAAAAATTACTATCAATGAAGTAAGCTAATCAAAATAATATGCCAAGTTTTCTGCCAAATTTTCTTTTGGATCTCATTCTTCAACCATAAGGGAGAAGAGTTTTCTGAAATCATTAACTGGTTTTTAAATCACCAGACTGACTTTTTTCTTTTGCCTCTAGAGGATTCCTGTTTCCTCAAGCTAAATAAATGTTTTCAAGTGGAGTGAAAGAAAAATAATCTAACCAAAATTTAACTGCTCTTCCTTTACTTTCTTTACTTTCAGCACTACATTGGTGAATGAAGGGTGCTCATTGACCTATCCCAAGCATCAAATGAGAATTGTCCATCATATTTTCTCTCCTCTCACATGAAAATCAGAAGCAAAACCCTATTTTATGGCTGGAGAGATGGCTCAGCGGTTAGTGAAGGTGCTTGCTTGCTTACTTGCAAAGCCTAATGACCCGGATTCAATTACCCAGCACCCACATAAAGCCAGATGCAGAAAGTGGTGCATGTATCTGGAGTGCTTTTGCAGTGGTTGGAGGCCCTGGTGCACCCAGTCGCTCATTCTGTGTTTCCCTTTAACGTTCTTTGTTTGCAAATAAATTTTTTAAAAATCTTATTTTATCAAACTTTCCTCTGAAAGCAAAGGCTGAATGCTTTTTTTTTGGCTTTCTGCAGCGTTCCAAAGGGCCCACATAATCATGTGCCATGACGGTCTTGTTTTGGAGTGGTGCATATGAATGTGTGCATCCTCTTGCCTTATTACTTTTAATCTAGAACACTGACTTTAAATACAGAAAAGCAATCTTTCTGATGAGGAAAAAAAGTATTAGAGGGGGGAAAAGATGTCACTTAAGAAATAATGAATCAAATCTGTCTTACAGGATACATCATTTAAGATGAGGTCAATGAATTTATGGCACAAATGGCTATATCATGTGAGGCAATAAAACACAGTGCCATCACTCATTCTACATCTAACTAATGACACACTTTTAGTAATTAAAGATTCCATCCTAAGAGCCTGAGCTGATTACTTAAGATGTCATAGTTATGTGGAAGTCTATACTGTATCTTTCTTTAATAAAATGACATTTGCATATGCACAAAATGAACTGCATGTGTTTCATAAACTATGGTTTCCTTAATTGTGGTGTCAGAAGTATTCTTCCCTTCTTATGGACAGCTTTACAATTTATCATTATTTTAATTTTTGAGGCATTATACTTTCCTCACTATGCCAAAGAAGTACCGACATTTTTTTCCCAGACATTTTTAAAGATAAAGAGGTGCACAGCCCAACTCCCAGGGCTGTGCAGTGACTTCCCTGACCCACCCCAGCTTTGTTTCTATGGGAATCTGGCCTCTTCGGTTCCCCTTCTCTCCCTCACAGGTCCCAGATTGGTCAGGGGCTGCCGCTATTTAATGATGCCAATCTGGGGACAGAACAATCAGCGAATGCAATGCCATTGAGCAAGACAGCTGAAATGCTTTGTATCACAAATACATAATGTATCACTGGGAAGACAAAAAAAGATTACAACGGAGATAAACAAATGTGTGTTCCCTTCAATCCTAGAACAGCAGTCCTCGAAACGATTCAATTTACCTTCCTGGGATGGGTCCAATTCTAAACCAGAGAATGAACATTTCCTCTAGTCCATTTAGAGTATTTATATTTTGGTGGCTGGCTGCCAGGGCAGTACTTATAAGCTCTGTGGCCTGATGGCTTCACTCCTTTCCTGTGAAATAAATGTGTGGCAACCTACACCGCTCAACTGCTCAAAAGACACTACCTCAGCAGAAATATCGCTTGCTCTTGATACCAGCACCCTGAAAGGCAGGACCTTTCGTTCTTATAACTCTTTCCGTCTTGTGTTTCCCCTGGAAAGAAAGAAAGCTATTCATGTTGGCAACTGAGCCTTCATTTTTATATAAATGCCCAAAGTCAAAGCCACAGGATATATGCCACGAGGTTACTCACATGGGCACAATATATACATTCTGTTGGACTTAAGAGAAGATTCTGGAAACTGGGGGAGGGATCAGGGTTTTCTAATTAACACATTAATCAGCTGTCAGCTGTGGGAGTAAAGTTCATCCTTTAATGGAACCCACTGCTGCTTTCTGAGTGGTAATCTGGCACCAAGCAATATTTAATTAAGAAACTCTTGCTGAAACCTTTCTTCTCTAGGCAAAGACTTCTGCAGCAATGGAACAGTAAAATGATATTAGCATCTTGAATACCATCAGCAGTTCGAAAAAAAAAAAAGTGATTCTGACTTTCCACTAATATAACATCCAGGCAACAGCCTAGAATGTGCATCTCTTTGACTGAAAACGCATTTTGTCATAAGAAGGGGGTTCTCTAGGCCTTGGCATTGATCTTGAAGTGCAGGCTAGCTCACAGAACTGTGAGCTCACTCAACAGTGACGTGGAGGAGGACAGAGAGACACGGGTGGGATGCTCTTTGTTTTGAAGGCTAGGAATCCATTCTACCTCTAGGAGCCACCTCACAGCATGAGTGGATGGTGCTAGACTGACCTCACCTGAGCACTTGCTTCAGTCCCCCTCTGGAGTGCCAGCATCTACTGGTGTCAGTAGTTCTGGGTACCCAAGCCAAGGATGCTATGGAAATCACATGGGATTTGGAATGACAAGATGAGCCTGCACTCCAAAATCTCAGTTTCTTCGTCTGTAAAATAGAGCTAACAGTAGTAAGAATTGTGTGCCATATATATTACTAAGCTTGTGACATAGCCTGTCTCTTTAATCCTCAGCCCATCCTTATCATGGTTGCTGATGTCACGTACATTTTAAGTTCATTTTGTAGGGAGGATTCTCCTATGCAGCAGGAGGAGGGAAAAGGAAATGGTTTTCTTATGACCTGTGTGTCTTTAAGAGAAAACAGGGGCATGTTTGTGTCTGGACAAATGCATTCTGTACCTCACATATGCCTGGCCTCATCCTGCTTCCCAGGAGACTCTGTCTGTCTCTGGGGTAACAGAAGGCCTGTGCAGTGGCAAGAAAGCCATCTGACAGCTCTGTGCGCCAGCTCCCGGCATCCCGAGGAGCCACTCATCAGCCCGGCAGAGGTCTGGTCTTCTCCATGGCCAGGCTGTAATTCAGGAAAAGCTTGACAAAGCAGTATGGCTGCCTGGAACCATTAAAATGAGTAATTCTTAAGCTCAACTGTTTGAATAGTGAGAGCCATAAGCTGCACTCTTCATGTTTTATTACAAATCAGAGCTGGGCTGGAGGGATGGTTTAGCGGTTAAGGCATTTGCCTACAAAGCCAAAGGACCCAGGTTTGATTCCCCAGGATCCACATTAGCCAGAAGCACAAGGGGACATGTGCGTCTGGAGTTTGTCTGCAGTGGCTGGAAGCCCTGGCATGCCCATTCTCTCTCTCTCCCTCTTTCTCTGTCAAATAAATAAATAAATAAAAATATTTAAAAACCAGAGCTGATGGATGTTCTTCTGGACTCACTGGGTATCAGAACCATCTTTCAAAAGAAGGGTGAGGTGCACAGCACCAGGATGGCCTCACCCTGCCATGGTAGAAGTGTGCATGAGGGAAGACAGCCCCTGGAGACAGCAATGGGCCCCCACAGCTGAAGGGCATGGCAAGGCTCACCAGTCCAAGTTTTCTCACAAAGCTAACTTGACAGAGAAGGAAGGAAAAAGATGATTTAGCAATAAAAAGCCATAAGAAACCAGGAGGGGGCTAGAGAGATGGCTCAGTGGTTAAAGGTCCTTGCTGTCAAAGCCTAATGGCCTGGGGCTCGATTCTCCAGTACCTACATAAAACAGATGCACAAGGTGGCACATGTGCCTGGTGTTTTCCTGCAGGGGCAAGAGTTCCTGGCAGGCCCATTCATTCTCATATTCTCTCTCCTTGCCAATAATAATTTTTTTTTTTTTTTGGTTTTTTGAGGTAGGGTCTCGCTCTGGCTCAGGCTGACCTGGAATTAACTATGTAGCCTCAGGGTGACCTCGAACTCATGGTGATCCTCCTACCTCTCCCGAGTGCTGGAATTAAAGGCATGCACCACCACACCTGGCATAAATAATTTTTTTTTTAATCCAAGAGAGGGAGTTAGATAGCAATGGCCAAGGATTTCTACAAGAAAAGATAGTTCATGGAAAAGTGTATTTCCATTTTCATATTTTTATTTATTTATTTGAGAAAGACAGGTAGGTAGACAGAGAGAGAGAATGGGCATGCCAGGGCCTCTAGCCACTGTAAACAAACTCTTGACTCGGGTTGGAGAGATGGCTTAGTGGTTAAGTGCTTGCCTGTGAAGCTTAAGGACCACGGTTCGAGGCTTGATTCCCCAGTACCCATGTAAGCCAGATACACAAGGTGGTACATGAATCTGGAGGTCATTTGCAGTGGCTGGAGACCCTGGTGCACCCATTCTCTCCCTTTCTCTCTCTGCCTCTCTCAAATAAATAAATAATAATAAACAAAAAATTAAAAGAAAACCTCTAGACTCATGCACCATCTTGTGTGTCTGGCTTACATGGGTCCTGGAGAATCAAAGCTGGGTCCTTGGGTTTTACAGGCAAGTGTTAAGGCAAGTGTTAAGATGGCCACTAAGCCATCTCTCCAGCCCTCCATTTTCTTTTTTTAAAATTTATTTTTATTAGCTATGGACATATTTAGTATGTAAAACAACACATGTTGGTACCATCCTTTCCCTCCTCCCTGCCCCTTTTCTGAAAAGGCCTTCCTCGTTGGGATTGCAGGTCAACCCCATGGGGATTGTGGGTCATGCATTATGGGGGCAGCAGTCAGTTATGGGGGATCCAGCCCTCCATTTTCAAAAGAAGAAACTTTCCACAGGTTTAGTTTTCAATGTGACGAAATGATGTTTGGTGCATAATTCCCCCCTCCTTCCCATTCACCCCTCAAATTTGCACTCAGGAAGGGACTAAAGGGCTCCTCATTGGATAGAAATTCTCACTGGAGGATCTCAGTGACTGACCCAATCATGAGTCTGATATTACATCTAGAGCAGGTGATGGAATTCTTAGCCCAACTGAATAGCCACTAGGCCATCGTCTCTCTGCCCCGGCTCAGCAGGTGACTTCCTGTGCGTGAAGTGTCCGATGGCCTATGCATTCGCCCAGCGTCTCAGATGGTCTGCGCATCTTCACAACACCAGTCACTGTGATGGAAACTGAGAAATTCAGCCAAGCATGGGGAAAATTTGGTCTACCTCGGTCCAAATGCCTTTCTCTCTGTTCTCCGGGGCATGTGGCCCTGAGAGGACACAGAAATAGCAAGACAGACCTAGGAGCAATGACAGTCCTTCCTGACATAACCTGGGAGACCACCTCATGCCCTCCGCAGCCTCCTGTCCTACGGCTCCAGGCATGTGACTCCTCCGTGCCTTAGGTGCTGTAAAATGGTAGTGAGCACACCGTCAAGGGACAGCTGAGGAAAAACGGAAACCACAGGTGACTCCAAACATGGAAAATGTACCACAGCGGAGCAGAGGGCAGTGTCCCACACTGTCACTCATTGTCATGCTGCTGCCACTGCCCAAGGACTCGGTGTTCTCTCCTTTTTCTCAGCTCCACAGGCTTTAACTACCACCTGCTCTGACACACTCAGAAGTGAGTCTTGACTGAGGGCACGTGGTGCGTCTGTACTGTGTGAGGGAAGGAGAAAGAAGGGCACCCCAGCCCCCAGCCCATGCAGTGTGGGATCCTGCAGAAGTGGGAGAGGCATTTTTTAATATTTTATTTACTTATTTGAGGGAGGGGGAGAGAGAGAATGGGCACACCAGGTCCTCCAGCCACTGCACACAAACTCCAGACTCCAGATGCATGCGCCACCTTGTGCATCTGGCTAATGTGGGTCCTGGGGAATTGAACCTGGGTCCTTTGCCTTTGCAAGCAAGTGCCTTAACCGCTAAGCCATCTCTTCAGCCCCAGACTTTTTTTTTGTTTTGTTTACTTTTATTTATTTATTTAAAAGTGAAGGCAGAGAGAGAAAGAGGCAGATAGAGAGAGAGAGAACGGGCGTGCCAGGGCCTCCAGCCACTGCATACGAACTCCAGATGCATGTGCCCCCTTGTGCATCTGGCTAACGTGGGTCCTGGGGAATTGAGCCTTGAACCGGGGTCCTTAGGCTTCACAGGCAAGCGCTTAACCGCTAAGCCATCTCTCCAGCCCAGCCCCAGACTTTTGATTTTTAGTTTTTACTCAGTCATAGCTCTAAGCTGAGTTTAAGAGAAAATTGAGTTTCTATTTGTAATGCTTTGGTTTATCCAAAGGCCCTGGGCTGTGGAGCCATGCAGAACAGTCCTTCCCATACCCTGTTCCCAGGAGTTCAAGTGCTCGGTATCCAAAATCAGTGGGAGAAGTCAGCATATTCCGTCTCTCCAGCAATATCTGCCCACCACAGCCACAGATTTGTCCTAAAGATCAAAGCTAATTTCAGTTTTTTTAAAAAAAATAATTTATTTAGTTATTTGCAAGCAGAGAGAGACAGAGAGGTAAGAGAGAGAGAGAGAGAGAGAGAGAGAGAGAGAGAGAGAGAAGGTATGCCAGGGCCTCTAGCTGCTGCAAACAAACTCCAGATGCACGTGCCACTTGGTGCATCTGGCTTTATGTGGGTACTGGGGAATCTAACTCGGGTTGTTGGGCTTTACAGGCAAGCACCTTAACTGCTGAGCATTCTCTCCATCCCTAAATTTATAGTTTCCAAACTAAAAATTATTCAATGTGAAACTTCCATTTGCTCTTCTAACTCAGTACTTTGGAGTTGCTTTTTTCAAATGCATATCTGGGTTTGTTTTTCAAAGGTGTTTGTTTACATGAGCTATTCTTGTTTTCCACATCGATGTTTAAATCTATTTTCAGCCATATCTTTGGTCTTGATTCTTTTTCTCTCCCTGTCTTGTGTGTGTGTGTTCCTATGTGTGTGTGCACATGCATGTGGAGGCCAGAGGTCTGCTTCAATTGCTGTCCACCTTATTCTTTGAGATGGCTCTCACACTGAATCTAGAGCTCACCAACCGGCTAATTAGCGGGCTGGTTTGCTCTAGGGATACCCTGTCTCTGCCTCCCCAGCACTGGGTGCTGGCATTAAAGAAAATACATGCTACCATGCCTGGCTTTTATTTGTTTTTTGGTTTTTGTTTTTTGGTTTTTTGAGGCAAGCCCAACAAACTAGCCTTTATAAGAGAGAGAGAGAGAGAAAGAGACAGAGAGAATGAGAATATTGGCATGCCAGGGTCTCCAGCCACTGTAATCGAACTCCAGATGTGTGTGCCACCCTGCGCATGTGCCACCTTGTGCATGCGTCATCTTGTGCGTCTGGCTTATGTGGGATCTGGGAAGTTGAACATGGGTCCTTAGGCTTCACAAGTAAGTGCCTTAACTGCTAAGTCATCTCTCCAGCCCCATGCCTGGATTTTATGTGGGTTCTGGAGATCTGAACGTGGGCTTTCATTGTCAGAGTCTTCACCCCCTCCACTGTATGGAGGGGATGTAAAGAGACACACCATTCAAGACTCCTCCCTGACTGGGCAAGTCACCGTACCTCAAGGACTCGGGCATAAAAGCCCCAGATGCCATTCTCTCTCTCACCCTCTTTTCTGGCCTTCTTTCATGAAGTAAGGTGCGTGTTCTTTGCTCACCATTCCTGAGTCTGTCTCTTTCTGTCTCTGTCTCTGCCTCTGTCTCACGTCTGCTGTCCTTTCACCACATCATCTCTTTTGTCTCTTTCTCTCTCTCTTCCCTTGCTTCCTGGCTCACATCCAACTCCCCTCCCCTGCTAATCCACCACTAATCCTCCTGGTTCCTTACCCCTTCTTTTCCTAAAACACCCACTCTGCGCCGCTAGTAATAAATAAACTCCCTGTTTCCAAGGAAAAGGTATAGTTTGCGTCCCCTGATTCACACCCTAACCTCTGACACTCACGATTGCTCAGCAAGCACTTTACGCGGTGAGCCCTCCCCCAGACCCTCTACCCTGGCTTTCAAAATGTATACTTGGATATTTGACAGTTCATCATTTGTGATTACAGGTGCTCTTTCCCCATCTGGAGAAGCTATGAAGAGGGACTCTGGGTCATTCTTCAGTCAATCTGATGTGTTAAAAAGTGAAGTATCATTGGATGTGGTAACGCACGCCCTTAATCCCAGCATTCAGGAAGCCAAGGTAGGAGGACCACTGAGAGTTTGAGGCCACCCTGAAACTGCATAGTGAATTCCAGGTCAGCCTGGGCTAGAGTGAGACCCTACCTCAAAAAAAAAATATGTATGGAAGGGATGGGGATGTACTTCAGTGGTACGATACTTGCCTACCATACAGAAAGCCCCAAGTTCAATTTCTAGCAACACACACACACACACACAGTGAAATGTGGTTCAGTGGTACCATGTTCTTGCTATATACAGGCCCTGTATTGATCCCTAGTGTGGCAAAAGAAAGAAAAGCATGAAGTATCTAGTTGCCTGGCTTCTATGTGTGGTTAGTGGCCTCATTCCTTCTCGTGTGTAGCATGTAGACTCAGAAAATGGTAGAGATCATATTTCAAACTATGTGGTCTTAGCTCCATAACACAGTTAATCACACATCAATAGCAGGACTGTGTGAAGAGAGTAGTGTCATGATCAGCATATCTGAAGCAGGACCTTTCCCTCTGCAGGCCTGACATGGACCTGTCCCAGCCTCCTCACTGCCTGCTCTGCACCTCAACAAGAGCAGCACATTCTAAAGCCATGGGGCAGAACGATGGGTGTGCAGGAGGCCCAGGCAGGGGCGCTGCTGAGAACTCATGGCCCTCTGGCAACCCTGCATCGCGTCTGTTACCTCGACCCACCATCCGGCTGCCTCTCGAAGGCCTGAAGCAGTTCCTGGGGTGTCATCTTATTGACTCACCAGCTCCGGGCATGTTTGGAATTGGCCAGTCACACAGGGGCTTTACTCACATCGCCTCATCAGGTTTCTTTTCGAGGTCCTCTGCACATTTCCCTGGCCCTGTACCACAGACTAACCCTGCGTGTAGATGCTCCTCCTAGTGCCCCTCTTTAGTGTCCATCTCTACTCATCCCCAGATCTCTCCAGGACAAGCTGCTTTCCTTATACCTTATACCACAAGCCCAAATTCGATGTAAGACTAATAAGTGATACTGGTAAGACTAGCAAGCATCGCTCAGGTACTCATCACTGTGCTCAGCATACTACATAGGTTATCTCATTTGACCTCCACAAGTTCTTCTCATGTGGATAACCAGGCTCTAGATAGGTTAAATCACTTGCACAGAGAGCTGATGGAAGATCCTTATTCTAACTTAGATAGTCTGCCTTCAAAGCCCATGCTATCTCTCTATTTCAAAGGTGGTTTTGTTTCATTTGTTTTGTCTCTGCTTTTTAAAAATATATTTATTTATTTATTTATTTATTGATTGATTGATTTAAGAGAAAGTGGGTGACAGAGAGAGAGAGAGAGAGAGGGAGAGGAAGAGGCAAATAGAGAGACGGGGCATGGCAGGGCCTCCAGCCCCCTCAAATGAACACCAGATGCATGCACCACCCTGTGCATCTGGCTTATGTGGATCCTGGGGAATCAAACCTGGGTCCATAGGCTTTGCAGGCAAATGCCTTAACTGCTAAGCCATCTCTTCAGCCCTTGTCTCTGCTTTTAATTTTTGCATTTCCCTTCCAATCTACAGGTTTAAGATAGCTGACTAATACTTGATAATGACATTCTGGTTTGTAATTCCAGGGTCACAGACTTTTAAAACTCCAAGTTCACAGGTTGAGCCCAACCTATCTCCCACAGTAAACTTGTGTTTCCCTCCATACATCGGTGGTCTCCCAGGTGACGCCACACTTCCCGAGATAGGAACCTGCATCTAGACCCATCTCCACAGCCAGGGTCAACTCATGTACCTTGATCTCTGTCTTAATACTTACAGAGCCACAGCAGAGCCCAGTGTACAGAGGCTGTCTGTGTTGGGGTAGCGTTGATGACTAGAAACTTCAGTCACTCTTCTGCCCTGTCCCCCCTACTCACTGATGGCAGCTGTGTCCTCTTCCAAACCTCAGCCTGTCCAGTCATGTTTCCTCTAGATTGTTCTGTTTAAGAAGTCCCAATTTCTGTACCCCATATCCAGGAGAAAAGTTCCCAGACCCTCCTACTGTTTCTATCCTCCTATGCACACAACAGTGAGAAAATAGCTGCCTTCTCTCCAAGCATGGACGTCGCCTAGGAATGCCCCTTTAAATGGCTGGAGAGATGGCTTAGTGGTTAAGCACTTGCCTGTGAAGCCTAAGGACCCCAGTTTGAGGCTCGATTCCCCAGGACCCACGTTAGCCAGATGCACAAGGGGACGCACGCGTCTGGAGTTCATTTGCAGTGGCTGGAAGCCCTGGTGCGCCCATTCTCTCTCTCTCTCTCTCCCTCCTTCTCTCTGTCTGTTGCTCTCAAATAAATAAAAACATTTAAAAAAAGGACTCAGGCTGGAAAGGAAGGTGGTAGCCTGACAAACACCAGGTCTAGTGGGATTCTGTCCTCTCTTACGTAGAACCGTCAGCTAATGCCACCCGAGAACTCATGTGTAAAGCAGCCATATCTTGCTGTTAAGTTTTTGCTTTATTAAAAAAATCATTTATTGAATATCTGTTATCTACCAACCTGGAAGCTTTCACTTAAGTGATTTTCCCCTTAATTCTAATCAAAAATATATCAAGGAGCTACCTTTTCCCCACTTTACTTGAAAATAAGAAAAGTTCAAGGAGATAGTGTGACTGTCCTGAGCTCTCTCCGTGGCAGCAGATCTAGAGCTCAAATCTGCAGCTTGCCAGGCCTCCTCTCACTCCACCAGGCTGCTGGCTTTGCCACGAGCTTCTGGTCAACCACAGCCTCTTTCTCTCAAGTGCTCATCAACTGCTTGTCTAATGGCTTCTGAGGGCAAGCATCAGGCCTTCTGACCTAGAGTTTCAGAATCTGGAAATCCTCTCCCAATGTCAAAAAACTATGAATGACTTTAGCCCATTTCTATCCTTTTGAAACCTAACAGAGAAAAGATTATGTGAAAGTAATTCTCTGCAGATTTTCTTATGGAAGCTGGAAGATCCACATCGCCCAGCATAACAGCTGCTTTCCACCTGCATCTGCCCCTGTGTGGGATTGATCCATGGTCCTCTTTAGGGCGTCTGTCCTAGCCTTGCAGTGTACAGAACACTCCCTTCATGGAGACAAAGGAAACCATATTAAAAATAAAGTTATCCAGACCCAAACCATTAAATATAACATTTACTTTAAACACTGATCTAGTCTCTCCCTTTCCATAAGTATAACCTTACCAACTCTATTTACTAACTTGGCCATTTCCCCAAGAGTTCAGTTCCTTTGACACACCATGGCTCCTAACAATCATTTTCAAGACATCCTACCCCCTTTTTACAGCTAGCACCACCACCCCCAAACAAAACTCCACTGGGACTTTAATTATAGGATCAAGACCACTTTACTTTGGAATCTTTTTAAAATCTGCTTTTCCAAATTCTGGGGGATATGCCTGGTGAGATCCAGCATTCTGTCTGCCCCTCTGCCTCCGCATATCCAAGATGGCAGCCACTTCCACCCCCCCTCCATCCACATACCAGGAAGTCCTACCCCTTCTCCATGAGAATGGTGGTCCAGGCAGGAGATCCCTCAGTGCTCCTCATCCTCTCAAAGCAGTGCCTGAGGCTTAGGGAGAATTATCATGGACTCTGTTTTAAAGAGAATGATCTTAGCAGATATGTGCATACATTTTCCTGCCTTGTTTCCTTGTTATTCACCTATTTTACTTTTGAGGTAGGGTGTCACTCTATCCCAGGCTGATCTAGAATTCACTATGTTGTCTCAGACTGGCCTTGAACTCACAGCAATCTTCCTATCTCAGCCTACCAAGTGCTAGGATTAAAGGCGTGCACCACCATGCCCAGTTATTAATCTATTTTTAATGTTTGCTTCAGAGTTTGTACTAAATATCCCTCAACTACTTCCCTCCTCTAACTGTGCTTGTTTAAAAAAATATTTTATACACTGAAGAGATGGCTTAGCAGTTAAGTGCTTGCCTGTGAAGCCTAAGGACCCCGGTTCGAGGCTCAATTCCCCAGGACCCACATTAGCCAGATGCACAAGGGGGTGCATGCATCTGGAGTACTTTTGCAGTGGCTTGAGGCCCTGGTGTACCCATTCTCTCTCTATCTGCCTCTTTCTCTCTCTGTCTGTCACTTTCAAATAAATAAATAAAAATAAACAAAAATATTTTATTCATTTATTATTTATTTGTGTGTGTGAGAGAGAGAGGTAGGTAGAGAATGGGTGCACCAGGGCCTCTAGCCCCAGCAAATGAACCCCAGACACATGCACCACCTTGTGCATCTAGCTTATGTGGGTACTGGGGAACTGAACCTGGGTCCTTAGGCTTCGCAGGTAAGCGCCTTAGCCGCTAAGCCACCTCTCCAGCCCTCCAACCATACTTTTGATGTTTCCTTTTACTTTTACTAAATTTTACTAAAATTTCTACCTTATATTCCCTCTTAAGGGTGTGGGTTGCATGCAAGTGCATACTTTCTTACATTTGACCCACCATTAGCTGTGCTGCTGGAGTAAGTCTCTTCACTGTTCTTTCTATCTGCCAGCTCCAATTTAGGCACCAGCCCTCATCCAGGTCTCAACAGGATCTCTGAGATTTTTAACTTCTGTGCCACAATCTAGCTTACTTGGTCCTCTGCAGGAAGCCACTCATTTGTCCATACTCGTAGCTCTGCTAGGTGATGAAGAACCGGCCCACTTTCCTCCCATTCCTCCTGGCTTACACCTTTGCCTTTATAATGCCTTATCCCTCAAAAATATTATTGATAATTTTTATACATGTATATAGTTTTTGTCATAATCTCTTCCCATTACCTTCTCTTGACCACCGTTTACATCCTCCTTCTGCTGAACACATTCTCTTCCCAACTAGTCCCTCTTCCGCTTTAATGTCTGCTTTTTTATCGTGTGTGGATGTGAGTTTAATTTGGGTTAGCTGCATGGACGCGGGTTGGGGGATTGTTTACCACAGGCTGTGGATCCTACCATTGGCTGCAGCCCTGCAGACTTCCCGGGATAAAGCTTGCCTCTCCTCCCCACCAGATCATGCTAAGTTTTCTTCATGAGTGGCCTTAGATCTCTCAATGTAGTCTTTCCAGTGTTTTCCCACTGCCTCATGGTTTTACTCTGCCCCTGGGAAGCATCATGGTTTGGTGAAGGAAGTGGCAGGCCAGGAGTCATAAGACCTGTGCCCAGCACACCCAACTTGGGGTGCTGCCTCTGAGCCTTGAGGCCCTATTTATATCCTCAAGGTCTACTGTGAGGGTCAAAACAGAGCAAATGAAAACCCTCTAAAAAAATAAAGTGCCCTATTAAAAAAAACAAGCTTTTAATTGTATGGTTATAAATATACAGTAATAACAGTTAATAGTTTAAAAATGGGACAAACTGGTTTGCCTTACGTTCTACTCTTTCTTACTCATTATTCTTCTATCAAACCTATTATTTTAAAAAAAGAGAAAATTCTAGTGATATGAATTCCCCTATGATGTGTACTTCAAAGTAAAAAAGTATACCACGAAAATAAAACCCAGAAACCCAAATCAGCAAAACATTTGACCCTCAATTCTCCACTATGTTTCCAAGGGCTGTGGAGCGCTTGACAGCGACATAATTGCAATAATGAGGTGATTTTCAGGCCGGGCTGTGGTCTTGAGTTCACTCTGGATATTTTAGCCCTAGGCTCAGCTTCAGGCCAGCACCAGTCACCCAGGCCAGAGCCACCAATGCAATCCCTCATGTTCAGTCACACACAAATGTGACACTTATGGCATCTGGTGCTCTGTGCTGCAAATTCAGAACACCCAGTGTGCTGTGCTCACATAGGAGGGGAGAGGTAGGAATTTGGGCGACCCATTGTCTTGTACTTTTTAGCTAATTAAAACCGGTGTGATAGCGACTACCTAGTGAGTGGGAGGGTGCTTAACTGCTTCCAATTTCTTCAGCCCTACAACTTGGTTCCTGGCTCTGGAAAAAAAAAAAAAAAAAAAAAAAGCATCTTGGCTGTCTAGGGACTATTGGTTTGCCCAGATCTCTTCCACCTTTGTTCTGTGAATTTAGCCATCCTGCTGTGTAGCTGCCAGGTTGAAAACTAACACTCCATAATGGTAGAGCCTCACTGAGTGCCCCTAAAGTAACCCCACCCTCTCCTGCCTCAGCAGACCCTGGGTTAGCCCAGCCTCATCCTCGCATCCTGGCACATACCTAGGTGGCTGACTGGTGTGAAGCAAGCCATCCCCGATACAGACCCACAGCATCTGTGTATATTGAAATATACCTGCTGTTTTCTATAGCTCTCTTCTTCTAGTAACCTCAAGTAGCTGAGAATACAACATCAACCCACTGGCCAGAAGTCTGTACAGAGAGAAGTAGCCAGATAGGCTATCTTGTTTTAAAGATAAATAAATAATGTCTAGGGCTGGAGAGATGGCTTAGCGGTTAAGTGCTTGCCTGTGAAGCCTAAGGACCCTGGTTTGAGTCTTGATTCCCCAGGACCCACATTAGCCAGATGCACAAGGGGGCGCACGCATCTGGAGTTCATTTTCAGTGGCTGGAGGCCCTGGCATGCCCATTCTCTCTCCCTCTCTCTATCTGCCTCTTTCTCTCTCTCTCTGCCTCTTCCTCTCTCTGTCTGTACCTCTCAAATAAATAAATAAAAATGAACAAAAAATTAAAATAAATAATGTCTAACGACAGTGCTATGTGGTCAGAATTTGAGTAAAAGCCCCCAGCTCAAGACCATCATCAAATTAGCTCCATCCTTCACTGACCTACTCTGCGAAAGGAAATGAAATCCAAAAGAATACACATTGTAGGACTAGACTCTTGCTCCTGTGTGAAAAGAGAAATGCACGTGATTGAGTCACCTAATCCTGTCTGTACAATGGGGGACACACTCAAGATAGAAATATCTGGGAGAGGGAATCCAAAAAGTGAGGCTGGGCTTTTAGCATTTAGTATCAAAGTATGCCTTGTGCATGCACATTAGTGTGTGCATATTAGCATGTGCAAAATCTGTAGGGGGGATAGAAAGGAAAACGAATAGAATGCTACCTATTCTATTCAGTTAATAAGGAAAAGAATAGCTTACTAACTATCTTTATGAACGCACAGAGCCTACACTCTGAGTGCCTGCTATGGCCATGGTGCCCAGTAGACTCCCTGCTCCCTGGCCACAGCTCAGAGAACCAAGATATTGGTATGGACTCTGCCTGGAGGGACAAAGCAACTCAGTGAACCAACTGTATTTTCTTTTGAGGAAGTTTGAAGCCAAGAGACTGAGTAGTGTTGGGGATGGTGGCCAAGGGCACAGAATTAGAGAAGGGCCAGAGGAAAGGCATTCAGGAAGGCAGAGGTCATGAGTTAGAATGGGCTGGATTAGGCGGAGTCACAGCATGTGCTAAACGAAGGACTGGTGATGCTCAGTCCTTGGGGATAAGAAGACACTCCAGTTACCCAGTTACTGGACACTATGGAGTCACCTTTGCTGCCAAAATGACATCCCAGGATCCACAAGGATGAGTGGCCACAGCTATTCCCATCTGAAGTGTTCTGCAGCCTTTCAGTAACAAATCTTTACAACTTGAGGAAGCTCAAGAGTCCGACCCAATGTTAACTGTCTCTGATCCAATCCTTACCACAATCCTGCCAGGCATTGCTTTCTCTTAAAAGACATGCAAAAGGGATAGGAGAGCTGGCTTGGCACTTAAGATGCTTGCCGGCGAAGCCTAAGGACCCAGGTTCGATTCCCCAGTACCCACGTAAATCAGATGCACAAGGTGATGCATGTGTCTGGAGTTCGTTTGCAGTGGCTAGAAGCTCTGGTGTGCACATTCTCTCTCTTTCTCCAATAAATAAATAAATAAAATATTAAAAAGGCATGCAAAACTCTCAGAGGGAGCAGTAACTCCGAGATCCTTGAATAATCCCTTAATACTGCCTCTCTCTGATTAAGAAGACCCTAGTGTCACCTTACCCTGTGCCTTGCTATGGGTGTGAGGAGAGGCTCAGCCAAGGCCTGGGAGGGGCTGGCTCACATGCATGGGTTGGGAGGCCATATCTTCTGCAAGCTCAGAAGCAGAAAGGTGACACCTAAGGTCATGCCTCCTAAGACAACAGAACTCCTGTTTCTGAGGGTCTCTGCAGCAAAGAAGGTGCCTGTTCCCTCAGGCTCTTGCCTGAGCCTACGCACAGGAACCTGCTCCTCCTCCTGACCGCTCCCGCGCCAGCCCTTCACTGTGAGCTGAGAATCATTGCCTGCACTGTGTTCTGCACCACCATGGGTCAAATATGCTTACAAAATGTGGCATATCCAATGCTCCTCTTTTGAGATTCCCTGTGTACATCGCTGTGTTTAAACCTCTGAGAAGCTCTGATGGAAAGAAATATGTTTATTCATCCAGAGTTGCCCCAACTTTTCAAGTTAGAACCCCCTCTCCCTTTTTTTCCCCCTAGTATGATCTTATAAGAAAACAATTGGGAAAATGCTATCTTAATGATCTGGATACTTGCCTATAAGACAGTGCCAGGAAACCTACAGCTTACCATTTTCCTTTACAGAAAGCTTTGTTTTGGGGTTCCGGGCCTTTTCACCCCAGAGGGCCGGGCCCCGCAGACTAAGGGTTCAGAATGCAACCGGCAGCTCTAACTGAATTGAGGGTGAAGGTGATTCCACACTTGGCCCTTCTTCAAGTTAGCAGGCTCTGCCCTGCCAGGAATCAAGGTTATTCATCCCCCCCATGGCACCTCCCTCAGCCCCACGGCTCCCCCCACGTCTCTGATCAACTTCCCGTGCTCACAGAAGCCCAAGTCCTATTACATTTCACCCTGTGGTTTCAGCTTCTGCAATCACTACAAACTCAATTTCTGCCCTCCCAGGTCTAGTTACCCTACACAGCCCACACCCCCCAACAGGATGTCACGAATAGTGTTACCTATGATATGACCTTCCAAATCCTGAGACTCCACCCAGGAGCATTTTAGGTCACACCACTGCATATTCTGCATGACAGAGGGACCCGTAAGCATTTCATGAGAAAGGAGCCATGACACAGCGGGCTCTTCGTGTGCTCTTGAAACACACCAACCCCCTCGAACAGCACAGCAGGATTTTCATATTCAGCCACGAAGACCCTTCCTTACTTGCCGTGGTGAATAAAAACATAAAATCAAGAACTACAACCCAGCGGCTTGGGAGACGGCTCAGTGCACAAAGTCACGCAAGCATGCGGATGGGAACTTGGAAGCCTAGCAACCATGTAAATTCTTGCCGGAGACCCCAGAGCTCTGGAGGCAGAGACGGGGACCCCCAGGGCAAACTAACCAGCTAGATGAACTCTGAGCAAAAGTAAGAGACCCTGGGTTGGTAAACTGGAGAGCAACGGAATAAAACATCTGATGTTCAATCTCTGGCCTCAACATGCATGTACACAGATACATGCTTACATGTGCCCTCACACATTTGAACACACACACATACATACATACCACACATGCCAAAAAAAAAAAAAAAAAAGAAATACTACCCCAACTGGGCTTGCTATCTTCTATCCCAACCTCTGGGCAAATTCACCCCATCAAAGGACCAGAAGAATTATGGTCTCAACAGGAAACAGGTGACTAGATGCAAAGTAAATATCTGTGTGTGTGTGTGTGCACGCATGTGTGCATATGTGCACATTTGTGTTGCTGGAATTGAACTTAGAGCTTTGTGCATGCTACACAAGTGTTTTATTATGGAGCTATGTCCCTAGCTCTGGAATAAAATCTTCTAATTAAGCATATTAAACATATGCACCCAAAGGTGAATGCATTTTCTTTGGTCCTGTGATTTCTAAGTGGTGACCTAACGTCCAAGTCCTGCCCGTGGGCAGTCACTCCACTTTCCTCTTAAGTCCTGTTAACATTGTATAGTTGTTTGCTCATCATTTTCATTTAAAAGAGTTGCAACTGGGCTGGAGAGGTGGCTTAGCGGTTAAGCGCTTGCCTGTGAAGCCTAAGGACCCCGGTTCGAGGCCCGATTCCCTAGGACCCACGTTAGCCAGATGCACAAGGGGACGCACGCATCTGGGGTTCGTTTGCAGTGGCTGGAGGCCCTGGCACGCCCATTCTCTCTCTCTCTCTCTCTCTCTCTCTCTGCCTCTTTCTCTCTGTCTGTCGCTCTCAAATAAATAAATAAACAAATAAAGAGTTGCAACTACTCTCTGATGAAAAAGCATACAACTTCGCAAGCTGAGCATATCTGTGTTGCTGGGCACTTTAAGAGACCCCAGGCTTGGCCTTGGGGTCGTCATAGCAAGCAGTGGAGTGAGCAGACTCATCGGCTAATTGAGCTTTTCTTCGCTGAGCACCAGTGAGACATGAGAGATGAGTTTGGATTGGAATTCCATTACAGGTTTTTAATAATTCAACGTTACATGTTTGGAACCTCATTCTTCTGTATTACTTTTTAAATATTAATCTATTTACATCAGCTGGACTTCCCGCAGCTTGACACATAGTAACTGGGAGTCACACTGAGACAGACAACTGTGTTCTTAGCTTAAGACGTCTTTGATGCTCATTCACAGCAAATGTAACACTAACCCTTGGTTCAACCCAGTCCTGTGCAATTATTACCCTACCTTTGAGCAGGTAGCCTTCTCCATTGTCTTAAGTCCCTCCCACAGTCCCCAGCACTGCATTGGCTTAAAAAAAGAAAAACTGGGCAAGAATCCTAATTAATTTTACTGAGAGTTTTATAATGTCCCTTAAGGTCCCAGGGGCACCTTGCCCTCTTCAGAAGCAGGTCCAGGAAATAGATGTGCTGGGTATGTAAGGGTTTCTTTGGACGTTACCCCACACTGTGATGACTCTGCAGCTTAACAAGTCAAAACCCCGGAGCACACAGCAAAGCTCATTAAGAGATAACCCTGTTTCACATAGTGCCCTCAGCCACTAGGACGTCTCAGGTGCTCACAGGCGACTTCCTTCAGGGTAAGCCTCATGGTTTTCCAGGGTGTCTTTCCTCCTCCCATTTCATCACTCCTGTCAGACTCCAGAAAAGCAGCGGGCCAGCAGCTCCCTGGGTGACTCTCCGCACCAGCCTCTCTGGGCTCTCACACACAGCACAGATGTGCCAGATGCAAATGAGGGTGCCCGAGACGATGGCTGGGGTCAGACTTCAGTGCGGTACAGAATTCTAGACCAGGCATGACAAGCAAAGGCTAGCTCCATCAAGGGGCAGGAGGAGCTAACACATCAAGTGCCCGCTGCCCAGGAGACGACAGATCCTCCTGTTTTCTGCAAGCAAGGCAATCGTCAGAACTGTATCTGCTCTCAGCCCCTTGCAGACAGATCCAGAGAACAATCTCTGATTTGGTTTCAAAGTTGAGAATTTTATTCCCTGTGGAGACAAAGCTAGCAGCACTGGCTAGCCATGCTATAGGACTATTTTAAAAAGCAAAATACCATTTTTCTTAATGAAAAGGTATTCAAACTTCAAAATTACGTGAGCACTACCCCCATAATAGAAAAAGCCTGCCCAGTAGCCCACCTCTGTGAACACAAAGGAATCTCTATATACTCAAACTCCCAAAAGCCTACACAAAAATCTTCTCCACACGTCAGTGTATCTTTCTATTGTTTTACATTTCAGTGTTACTGGATGGTGTATGTCAAGTATCTGGATGCCACTGTCTCTGTTGTCTCCAAAGGAAACCTGGGTGTCTATACCCCATCCAGGCAATTCATGATACCAGCTGGGTTGGTCCAGGAAGGCCAACATGCTATGACTGACTGGTGATCCCAGGAAGTAAGGAACGAAGGAAGAGTCGGTGTACTGACTTTGAAAGGACAAACTGATTCTTGGAGGATAAGAAACGCTGAGGGGCAAGCTGGAGAGATGGCTTAGTGGTTAAAGTGCTTGCCTGCAAAGCCTAAGGACCCTGGTTTGATTCCCTAGTACTCATGTAAAGCCATAAACACAAGGTGATACATGTATCTGGAGTTCGTTCTTTGCAGTGGCTAGAGGCCCTGGAGCATCCATTCTCTGCCTCTTTTTTTAAAAGATTTATTTTTATTTATTTACTTATTAGAGACAAAGAGGAGGGAGGGAGAGAGAGAGGGAGAGAGAAAGAGAGAGAAAGAGCACTAGGGCCTCTAGCCACTGCAAACAAACTCCTGACGCATGTGCCACCATGTGCATATGGCTTACGTGGGACCTGGAGAATCGAACCTGGGTCCTTAGGCTTCACAGGCATGCGCTTTAACCACTAAGCCATCTCTCCAGCCCTCCATCTGCCTCTTTCTGTCTCTCAAATAAATAAATTATTTTTCAAAGAAAGAAATGCTGGTGGAGGTGAGGGGCTCCCAGGAAGCCTCCACCCACACCATCTTCAACATGCAAGACCACACCTCTCTGAAGCATCTTCTTTGAATCTAGAGTTTCAAAGTCCTTCTTCCCCTCAGTGACCAGAACTGACTTAACGTCACCCCTCTTCTCCTCCCCCAGAGGCCAGACTAACTAGCAGAAGGAGAAGCCAGGACTTTCTAACCCCCGGGCAGGTGGAAACTCCCCTGGTTCGCATATTCATATTCCCCTTGAGGAACATAGTATCCTTTGACTAATTCCTGGTTTGAAGGAGAAAAAAAAGCAAAACAAAAAACAAAACAACAAAAAACCATGCTATAGGTGGAAGCAACTGAGACGAGAACTTACTGCTCTGCTTTCCCACTTCTAAGACAGACTGAAGACAAGCAGGGGAAGCCGCATTCCCTCCCTTCTCCAAATCCCCTAAGGCCCAGGGTTCCTCAAGGACTTATCTCAGCCTTTGTCCCTCGATTTTCAAGTGACTTGAAAATACAGAATAACAATCCCTAGCAAATACCTAAAAGCCTAATAAGTGTATCGGAAGTACCCCACTAATATTTAGTCTAAATCTTTCCTTAATTTTATTCTATTACTCCTACCCTAATTATACCCTTTGGTTTGAGCTAAATAAATTCCTTCCTTCCTCAGTGTTTATATCCTTCAGATGTCTGAGGACCATGATCGTGCCAGACACCCAAACCCTCGGCGCTCACTAATGTGAGCTGTGTGACGTGACGAAGGGTGCACGCAGTCCTCGTGGTGCCTCAAACGCCTCACACTCCAGCCGGGTCTTCCCTGCTTTGTTAGCACTCAGATCTTCGCATGTGGAAGGACTCCATTTTGAGTTTTCTTTTTTCCTCTCTCTCTCCCTCCCTGTCTCCCTTCCTTCCCTCCTGTGTTCTCTCTCTCTCTCTCTCTGTCTCTATTTCTCTCTCTCTCACATAGCCCAGGCTGGCCTTGAACTACCTATATTCTCATTCTCCTGCCCCCACCTAGCGAGTTCTGGAATTACCCCCATGCACCACCATGCTCAGTCAGTCCTGTGTGGGGATGAAAGCCAGGGCGTCGTGTGTGCTAGGCAAACATTCTGCCAACTGAGCTCCAGCCCAACGTGGGCTGCAGTTTCTGATTCTTAGCATAGAAAACGACAGAGTAGTACTCATTATTAGGAAACAAAGGGATGCTCTCCTTGGGGAACATACCAGAAGACAAATCCACACAGACTTGCTCACTAACTGTATCAGAGATTTCTGTCACTAATGCTTAGTGACTTTTCTTAAAGGAAGGGTATACTTTAAATAGGGAATGGCATGGACCAATATCAAATTCCCTTCTGATATTGGTTTTGCATTCAGTAGCAGAGAGAGAGAAAAAAAAAAAAAAAACCAGGCACACCAGAACCTTCAGCCATTGAAAATGAACTCCAGACATGTGTGCCCCTTTGTACACATGTGCGACATTGCATGCTTGCATCACTGAGCGTCTGGTTTACGTGGAACCTGGAGATTCGAACATGAGTTCTTGGGCTTTGCAGGCAAGCAGCTTAACCACTAAGCCAACTCTCCAGCCCAGTTTTTGGAAGCTTTGAGTCCTCATGCCTTGAAGTTCAACTGGCACCAGGGGGCTCATCCCAGGGCACTTTCTAATCAGTGCAGGGCCCTGTACTCTATGATTAGCTGGTCATCTGACTACTGTGACACTTCTGTCAAGGGAAACTCACTACTCCATCAGGCCCATGCCCCCCTTATTAGCAAACTCTTTTTTGTTGTTGTTTTGTTTATTTGTTTGCTTTTGTTTTTCGAGGTAGGGTCTCACTCTGGCCCAGGCTGACCTGGAATTCACTACGTAGTCTCAGGCTGGCCTCGAACTCACAGTGATCCTCCTACCTCTGCCTCCCAAGTGCTGGGATTAAAGGCATGTGCCACCACGCCTGGCTCAGCAAACTCTTCATATTGAGAGCTGCCTTCCTGTGACCTCTGCCCATGGCCTGACTTCCTCTGTCTGGGCCGCTTGGAGCATGAGCACACCCTCTTCCACATGCCTGCAACACGTGTGTGCTTCCTTGGCCTTCTTGTCTTGGGGGAAGGAATATCCCTAGTCACTTCCATGTCCTTAAGGCATCAAACATGAGACCAGCATGGTCCAGGCTGCTATCTCCAGCTGCACCTTACAGTCAACATGAGACGGGAGATGAAACACACACATCTTTGATGCTGCCAACAGGATCACAAGAGATGACCTACCAGGAGATTCCGTGGGATGAGTGGGTGATCGTTGAAAGGCCTTCCATTCCTCTCCCCCAGCCTACTTGACCTTTCAATAGTTATTTCTTGGGCTAGGACTATAGCTCAGTTGGTAGAATGCTTGCTAAGCATGCACACAGCCCTGGGATTGATTTCCCATCACCAAGTAAAACCAGGGGTAGTGGCACATACCCATAACCCTAACACACAGGAGGTGGGCGTAAGAGCACCAGAAGCTCAAAGCCACCCTCAGCTACACAGCAAGTTCAAAGCCAAGATGGAATACATAAGACTGTGCCTCCAAAAATAAAGTAACCAACTAAACAAATAGTTATGTTACAATATGACCTATCCAGGAGTCCCCAGTTAAACCTTCAAATATCCCTCACGAGACAGTATTTTAAGCCTATGGCAGTCAGTATGAATTAATTTGTTCTACAACTTAAACCTTGACTTGGATTCTAATACTGACTTTTTCATTTTCTAGCTGTATACCACAAAGCAAGTTATTTAACCTCTCTGAACAAGGAAGAAATTACTAAGAATAAGGTATTTTGGCATATAAATTCTTAAGCCAATAGTCATTAATTTCAGCCAAGAATGTATGAACTCATAGCAAATACCTTTTCCCTTCTCTTTCCTTCTCAGGACTTTTACAATTCGCAGAAGGCAGACCTAGTTTCTTTAGGTAAGAGGGAGTCATTTCTGAGGTCAGTGTTGAAATAGTCAGGGAAATGACACAAAACACCCCAATTTGGGTACAAAAAGTCTAGTCAACAATACTTGAGTGATTATTTTTTTTTCTTTTCATTTATTTGAGAATGAGAGAGAAAGAGGCAGACAGAGAGAGAGAGAGAGAGAGAGAAAGAATAGGTGTACCAGGGCCTCCAGCCACTGCAAGTGAACTCCAGACGCATGTACCACCTTGTGCATCTGGCTTACGTGGGTCCTGGGGAATCAAACCGAGGTCCTCAGGCTTTGCAGGCAAATGCCTTAACCACTAAGCAATCTCTTCAGCCTGTTTTTTCCCCCTATTTTATTTTATTTGCAAACAGAGGGAGACAGAGAGAAGGCTGGGAGGAGGGAGAGAATGGACATGCCAGGGCCTCTAACCACTGCAAATGAACTCCAGATGCATGTACCACTTTGTACATCTGGCTTTACATGGAACTGGGGAATTGAACTCAAGTCATTAAGGATTGCAGGCAAGTGTCTTAACTGCTGAGCCATCTCTCCAGTCCCGATTATGTGTTTTTATTCAATGTTTTTCCTGCTGTTTCATGAAATATTTAAAGGCATCACCCTTGAAATAAAATCCAACAGAATCCCTAATCTGGTGAAGAACTTTTTCTCCTGAGCCCAATTTGAGAACCTTCTAGAAATGGTAATTATTGATCCCAGAAGCAGCAATGAAATGTAAGTGGTCATAGCCATGACTCTAGCTGGGATGCAGGGGCCATAGCAGGATAATAGCCTCTACCTAGTGTGTTTTCCAGGGCTCTGTGTCAAGGCTCCTCACACTTGAATGTGTTAATAGTCACCTGAGAGCTTCTTAAAACAGTCTACTGCTCTCTGCACACCGTGTGCAAGGAAGCCACAGAGTATAAACAACCCGTGTCCATCAACAGCTGAGTAGATAAGTAAGATGTGGTATGTCCATATAATAAATATTATTCTGCCATTAAAAGGAATGAAATGTTGCTTTATGCTACAATATAGTTGAACCTTGACAACATTATGTTAATGAACTAAGCAAGACACAAAACAACATATGTATTTTCACTTACATACATTATCTAGATGAGGTAGGCAAGTTTTTTTAATTTTTAAAATTATCATTTATTTATCTATTTATTAAGTAGAAACTCTGTATGGACACATCCTATGTTGGTACCATAATTTCCCTAATCCCTGCCCCACTCCATTGAGGGTCATCCTTAGTGGGATTATTGGTACTCACCATGGAGTTGTAAGTTATGAGTTATGAGAGCAGCAGTCAGTCATTGTGGGGAAGGCTATGTCTCTTTTATGAGGTATGGTCTCAACCTAACCCAGGCTGACCTGGAACTTACTCTGTAGTCCCAGGCTGGTCTTAAACTCACAGCAATCCTCCTACCTCTGCCTCCAGAGTGCTGGGATTAAACAACATCATGCCTGGCTCATAGGCAAGTTTTCAGAGAAAACATCTATGAGAAGTTACCAGGGCTAGAGGTTGGGAAGAATGGTGAGTTTTTGCTTGATAATTACTAAATATCTGTTTGAAGTCATGACAAAAATTTGGCCATAGGGGTCTGAAAGATTGCTCAGTGGTTAAAGGCACTTGCTTGCAAAGCCTGACCACCCAGGTTTAATTCCCTAGCACCCACATATAGCTGGATACACAAAGTGGTGCATGTGTCTGGAGTTAGTTTGCAGTAGTAAGATGCCTTGGCATGTCCATTCTCACTGTGTTTGCCTCTCTCTCTCTGTCTCTCTCTCCCTCTCTCAAATAAATATTTATTTATTTGAGAGAGACAGAGAGAGAGAGAGAAAGAATGACCAAGTATGGGCATGCGAGGGCCTCCAGCCACTGCAATTGAACTCCAGACACATGGTCCACTTTGTGTATTTGGTTTTAGGTGCTGGGGAATTGAACCCAGGCCATCAGGCTTTGCAAACAAGTGCCTTTAACCACTGAGCAATCTCTCCAGCCCCAAAATAAAATATATCTTTTAAATTGGGCATGGTACCACAAGCCTTTAATCCTAGCACTCAGGAGGCAGAATTAAGAGGATCAATGTGAGTTCTAGGCCAGCCTGGGACTACAGAGTGAATTCCATGTCAGCCTGGGCTAGAGTAAGACCCTACCTCAAAAATAAAAAATAAATGGCAACAGATAGTAATGATGGCTATATAACATTGCAAATGTCACTTAATTGTATGCCTAAAATCCCAAGTGCTATGTTATATATTTTACCATAATTTAAATAATTTTAACCTGAGAATTTCCACGGGTGGGACCCATAAACCTTCATCTTTAACAAGGTCCCAGGTGATGCTGATGATTTGGGAGCTGAATTTTGAATCCACTCGTTCTATACTCAAAAAGGGGCCGGGGTTGGTGGCGCATGCCCTTAATACCAGCAGCTAGGAGGCAGAGTTAGGAGGATCACTGTGAGTTCTAGGCCAGCCTGGCACTACAGAGTGAATTTTCGGTCAGCCTGGGCTAGAGCGAGACCCTACCTCGAAAAAGAAAAATCAAAAAGGGAAGGTAAGAAACCCTCTAAGCCCTCCTCTCACCTTGCCTTGCTGGCTGTGTGGAGAATCTCACCCTTGTGTGCATAAGCAATGCTGTCCACACAAACTGGAGAGAATAAAAACAGCCAAGTTTGCTGTTTTGCATTCAGGCTGACTGGAAGTTGTCAGGTGGACCCTGTGGACTATTTTTTTTCCTCCCTGCTCAGTTCTGAGCCTCTGTTGGCCATTGGAATACTACTGTCAAATACCAGAGCAAGGTGGAAATGTGCCAAGAATGGGAGCAGGTGAGTGAGACAGTCCTCTTTCAGGCCTTAGCCTCAGAAATTCAAACTGAAGGTATCAACAGTGAATCATTTTCTTTTTTAAAAACACAGTTTAAAATTTCTTTTCTTAATATTTTATTTTTATTTATTTGAGAAAGAGAGTGGGGCAGAGAGAGAGAGAATGGATGCATCAGGGCCTCCAGCCACTGCAAATGAACTCCAGACACATGCACCACCTTGTGCATCTGGCTTACATGGGTCCTGGGGAGTTGAACCTGGGTCCTTTGGCTTTGTAGGCAAGTGCCTTAACTGCTAAGCCACCTCTCCAGCCCCAGTGAAGCATTTTCTAATAGGACATAAAGAAGAGCTTTCTGCTTAAAGTTTCAACAGAACCTGTGCCAGGCCTCTTGATATTGGCCCGAGCAAGATGTCCATGCTGGACACAGAGGACCTAGGCAGATGTCTCATTTGGGTTCTGAGCTCATGTTTCTGGGATTCTTTTCTTTGATGTGCATGGGTTCATCTCAAGTTCACTGGTTTTCCCAATGGTATTGCTTAACTTCTTCAAATTTAATATATTTTTTATTCGTGCTCATTTGAGTGTTGTATTTCTACACATGCACGCTTAATTGAGCAAAGTGTGCAAGACATGTTCCCTACAGAGGAAGCACAGCAAGGCTTCTCCCCTCAGAAAGAACAGCGTCCCCATCACCGCCTTTCAGCAGCCTGACAGCAGTGGCTGACACAGAAATATTCAGGACACAGAGCGAATTCCAGGGCAGCTGGGCTACAGAGAGACCCTACCTTAAAAAACCAAATTTAAAGAAAAAAAAAAAAAAGCCGGGTGTGGTGGCGCACGCCTTTAACCCCAGCACAGAGGAGGCAGAAGCAGGAAGATCGCCATGAGTTTAAGGCCATCCTAAGACTACATAGTGAATTCCAGGTCAGCCTGGGCCAGAGTGAGACCCTACTTGGAAAATAAATAAATAAATAAACAAACAAACAAAATAAAATAAAAACAAAGAAATATTCAGGACAATACAGGTGAATCCAGTGGCCACAGGCTGGCCATCACATGAAGCTCGTCCTCCCATTGGGCTGAGGAAAGGCAAAAGCTTTTACTTAGCAAGAAGACAGCACTGGGTTTGCCCGCCCCCCCCGCACACACGCACAATTTACAGGGCTGTCATGTTTAAATATGAAAATGTTGCTTATAGCCAAATGTTAGTGACAGCAGCCTGTGGCATCTATCATGACTCGCACTCTCACTCCTGCTAAAAATAGGCCTGCTTGCTTTCTCCGCATTTCTTCAAGCTCCACATGTGCAGGAAGTTTTTGTTGCTGTTGCGGGCCTTTCCCTTTCTTTTCCGAAGATTGCTGTCGCTAAGCTCTGCCCGGGTCCCCTCCCCCAGGAAAATGCCAATAAACACCCCAGGCTCAGATGGTCCCACAAAGGCCTCACGTGGGTTCTCAGCAGCTGCAACAGGACGGAGCCATTTGGCCTTCAGAAATAAAGGCCTGGAGGCTGGTGGCACTGGCTGGGCAGGCCAGAAAACAAATGGGGCGGATGGGGTAGCTTCTGTGTTTGAGACCCTCTGGGTAGCACAGCCAGGAGGACAGATGCCCCCTCCAGCGTGCCAGAACCTTTTTGTTTTCCAGGTATTAAATTCATACTCTACAAATGGTAAGTCACCAAGGTAATGATGCATTTATTTTAAAATTACCAAAAGAACAAATGTTCTATTATTCTCAGGGAACGTATTCAAGATTGCTCTTATTCATTCTCTCCTTCTCACTTTGTGTGTGTGAGAGAGACAGAGAGAGAGAGAGAGACAGAGAGAGAGAGAGGATAAGGTTGAAACAAGTGGCAATGCTGCTATCTGTATGTTCAGAACCAACCAGAAGATCATGTTTGGAACAAAACTTGAATGCCTTTCAGATGCTTCAGACACTTGGTGACACATAGAATCACTCAAATTGCTCCTCCTCTGACCCCCACCTTGGGATTCTGAGTCAGCTACTTTGCAATGAGGAGGGTGCCCCCAGAGTTTGTAAGGTAATTGCTGGTGGCAGCTTGGGAGGTGGAGCCTTGCTGGAGGAGGTGTGTTGTTGGAGGCTTGCCTTGGGTTGTGATAGTCCAAGCTTCTTCCCTTGCCAGAGCCCTACCCAGCTGCTATAGGAAGATGTGATGCCCAGCTCTGTTCTGCCATGCTGTGATGAAACTTCCCCTCAAAACTATAAGCCTGAAATAAACCCTTTCCTCTCAGAAGCTGTTTCTGGTCAGGTGTTTCCTCCCAGCAACCACAACATGTGGCACCTGCCAAGGCCTTCTGAGCAAGAGCTAGGTGTTAGCACACAGACCTCAGACCTGCCACTGCCCCCTTGCTCCCTGCTGCCTCTACAAGCAAGTCCCTTCTGACGCACCCTCCACTTCAGGAGCTAGCAAGGATTCCTCTTCTGGGAGAAATCCAGAGATGGGCCAAGGTCTGTCATGCTCAGGGAGACCCCAGATAGCTCCAAACCAAATGGGCACTACAGGAAGGGACAGTCCATTACATTGCCCTTTGACCCAGACATCCTCAACAACTGACGCTTGGCAGGTGTTTGAGAGAGGAGCTTCCCTGAAGGGCTAAATTTCTTCTAGTAGTTTCCTCAGAGTTCACAAGTTCTAAGGCAGTAAAGGTCTCTGGTTGGGAGAGCAGATGTGACAAGGAAGGATTGGCTGTAATGAGTGAGCTGTATTAGGGGCCCAGCTTGGCTATGGTAACTGAAAATTGGTATTTATAATGTTGGGGGGCACTCCTCAAAAAATGGTGGCTTAGTTGAGAATGGGTTAAAGTGTGCTGCATGACTGACAGCTCAGGTCACGTGGGTATCCACAATGGGGTTTGGATGTCCATTATCAAATGCCCATTATTTAAGGCTTGGTGGCCAGGGTGGGACTGTTGGGAGGTGGTAGGTCCTCAGGTTCTTGGGGGCATGCCCTTCTTGAACGGGACTGTGCAAGCAAGCCCTGCCTCTTCCTCTTCCACTTCTCTGCTTCCGATGGGATGTGAACACTTTTGCTCTACCATACTTTTTACCACAGGCCCAAAGCATGAGGCCATGTGATCCTGGACTGGAGCCTCCAAAACCCTGGGCCAAAATTAACCTTTGGGCTGGAGAAATGGCTTAGCAGTTAAGCGCTTGCCTGTGAAGCCTAAGGACCCCTGTTTGAGGCTCAGTTCCCCAGGACCCATGTTAGCCAGATGCACAAGGGGGCGCACGCATCGGGAGTTTGTTTGCAGTGGCTGGAAGCCCTGGTGTGCCCATTCTCTCTCTCTCTGCCTCTTTCTTTCTCTGTCTGTTGCTCTCAAATAAAAAAAAAAAAAAAAAAAAAACTCGAGAGTCCAGGTCTAGGTGATACAGTTTGAGCTCATTGGAGAGTCCTTGGAAACATCTTCAAGTGAGATGCCCATCTCTAGAGCAAGTCACTAGGTACCACATAGTATTCACCTGGCCTTAGATTCCAGAGTCAGCAAAAGCTCAAAAATGGCCACTACAGGTGCAGTCCTGTGTCACTTACTGACAGTAAGTGCTGTGGGTAGAATGTGAAATGTCCCCCACTTGGTCTCCCGCTGTTGGTATGGTTTTGAAAGGTGGTGGAACTGGGCTGGAGAGATGGCTCAGCAGTTAAGGCGCTTGCCTGCAAAGCTTAACGACCCGAATTCAGTTCCCCAGTACCCACATAAAGCCAGATGTTCAAAGTGGTGCATGCACCTGGAATTCATTTGCAATGTCAGGAGGTCCTGGTATTCTCTCTCTCTCTCTCTTCTCTGCTTTCAAATAAATAAATAAAAATATTTAAAAGGTGGTGGAACCTCATTGGAAGAAGTGCATCTGAGGAAGGGTCTTGAGGTTTTACAGCTGGGTTTTACTTCCTGTCCACTTTCTGCTTCCTGTTCAATCATCAGGATATGTGATGTAAGGACTCCCAGCTGCGCATTCCTGCCACCAGGCACCATCTGCCGCCATGCCTCCCCCTCCGCAGGAGACTGTATCTTAAACCGTGAGCCAAAACAAACCTTTCCTTTCTCAAATTACTTTTGTTACAGCCATGAGAAAAGTCACTAGTACAGGTGTGAACACCTGGGGAAAGAGGCTACTGGGTATATTCGCCAGGGTTTTCTTCAGGGGTGGTGGTGGTTGGAGCTGGGGTGGGAGTCGGGGCACAGACCCAACGTGAAGGATGCTCCTTGCTCCCGCATCAGGCTGAGGGGACACCTTGATGTCAGATCGAACAGACTCACTCCTTGCACCTCACTGATCCCTTGTGAACTCTTTCTCCTTGAGACGGCTCTTTGGCACTTCTCCCTGGATCAAAGCACGGGTTGTTGTGCTTTCTGATGTTACGTTAGCGCTTGTCCAATCTGTGCAGAGGTCAGGGGTCTGCCTCTTCACTCACCCCCTAAAGGCTGTACACATAGGATCAAGTGCTGAAGCCGAGGAAAACATACCCAAGGGAAAAATCCATTACTAGAGTGAGTCACTGGGCACTATAAAGCGTTTACCTGACTTTATAGAGTCCAGAAGTCAGCAAAAACCCAAAGACAGCCGCTCTCTGTGTCTGTCCTCTGAGTGATTTGTGCCTAAAGACATTTCTGAAATTGCTATTTATGATCACTACCACTTCCCTTTTTTACTTTTTATAATTTATTTATTTAAGAGAGAGGGGAACGGAGGGAGGGAAAGAGAGAAAATGGGTGTGGCAAGGCCTCTAGCCACTACAAATGAATTCATGCACCATCTCGTGCACCTCGCCTACGTGGATATTGGGGAATTGAACCTGGGTCCTTAGGCTTCACAGGCAAGTGCCTTAACCACTAAGCCATCTCTCCAGCTCCCCCATTTCCCTTTTTAAAAAGAAATAGGACATTTTAACAGCACACAGGGAAGGTACCAGATCAGATAATTGCACTCAAGAAAGGACCAGAACCAGCCTCCATATGAAGTCTACATTACCACGCCCCAGCTTATACAGCACTGTTTAGGAACCTCTGAGGACAACGGGAACATTAGCACTAGAATTCCAAACCAACCATGGGCAGCATTTTGTTTCTCTGGGTGGTCAGGAAAGAGACAAACCTACTCCTAAGTACAACCACAGTGCAGAAGATCCTGACCCCAGCTTTACCTTCATCACTCTATCCCTGCTTGGTTATCCATCCTTCCCTTCAGGACCTCAGTCCAAGGGTAACGCTACTTAAAATATCATTCCTTAGATAACATTCTAAACCCAATATAGCAACCACTAGGAGTGGAATTTCACGAGGTGGGAAGCCTGTCCCTTTTGCCCCAGTAGTAGTACCTCTCAACTCACAGCGCAACTAGACTAGTCCGCCTCTCTCTCTGCAGTGTCCCCGTGAAGAGGTCCCTAGCTCCCACGGCCACTAAGTCTCTGGACCGACACAGGAGCATAATACCTGGTCAGGGACAAGGTCGCTAGAGAACTGGGAAATGCTGATATGATGAATTCTATCATTTAAACTAAAAATAATGGGGCTGGAGCAGTGGTTAAGATGCTTGCCTGGGAAGCCTAAGAACCTCAGTTCAATTCCCCAGTACCCACATAAGCCAGATATGCAAGGGAGTGGGGGGGGGGGGAGAAGGGGAGTGCATGCGTCTGGAGTTTGTTTGCAGTGGCTGGAGGCATGCCCATTCTCTCTTTATCTGTCTTTTTCTCACTCTATGTCAAATCAATCAATCAATCAATCAATGCATAAATAAATAAAAATTAAAATATATTTAAATTAAAAAACAATGTTTTGCCCAGAAAGCATGATGACATTGTACATATGCACCCCAGAAGATCTCACGTCACGCACTACCCACATGCATAGAGAGGGCTGCTGAACCTCACATGTCATCTCATTCTGAGTTCATCAGTACTTGTCTCTTTCTCTATTGCCTGTCCAGTTTTACAAGTGCTGCAGATGCCAAATGTGTAAGAAAAAGTAGAAGAGAAACTCCTAAATGGAAAAAAAAATTATATTCATTAACTTAATTTTTTTTTTCTGCAACAATGCCAACATTTGACATCAGCAGCAAAACATGAGGGGCCAGCTGGAGGCACACCAGTGTTCCCAGGGGGTGAGTGATAACAGACCAGACTATTTCATGTTGGGTCAGTCCCAGAAATTCCAGGTGGCCATAGACATGATTCTTTAAGTTACTGTCCACTTCCTGTTGTGCAACAAATTGTTGCCAATTGCTTGAAAAGATCAGGACATATTATCTGACAGTGTTTGCTCTGCAGTGGGTGGGGAGTGTAAGGCAGCCTGGGAAGTGGAGCTGGATCCCCAAGTCATCTCGATGATTTATAGTGACAACAGGCAGAACATTTAAAACTAGGTGACCGAGGAAATGTACAGGAGCCATATCAGCACATCCCTCAGCACACGTCCGTCCCTAGGACTGCACTGTGTGTCAAATACTTAGCAACTCACATTCCTCTCCACACACACTATCTCCCAAGCGCTCTTTCCCGAGGCTGACTGTGGGAATTTCTCCCCGGAATATACAAAAGCCACATGCCAAGCTCCCTCACCTGTTCAGTGCTCATGGGAGGTCATGGGGTCCCAAGCTGGGCACCACTATGCACTTAGGTACTTTGAAGTCATGGGGCAAAGGCTGAGACTGACCCTGGCTAACCCTTTCCAAGTTCATTTCCTGAATAGACAGACCAGCTGAGCTCTGCCTCCTTTGGACCTAAGGGCAGAAAACAAGGTGGGGAAGGGAAGATTCCAATGTGAGTGCTTGCCCCTTAGCACCCACTCAGCCCTGGGAGGTAGAAACTTTCCTTTTGGTTCCTGACATTAAACAATGGAGCCAAACTCCCACCACATACAGACACGATTTGGAACTTAGACTCCCGTTATCTGCCTCACCTTCTCCCTTTAGACTGAAGCCTTAAGATTCAGACATGGGGGAGGGTTGGAGAGATGGCTCAGCGGTTAAGGCACTTGCCTGCGAAGCATAAAACCCTAGTTCGATCTCCTAGTATCCACGTAGAGCCAGATGCACAAAATGGTGCATGCATATGGAATTCGTGTGCAGTGGCTGGAAGCCCTGGTACACCCATTCTGTCTATCTCTCTTCTCTGTGTCTCTCTGCTTGAAAAATTATATATATATATATATATATATATATATATATATATATATATTTAAATTTAGACATTGAGCATAAAGGCCCCTGAAGGCTGGACTTCTGAAGTTACATTCTCTTGAGACTGTGTCTCCTGCACACCCACTGTCATAGCTCCAACCTGCTTCTTTGGACTCGCAGCAAGATGTTCTCTGACTGCGGATAAGAGTTCTGTTAGGTGTACATGTAAGTTTCCCAATGGCAGTGAAAAGAATGTTGGGGGAAATGTCTGAGGAAAGATGGGTCTGCTTACCAGTAGCGAGAGGCAATATGAGGGCCACACCAGAAAGCTAAGCTTCCTGCTTCCTCAGACCTTCTGAGAGATTGGAGGGGGCGGGGTCTCGCAAACTGGGCTTCTGAGGACACATTGTTTGCAAGCTGGACCAGCTGGACTTGCTACTGCAATCAAACCACTTTTGTTTTCTCCCAGACCAACGAGGAAAGTGCTAGCACTCTGGTTTGCAAATGGACTGCTTGCTCCTATTTATTTTTCTCACCTTTTGTTATCAGCCTTCAAGACTAAGCTATGGCCAGATACTCTTGTGGTGGAAGAGGACAGTTAGTAGAGTAGGAGGCACTCCCCCCTATGTTTCACCACCTATCGGACTCCTCACTTCAGCCCTGGGGGCCACAACATAGTCCTACAGCTAGCCTGGTCTCCCACAATGCCCCGGCACAGGTATCAGCACTCTTTATTTGTCCTGTTTGCTTTGGCACATTACAAAAAAAAGGAGAGGCTGGGGAGATGGCTTAGCAGTTAAGGCATTTGCCTGCAAAGCCAAAGGACCTAGGTTCAATTCCCCAGGACACATGTAAGCCAGATGCACAAGGTGGCCCATGCATCTGGAGTTCATTTGGAGCCACTGGAGGCCCTATCTCTCTTTCCCTCAAATAAATATATAAAAATATTTAAAAAAAAAAAAAAAAAGAAGCCAGGCATGGTGGCACAAATCCCAGCACTCAGGAGGCAGAGGTACAAGGATCGTTGTGAGTTCGAGCCAACCCTGAGACTATGTAGTGAATTCCATGTCAGCCTGGGCTAGAGTGAAAACCTACCTTGAAAAACCAAAAAAAAAAAAAAAAAAAAAAGGGGGGGGGGTGAAGTGAAGAGATAGCTCAACCTTTCAAGTATGAGGACCTGAGTTCAATATATAAAACCCAAATAAAAATACTGGGTATGGTGGCACATGCTTGTCATCCCAGCTGTGGGGAGGTGACAACAGGTGGACCCCCAAAGCTTGCTGGTCAGCAGTCTAGCCTAATTTGTGAGCTCCAGACCAATGCACGTATATGCACACATACTTACACACATGAACACATGCACACATGCCACATACAACCATGCATTAAAAAAGAGATGTTTGGAGCTGGAGAGATGGCTTAGTGGTTAAGGAGCATAGCTTTGAAGCCTAAGGACCCAGATTTAATTCTCTAGTGCCAACATAAGCCAGATGCACATGGTGGCACATGCCTCTGGAGTTTCTTTGCAGTGTCTGGAGTCTCTGGCATGCCCATTCTCTCTCTACATATCTGACTCTCTCTCAAATAAATAAAACTTTTTTTTTTACAAAAAGAGAGAGATGCTTGGGGATGGAGAGATGGCACAGTGGTCAAGGTATTTGCCTGGAAAGCCCAACAACCCAGGTTCAATTCCTTAGTACCTACGTAAGCCAAAGTGGCACATATATCTGGAGTTTGTTTGCAGTGGCAGGAGGCCTTAGTGTGCCCGTTCTCTCTCTCTCTCTCTTTCTCCATCTCTCTGCTTGCAAATAAATAAATTTTTTTTAAATGTAAGATGCTACTCTAACAACATGTGAAAACAACAACAACAACAAAAACAAAAACAAGTATGCAGGGCTAGGTGGAAGCACACGGCTGTCTGGTGGGTGGCTAGTCTGTTCAGCTCGGTAGTTGAGGGAAATGTAAGCATGGGGGCTGGGCATGCAGAAGTGAGAGGAAGGGGATAGGGCTAGGAGCAGACTGACAGTGGGCAGGGACCTACAGGGAACTGTAGCCAGGGAGATATTCCTGGGACCAGGTGGCCACCGAATTTTTAGGAACTAGAATGTCATATTTAATTTTTAAGTCTTTCACAGTGCTACACTATAAAAGCCTTTCGCTAGCCTGAACCTTCAATAAAAGTTGCTGCTTGCACATGTTCGTGCACGTGAGGACTCACACACATGCCAGAGTCTGGCTTAAAGAATCTAAAATATCAAACTCACAGGCTCCAAAGTGCTGGCACAATTTGCAGGCCCGGGGCCAGACACCTCGCTTCAGGGCCAAGTTGGAAGGTGTTATTTTATCAGACGCCTCTAGGGGGTACCCTCACAGGCATAATGTAGTAAAGGCCAAGAGGACCTCCTCAGTTCCTGAAGGGAAGGAGTGGGGAGTGCAGACAGGTGATGAGAGGGTAAGCCGGATAAGGGGTAGAGGTGGGATAGAGGGTAGGAGTTGAGTAGGGATGAAGGGGCCAGACTGAGCTTAGAAATATGCAATCCACTCCCTTCAGAGTGAAACGCAATTCTATCACAAGACAAGAACTGCAGCATACATAAACAGAATTACCCAATTCCATAGCAAAGGGCTTATGTCACAGACCAAGGCCGCTGTATCTGCTAACAAGCATCCAGAGATAAATCCAACAAGCGAGCAGAGAGGAATACTAATAGAAAACCAGAAACACTCAATCCTGTTTAGACAGCTTGATTATATATTTGTGAACCCGTTGGCTCTTATTTATGACTTTATATTTTATATGTGTATTACAGATGGCAAAATTACTCCCAGCTCACACAATAGGGATTAAATATATCAATAATTCACAGGGCTCTCAGAAGATTGACACTGTTCCCAAGTGCTGGACCATCTGAATCCACCGAGGATGCTGAATTATAAAATCAGACATCAGGACTGGAGCTATTGCTTAATGGTTAAGGCACTTGCCTGCTAAAGCCAAAAGACCCAGGTTCAATTCCCCAGGACCCACGTAAGCCAGATGCACAAGGTGGCTCATGTGTCTGGAGTTCTTTTGCAACAGCTGGAGGCCCTTGTGTACCCATTCTCTCTCTCTCTCTCTCTCAAATAAATAAAAATATTTTAAAAAAACAGACACTATATTGAAGTAGGAGAAGGTTGTGCAAATCTCGAGACATGTGACCCCAAAATGTGGTGCCCCAATAGACCCCTCAATTTCAGCACAGCAAATAAACCAGCCAAAAGTGATGGAATGTGCTCAGAGCAAGCAAGCCCCCTTCTCCCATTTCTTGACACTATTACAGGGCTTAGGGAAACTGGGTGCTCCTTGCCCTGTCTGCTAGAAACTTACCTGGAGACCTCGTGCATTTTCACATCTCTTGCAAAGGAGTCTGGTGTGGATGTGCCAAGTAGATGTCTTTCTCTGAGCACAGACCCGCCTTTGTGCCCCTACAGCCCCTCCCCTTCTTTTTTCTTTTTCAGGTCTCCATTACTTGGTACATAGACTACTTTTGAGACAGTTTTCCACTGTGTTTTAAAATCCAGTTCTGGCATGTCTGTAAACATCAGTTCATATTCCTGGAATAAATCTTTTTTTGTGTTCCATCTTACTACCCACAGGGGTACAGATGGCATATTTTATGTGGTGGCCACTATTTACAATTCAACCCCATGGAGGCCCATGAGATGCCACAAATGTAGCCCACACAGGAAGACAGCCCCTTGGGCAAAGCCATTTGTCCCAGCAGACCAGAAGTGCCAGGAAAAGCCACACCCTGAAAGTACACTGGTGCTTAGGCCCCTGACACATCCTCTATTCAAGTCCAGTGGGGTCTCAGGCATGCTGGCCGGCAGGCTGTGCCCAGGTGACCACTGGCGTGTGTGTGCACGGCCAGTGGCTGGAGACAGGGCAAACAGCGCACAAAATGCCCAAAATTGGCTGTAGAGTTTAAAACAACAACAAAGCAAATCCATCGCCACCAAGAGCGCTCACCACACTCATTTGCATGTTCGTGAGCCTTTGCAAGCAGAGTACCACGGGCTCCTTTCCGATGGACAGCCATTAATCACAGCAGATCTGACCTTGTCAGAACCTCAGGAAGCGGACAATGGGAGCAGGGCGTTGCGAGGAGGGGGAGGGGAGAAAGATCCCTTTGCTCTGAAGAGTACTCAGAGGGAGCCGCAGCCGCCTCTGTCTCACACTATGGGAGCATTTGCTGCAAATGTCAACAGATTGCTTCTTGAGTTTGAGCTGTGCAGACATCAAAAGCTTATTTTAACAGGGCATTTTGCTTAAAATCGCTGGGTTGGCTTAGACATTTTGAATGCCTCTGACTATATGATTTGGATTAAAAGGTTCTCTTTCGGTTTTACTGGGTTCACATAAATCAGGACATAACCGTAATAGAGCCCTTCACAACACCGGAGCTTTCAGACCATAAATATAGTGAAATTTGCCCTTTGTTTGCATTATATTTTCAGTGGATTCTCTCTCTCTCTCTCTCTTTCTCTCTTTTAACATGGCTTAGTTGCTATGCAGAGACTTAGTGCCCCTGCATGGGGATCAGTTCCAGACTTTGGTTTGATTTGAAACAAGCCAAGCAAATTTGCCTGAATGTGATTTCAAACGGTTTTCCTATTTCTCTCATCAGGAGATTGAAGGAAGCTGAGAGGCAAGTCACTATTTGAGCTCCAATAACGCTGGCCCGATTGTCGCAAGTATTTGGTATGATTCAGTGGACACAGCTCGGGCTCTGCCGCACTGCAACAGTTCTCTGAGCAGCAGTGAGTCTCAGGAAGCTAATCAAAAAAGGCAAATGACTTGTCACTGCAGTAAAGTTTTTCCCATTTTCATGTTTCTCTCAACCCCTCTTTCACTTTCTCCGCATCATATTGACTAGATGTGACTCCAAAAGTTAATGGCGATTGCACTCATCTTAATTTAGAGAAGAGAGAAAGAGAGAGAGAGAAATGAGTATAATTTGCAGAACTGAGTGCAGGTCATTACAGGTGTGTTATATTAGTGCATTCATGAGCCCCCTGGGATAGGCATGCTGAGCTATCCAATAACTTTCTTAATGTGTAATTACACACCATCGAACTATAATTGATTAATTGAAAAGAGAATGTAGGCAGATGTGAGGGCAAGACTTCTGCTGCTCATTAAATGAATCTGTCCTTGCTTCTCTTTAATAAGTTAAGTGGAACTACTCAAAAGCAATTAAGTCAGTAGTGAAATTCATTAAATTTTAAGTAATTATTGGTATTAAATTCGCTAATAAAATTCAAGACCTTGCATAGTTCAGTTTCCAAAAGAAGTATGATAATTCTGTCACCATAACTCTACGGGGCCAATTTAGTAGAACAAGAGTTCCACAGAAAACTACATCTTGCACTCCTGACACTGTGAAAATCACTAGTGGGGAGGGGCCGTTCTAGATGTACTGACTGTCATCCTAGATCAGACAGTATAAAAGGTGTCACTTCAACCTAGGAATGTCTTGGCATTTCCAAAGTATTTTTTTTTCATTTTAAAATCTTAAACAATTAGGAAAAATGAAAGAAATCCCTTTTTGTCTTTTTCCCTCCATCCCTCCATCCCTTCCTCCCTTCCTCCCTTTCTTCCTCCCTTCCTTCCTCCTTCCTTCCGGCAGGATCTTATGTATCCCAGGCTAAACTCAAACTCTCTATGTACCCAAAAGTGACCTTGAATCTCTGATCCTCCTGCCTCTACCTCTGAAGTGCTGGGATTACAGGCGTGCACCACCACACCTGGTTTTGCAGTACTGGGGACCTATATCAGGGCTTCCTGCATGCTAGCTAAACAAACTACCAACAGCTACATCCTCAGCCCAAAAGACCTACTTTTTTGTTTTGTTTTTCAAGGTAGGGCCTCACTCTGGTCCAGGCTGACCTGGAATTAACTCTGTAGTCTCAGGGTGGCCTTGAACTCATGGCAATCCTCCTACCTCTGCCTCCCAAGTGCTGAGACCTACTTTTAAATCTACCACTTTGAGTGTTACATTTGATACCTCCTTCCAACCTAAAACGAATACAGGGAGTTGCATATAATTTGGAGAAAATTCTTTCCAAGTGCTTCTCACATTAAGGAAACAAACCTGGGCTACTGGGGCAAGGGAAGGGATGAGTTATGCCTTAGTTTGGGGATGTGGCCACAGTTCCCAGAGCCCATGAACGTGGACAACTCATAAATGTGTCAGAACGGAACTTAGCGCAGCCAACATTGCCTCATTCCAGACATTCCTGACAACTCCCCAGACATGAGCAAAACCTTGGAGCGTCAGCCCATCATGGAGAATGGCCGATAAGGAGCCACACCAGGATGGCTCCCTCATTCATTCATTCATTCATATAGTAAATATGACTTCTTTTGAAACTTTTGTTACTGTTGTTTTTACAAGGTAGGGTCTCATTCTAACCCAGGCTGACCTGGAACTCACTCTGTATCCCAGGCTGGCCTTGAACTCACAGGAAACATCTTACCTCTGCATCCTGAGTGCTGAGACTAAAGGCATGCGCCACCATGCCCAGCTCTTTTTGAATTTTCTTTTATTGGCAACTTCCATACATGGACAATATATCATGATCATAATCATAGTCCCCTTCCACCACCCACCTGGTAAATATGTCAACACCTTTAGTAAGAGGGCTTTATATACAGAAATATTTTAATAATATATCTGTGTATATAGTTGCATAATATAAGGGAATAATTCATTTTGTAAAAATTAGGGGTAGAATTCTCTAAAACATAGTGCATTTTGTATCCATCCAAGATGATCTTGTGCATTACACATAGAAAGCTCTCAATAAAAGCTTGCTTACAGGGTTGGAGAGATGGCTTAGCGATTAAGTCGCTTGCCTGCGAAGCCTCCAGGTTCAGTTCCCCAGTACCACATAAGCCAGATACGTAAGGTGGTGTGCGCATCTGGAGTTCGTTTGCAGTAGCTGGAGGCCCTGGCATGCCCATTTTTGCTTTCTCTGTCTTTTTCTCTCTTTCTCTCTCTCTCTCTCTCTAATAAATGAATGAAAAATAAATTAGAAAAAAAAATAAACAGCTTGCTGACAGAGTGATGGAAGGAACCTGTGACACGGATGCACTCCAGCATGCTGGTGCGGGGCCCTTGCACAGCGGCTATCTAACTTAGGAAAACAGAGGAGTGCGGAGATTCTGATGTCCTCACCAAAACTAAAGAGATGGCGAAAATGGCAGCTCAGAGTGAAGGAGAAAAGATTTCCAAACCCAGGCGTAGTTCTGGCCACCAGCATCCCTCACCTTTCCTGAAATAGAAAACTTAAAACATAAACCCACGGTTTTTGGTCATTTTTCTTGAAATGGTAGATCCAGCCACACACATTTTTTTTTTTAATATCTAAATTTCAATTGTGTTTTCACTGTGTGCTGGGTCTCATACTTCAATGAAGTGCAAGCCACTCTGCTGTATGCAACACTGTAGGGCCTCTGGCTCCTGGAGGCACCAATCACATTGCGAATCCCACGAGAGGCATACACCGTAGCCCTGACTAGACACAGAAAGTAGACAGGACTGTGGCTCTTATCATTTCCCTGAGGGCGGAGATAAAGACATTTTACATATACTGCAATTCCTGTTAGGAGAAAAAGATTCCTCACATACCCTGTAATTTTAGACAGCATAACCAAAACCTAATCCAAACTAGACTAAATAGGTATATGAGTCTCAGAAAGAAAAAAAAAACAAAACAAGAGGAAAGACATAAAGTCTTATTTTCTGTTTGCATGTTTTCCTGCCATTATAGACATTATAGACACATGGTCCCTCAGCTCAGTTTAATCTTGAGCATGACCTTGATGAGCTGAAGATGGGCAACCCAACTATTTTAAAGAGTAGATGGTACTTGCCTATAATCCCAGCACTTGGGAAGCAGGAGGATCAGAAGTTCAAGGCCAGCTTGGGGCACATAAGCCCTTTCCTGAAGAAAAAAAAAAGAGGGGGAAACCTTGGTTTTAATGAGTTCCTGCAGTGACATTTTCCTAACATTATTTTGGAGTCTTGTTACTTTGTTTTTCATTTTATGACTATGACCAAGTCCCAAATATATTCCAGACTGACCAAAGGAAACTGATTCTTTCCAACTCAACAACAAGGTACTTAATTCCTGTCTTCTGAGAGGTATCAGCCTATAAAGAAAACGGCCAAGGAGGTAGAAATGTGGAATTTTAAGTGTCATGTAATTAGAATAATGTCTGAATGTGTTATTATAAGAAATTTAATTTAGGTGATTAACTAGCAAATCCTTCTTTTGTGAGACTTTTTTTCTCTCAAAAATCATTATATATTATTCTAATATTCTACCACAGTAAACTCAGTGAATTCAATAAGATTCTTTTTCTTTGATAAATACCTTGAAATTCTTGGAGGATTTTATTAGGGTCAGTAGTATTTCTTCATTTAAGAGTCCTGTACCAGCGCAAAGTGTATACAGTTCATTACACCCATTTTATCAACAGCTGTGTGCCATAAGATTCTCTTGACACTTTTTAAGGATGAATTCTGAAAGATTATGTGTTTTATTTATTAGAATTTCCTTTTTTCCTCTCAAAAGTTGACTATAAAAGAGGGATTTACGGGCTGGAGAGATGGCTTAGCGGTTAAGCGCTTGCCTATGAAGCCTAAGGACCCCGGTTCGAGGCTTGATTCCCCAGGACCCACGTTAGCCAGATGCACAAGGGGGCGCACGCGTCTGGAGTTTGTTTGCAGTGGCTGGAGGCCCTGGCGCGCCCATTCTCTGTCTCTCTCTATCTGCCTCTTCCTCTCTCTGTCACTCTCAAATAAATAAAATAAACCAAAAAATTATTTAAAAAAAGAGGGATTTACTTCCTTTTATTCAGCATTTATTATACACTAACTTCCAACATTGTTCTGTTATTACAACAACACTCAACGGCATATACAGTTAGAGTTTCTGTTTTATATCTACAATGCCTCCCAATGCTGCAAAGCAGTAGCCCTCATAGCCTGGGAGTAAACTAAGCCCGTGAGATAATAGATAACATGCCACATATACTCTGAGGCCTCTATGTGGTTTTCAAAAAAAGGAAAAAAAAAAAGGGTTATTGCTGTCCTGTTGATGAAGATTCTATATACCTCTTTAACCCAGCTTTTAAAACTTTTTCTTCCAAGTTTGTGTTTTTATAATTTAAACTACATTGATTCCTGAAGCACTCTATGTATTTATATATATATATATATATATATATATTTATTTATTTATTTGCTTGCAAAAAGAAAGAGAGAGAAAGGGAGAGAATGGGCAAACCTTGGCATCTTGATACACACTGCAAATGAACTCCAGATGCATGTACCACTTTGTGCCTCTGGCTTTATGTGGGTATTGGGGAATCAAACCAAGACGTGCAGGGCTTTGTAAGCAAGCTTTAGAGGCTGAGCCATCTCCCCAGCTCTCTGAAGCACTCTAGATCACAAATATTTTTAAACTTCACTTTCTTGTACTTTGATCTTATTTCTCCCACTGGACACAGTGACTTAATTAAGATTGTTATCCAAAATCTAAATTTACAAGAAAATTGGCTTCAGATGAAACCTCTGCAGTTATTTATGTTGAGGCACTCACAGGAACTTAACGATCAATATTTTTGGACAGTCATTTGCAGAGTCTCCTTCTCTCTTTCCATCTGTGAGAGGTCTCTGTCCTCACCACAGTGTGCCTGAACTGTTCTAACTGCCTTCTAGAAGTTTCCCCACACCCTCCCTCAATCTGGGGAAACAGTTTGGTTCACCATAGTACTTCCTGGATCAAGTACCTAATACAGATCCCTATAACCCAAAATATAAAATCATCTGTGTGCCTCCTGCTGTTGTTTCTTTATCTGAGTTTATTTTATTCTCACTCCTTATAGAATGACACAGCTCGGGCAGTCTCCTACCTGCCCTCGTGTGTGTGATTCTGTATCTTCTCTTTTTCTGGGATGTCCTCCCATTGCTACCCACCCTCCCAAGACCAGCTCAGGACTCATCTCCTCTTCTGTTTTAGATAACTCCAGCCATTATTTTTCCCATAAATGACCCTTTATTTCCTCATTACATACAAACATATTTTAATACATATATCTACTCTCCAATCACCAGACTTCTCCACCAGGCAGGTTACTATACACCAGAATATATTGTTCATATAAGTATAGTTTGTTTATAAACTTATGAGAAGAATTCACTTCTTATACTTTGCACTGTATCAAAGGACTTTTAAATACAGCACTGAGCAGTCGATCATATAAAAGGGAGTAGAGTCAATAAAAACATGCCCATTGGAAGACAAATGTCTTCCAAATATGAAAACACACATATACACACACACCTACTCCTAGGTTAAGTCCACTTTTTGAGATGTAACTATTATACTAAATACCCATATTTTTAAAGGAGTCTTAAATCTTTATAGATATTGCATTGTTAACTACTGTTTTCATGCTGTATATGCAAAAAAATAAATTAGAGATAAGAAACTATTCAGACCAAATAAGCCAGAGAGACTATTTCCCTGGAGAAAACGTATTTTGGGTTTGAATTATTAAGAGTGGCTGTCTCCACTGATGCAGCTCAATTTTCAACTTGGCTGCTTTGATGACAGTCAGAACACTGCTCAAAAATAAAAATGCATGAAGGCTAAGGAAAAAGGAAAATAAAAAATTTATTCCAACTGATGTTTCCATGTTATTTATTTTTATATATTCATATGTAAACATCAAATTAGTTTAGAAAAATACTAGATAAATGTTTGAGATGTGTTAAATGCCACAGACTCATAAACACTGAGTAATGCCTTGGTTTCTTTTCTGTTTCCTTGTTATATGTATGTGTAGTCACAGTTCTACATAGGGCATATAAATTTGCCTTCACATATTATGCCTTACATATGCAATGCTACTGCACATTTTTTAAGCTCAAACTATCTACCAAATATATAAATATTTCTTTAATGTAAAAAAAGATATTTCGCTCATTGGCAATGTCTTAAACATTTATTAAATAATTGGAAAGTAAAATGACCACTGATCAAAATGATTGTATAATTGAGACTTCTTAAATATTCACATATTTTAATAATCTGGAGATTTCCCATAGGCAGGCCTTCTCCTAGCATATAATCAATAATTAAATATTGCTTTCCTTTTCATTCCAGGCTTAGTCCCTTAGAAGTGTTACTATATATTTCCCCCTCCCTTCTCATACAAATCAATGTATGGCATGTCCTGCTACAATGCCAGAATCAAATTCACATTTGAATTTCTCTTTAAAAGAATCCAAACTATAAGATCTGAACACCGGAAATATCAAGGCACTTTATATTAAGTCTGAGTCATGACTTTACCTACAGTACAATCTGATATCCTAAATGCAGTTTATAAAATTCTGAGATGTGGGAGATGAGGTCTCCAGTTGCTGTGATTGCACGGTGGTCCATAGTCTGCACTGTGAAGTGGAGGAAACACGCTTAGGTGACTCGGTCTCTTCTGTAGGATCTCCATGGGATCCTGGTGGTGGCATTAGTGAGGGATGAGGGCATCTTAACTTACAAAATAATATGTTATCCTAGCGTCATTTACAGCTTTTCCTAATGAGAAAGAAATCATTGCTCATCTTCCAGTGTATTTTTATGAATTCTCAAGACAAATATAGATGCATATGCAATCTAAAGTAGAATATTAAGCAATGTGCTGGATAATTAAGGCAAAAATATTGTTTATTATTTTAAACCTGGCTTAGTTGGTGTCTGTCTTAACTAATTCAAGATTTCATTTTCAAGAATCAAAAAACCCATCTATGGGCTCCATTACCAGTGAAATATACAGCAGCAAGTCACTCAAGCAACATAAGGCAAGTCCCTCCCCCACCCTCTGCAACCTATCTCATCTGCAATAGACACAATTCAGAACTAACCTGTAAGCATTTTATTTTTACCTGGGCTAGAACTTGGGAGGTGGGTTATCGCATGCACTCGCTCAACAAATAATCCCTGAGCATTCGCTTCCACAGTTCACTGAATCTCTATCACCACTGGCTGTTAAGATGCCATTATTTTAATACCTCAAGGGAGAAGGCTCTGCCAATTAAACAGTGACAGGTCATCAATTGTAATATGTGACTCCCATTTCTGAGGTGTTAAAATGTTAGTGGGGAAAGCAGCTCTTAGACTCCATGACAAGAGCCAAGCAGTGCACAGGTCCGAGGGTACAGCCACAAATCAGACAGACAAAGCTCTTGCCCCACAGAGCCCTCTCGGCGCCCCAGAGAAGCCGCATGTGGAATGGGCGCTGTTGTCTGGCGAGGTGCTCCGTTCCTGGGCGTATGTAACCATGCCATGGGAGGAGGGGCTGGGGGCGGGAAGAGAGCTCTCCAGGAAAGCCAGGAAAAAGAAAAAGAAAAAGAAAAAAACAGAACAGCAGGACGGGCACAAAGAACAAAACTAGGAAATACACTTGAAGCCAAAATGCAATAAGAAAACACATTATTGTAATGGGTCTTGTCTTCCTGGACCTGCGCCTGCAGATTTGCCATGGGCTTCTATCTCCCTTCTTTCTTGCTAAAATTTGCTCACTACTATTCCATCACCTCACAACCCTTTCTCTAATTCCTTGCCTCCTTTATTACCCATACATCATCTTTTCAACTTCAAATTTTTCTACACTTTTCTACTTTTCTCCCAAGAGGCTTTCAGTAGATTGTTCTTCTAACCATAAACCCTATGCATGACGGAATATGATTAATTTAGTTCTGCCTGGTTACTTTTGCATTTTTACATTGACAATGTACATACTATCTGGTTTCCTGGTTTTGCTTGGTGTTTGTCCTAACATTTTCTGGAAGCCATCAACGGCAAAATCTCTTCAGTATTTTAGGCAATGGTTGAGCTCTTGCAGTTAAAATGATGATAGCTTAAGCCTTTATTAAATGGCCTTAGTGGTCATAAAAAAGTATCAGAGAAGGGGCTGAAGAGATGTCTCAGTGGTTAGAGGCACTTGTTTGTAAAGCCTGACAGCCTGGGTTAGATTCTGATTCCCCAGACTCATGTACAGCCAGATGCACAACTTGGCTCATGTGTATGGAGTTCATTTGTAGTGACTGGAGGCCCTGGAGTGCCCATACTCTCTTTCTCTCTCTCTCTCTCTCTCTCTCTCTCTCTCTCTCTCACCCTCCCTGCTTCTTTCTCACTGTCTCTCTAAATAAACTATTTTTAAAAATAAACTATATAAAAAAGAAAGCATTAAGAAAACAGCACTGACATATACTCAGTAGCTGTTTTTAAATTTTTTTAATTTAAAAATACACTTAAACATTTATGTCACATTGAAAAAATATTTTCTAGGGCTGGAGAGATGGCCTAATGGTTAAGGTGCTTACCTGCAAAACCTAAGGATCCAGGTTTGATTCCCTAGTACCCGCATAAGGCAGATGCACAAGGTGGCACATAAGTCTGGCATTCATTTGCAGTGGCTGGAGGCCCTGGTGCACCCGTTCTCTCTCTCTCCATATGTGTGTGTGCGCGTGTGCCTCTTCCCCCCTCTCAAGTAAATAAATAAATGATTTTTAAATTAAATATATTTTCTATAGTCCATAGCTGCTTTGTTAACATCCCAGGTCTATAGAATTAAATATATTTATGGCTTCTACCCCCCATACTTTATGATGCACTGGAAATGCTTAAACATTGGCATGACTTTTTGAATTCAACTGTCCTTCATTACATTTAACACACACACTTCTTTGTTTAGAGGTCTACCAAAGGATTTTTGTTCTGAAAGTGCTAGGAAGAATGATTTCAAATTAATTTCTCATTCCACAACCACAGACTGAACTCATCTCTGGCCCTCGGATAGAAACTGTATAAGGCTTCGTCCCTGCCCTGGCCTGAGCATGGGACTGGGTGTGATCAGAGATCAAACCCAGCTCGGTTCACCAGACCCCTCCCTTCCCTCACAGCAAGGAATGTAACATCTCCACAGTTTAATTTCCTCACCTATAAAATGAAAAAGTGTCTAGTTAGCAAAGCTGTACTGAGAACAAGAGTCAAAAGGGGGCCCTATAGATAGAGCACAGTGTCAGTGGCATCCCACACCAATAGTTTCTTATCTGCTTCCCTCAGTGCTATCAGAGCATTCATTTGCTAAAATAGCTATTTCTCTGTATAGATTACATTTTCGTTGACTTCATCTTTTCTTAGTTGTATTTTTTTTTTTTGAGACAGGTTGTCAGTATATAGCCCAAAGCTAGTCTTGAACTCATAATCCTCCTGCCTCAGCCTCCCCATATGCTCAGGCCTGAATCACAGTGCTTGGCCTTCAATGTAGTCTCTCTTAGTTTTTTTTCTTAAAACAAAATCTTGCTATGTAGTCCAGGCTGATCTTGAACTTGCAGCAACTTCTCTTTCCTCAGCCTCTTGAGTTGTGAGATTATAAGTGTGTGCCACCATAGCCATCTTAGTTTCATATTTCTTTTTTAAAAATGTATTTATTTATTTACTTATTTATGAGAGAGCGAAAGAGGCAGAGAGGGAGGGAGGGAGAGAGTGAGAAAATGGGCAGACCAGGGCATACCAGGGCCTCCAGACACTGCAAACAAACTCTAGACACATGTGCCACTTTGTGCATCTGGATTACGTGGATCCTGGGGAATCAAACCCAAGTCCTTAGGCTTCACAGGTAAGTGCCCTAACCACTGAGCAATCTCTCCAGCCCTGAGTGCATATTCTAAGATGAACAACTTTACTATTAAATGGTTGGGCAGGTTCAAGAGAATATCATGAGCATATTCCTTGAGCTTCATATTTTCTTATAATGTAGCTCTAAGAATTAGCTTGGTATACTGTCTTCTTCCTTATTCACAAGGAGATTTTTGTGTGCAAAGGTGCATGTAGAATAATTTCCAATCTTTTTGCTAGAAAATTTAGCCAGCTATTAATCTAATGTGTTCAGAAGCAAACACTCAGAAAAACCATGATCACTGTCAGAACAACATTGATTAAGTGTGACTGTCTGCCTAACACTTTTCTAAGTACCTTACAGGAATTCATTCATTTACACCTCAGGCCAAACTTAACAGATAACTACTGCTGCTCTCATCTTACAGTGAGAACACAAAATCAGAGATTCAGGAATTTGTCCAAGGCCACACAGCCAGCACACGAAGTGATAGATTCCTGAAATGGTCTTGCCTCATAGTCCGAGTTCTTCACCATAACACCAAACTATTTTTTTAGATTCTTCCTCAAAAATGTATCCAAACCTTGCAGCACTTCACAAATCACCAACATTGGCTACCAGCCAATAGGCATCCCTTGTTCAGTGGACATAAACAGACACAGGGATGGATGTTTCTGGAATTTTTCTGAAGTTCTTTTACTGCAATTAAAATACTTCACTTGGGAGCTGGAGAGATGGCTTAGAGGTTAAGGTGCTTGCCTGCAAAGCCTAACAACCCAAGTTCAATTGCCCAGTACCCATATAAAGCCAGATGCACAAAGTGGCTCATGCATCTGGAGTTCATTTGCAGTGGCTGGAGGCCCGGGAAAGCCTATTCTCTAAGTGTATGTCTGTTTTCTCTCTGTCTCTTTCTGCTTGCAATGAAAATTATTTTTTGAAAATTCTATATTTGGGCATGGTAATATACACCTGTAATCCTAGCACTCTAGAGCTTGGGGAAGGAGGACTGTGAATCGAAGACCAACATGAGCTATGTTGTGAGACTGTCTCAGAATAAAAACATCAACAAAAATAGTCTGATCTTTGGAAATATTATATCCAAAAAAACTGGTAAGAGGAGACTCCAAGCATGTAATCTCAGCATTTACCTCAAGACTTTGCTTAAAGCATTGCATCCTTCCAGCTACATTTTATTAGAAACAAGATTACATTTATTGAGTTTCTACTATGTGCCCACATATTAAGTGATTTTATTTTCCCTGTAAAATGGTGTGATGTTGATGATGATGATGATGATGATGTGTGTGTGTGTGTGTGTTCTACTTATCCTCAATGTTCTGACAAAGACCCGGAGACTAGCAAATGGAAGAAACGTGCCTGCTATGCACAGTTGTCCTATCAGCAGAGCAGGAATAGAGAGACTCCTGCTCTCACCTGCCAAACCACAGCGTCTCCCTCACAGAACACATGATCTCACATCTCTCCCTCTATCTCTAGAACCACTCTGCACATACTGTGTGAGAAGCCAGCATGAAAAACAAATTATGCCTCAGACCTTTCTGTGTGACTGCCCTGAAACTAAAAAAAAAAAAAAAAAGACCCTCCCCCCTATGCCTTAGAAAGGGGCCCTGGTGGGAACCAGGAGCCTCAGATTGAATGAAAGCTCCTACCTCTCAAAGCCCCAGTCTGAGAGCAGAAGCTGGTGGCTTCCCTAGGTGGCTTCTTTCAAAGGAACTAAAAAGACAGTTAAAATGCGGTGCGGGGAGAAAGGAAATGGTCCATTGTGGTCCAGAAGATATTTGTCCATGAAAGGAGAAAGGACCAAAATCATAACCATGACAGAATCAGGAGCCAAAAGGGGAAGTAGAGGAAGAGAGACAGAGAGAGAGAGAGATCACAGACACAGCCAAAAGGCAAAGAGGAGCCATAGCTCAGATGGTTGGCTAGTGTTCAAGTGAAATAACTGGACCACCCCTACCTTGCTTAGTTCAAAACCATAGTTGTTGTTTTTTTTTTTTCCTAGAAGGTTCTGTGAGTCTAAAACTCAACTCACAACACTATGGGTGCATAGGAATAGCCCCAGACAAAAGGGATCTGGAGGGTGGGTTGAAAAGTGGTGAGGTACGCAAGTTCTCTCTGGGCAGCAGTCTCTGGGGTTTTCTGAGCCATTCTACACCTTTGGGGTTACTACAATCACCGTGTCAGGAAATTGGTACACAGTGCACTATAGCTGCATATGTCCCACATTGTTTTATTTTACGTGACAGGAGTTGAGGTGCATCACATGGTTGGTGACTTTCATGCGCGTGCTGTGCAGCTATGACAGCAAAGCCAGTCTGTAAACCCGAGCTGAACAGGGCATAAACCTGGCTTTAGAACAACAGTATGAAGGGGGAAATCTCTGGTCATTCGTACCTGTTTTATTGTTTCAAATAAAATGTAGCAGTTTCTATCACCTCTGGAGGGCTTTTATTGTTTATCAGCACTGTGGCAGGAAAGTTCTAGCACAGCTAAACATGACGGCATCGAGACTTTCCCTTCATTGTTGTGCTGAGGCTGACATGTGCTGGTGCACTGGGCTAGGTTGCAAAAACAGCCGACCTTATTTTAAAATAAATATGTTTAGAACTAGAGGCCCGACCAACAACATTGTGAACAAGTAGGGGACACTGCTATATGAAAGCAACCAGCCTGACAAGATGTACACACATGTGCAATGGCGGCACCCAGCCTAGGTGGGTAACCAATGGCTCACTTACTGGCTCAGAGATCCGCTCAGTGGAAAGGAGCCCATAGCTGGAACTGGGAACCAAGTCAGAAACCTATGGAGACCAAGATTATGAACTCCAATAAGAAGCTCCCATTAGGAGCTGGAGAAATGGCTTAGTGGTTAATGTGCTTAACTGCAAAGCCAAAGGACCCAGGTTCGACTCCTCAGTACCCGCGTAAGCCAGATGCACAAGGGGGCACATGCATCTGGAGTTTGTTAGCAGTGGCTGGAGGTCCTGGCACACTCATTCTCTCTTTCTCTCTCTCTCTGCCTCTCAAATAAATAAAAATAAAATGTTTAAAAATAAATAAATATAAGAAGCTCCCACTAGTCTTTGCCCAAAAGTGAGGCTATACCCATCAAAATCTCTCTAAATTAGCAATGCTAATTTAAAGCTGTCGTGGTCTCACTCTCCATTGGTGAGTCTGTTTCTCTTTTTCAAAAAGCAGTGAGAAGCAAGGACAATCAAAACCTGCCAACAAGACAAGGATAGAGAGCTGACTCTCTGGCAGGCAATGAACTGCCTCCAGCACAACAGCCAGGGCCCATGTGACACCAAAGAGGAACCGGCAGGATGAGGAAGAGTGCTGCCTCCATGGTGAACCTGACAACCTGCACCGGGGTGCTGGGGACAGACACTGAGGACGCGCAAAGCGCACCGAAGCAGAAACCCTAAAGCTGCTGAGAGCTCAACGCCAAACTAACCTTAAAGTTCACCCACCAAGGCTCAAGGAAGTTTACAGAAGAGGGAGCAGAAAGAAAGTCAGAGCCACAGGGTGGGAGGGAGTACCCAGAGGCTTTCCCGTCCACCCCAGCAATGCCTGGCTGCCGCCCTCACAACTCACAACCCACGGCTCCACGGTGAATACCAGCAATCCCACTCCGGAGGACACTCAGTGGAGTGGGGCAGGGAGAAGGGAAATGATGGTACCAACACCTGATGTATCCTTACAAAATTCCTACTTTTAAAAAAAGGGGGAGCTGGGGAGATGGCTTAGCAGTTAAGGTGTTTGTCTGTAAAGCCAAAGGACCTTAGTTCAGTTCTCCAGGACCCATGCAAGCCAGATGCACAAGGGGGTGCAGTGGCTGGAGGCCCTGTTGCACCCATTCTCTCTCTCTCTCTGCCCCCTCCCTCCCTCTCTCTCTCTCTGTCTCTCACTCTCTCTAATAAATAAAAAATAAATATTATTTTAAAAAAAGAACTAGAGGCCCGAGATTAGAGATTCAAACCATCATGGGCGCTGGGGTGTGGCCTTTGCCTTTAAGGCTTCTTAAACTTTTTCCAAGTGCCCAAGGCTTACAACATTGTGCTGGGCAAGGAGGAAAGAACCCACTACCAAGAGTCATTTATCTTCTAAGTGCATAGCTTCAAAACCCTAACCCCCAAGTTAGAACCAATGAAGACTTTCTAGCCAAGGATGCTAGAGCCAAAAAAAAAAAAAAAAAATACACTTCAACTCCACCCAAACCAGAAAATGCTTATGCTTTATAATACTCCAGGGAAAACGAGATGGAGAGAAAAGAGAAAGATGAGTAAAGTTGGCTTGAGTTGATGAGTAGTAAAACTGGGTAAAAAGCCCTAGGGAGTGTATTACATGACTCTCACTACTCGAGTTTTGCATATGTAAGAAAATTTCCACAATAAATCTTTAATCTCTAGAAGCACTGGAGATTTCCATCAAATGGAACTATTATAATCCAGATTCCAAAGGAATGGGTCAGGCATCAGAATCTTCAAAATGAACATGCCCGCCTGCCCTTTCAGGTTCTGTATACTCGGCCAGCTAAGGTGCCAACCAAGACGCAGGGGGCTGGCCTGCATTTCCTACCTCCCTACTCTTGCTCATGTTACTTCCGTCTGCTTGGAGCACCCCCTTCCCTTACGCAGCAGCTCCAACGATCAAACTCGTACTCCAGCAAGATCTAGATTGAAAGCATATGACACCAAGCAAGAATTCCGTCCCCCTTCATACACCAGAACTTTGCTAGAACTTTTGGACACATATTACTATGGAATCATGATAAGAAGAATCTCAATTACACAGCTCATCCGCATTGAGTGCTCACTGTGTCCCAGGCACTGTAAACCCACTGTCACTTTCAATCCTTACAATATCCTTCTGCGCTTATTGCCTTTTATTATAACATTTTTTAGGTGAAGATGAGGTGCTAAAGTTCCGAGAGGTTCAAGAGACGAAACCAAGATCTATTGTGGTATCAGAAATGTGTATGCCTTTTTACCTATACAGTCTAGTGAGGGGCTGGAGAGATGGCTCAGCAGTTAGGCACTTGCCTGCAAAGGCTATGGACCCCGGTCAGGTTCAGTTCCCTAGTAACCACAAAAAGCCAGACGCACAAGGTGGTTCATGCATCTGGAGTTTGTTTGCAGCAGCTAGAGGCCCTGGTGTGCCCATTCTCTTTCTCTGTCTTCCTCTCTCTCTCTCTCTCTCTCTCTCTCATACATAAATTTAAAAAAAATATGTTGGTTTTTTGAGGTAGGGGCTCACTCTAGCCCAGGCTGACCTGGAATTTACTCTGTAGTCTTAGGGTGGGCTTGAATTTACAGCGATCCTCCCACCTCTGCCTCCCAAGTGCTGGGATTAAAGGCATGTGCCACCACACCCAGCCTAAATAAAATATTTTTAAACAGTCCAGTAAAGGCATACTTGACTTTCTGACCTGAGAACCCACATACTTAATAACTAGCATACTGTCTAGGACTTGTTTTTCCTGCTGGATTGTCAAGTCCTCCCATCTGGGATGGGGCTGTGTCTTTTTCTGTTTTGCCTCCCCATCTGCATTGTCTAGTAACCCTTCATGCCTTGAAGACACTGAATAAAATCTCGTTCGCTGAGCGTTGCACGAATACAGGGAACCTCCGGTGCTACGGGACTACCGGCCAGTCTTGTAACCCACCTGCTCGCCCCCATGAGGAAATGCGATAGAAAAGGCAGCCACAGCTCTCCTCCCCATCATCTTGGTTCACAAGGCCTCAAACAAAAATAGTTTTCATCTTCTTCCTTCACTGGCATTGTAAATGACCAGAAAGAATTCTTTCCCGGGCTATTTTTATTTAGCCTCCCAGCTGTGGGTTCCCTCCCTCTCCCTCTGCAAAGCCCTCACCCTACCAGCCTGAGGAACAGCCACAAAGATTCAGGCTCTAGGTGGTAACCAGGAAGCTGAAACTGGGGAGGACACTGAATCTGCACTCCCTCTCCTCAGGCCCCTTTCTCTTATTTCTCCTTTTCGCAGCGTCCTAACCCTTTCCTTCTTTCCAACCACACGCCGCACCAGCGGCTGCTATGCTGTGGTTACCCTGTGCCCTTCTTCCTAAGTACAGGGATGTCCTCTGAACTGTTCAGAGAAAATTTGGGAAGTAGGTTTAGTAGTCATTTCTTTCTCCATACCTTTCAGCACCCCTCTTTTTCTAGTTAGAGGTTCTTTTCCTGCCGAGGACCCCATTCACGCTCTATTCCTATAAGGTCTTCCCCCAGCCAGCTCTCAAGATCTGAGGGGAAATGGTTAATGAAAAGGTTTGAGCTCCATATATATATATCTCCTTAAGGACCTCCACTCTCCGTAGCTTCTAGAATCTCACTAGTGGTGTGAGCAGTTTATCACGGGAGATGAGCAGCCTTCCAGCCCCAAAAGAATAATAAGTAAGCTTATTTCTCCCAAGAGAAATTTAATAGTGATAGAGAGAGCAACAGTGGAGTTGGAATTTGGTGTGAGGGCTGGCTCTAAATGTTCCCTTTCCTTGGCTTTTATCCACTATGTTGTTGCAGTATTAAAATCAGGCAAATTTCCCACATTTCCTTTTACTGAAAGTTGTCTTCTTTGATCACAAATTTGAATGCATTGGCAAACTAACCGGCTGTGCACACACACCTGTGTATTGAGAGGCAGGTGTCCACGCCGAAGTGTGGCACGTCACATAGCCTTTATCTTGTATCATTCATCTTGATAGCTTTTCAAAAGGAAATCATTGTAAGTTACCAACTAAAGAATCTTGGCCACCAAGCGAAATATCTAGTCATCTGTGTTGTACATTAAGTGTGAAGGCATATGTCACAGCTTGGGATTTAAATGGAAAAATCGATGGCCTCCAGGAAATCCACAGTTGCGCAGTGGCCTCTTCCACCAGCCAACGCTTTCTTTGTCAGGGCTTCTGATCGCACACACTTGGGTATTCCAGACATCGATTTTACTTTGCTTTTGTTTAGGTTACTTAATATTCCTGCCTCTTCCAAGAAGCTGAGGATGGGGGAGGGGCGGGGACATTCAACAGTCAATAATGCAGTCAAGGCAATGTCCTGCCTACCTGGCCTGGGCTCTTTTCTGTCAAGACCCGTGGCCCCAGGGGACATAGCCTCCTGATTGTCTAGCAATTCCAAAGAGCCCTGTGCCCTCAGCGCTTCTTCCACGCTTTCCCAACTAGCTGCTCCAATGAAGCATAGAACAAGATGCCAGAACCACCCTTAAGCTAAAAAGGCACTTTGTAGCGGGGCTTGCAACCTTCCCTGACAGATTCCTTAACAACCTGCTCTAAGCTTCGCTAAGAAAACTCCAAGGACTTCCTATTTCTCTCTTCAGAATGAGCATAGAGAAGCCTCACTGCTCAGGCCTCATAACAGCCAAACACCATTGCTTTGTTTGCAGCTAAGGAAAAACAAAAAAAAAAAAAAAACACTTAAATTTCTCCTCAGAGAAGTAAGCCTACTTGTGTTTTCTCTTTATTTTTATTTTTCTTTTACCACAGGAAAGTATGCCAAACAAGATAAATCATTTATAAATGACTGAAAGGATGTCTATTGTACCAAATCTCTCAAAATTACTGCCAATATACCACCAGGTAAGCACAGCAGTGATGACACATCTATTTCTCTAAAGACAGCTGGAAACGATGTTCACATATTTTTTTTTACTTCCTCTAGTATAAACTCAAGCATGTTTACTTTTCTAATACATAGAGAAAAAAATAAATATGATCTATTAGTTTAACAATCTCTCTAAAAAGAAGCTCCCCAAAGCATTCTGATACCAAAATAGCATAAATGGCCCCTCTGCCCCAAGTCTAGTCATGGATAACCACAGTTACTAAAAGAAGCCTAAAAATGAAACAAAAAAGGGTTTTTCACAGAACAGGTAAGGGTTTAAGGGCCCCCCCAATAAAATACCAGGTGAGTTGAATTTTCACAGAAAAGACTGTGTTGATAAGCAGTGAATCTGTTTTGGGAGAGGTCTGGTCAAAGGCACTGCACCCACAGACCGAGTGGCCCTGGTGGAAGAGGGAGGCTCTGGCTATCAGCATCTGATACTGCAGTTGGAATGGGTGAGCCCTGCATTTTCTTCTCTTTTCTCCTGCTCTTTGGACACTTCGCTTCTAATGAACAGTTGGTAGCAGGACTAAATCCAAAGGCTGTTTGTTACAACATGGGACTTCCTTAACACAGAGGCCTGGCACAGCTCTACTCTATTTGGCCAAAAACTGAACAGAAATTAAGCTACCTCGCAATGTAGCAACTGGGCAGCATCCCCATTCTCTTCCCCTGCCTTCATTTAGTGGGAGCAAATGTTTTTGCTTTAATGTGATTGAAAAGGAAAGAATATTTAGGGATAACAATCTCTAGGTCCTTCATAAACCTTCATTTTCAAAAGCAGTGCTTGAATCTCTAAATAAATGACAATTCATTCTCTGTTTACTTTAGGTAAACAGAAAATGCATTGCGGAACACTCATTTTTAAAAGCCAATCAAGAACATTAGGTCCCAACAGATTCATTTAATAGAAATATAATAGGCACTCCTGCTTGCTTTTCATCTTGTCTCACTGTCAATGCTAAAATGAACAGCAAATTAACCCTGCGTTGGAACCGAGTATCTGTCACAGCTGATGTCCTTTCTCACGACTTGTAAACATCACCCCCAGCCTGTCACTGCTTTGACTTCTGCAGGGGAGAGATGATGGAGTTTGTCAAGAGAACGGAGGAAAACTTGAATTCTAAAGGGAGTACTGCGTGTCAACTCTCTCTTTCCTAGCAGAAGAAAATACGGCAAGGATTGTCTCCTACAATAGCACACATTTAGGGTGTAGGAGGGGTGGGGCGGGATGGGGTTTTCTGCTAGCTCCACATATCAACTGTCTTTATATTTTTAACTTTACTAGCCATTCTCCAAGTGGCTGCTTATAAACTACTACACAAAACAAGCTCATAAAGACAGGGCCATTCAAGCTCTATAATCAGATATAAAAGATTTGCAAACAATGTGAGATCTTATAATTAATATTCAGTGATATCAGAATTAGCACTTAGAACTCTACACAGAAAAAAACTATAATATTTCATAAATTATGTAATCATGAACAAACCCTTTCAAAAACTGTTTTCACTGTGCTAAAGTAACATTCTAGACTTGTTGTAAGTATGTCATTCTTACAAGTAGTTCGCAGTTATTCTTGAAGGCAAGCCTTGGAGTTTCCTTAGTATAGTGCTGCTGGGGGAAAGTTTCAGCATGTCCATCTTCATCTCTAGCCTGAAGGGAAATATAATGGCCTATTTAGGGACTTACAAATAATGGAAGAAAAAAAAAAGAAAGCTAAAAGCATAACAGCTCAGATCATTAAACAAACGGGAATCCAGAAATAACAACATTGTTAAGAAGTTTGTTTAAATACGCAGTACGCCTTTTAGATATAAAATTTGGGATTTGTTTTTCTTTACCTTGTTTCATTTGAACATGTAAATTCATTGTGGTGTAATATTTAAAACATAAAGCAAACCAAAATAAACTAATTCTGTCAGAGATCACCACCACTTTAGTTTCGCAGTGCCCATAATTCACTGCACAGTAGGGAATTATATGACATACATACGTGTTTAAACTTTTTGGCATGCTTAAGCAATCTCTAGATAATGCACTTTTAAGAAACTCTAATAGCAAGGCCATAAGAAAAGCAATTTGCATACTTATATTTTGCATTGTAATACTATTAAAGATAGATTCCCCTCAATTTTTAAATAAAGATCTGAAAGGATCAATGATCTAGTAAGAACAATGATTCTTTAATCAAATGCAGTAAAAAAAAATAGATTTAATTAAGAAGCTGCATTAAAAGTCAGTGGTTATTTTGATCTACACTGTTAATTAAGAAAGCTGAAGTTTAAATGGAGACATTAACAGAACCCATTAGCAATACCACTTGTACACAGTCTTTTCTTTCTAATCTCCACCGGTTTCTGGTTTGAGGGAGAGGTAGGTAAAAGGGGCGTGTCTGCAGCACACTCATTAAACCATTCATTTGGGAGACGCTTAAACTCTGCTCTCATCTCATCTTTGGCCTAACTATTCTGTCTCTCTCTCTCTCTCTCTCTCTCTCTCTCTCTTCTGGCCTCCTGAAACTCACAGCTGAGCTGTCTCTCTCACATATGGCTTGCATATAATTATGCATATTCCATTTTGCACTGCATTAAAATGATGAGCTCCTGGCTCCCTGCCAGCTGATTTCTAAAAGCCCCGGTGAAATAGGAAAAAGGAGAGGAACCCAGGGAGAGCCGCACAGGAAGCAGCAGGTAGTCCTGTCTGCTGCCTCTTTAGATAAAATGTCTGTCTGGCACCAAGGGAACAGCTGAGAACTACCTGTTGGGGTGTACTGTACGGAGAGAGGGGCGAAGGCAACAAGCAGTGGGTGGCAGGGCGGCGACACCGCTTAGGTATCTGTTTCTCCTTCAATGGAGCGAAACCTGCCCTGAGAGGTCACCCAGAACCCCCCGCCTATGCTGTGGAGTGTCGTTTGGGAAAAGAATCCGCATTTTGTACACCTGAGAATTTTTGTTGCTTGGTTTTAGTAAAGGTCCCTGCTCCTTTTGACAGAGAGGGCACCTGATGGAATGTGGAAGTGGAATATATCATGGTTCGTAACAGTTGGGTCATAACAGGTTTGTGGAGAAAAGAGATGGCCGTTTCGGTTTCATTTTGGAGATTTATGAACATCTCTGGGATGTGATCCTTTTCAGTCTACACTTTCCCTACCAAATCAGAATAAAATAAACATGGAGGTATAGGATTGGCTGTATGCAACAGAGCACGTGTGTCCAGTGGCTATCAAGTCAATGGAAACCAGTGATGTTCCTCCTCAAAGCGGCAGAACGCCTCTGCAGCAACACCAGAGTGGAAGGTGACGCAGTTTAAAGGGGACCCATTGAAAACCCCAACTGGTAGAAGCAGGAGTGTTATCACCAAAGGGCACTCATAAGACAGCCTTTGCCAATGGACAGCAACAATACTGAATTTTTCATAGCAACAGTTTAAGTCACTATGTGAGGAATGGGTCTCTTAAAGGAAAGGACATTTATATTGTCTAACTCTGCTATGTCCAGTGACTTTTAGTAGGTACTCACTAACATTTAAGAGATGAAAAATAGCCCCTATCTGGTAACTATACCCTGCCATAGACAACTCTGTAGAAAATGCCACCTCAAAATATGCTAAACTTGGTGGTGGGTTTACTACCTTCCTGATGCACTATATCATACATATGCTTGCAAGCACAATTTGCATACCGTTTACAAGGGCTACTATTTACATATGTATGTCTATATTCAATATATATGTATCTTGTGTATAAATATTCATAAGGTGGAATATGTTTATTATGCATGTACTATGTATACACAGTCATACACACCAGATGCCTAGGGATATTTTCAACATGAGCAGAAAAAAAAAATACATTCATTCCACTTACATGCAAGGTGCTTACAATACATTTTATGTGCTTAAAAGGGAGAAAAGGCCATTATGTAAGATTTGAATGTGCTTTATAGGTTTCATATAAAATTTCATCCTCCCTGTGATCTGGCCTCAAGCATCCATGTGAGTCTGTCCCCATGTGGGTGAGCCTGGCTGGGATGAGGAGAACACTTGTCTTGGCTTGGGGACTTTTCTTCTTGCCTTCTGTATGTGTCATACTTTGGGGTACCTTTTCATTTTGATTACATGTGAGATTTGTCTTTGATGTCTGAATCCTTCACTATTTCTTTTTTTTAATGTCTTTATTTATTTATTTGAGAAAGAGAGGATCAGAGAGAGGGAGAGAGAGAGAATGGGCGCACCAGGGCCTCCAGCCATTGCAAACAAACTCCAGACGCATGTGCCCCCTTGTGCATCTGGCTTATGTGGGTCCTGGAGAGTTGTACCGGCATCCTTTGGCTTTGCAGGCAAACGCCTTAACCTAAGCCATCTCTCGAGCCTCTTCAGTATTTCTTAATCCTCTCTGGTCTGTCACTTGAAAGGGCTTCTATGTCCAGTCTCCCACGTGTGTGTGGAACTGCCCCAGCCTTTCTCCTAGATATCAATTTCTCCTCACGAATTATGGCTGTTTCTGAAATAAACTCAATAATTCATAATTTTTGTAAGAAAACCTCATCATTTATGAACTTAAATTAAACAACAGTAGGAGAGAAAGGGGAGGGGACCGGGAGGCTGGGAAGTAATGAAAGAAAGCCAGAAACGTGCTTCTCTGTTGAGCCCCTATGTTTCCCTGTGTCTTCTACCTCAGTCTCGACCCTGTGACATCTACCCTGACTCCAGAATCCAAGAAACTCCATCCTCCAGCTGGTCCCTGCCTTCCTATGAATGAAAGGGACAGAAAGTGCAAGGAGCCCCAGATTCCTCACCCTCTAGTGTGTGCACACACGTAAGCACTGATACACACCTCTCATCAAAGTAATCCCACTCGCATTCTGCAGGCTTGTAACGTAAAATGTAAACCACTAATACAGAACTAAGTGGAACTAAATATATTTGTCCAAGGCACTGATTCTCTACCCAGGCTGCATATCAGAATCACCTGGGGTTCTGTTTGCTTGTTTTGTTTTGTTTAAACATATTGGTGCCTGATTCCCATCTCAACCTTCTAAGACTCTGATTTAATTGGTTCAGGTTGGGGCCTGACTACAAGTGCGATTTTTTTTCTGAAAAATAAATAAATATCTCTAAGGTAACCGTAATGTACAGGCAGGGCTGGGAGTCACTGGTTGAAGGAGAGAACCCACGGGTATCAAAAAGCTACAGTGAGCTATTGTGCAGGACTGGGAGGCTGCGGTCCTTGGGATGGTTCTTCTACTAAAAGTCTGAGAAATGATTTCATCAGCTGCCTACAGACAAACTCTCATTTCTCTGCTTGCCTCTTAGTTTTCTGTTATGAGACATAGCCTTGGGAAACTACTGTACCATTTTCTGACAATGGCCTTCTTCAACCTCTGTCAACAAGGCATGCTTCTCCACTCTGTTCTCTCTTAATTGACACAGTTGGAGCTGGTGAGATAGTTCTTTGGTTAAAGGCACTATCCAGCCCAGGTTTGATTCCCCAGGACCCACGGAGGGCCAGGTACACAAAGTGGCACATGCATCTAAAGTTTGTTTGCATTGGTAAGAGGCCTTCGTGCCTATTCTCTCGCTCTTTCTCTCCCTCCCACTCTCTCTCTCTCTCTCCTTACAAATTAATTAAATTTTAAAAAATAAAGTGACACAGTGGCCATTTGTGTTGTGTGATGTTTATCTCACCAGGGAGGCTGCAGCATGGGTCTGGTTCCCGCCATTACCTTTAACCAATGGCGGGTGCACAGCGGACACTTTGCAACCATGAGGTTTATTCCCTGGCAACTCGGGGCCATGTTAGATAGAATCAATCTAACTCTCCTGCTCTTACATGTAGAATTATCGTAGAATGTCTTACAACCTCATATATTGAAACCTTATTCTACATCTGCCCCAGCTGGAGTGCCAGACAATGACTTAACAGTGGGGGTGCAGACAGAGGGAGCCGACTGCCCCTCCGAGAGGAGGATGTGGACACGGAAATTGTTCCGATTCACCAGCTCATGGTAATAACATCAGGCAGACCGACTTTCAGCCAGTTTTATTATTGTTCTTTAATCCTCTACAGACAATGCATTCTCTAATTGCCTGCCGGGAGTGGACCACCCCACTGGTGGCTCTTGGCACCCACTGGGACTGAGAGAACTGTGTTGATGTCTGACTTTGTCCTGGAGTGACAAGTTCTCAAAGGAAGGACGTCAAGACATTTCGTGATGAACTAACTCTCTCCATGTGTCTTATTCCCAACAGCTTTATTCTGACTAATGTGCCAGATATTTATGCCACTACTGGAAATGCAAATGGGACACATTTGGCTTTTTTTTTTATTGTTTTTTTTTTTTTTTTTTTTGCATTTTACTGCAAATGTGTAAGGATGAATGTGACTGTCAGGCCAAAGGTGCATTTTTGACCTGTTGTTCTGAGAAGACGTCATTTTTTTGCCATAATAGAAACAAAAATAAAAATTCTCCACTGAAACCACCAGACTCCTTCCCCCTTTTTTTCCTGACAGTTATACACAGGATTGCTTTGTTTTATTTCTGCTGTATTTAGGGTCTTTTTTTTCCTTGCATGTGGGGTGTGTGTGTGTGTGTGTGTGTGTGTGGTGGTGGAGGTACACATGCACATGCTCACGTGTGTGTGGAAGACCAAAGTTGACATTGGGTGTCTCTCTCTACGGCTCTCCCCCTTGTTCTCTGAGACAGGGTCTCCCACTGAGTTTAGAGCTCACTGATTCATCTAGGTAAGCTAACTAGTGAGTCCCAGGGATTCTGTGTCTGCCTCCCAGGGCTGGGATGGCAGATGTGCACCACCACACTTGGCATTTTACACGGGTGCTGGGGATCCAGACTCAGGTCCTCATGCTTGTACGGCAAGCACTTTTCCCACGGGGCCATCTCCTCAGCCCTCCTTATTTGTGTGTGGGTGTGAGACAGAGTCTTGCTATGTAGCCCAGGCTGGCCTCAAACTCTCCGTCCCACTGTCAGCCTCCAGAGAGCCGGGATTACGAACACGTGCCACCGCGCTCGGCTCATGCATCTACGAGCACTCCTGCCTAGCACTTAAGTAAGTATTGGGTGATGTGAGTAACTTAGGCTAATAAACTGCTTCTCAAGCTCAAAGCCTCAACCTTTGTATTCACCTCTCTCTATCTGGGAATCACTATTTTGTTTACTTTGATTTTTTACATATAGAAAACTTTAGTCCTTCAAATTATTCACCAAAGTCTTGGTACAATGTGTATACAGAAGCAAAATCAATATTCCTTTTCTCTGGACAAGGCTTTTAGAAAGGATGGAACATTCTAGAAACAGCTCCACTTCCCTACCTCAGGAGAAAAGTGTTGTTTCTGGCTCAATAGAAAGGTTAACACTGTGGTCATGTAAGTGGAAAGGTAAGTGGGCTTTACAGGTATAGCTCTCTGGGATGAATGGGAGCTTATACTTGCATGTCACTGTGATGTCACGTTTCCTTTGAAAGCAAGAATAGGTTTTGCCTGGGATCAGAGCTGGGGGGAGCGTGGCAGAGTTTCCGGACTCAGCCTTCCAAGGCTATAGCAGATGCCGCTGCATCAGCCCACACATGTGGTGTCAGTACCAGATTGGGGAGCATCGAAAATAGTACATCTCAAAGTTGTGGAAATAGGGTTAGAGATGAAGGGTCATAATGAAAAAAAAAAGGGTGAACATTAGCTGTATATTTTATAACTAATGTTTTGAACCAGAAGTAATAGAACTCCTTTTTAAAAATTCACACTAAGAGACTGGGACCTCCACTTTGGGAAATTCTTGGAGCTTCATTTTCTGACATTCCATTTCTCATCTATCCTTCTGTTCTCAAATGCTTACACACGTTCTCATGAGGACACTCAGAGACGAGCCACAGCAGCTGTCACGTGCTGTCTTCCAGTGGGCTGAAAGCACTTCTGAGGACTAAAGTCAGCCAGGGCCTTTCTCCTGCCTTAGTAGACAGACCCCTCAGAGCTCTGTCCAGCTACTCCTGCTCCTGGCTGGAATAAAAGACAGGTCTAGAGAATGGCTCTCTACTTCCTCTTGAATTACTTACTATCCAGCTTATCCAGACTCAATCCCCAGTTCCCCTTACCTGCTTCCCTCTCCTTTATCCCCATTTTCTTGAGTAAAACTAGAGTCCCATCTCTCCTCTCCATTTCTAGAAAACTCTCACATGTCTGTTAAGCCTCCATTCAGATCACAGCTCCTTTAGGAAGCTATCCATGAACTCTTCTTCTCCCCGGGATCCTGCATAGATTTCCTTTCCATCTACTGCATTGTACAGTGACTGTTGCCATTGGCCTCTCTCATGAACCAGTGGGGTCCCTGTGTGTACAAACTGTGTCTCATCAGCCACAACCCAACTGCCTGCTGTAGTGCCTGGTGTATGACAGGCCTCACCCATGAGCCAGCGAGAGAGTAAATGAACAAAGGGTTCTTACCCCTAAGTCCCACCACTGGCGATTCTGCTTCACACCCCAGTCCTAAATGCCCACCTAGGGTTCTCTCCTTGCCTGAGGCTCAGCAGGGCTGACTGGAGCACTATGCTCACACCTGGGCCTTTGCTGCCCAGCCCACGTGCTTCTGCTCAACACCTGTGCCTCTAACTCACTTAGCCACTAGCATCTTAATGCCACTTCAGATCTAGTACTGATTTGGACCTTGGTCGATAAACCTCTTATCCCACGTTTCCCTCATCTGTTTCCTCCACAGACTAAGTCTCTGCTATTTCCTAACAGATTCTCATCCACAAGTCCATTCCTAGATTAGATCATTAACCAACTGGTTATTCTGTTTCATGGTTCTGATATCTCACCTTTTCCTAGTGCCCCAGGTGAATCTGGGACTCTGAATTTATCTTGCATATGCCTCACATCTTCTCTCTCTCTCTCTCTCTCTCTCTCTCTCTCTCTCTCTCACACACACACACACACACACACACAGACTGGGAAACTCCTGGAGGGCAGGGACCAAGACTCAGCTATGCTTATATAGCACACAATCCTGCAAATATATTTTGAATGGATTCCCTAACCCCTGCCTGTGCCATAAGCCAAGACTCAGAAGGGTTTTGTCTTGCTCTCCTCTGAGCTGCCTTCCCTACAGATGGAGGTGGCAGTTGGAGTGGTGTGCGTGCACACGCAGCTGCGACAGAGCTTTCTCCTGGACTTTGGCACACTCCTCCCCGGCACCGAATCCGGGAACATCAATCTTCAGACCCAGGCTCCTTCTCGGTTCACATTATCACTCTCTTGCACCAGGCCCCCTTGCCCTCTCTTTCATCTGCTTGTGGATGACTGTCTATGGGGATTCCTGCAATAGTGCTGTTGTACTTTGTTCTTGGAGCAAAATGTATTTAAATTTCCATTTAGCATGTAGACCAAAGGAGGAGCGGTTACCCCAGTGAAACTGCTTCTAATAATGCTCCATCCCCCTCAGCTGGCGAGCAGACAGACTTCCTCCATGCCCTCCCCAGCCCTCACGCCCGGCTGCTCTGACAGCTCACACACTTCTGATGGATGAGGACTTATTTGCTGCACCTATTTCTTTTAACTCCTTGCAAACCTTTATATATATCATAAATTTTTAATATCCAATTTGGAGTCTTCAAAGAATAACGGTAACAAATATGCAACATGAAGATAATGGGAATTGAATCATGTTTACGGTTTCCATGAGCATCCCCTTAAACATGTCAGGTCAGAGTGGCTCAGAGCCGCCCAAGTGCAGGGCCCATCTTCTACCTGATTAATGGCTGCCCTTCACCGGGACCCTAATGGATTGCACAACCGTTATGGCAACAGATTCGACATCAGCCTGAAATACAGATGCCACGTGGACTAAAATATATCATGCTCGTCCAGCACATTACAACAGTGTGTGGGATAATCGGAGTGGTTTTTAAGTGGTCCCCCAAACCTCTGTTTTTGCTTTCTTTATTTTTAAATCCATTTCCCCCTTTATTGGACAGGTGACACTCCTGAATTTATCTTCCTAGAGCTCTCTGTCAGGTCACATGAGTGTCTTTGTTTGGTTAAAAATTATTTCACAGTGTCCACAGGTAAGGCCCAGCAGCTGGGTGCCTTTGTTTGTTTGTTTTTCTGTGCGATGGCCATGCCACCAACACACTCTGGCTGCTTCTGATTATTCCAGGACTTTAATCCACGTTGGATTATCCCAGCCTTCACTGCTCCCCTCCCTCCTCCCTCCTCCGCCCACTGCCTGCCTTTTGGCTTTTTCACTAGTCATTTGCATCTATTACCCAGGGACCTGTGAGGAGAAACAAAAGACAGGGAAACACAAATGATTCCACTTTGCTACCGGTTGGCACCCACAAAATGCTCAAATAATTGGCCTCATAGCGACATTTCAGTTAGTCCTTGGATTCCTGGTCTCTGAAATCGCTAGGTAGAAGGGGGCTGGATGCATATCTTCATGTGCAGACCCCGTGGTGGACCTGAGAAATTAGTGGAAATAGAAAACAGACAGGGGCTTCCAGGACCTCATCTGCAAGGCTAGAAAAGGATCCAGATGTTCTGGAAGAGGTTCATTATCTACAAGATGTCTCCCCCAGAATTAGCCTGGCCTCAGAAAGGGTTAGGAGACACACTACTGCTCAGATTAAGGTACCACTCTGGATACTATCAGGGATTGATAATAGCTAACATGTCCACAACTCTTGCTCTCATAGATGAACACATTTAATACATGCTTATGCACCAGCCCCTCTCCCTCCCAAAACACTGTCAGTATTCTATTATGTGCGAGGAAACCGAGGCAAAGAGAGGTGGTATAATTTACAGTCACACAGCTAACAAGCAGTAAAACCAGGATTCAAACCAGGCAGACTGGCTCCAGAGCCCCACTCTGCCACCCTGATAACAGTATTTTCCCTGGGCAAAAAAAAGAAATCTATGTGCCACTGCTTAGAAACACTGCTATCATTAAATTTTAGACCTATATATAATTCATTAAGTGAGCTATTCATGATTCTTTGGGTTTTTGTTTCCATCTCAAGATTGGATCCACCAAGGAAATTAGGAAAGGAGGGTGTTGGATGATAAATATAATGGACGTAGGGGTGAAGGGTCTGCAAAGAACTCAGGAAAAGAGAGAAGAGACTCTGTGTCAGCAGGCCTCTGGTATAGCCCAAGGGAAATGGAACTTCAGAGTTTATACAGTTAATCTTTATACCAACTTCTTAGCACCAACTTTAAAAAAAATTTTTTTTTACTTTACTTTTATTTATCTATTTGAGAGAGAGAGGCAGAGAGAAGGAAAAAGAGAATGGGCACGCCAGGGCCTCCAGCCACTGCAAACAAACTCCCAACACATGTGCCACCGTGTGCATCTGGCTTGCGTGGGTCCTGGGGATTCAAACCAAGGTCCTTTGGCTTTGCACGCAAATGCCTTAGCCGCTAAGCCATCCCTCCAGCCCCACCAACTTGTTTTTTTAAGTAGCCTTCATCATCAATGATAATACAGAGGTTCCTCAATGCCAGAAAGTACATGTCCATAGAATTCACTCAACTATTCAGCTCCTTTAGCAAGTGCCTTTGTGGATTTCTAAAAGCATAGCAAGCATTACAATATTATTTATTATTAATCCTGTGGTGACGCTGCACAGACTACAAAGTGCGCTTATATTACCATGTCTCACCCATTCCCGGCACTCTGATGTATAAACACAGTCGAGATTGTGGCTTTGCTTAACATGAGTCAGTTCGTCAGAACGCTGGCCAGAAGCACCGAACGCCTGCACGCGCCTTGCTGAGAAACAGGCCTGGTCTATGGTGCTCACCCGAAGGTGGGGGCGACCCAGAGAGCCAGAGGCCAGCCAGCCTCTGCCTAATCCACAGCACCCTCCCTCCCCAGAAGACTGGTGTGGAGATGCACCCCGAGTGGGTTGACAGCTAACTAGCTCAGTTGGTGGGAGAACAATGTAAGAGGCTTATGTCATGGCCCCAGGTGAGTTCACATGCTCTGGAACATGGTCACTCAGCATCCCACAGCATAGCCCTCGTGGTGGCCTATCATGTCACATGTGTATAGTTCCTGGCAAAAGGAGGTAGACACTGGGAAATGTGGGATGATGTGGCTGATCAGCACCCGCTTCTCAGCACTTCTGAAGAAAGAATTCAAAGAGCATGTTCTGGGGAGGGCATTTACGGGTGGCCCCGAGTCGTGAAATGGAACCAATGAGATCCTTGAATTTGTTTCAAATTCTGCAGACTCAGTTCTGCAGTAGTGGCAATATTTATCAAAAGTAAGGTCACAGCTGTTATTTGCGACGAGGTCTCAGCACACACTACCTCTTTTTTCTCACCGACAACCAGAGAAACTCCACCATCAACGCTAGATGTGGTAGAGTTGACTACATCTTTAAAGCCTTGGTCCATGCCCTCGCTGGTACCCACCATCCAACAGAAGAGCCTGCACAATCGCCAAGGCTGTCTGCTCTTAACCATCACCCTGAACTCTGGCCACTGGTTCCTACCAGCTCCTGGTTTGATCCCACTTCCTCACCACTCCAGGCTCTTGACCCATACCTTGACTCTGCTCCTTTGATCTGTGTACTTGGTGCAGCCAGAGCTTGTTGTCCTCCTGTCTACCGGGCCTTGATCCCGTCACTCTGGCCTGCCCAGGAAGAAATCGTCCATCCCCTGCTCACTGCTCTGGCTTCAGACAGTTTTATAGTCAGCATTCTATAAATCATGCCCAAAGTGTGATTTCTCTTAAAAATAAAACTCCTTTAGGAAGAAATATAGTGTTTGTAATATTTGTAAAGAACTAAAACCAGCCTAAACACAATAAAACCCAGGACTGGAATGAATCCTGACTTTTACTGCATACTGTGCACATGAATGTCTGACCAACGTGTAGGGATGCTGTGATCCATGCCACCAGATGCCAGAAAGGAGAAAGATGGGTTGACATATCCATTGGCTTTGCCCCCTGGGTCTTTCCGAGTGTGAAGTTCAGATGTGATTCTGAATGGACTGGTCTTCCTGACAGCTTCAATTACAATCCAGGTGCCACTTGACCTGTTAACGGAGGTGTCATTGGGCTTTTGAAGAGGGAAGGCCACCTAAATTACTGTTTCCAAACGCAGGGCCAATCAGCCTCTCAGAGGAGCCAAATATAAAGATGGCAACAAAAGGCCTTCATAAATAATGACCTCTGCTCAAATGATACTCTCTGGAGTCTTAATTGTAAGCCCCAACTGGTTGGTAGATGACGAACGATGGTAATAAAAGGTGGGACCGTGGCAAGTCTAAGTAGGAGAGAAGCATTTAAGCAGAATGTGGGCCTTATGGATGGGTCTGTGGAAGCCCACAGCTGAACTAGAGTAAGGTTTATTTCTCGGTGGCAATTTTATATATTACTTGCTTATTATTACTACTACTACTATTGTCATTATTTCACTTCAAGGAGGTATATTTTGTGATCAAAGACTAAGTGAAAAAAGTAAAAAGTGGCCCAAGTTTCACAACCCTACTTATTTTTAGTTTTGATTTTTCGAGGTAGAGTTTGGCTGTAGCCCAGGCTGACCTGGAATTCACCATGTAGTCTCAGGCTGGCCTCAAACTCACAGCGATCCTTCTACCTTGGCCCCCCAAGTACAAGGATTAAAGGTGTGCATCACCACACCCAGCACAGGGAGAAACAATGAGCTCCAGGCACAAATGAACCTCAGATGCATACAACACTGTGTGCATCTGGCTTTACATGGGTAATGGGGAATCAAACTCAGGTTGTTAAGCTTTATGGGTAAGTACTTTAATTGTTGAGCTAGCTCTCCAGCCCCATTTTTATGTTTTTAAATTTCATTTATTTACTTGAGTGTGTGTGTGCGCGCACACGTGCGCACACACACCAGGGTCTCTTGTCATTGCAAACAAGTACCAGATACATGCACCACTTTTGTGTCCATGTGGGTGCTGGGGAATTGAACCCAGGCTGGCCTGTGCAAGCAGGTGCCTTTAGCCATCTCCCCAGTCTTCCACACCCTTCTTGGCATAAGTGAACAACAAGATGTGGCTCTGTCCTATACAGCGAGCAGCTCTGCGCCACTCTGCCTGTCCCGTTCCCTCTTTCAGCCAGCAGCACTTGTGGTTATCAGAACTCTCAAATAATCCCAGTTCCTCAGGATCCTGGCATCTCAGTCACCCACTGCTCCCTCGACACGGCATCCACCACAACGAGACTCCCACTGGGAAAACTCAGTGATGGCTTCAGATGTCACCTGACACAAAGGGAAACTCAATTTGAAAGGTACTTTGACAATAATGATAAAGTGTCACTACCGCTCTGTGTCAGACACTGTGCTGCACATTTTGTAGGCTTTGGCTTGTTAAAGCCACCCAAATCTTTGTGATGTCTCTATGACCACACCACCTCCATTTTGCCAGCGAGAGAACTGAGGTGTAGAAAGAAACCCTGTTCAGTGACTTATCCAAGGTTCAAAGACTTCAAAAGGTAGAGCTAGGCTCTGAGCACAGTGTTGTGACACGGAGCAGAGGCTCCAGACCCTCGCATGAACACAGACAGCAGAGGAAGTCTGGTGTCGATGAGCACCAGAAGCTGCAGATAGTACTAGAAGGCAGAGATAAAATGAGTCAAGTGCTTGCAACCTTGTGCGTTCTTGGGAGAGAGAGAAATCTTTCTTGCTGGTCTTTTTCCCTTTTGGTAGAAGCATTGATGGGAGGCCGGCAAGAAACTAGCACCTCACCAGGGGCCTGAGATGTGTAGGTGGCAAGAACGCAGCCAAAAGCAGAGCAGACCCAAACCTCAGCCTCTTGGGTGGAGCGGAATGGCCTCTCCGGTGGCACTTGAGGACTGGGACAAATCTGGGAGGCGAGAGGGGGCAGGGCTATGGATGGGAATGGGGGTGGTGCCAGGGAGCCCCGTGTGAGAAACCCTGCTGACAGGCAGGGAAGAAGTCATGCCTGAGGTGTATGGAGTGCTCACAGCCGAGCTGGAGCTCGCTTTGAGATCTCATGTTTCGTTTACACAGCCCACTGATGGATGATTACAGGATTCAAAGGTAAGGGCGAAAATCTTTCCTCAGTATCTAGACAGATTAAGATATGTTTTCAAGGACTTGGGGATACACAGTCATAAGCCTCTTTGGTGGTTCTTGTCTAATCATAAAACAGAAAACTGCTATGGTTTGATGTGGAAAATAAACAAAAGAGGACTAAGAATTACACCACTTGACAAAATCATTACTACTATATAAGCCTCCCCTTTAACAAAGATAAGCAGAATTTACATGTAATCAAGTGTACTAGTATAATGAAGAAGTTTCATTCATTTCTGTGTCTTATGGGATGACAGACCTTGTCTTTGAATTATAAAAATGTTTTGTACAATCCCATAAATTGTAGGATGCACTACTCTATATTTATGCAAAACCACTGTCTGTGGTCTTGTGACCAAACAGAAAACAAACAGCAGTGGCAAGGGCACTTACACAATGGTTGCCTCGGGTTTGCACCCATTCATTCAGAAGTCCATCATTACTGAGGACTGACGATGTGCCTGGCAGTAGTAGGCAGCTAAATAGCCAAGCACCCTAATGAACTGCATTCAGCCTCACAATCATCACATCTTCATTTTTTTTTTAAAGTTTTATTTGCCGGGTATGGTGGCTCACGCCTTTAAATCCCAGCACTCGGGAGGCAGAGGTAGGAGGATTGCCATGAGTTCGAGGCCGATATTTATTTTATAAATAATTTTTATTTATTTATTTGCAAGGAGAGAGAAAGGGAGACAGGAGGACAGAGAGAATGGGTGCACCAGGGCCTCCAGCCACTGCAAACGAATTCCAGACACATGTGCCACTTTGTGCATCTGGCTTTATGTGAGTACTGGGCAATTGAACCCGGGGAGTCAGGCTTTGTAAGCAAGTGCCTTAACCACAGAGCCATCTCTCCAGCACCCACATTTTCATCTTTTAAGTCCAGTTATAAAGCAAATGGACCCTTGCCAAGGTCTATTTGTATATAAAGTATCATATATATATATATATGATATATATTCTGTAAAGTTGAGATTTAAATAATTTTTTATAATTTATTATATTTATTTTAGAGAGAGCAGAGAGAGGGGGTGCGTGTGTGTGTGTGTGTGTGTGTGTGTGTGTGTGTGTGCAGGAACACCGAGGGCCTCTTTCTGAGGCAAATGACCTCCAGATATAAGCACCACTTTGTGCATCTGGCTTTACATGGGCTCTGAGAAATCAATCCCAAGCTGTCAGGCTTTGTAAGCAAGTGCCTTTAACTGCTGAGCCATCTTTCCAGCCCTTATTTAAAGAAATATTTTATTTATTTATTTGCAAGCAGAGACATGACATACACACAGAGAGGGGAGGGAGGGAAGAAGGGGGAAGAAACAGTGTGGACATGCCAGGACCTCCACCCACTGCAAATGAACTTCAGATGCATGTGCCACTTTGTATATCTGGCTTAGTGGGTATTGGGGAATCAAATCCAGGTTATTAGGCTTTGCAGGCAAGCACCTTAACCACTGAGCCATTTTTCCAGCCTTATTTTAAAGAAGCTTAATTTTGTAGAATTAAACCAGATATCAAAGGCAATGGGTAGAAGGCCTTCTCACTAGCGGACACAAGTTATGTGGAAGTAAGAAGCAAGAAACATTGAGAGGAAATTCTTAAAGGCCTAGCACCTATGTGCCACCGTGGTGATCAATCTTCACTGTCAACTTGATGGGCTTAAGAAATGACTAGGGCATTAGTGAGGCCCACTTTTGGGGGGGTTGACTGTGATGGTGGCTCCAGACACCATTAACTAGGGAAGAAGAGCCACCCATGGACTGCAGTCCTGACTAAACGAGAGAGGGTAAAGCTGGCTGAGTGTAGCATTTCTCTTTCTCTGTTTCCTGGTCCTCTGAGATGTGCATAAGTGATCTTTCATTCCTGCTGCCAGAGAGCTGCTTCCTACCGTTCCCTCCCCATCATGATGGACTTCCTTTTTAAAATCTGAAAGGCCAGGACTACACCTTGCAGCCTGTCTTAGTTCAGTATTCACTGTAGAACTCAGTTCAAAATTGCTGACTTTGAGGTCTGGTTTTTATTTAGTTATTTTTAATGTGTTCATCCCTGACTTTCTGACACATTGTTTTGTTCCTTACCATCCCTCCGCATGACTCATCGTCACCTGGCGATTTCTTCAGCATAAGTGAGACCCCTCCCCTAGTCACCTGGGCAACCTGAAAAAGCTTCCTTGTATCTTACTGGTTTATTTCGTCTTACAGTAAAATATCCTCTGTACAAAACACCTTGATTTCTCTTTCTCCCCATCCCCTCCCCTTGCCACAGGAAGCGTCTGTGTAGGTACTACTCCGTGCTTAAGGCTTATTTGTTTCTTGATACTGCACCCTGCCCTCCCGGGTGCTAGGATCTGATGTCTGCTCAGATAGAATCAAAATGAAATTGTATTAGTTTAGATTAGCATCTGTGGCAGCAATTCCTATAAATGATACAGACAAGGCAGTAGCTATCATGTCTGTCTTGTTTCAAGTAGAAATGAAAAATGACATCTTTGATGGAGAAGATTCCACGGAGACCTGGGTAGAAATGCAGACTGTTCCCCTGCTCACAGACAGCTCTCATTCTCATCAGATGGCTGACAGGTGTGTAATCATGTTCCTTAGTCACAGTTTGTGTTAAAATAACCAATTACCAAGTGAATGACTGTAAAGTGGTGATGTGTCATCTCTAGTCTCTAGCACAGGGACACTGTTTCTGGGCTTCTCCTTGGCCAAAGATGTGCTTCAGGCCTTCAGGAAGCCATCCCTACCCTACAGGCAAACTCCATGGAATGCAGGACATCTTTTCCTTGGCCACTGGACTTTAGAATGGAAATGCCACCCAACTACCAGGGATGGTCAGTCACATTTCCTGGACAACTCAACAGCATCTTCTACATTTTCCTTTTTTTTAAAATAGCTTCCCCAAACATATCACCCTCGCATGGCATAGAGTGCCCGCCACTACTACTGTCTCTACCCAGCAAGATGTCTACATGTACGGGGCATTAGCTGCTATTAGTCTGCTCTTCCCCCTGGGTGAGCACGACCTTCCAGCTGGACCCCATTGTGAAAGGAAACTCAAAAGCTCTGGGAAGGAAGTACCCACACACGCCACCGGTCCACAGTGGCACGGTGACCTAGAGAGTTACATGCCCTAAATTACAGGTATAGTCAACAGCAGTAAATCTTCCAGCATTCATGAAAAACACAAGTACAAACATCCCCTTCCAGTGGCCGATGGCTCTGCTCCTCCGCCCACCCCACCCCCGCCCTCTCCCCGCAAAGCAGGACTTGGACTCGTGACTGGTTGATTGTAACCACCATGCAACACCTGCCGTGGCGCTCAAGAAAACATCCTGGGCTGTGCACTCATGTGCACCTTTGGGTCAGAAATACAGGTGAGCATTAAGTTTTCAGTAAAGTCAAAGCAGGTGATGATGCAAATTTGAGTCATCCAACATCAATGTGGAATGCTCTGGACGGGTTTACTTAGGCTAAAAGACACAAGGAGATGAAGAGAAGACTAACAAGGACTATCCCACATCCCTCCTCTGGTTTTCCTTCAGTTGGCATGGAAGATGTTCCACTAGAAGATTCTCCCACAAATACCAGACCAATACTACTTTCCTACCAAGATGCCTGATTCTCAGCTTTATGGGCAATAAAAGACAATATATGTTTAAGAAGGAAAAATATCAACTGGCTTTTCATCCCTGATGAATTTTTAACTAGTCTTATAATCCTCATTAGCATAAACGCCAATGCCCCCCTCCTCCGTCCTCCTGGAAGTTCAACTGAAACTCCACGCTTGCCTCAGCAAAGGCAGGCACAGAGGGCCAAGGCTGTGGGACGAGAGCAAGGCAGTGTAATCGTAGAAAGCAGAAACAGAGGCATGAGCTGAAAGGGAGCGGTGAATGCAGGCAGCGCATGAATGCCGGGGTCTCCTCCCCAGGTGGGGCGAGGCCTGACGCTGCGTTATGTCCAGGATGCCTCTCCTTCTCTTTTTCCTGGGCTCCTGGCAACTCTGGCAGTGGCACCTCGAGTGAACAGCACACTGCTTAGCACATATGGTGGAAAGGATCTTGTGCCTCAGTTGAATGCATACTGCACTATATACACATTCTGTTTTATCTCCGGGCCCAGCCATGCTGCAAACACTTGCAAATTGGGAAGCCTTCTGTGCAGTAAAAAATACGGACAGGAGAAGCTAGACTGGGACTTATAAGATGCAACACCAGCCAAAAGAAACAAAAGCCAAAGTAAGGAAGGGAATGTGAGGGCACGTGCCCCATGCTCTTTACCACAAAGGCAGCACTGCCAGGTGGGGGTGCAAGCTGGGGGTACAGGCTGGGGTGCAGGCTGGAGATGCAGGCTGCAAGCACAGACCCAGCCTCTGTTTCATCCCCTACATCCTGTATTTCCAAGCCAACTGATGGTCTTTCATTCCACACACGCAATGTCCCCTGGGAACCTCTGCTGGGATCCATCTGCTGCTGCTCTATTTTTTTTTTTTTTTTGAATGTTTGAAATTTACATGGAAAAATAACTTTCTCAGATTTACTTGGTAGGAGATAGTGATGAAATTGTTATCTTTGTCCTCTTAGCTTAAGGTCTCCAGGCCACTGTGTTGCAATGAGATCATCTGTCCTCATAGTCTCCAGCATCATTTTCACTTCCTAAGTGTCTCTAGAAGCAAAATCTGATAGTTTTCAGAATTAAGAATCCCTCTGTTGGGACACAAGAGGGGCAAAGCAGTGGGTGCTCTGATTTGCCTTACTTCCCCATTCATTCATATACATACATACATGTGTGTGTATATATGAGATTATATATGTGTGTGTGAGAGAGAGAGAGAGAGATTATACATATTTGTGAGGAGGAGAAAGAGGGCATGGGCACGCTAGAGCCTCATGACACTGCAAGGCAAACTCTAGACACACGCGACACTTTGTGCATCTGGCTTTAAGTAAATCGAAATCAGGCTTTGCAAGCAAGCACCTTTAACTACTGAGCCATATCTCTAACCCTCCCCATTCTTTATTTACCTGATCCTTCATCATGAATTTAAAAAGAAAAGAAAAGAAAAAAAAAAAACCTCTAAGACAACTAATCCCTAGGTAAGGAGAGTGGTTGAAAAAAAAAAATCCTGCTTCACTTCAAATCATGGATTTTTCCTTTCTGTTCTCCTAGTGTTATATGTGTTGGTGGGGGGAGTGTGGGAGTTTAAAGATTTAGTTAATAAATGGAGACCATTTTGTAGGGGTCACCACATGAAGGGGTCTAGCACCCTTTCTCAGCCTGCCGGGAGCAGGTCTTCTTGTTTTCAGATGAAGAAACCATGGTGCAGCCAGAGGACCTGACTGAAGGCACAAAATATGAATCACAATACAGGATTCTTCACAAGATACTGACGGGTCCAAGTACAAAAGGAAAAGGGCAGAGGGTGCCCAGAGAAATGGCCGGCAGTGTCCCGACCGCATACCGACAACCTGCTGGCAGCTCCTTCTCATCCAAGGACACGTCTTCTGGGCCTTTCGTCTGTTGCAGCGTCAGAAGTTGTGAGGAGCAGTGGACTTAATAACGCCAGAGAGCGTGCTGCTCCTAATTTATTCTGTGTGTAGAATTCGTGATTTCCTTTCTCTGCTGTTTAAAATCGGATCCTTCTCACAAATGTTGGGAGTGAGGGAAGTTAACCCCAAGCTGGTGGGAAGCTCAGAGTTGCCTGAGGCATGCTTTGGCTTATTTGAATCAGTTGTTCATTTTCAATATGGTTTTAGTTTGTGGAATTGCTAGAAACACTAAAATACATATTTACAAGATTGTGTTTTATAAGGACTCCACAGGCAACTTTACCACACCTCCTATTGTTCAGCCCTAGCATTGGCTGTCTGGGTTTATATTTCTTTTTTCTTTTCTTTTTCTCTCTTTTTTTTTTGTGTGTGTGTCTGCCTTTTTTTAAAAAATCACTTGAAATATACATAAAATATATTAAAGCCAATAATTAAAGATGTCTTGCGATTTAACTCTATCTATTAACAATATTGTGTGATAATCAGTATTGGTACTCCTGAAATTCTTAATGAAGATCTCTAAGAAGACTGTATAAACTAAAAAGAAAGAAATATTACGTACTTGGATAAAATCCCAAGTTCTTAAAATGGAAACTTTAGCCAGGTCACAGGAGTCAGCTAAGTTTAAATTCTGGCCCTCCCCTCACATATCCATTCTCAAGCCAGCAAAGATGGGAGGGATTCTCTGGACTACTCTTTTTCTGAGTTCTCTTCTCCCAAAGCCACACCTTCAGCATCATAACTCATCTTTGTCTGAGCAGCCAACTGAGCAGTCGTCTCAACATCATGTCCTTGCTCATGCAAGAAATTATTTCCTCAAAGTCCATACTGCTGAGCATTTCTGGTACTACAGTTTTTAAATTACTTATTTATTATCAGAGAGAGAGAATGGGCATGCCAGAGCCTCTAGCCATGACACAAATGAACTGTAGACGTATGCATCACCATGTGCATCTGGCTTACATGGGTTCTGGAAAATCGAACCTGGGTCCTTGGGTTTGGCAGGCAAGTGTCTTAACTGCTAAGCCATGTCTCCAGCCCCAGATTTTTAATACACAGTCTATCCTGTCATCAGCCAAGTTTCCTCTTAGAGGACTGTCCTCAAGTACCATGAATTCGTTTTCGTTCATCTCACAGAATGGCAACAATGGGAATCACGGGGAAGAGAATAGGTGCTTACAGCCTGGTCCCTTTACTCGAGGAGTTTTCTATCTAGTTTAAAGATATATTACAGGGCCGGGCATGGTGGCACATACCTGTAGTCCCAGTACTCTGGGAGGCAGAGGTAGGAGGATCGCCATAAGTTCGAGGCCACCCAAGACTATATAGTGAATTCCAGGTCAGCCTGGGCTACAGTGAGACCCTACCTCAAAAAAACCAAAAAGAAAAAAAAAAAGATATATACACATTGACGGGAAAGAAAATAAATGATTATCAGATGTTTGTTTAAATTTGTGTTCTGCTGGCCAAGACAGTGGGAGAAAGCCATCTATCTACTTAGACTCAGAAAAGTGACGAGATTCTAGCGGAGCCCACTAGGTTGGATTTCAATGGGGACTTTCAGTCGGTTTTAAAGACCTGTCCATCTTTTGATTTCATCCTTGAAGAGGAAGACTTAAAAGAAAGAAAATGTGCTCTGGATTTTGGATCAGAACCACAAACCTGGTTGGGGCTTATTTCGCCCTAACATCTGCTATGTCTCCAAGGGTCTTCCTGCCATTCTTTATCTGCTTCTGATTATGCTGAAATTTTCCTTCCTTCTGTCTTACAAAACTGGAAAATGCAAGAGAAAATGAATCCCTGTGAACCGTGAAAGACTCGAAGCTTTTGACCACCCTTGATGCCTGCCACAGGGCTGGACCTACGTGCTCAAGAAATGTCAGACAGTGGACTTGAAACAAAATGTCAATCCATGTGTCTGCTCACAACACCCCCTTCAAAGGAACTGTGTGGCGTAGCCGTTTTGTACCAAATCACCCAGTCTGAGCTGACTGGAGCAATGTTGGACATGTGAACCAAGAGCAGCCACTAGATAAGGGGGTCCAGCTACCCATGATGTGTCCTGTTGCAAAGTGATGGACTGACTCAATCCAATACCCTCCCTCAGGAGCATGAACTAGAATATCCTGAGACTGCGGCAGATAAGGTTGGGAACAGAACTAAAAGATCAGTGTTGACAAGAGCTGGAGAGGCTGTGTGATGAATTTGCACATGCTGAAGTGATGGGCACAGGAACTATAGGGAAGTAAGGACACGCCTGGTCACACAGCAAAATATGGAGCCCACAGTCAGAGAAAGTCAGCAGTATCTTGAGAGAAGAAGGCAAGGTAGAGAGAAGCGATGCCCTACACTGCTGTCGTTCTCATAGCTTCCTGATTGAGTCAAGCCCCCTTTCCTGAAGAGCCTGGTGAACAGAGACAACAGCTTCTGCCTCCAGCCTCACCCCACTGGCTTCCTTTCTGAAGGTTAGTGCTTGTTTTCGTTTTGCCCTGGTATAGAGGGGACGTGGCTACTGCAAATGAAAGGAGCCTCATGAGGTGGCAAGCGTGAGGGATGTGGAACCTTGGAGTTCCATCACACACTTCTATGGCAGCCCAGCCAAGTCAGATGGTCTGCGCATGGCACTGAATCTCCAAAAAGGGAAAGGGGTCTGGTCTCTTTTGTTTCGCTGGCGAAGACAGCAGTGTCGTTAGTCAGAAGGAGGCGCTCATTTCCTTGTCCACCTGAAGTCACCACTAAATACATGGGTTAGACAATGCTGTCCACTCCGTTAATAGTGGCGCCTGAGTGGATTCTATTTTTGATGGGAAATCAGCCAATTAGTTCACAGCCTTTCACCCTTCGGGGTGTCTGTCATTCCCAATCTCTGAGAGTGGCAGCTGTCAGCTTCCTGAGCTGAACAGGGGACAATTTTTAAAAACCTGTTTGTATACATAAGATGACACAAACTGAGTTGAAACCCACTGGGGAAAAGTGCAGGATTGTGCTTGCAGCAAGAGGAGAACATGACTTCATCACTGCCCTGCACAAGACGGGCGGAGGAGCCCTCCCCCACACCTTCCCTCCGTTCCCTGTGGTGCTCTGGGCATGGAGCATGACTGGGAAGGTGCCGAGTGACCCACGTACTTGAGTATGTTCACTTGGATCTTTACAGTCTCTCTGGCCGGGCGCAAAGAACACTTAGAGTTCACATGAATGATCTGCAGTTTACTAGAGCCTTGCTTCGTTTTGGGTTCTTGGTTGATGTTATTATTATTCATCGTATTCATTTCCAGAATGATAACCAATGTCCAGGAAAGTGCTAAGGAGTAGAGCCACTCCCTAGAACTCTGGCTACTCTCCTTGGCCTCCATCCAGCCAACCAGCATCTATGTGGTTCGGGCCTCAGCCAGGATCCCTGGAAACCTAGTGTAGCCTAAGTTACTTCTCACCTATTTGGGAAGTATATTGGTTCATCTCTCTCTCTCTCACACACACACAGACACACACACACCCTTTCCCAATCTGCAATCTGTCCTCACACATACACACTTCCCAGACTCATACACACACTTCCCAATTTGGGTCAGACTCTTTATGCCTGCCTTGTATTGGATTCAGAGAAGCATGCATGAGGAAGGATGGGAATTGTGGGAATGTAGAACTTGTCACACGTTGGGCTGGGGAGATGGCCCAGCTGGCTAAAGGCACTTATTTGCAAAGCCTGCTGGCCTGGGATTGATTTCCCAGTATCCACGTAAAGCCAGGTGCAAAAAGTGACATGAGTCTGGAGTTAGCTTGCAGTTGCAAGAGACCATGGCATACACATGCATATCCACACACACATATAAGAAAAATATATCAACAAAACAGGAAGGAAAGAAAGGAGGGAAGGAAGCAAGCAAGCAAGAAAGAAAGAAAGATGATTTGGCCCTGGTGGGACTGAGCCTGCAAAGACATCCCTGCACAGACAGATTTTAAATCAGATCAACATAGAAGCTCAATGGGACCTAAAAGAGACGCTGGTACCCAAGGGTTTAAGTAGGTCCTAAATCTGGTTACCATGTCATCTCTTTTGCTTCATTGCATAACTGAATCTTCAGGAGACAACTTGTTGGGGTGCCTTTACTCTTCAAATGACACACAAGTTGAAATGTCATACATGGGTCGAACCATATAATCCAAACCAAAAGAAAAACATTGACCGTCTGAAAGTGTGTGCTGCACACAACTAAAAGTCAGCTTTCAAAAGCCCTCTCTTCTTTCTCTCTTGCCCTCTTTATTTTGATCTGTTGCCCTTTCAGGCAGCAATGCTGTTTTCTTTAGCAAACCAAAGGCAGTTTGTTTCTGAGTTAAATGTCACTTCAGTATTTCCCCAAGTGAGATGTTTGAACCAGTTTATGGGTTTCCTAAGCAACAGAGAAATGCTGTAAAAATATTTGGTATCTCAGGTCTGCAAGTTGCCTTAAAGTTTGGCTCCCCAAAGCAAATGAAACAGATAGAATTGTTGAGTATTCCAGTCTCACAATACTTTGGAGTCAAAAATAAAGGCTTGGCCTGAGAGCATAGAGCTCTGAAAGCCAGCCTCCCACAGCCATGCCACTTGGGTGTTGTACCCCCACTTTTAATACTTGAATGTCCTGTTGATGGTAAGGGAAACTGTCGCTAATAAATCCAGAGTAATGGCACAATGGCCAACAACTAATGTTTGAGGAGGACAGTGAGCCTGCCCCTTCACAACTGAACAGAATTCTAAGGGAAAAGTCCTGTGGGAACCCAGATCATGCCCTGAAGGCTGAGATTTGATTAACCTTCTTGTAGCATGTGTAACAACAAATGTTATTGGTCATAAAATTATCCAGCCCTTATTAAAACGCAGCTGCAGCTCTGGGCTTGGTGACCTCCTGGGGGGAGATTTCCATAAGATAGTGATAGACTTGGTGGAAGGACAGCCTTCCTACCATCAAGACTACGGGAGAGTGTTTTATAGTTTAATGAGGAGTTCTTGAGAGAGACCAGGCGCCTTAGTATTAAACGCTTTAAGAACTAGAAGGGCCCAGATTACATTCGTTGTGCTACTTGGGGGGCAGCCAGCCTGTGGTTCACAATATGGACACGGCTTCCTCGACAGGGCGACACAAACACATTTGTGTGCACAGAGTCACATTCACACAGACATACCTATTTTGCGCCCACATGTTTCCATTTCTCTTTGTCTTATATAATCACAGGAGCTCAGAATTTCAAAAGAAACTTAAAAGACTTTTCTTGTCCAGTCACCCATCCTATTCTGTCACCAAGTAAAATTATACAAAAATGGAAGCCAGTTGCCCTGCCTTTGGAAGTGTTCCTTCAACCCTATGGGAATGTTATCAAGGGTCACTACGGTCAAGCAGGTCCGCATCCTCCCAGGAACGGGTGGGGGCCTCTCTGAACTTACCTGAACCTCTCTCTTCCTGGGAGTATGGCTGAGACTCTGCCTGCTTACAAAGCAGGTGGGAAATATATCTGTTTTCCAGGCACATGAGAGAATTATTACATGATGTTCTCCTGTTTATTACAGGACTTTTAATTGGGGAATAAAATAAAAATGAAATGTTTATTCTTTTCTGTGATTAGGTCCTCATATTTACCGCACTTTCCTTTCCCCCCACAAGGGCCACTAAAGTGGAGTTTTACTAATCGTACCTCCTTTGTGAAATTTTAGACCTGCTCTTAAGACTCTTTCCCCAAATACAGAGCACTACCCCAGTTTAGCATGTCCTAAGTCAATACATTTATCTGCTGAGAAAAATCAGAATGCTCAGAATGATTGCACAGTTAGATCTCATTCATGTCTCAAATATAAATTTCCTAGTTACAGAAATGCTTTACATCAAATGTTGTAAATTTGCCAGCGTAAGTTTTTTTTCTCAAATATTATATAGCTAGAAAATGTAGAAAATGATACATCATCAATTCCCACAATCCATTATCTTTATGCTTCTCTCTTGTATATACAAATCTATTACGTAACATTTTTTTATTTTAAAACTTATGATTTTTAAAAATATACATGAAAGTGCCAATACTGATGAATCCCCAAATTTTCGTCATTCTGGTAAACAGTTAACTAGATTTTAACCTCACTTACCTCACCTATCCCTCCGATTCTTTTTTTCTCACTGAGAATCTGAGACACCATGAAGTATCATATGCAGCAATATTCATTTTATTTGATCAACTTTGACATAATTTTGTTATTTTATTTTCTTTTTTGAGATTTTTTTTTTTCAGGTTTGTCTCTCATCTCAACCATCACAGAATGTTCAGTTCTTCAAGGGCTCTCACATCTCAATATGTCACATTCATCCCTTGTCCCTTCTCCTTTGTAAGGGGGACACATCTGTCTCTATCATGAAACATGAGATTCTGTTCATGAGTTAAAGTTTCTTTTATTATGCTAAATGTAAAAATCAGTTGAAGATAAGCAGATATATGCTAACCATTCTCCTTAGCCAACATAACATAAAAAAATACACAACTGCCCAGTCTCATGGATCATGTACTAAATGATTTGCCAGCATCTGAAGAAACATTTTTTATTATTAACCTCTGAAAGACTTCTTGTTAATACCCCATCATTAAGTAAAATTCAGTATTTAAGAACCAGGGAGCCATTAAGAAGCACGTGAGGATTCTGTAATATATTAGATCACAGAATACATGGTTTTAATGATCATTTTTGAATCTGCAGAATTCCAGACACAGAAAGTAAATATGACACATCATTCAAGGACTCTATTTCTCTGTGTTGTTCTTAGTCCTTTTTAAACTATGACGCTGTAATAATTATTCAGTCTAAGCAACCCCCAGTTACTGAAACAGCCCTTAGACAGCTGTCAAGGCTCAGTCTTCCGGAAGCTTTGATTTTAATGAAACTCATTAGGGAAAGAAATTAACAGAAAATATCATAATTTGTCTTGTTTCAGAAAACTAAACAGAAACAAAGGGCTTCTTAACCTGACAAGGAACCTGACTAGCCAGAGCTCCTTGATTAAACTCAGCTTCTACCAACACTGAGGCAGGCGAAGAGAGAGCCTCCTCCCAGGGAAGCGGCCCAGGCCAGAGAGACCTCACCTCAGCTTGATAGAGACGACCTCTGCAGCACGACAGGAGTTGTTCAGAGCCATGCTACACACATGCACAGACTATCTGAGGAAATGAAAGGCAGTGGAAAATAACTCCAATTAAAGGGCTTTGGCTAGAGAAATTCTCCACACATCTGGCTGAAAACCTCACCTAACTCTTCTCTAGACAACAATGAAATACTGTGCTTGGATTTTTTAAAAAATAATTTTTTTCAGAGACTCTAGTCCTTGAGTTCGCAATCCTCAACTTTCCTGGTGCTAGAATTATAGGTGTGTACGCCATATCTGGCAGATTTTTGTAATGTAAATAAACCCATTTCCTGCTTCCTTTTCTATAATGTCTTCCAGCACAAATTTAGCTGAAATGTTGCAAGCCAGGAAGTAAACAGTCCCTTAAACTTCCTTCCACCAGCTCTGTTGCTCTCAAAATGTTACACAGAACCATTATCCTGCTAGGTTCTGTACATGGCTATGTTTAGATTCCGCATACATTTAAATGGCATCTCGTCCCTGTAAGATCAGATGACCATAGCAACAGGTCTTTCCAGAAGAAGGGGCTTAGAAGTGTTGGCGAAACTGAAAGCAAGTATATTGTTCACAGTGGTTAGTGATGCTTCCCAGCTGGAAGACAGCACCTCCACACTTCCAGGTCTCTCAAAAATAAGTGTGATGTGCATGTAGCTCAGTGGTAGAGCATAGGTCCTGGGTCTAATCCCCAGCACAAAAGGAGGGAGGGAAAGAGAGAGGGAGGGAGAGAAGAAAGAGGGAGAAGGGATGAAATAATCCTTCAATCCCACATACTCCTAAAATTAAGGCTGGAGGCTTACAAATTCAATGGTAACCTGGGTAACTTAGCAAGACTTGGTCTCACAGTAATTTTTTTTTTTTAAATCTGGGCTGGAGAGATGGCTTAGCGGTTAAGGTGCTTGCCTACAAAGCCAAAGGACCTCGGTTTGATTCCCCAGGACCCACCCACGTAAGCCAGATGCACAAGGTGGCACATGCATCTGGAATTCATTTGCAGTGGCTGGAAGCCCTGGCACGCCCATTCTCTCTCTCTCTCTCTCTCTCTCTCTCTCTCTCTCTCTCTCTCTGTCTCTTTCTCTCTCTGCCTCTTTCCCTCTCTTAGATAAATAAAAAAAAATTTTTTTTTTAATCTAAAGAAAGGGCCAAGCTTCATGAGAGAGCACCTACCTAGCATGCAAGAGCTAAGTGGAGCAGAGAGACAGAGAGAGAGAGGGAGGGAGACTCCTTCAGTGCTTTTGCCGGAGTTTAGGTCGGAGGTAAGGAGGAACCCCACAGAGAAGGGGTTGCCTCCAGGGCACTGCTATCCCCATCGGCCAGAGCACCCAATCCCAACCTGATGTGAGGATGGTTAAAAAAAAACAAAACCCAGTCCAGTGGAAAAGAAAACTGGGTCCATTCCTAACTTTCTCACTGGTGGGCTGTCTGATTTGAGGAAGTTATTAAACTTCTTTGAGTCTCGATTGCCTCCAGTATGAAATGGTGATGCCAGTATAATTTCCATCAGAATGCGATGAGGATTGATCAACAGCAAATACCCAGCCCAGTGCGTACTGTAGTGACAACTTCAAAAATAGGGGGAGGGGGCGCCTTGGATGTCCATAAGTAAGTGGGGAGAGTGCTGATGTGCTGTAAGGAGTCAGGAAGATGCTTGGAACAGATATTAGGGAAAGACGATGTACACATAGAGCCCAGGACGACAAGGAGAGGAACCATGCAGGAAGGAACCCCCGCAAGCCTGGAGGGAAGCTCCAGGGTCACACCTGGCTCACTTCACAGATGATCTCTAGGAAAATTCTCAAGTCTTTCCTGGACTAGCCCTGGGATCTACATAGGAGACAGCTACAGGAAGCATGTATGAATGTCTCTTGGGATAGAGAAAGTTAGCTAAGGCTCCTGAAGTCCTGTTTTGTTTTACATATTATTTATTTACTTGAGTGAGAGAAAAAGAGAGTGAGAGAGAGAATAGGTGCACCAAGGTTCCTGCTCTTATAAACCAACTCGGGATGCATGTGCCACTTTGTGTCTGACTTCATGTGGGTGCTGGGGAATCAAACCCAGGCCTTCAGACTTTGCAAGCATTGCATACTGAACCATCTCCCTAGCCCTGAAATCCTGTTTTTAAGCAGAGTGTAAGGCCAAAACAGGGAGCTGCTAAGAAAGCAGAAACCAGGTTAGATTACAGACAAAAAAAAAAAAAAAAAAAAAGATTCAAAGGGTTTTTCTATGACACATAACATTATTCCAATTGTTGAAAATGTGGTTTTGAATTACCTTCTACCCTTTCCTGGACTCTGTTTGATATATACTGGGGCAGCAGACAGCCTCCCTCTTTCATTTCTGCTCCCCTACAAAAGGTCATAAGTCAATTCTGTGCAATGTACTGAACATAGTCCTGTCAAAGGGAGAAAGAAATTGACATACATATGCCCAAACCACGGAGTGACTGATGTCTTAGACTGCAGGAGTCTGTGTTTGCTGGGAGGTACAAACTACATGTGGATGGTATTATGGGAACATAATGAGATCTGTGTGTTACCCAAATGTCATACATTCTCTCACACAACAAAAAACAAGAGGTTTCATATGAAGATGCCACAGAGTGGCTGGGAAGACAATAATTCCTCCTTCTGTGAGCCTGCGAAGACTGATTAGTTAATCCACAAGGCTTCATGTAATCTGCCGATTCAGTGACAAGGCCATGTGGATGGGTGACCAGGAGATTAAGGCTGTGGCTCTACTCATCACCAGATGGAATTAGGAACACATTGTAGTTCTCAGCCTGTTTGCAATACCTCCTCTTTTGCTTAGTTCATTCCTGTTTTTATTGTTTTCTTTAAGAAAACTACTCTTATTTTTTTAAATTAATTAATTTACTTATTTATGAGAGAGAAAAAAGAGAGCTGGCGCAGATAGACAGACAGAATGGGTGCGCCAGGGCCTCTAGCCACTGCAAATAAACTCCAGATGTATATGCCACCCTGGACATCTGGCTTTACATGGGTACTGAGAATTGAACCTAGGTCTTCAGGCTTTGTAAGCAAGTGCCTTAACCACTAAGCCATCTCTCCAGCCCTATTCTTAAGATTTTCATCTCTGGTCCATTTAGACCATTGTACTAGAGGACTTATACAGCAAAAGAAAACATTACAAGGGCTGGAGAGATGGCTTAGCGGTTAAGGCACTTGCCTGTGAAGCCTAAAGACCCAGGTTCAATTCCTCAGTACCCATGTAAAGTCAGATGCACAAGGTAGCACATGCATCTGGAGTTCATTTGCAGTGGCTAGAGGCCCTGACATACCTATTCTCTCTCTCAAATTAAAAAGAAAAGGAGGGCTGGAGAGATGGCTTAGCAGTTAAGGTGTTTGCCTGCAAAGCCAAAGGACAAGGTGGCGCATGCGTTTGGAGTTCATTTGCAGTGGTTGGAGGCCCTGGCATGACCATTCTCTCTCGCTCTCTCAAGTAAGTAAATAAATAAAAATTTTTAAACTTCTTAAAATGTTTTTTAAAAAAATATCCAGGCATAATGGCGCATATCTTTAATCCCAGTACTTGGGAGGCAGAGGTAGGAGGATCACCAGGAGTTCGAGGCCACCCTGAGACTATATAGTGAGTTCCAAGGCTACAGTGAAACCCTACCTCAAAAAAAAAAAAAAAAATTACAATGACCAGCTCCTCTGTGTGGATTTCCAAGCGTAAACTACCAGCTTATCTTTCTTTAAGCCTTAACTAATCTAATTTGGTAAACAAATTAATATTGCTTTTAATGCTCCTTATTTTAAAAAGCCAGGCCTAGGGTTTATTCAGCTCCTCAGTTCAAGCCGCGTTTATTCATTCAGTCAATGCATAGTTAGCATTAATTCGTTCAATGAATATTTATCAAGAATCTTTTCCACAGTGAGCACAGCAGTGAACAAGACAGACAAAACTGCTGTAGCTTTGATGATAAGAGGAAACACAGACAATAGAAAACTAGGTGTCTATAAAAATATATAATAGTAGAATCGTGTGCTACGACAAGAAAAGCAGCTTTATTTATAGAGCAGAGGGGCTACTAAAATAAATAGTGATTTGTGGACTAAAATAGGATGAGGCTCAAGTTTAATATCACCAGGATGACTTTCAAATTTTTTCTTATCTCCCTAGTGTGCTGTGAATTAGCATGCTAGGAATAACACACTAGCCATGATACTCTGCAGTTTTGCTTATTAATTCCATCTCGTGTATTAATTTATTGTACCTGCCCTGCTCTAGGAGGATTTATGGTAAACCTCTGTGCAGTGGCACAAGTTGCCCTGCCCCTTTGGTACAGAAAACTGGATCTTTATGAAAATAGAGAGGCACAAACTCATCTCCAAAGTCATTCATTTTCATCCATCTGAAGTTCATTTCTTTGACAATTTAAGTGTGTCAGTAAACACTCAGAACCAACACTTGCCAGGAAGATCAAATGAAAAAGCTGAAAATCAATACAGGCAGCCACTACTCCTTATAATCACAGACTTTGTAGAAATTTCAACTTTCTCATTTTTATTTTATTTTATTTTTTTACCATGCATCAGCCTTGGAAGCATGTCAGAATTATCTTGTGAATCAGCATCCTGACCCTAAAATGCTTACATTTTGCATTCTTTTAAAAAATATTTATTTATTTATTTGCAAGCAGAGGGAGATAGAAGAGAAACAGACAGAGAGAAGGGGTGCGCCAGGGCCTCCAGCAACTGCAAATGAATTCCAGCTGCATGTGCCAGTTTATGCATCTGGCTTTACGTGGGTACTGGGGAATCAAACCATGGTCATTAGGCTTTGCAGGCAAGTGCTTTAACTGCTGAGCCACTTCACCAGCCCTGCATTTTTGTCTATATGTAACAAATGCCAACATAGCATAACATGGGAGAACAGAGGCAGAAAGAAGAGAGAAATTATTCAAAAATCATGCAAAGTCATCTTTCGCTGACCCTCCCTGGTAGAAAACAAAAGATAACTCAAATTTACAACAGAACACAGACTCCTCTCAGTAGCCAGAATTTTGAATGGTGATGGGAAATGTCTTATCTTGGTATAAAATGCAACTCATGACTAATCAAGTATTTTCTACACAAAATGTTACCAAATACAGTGAAATCTGTTTGCCATCCCCCTACTTGGCACTAGCGTCCACCCACTAACCATAGTGACTTTCTCAATGCTTGGCTTATTTTGACCAAGCCTGATATACAGCTAAAAGAAGTATACTGTGATTTGTGATTCATTTTGCCATTCTCAAAACAGTGGTCTTAACAGTGTTTAAATGGCTCTATCTTCCATAATTTTAATAGTTTAATAAAAATTGATATGCATACAGTAAAAATGAATGTGTGCTTATAAAAATAAGTCTGTGGTTTATAGAATCACTAATATTTGGCTTTAGATACATATTTCAAACATATGTTTGCAATACAGTTTTTTAAATTTACGTGTGTGTATGTGTATGTGTATAGTGCAAGGGGTGGAGGCAGGGTCTCTTGTTGCTGCAAACAAATGCCAGATGCTTGCTCCTCTTCATACATCCGGCCTTATATGGGCCCCGAGGAACTGAACCCTGGCTGGCAGGCTGCACAGGTGAACACCTCTAGCCACTGGGCAACCTCCCCAGCCTGTTTTCGTTTGTTTTTAAGTTTTTAAAAATATTTTATTTACTCATTTGAGAGAGACAGGGAGAAAGAGAGAGAGAGAGAAATTATGAGAACACCAGGACCTCCTGGCACTACAAAGGAACTCCAGCTGTATGTGCCATTTTGTGCATCTGGCTTTATGTGGGTACTGGGGAATCAAACCTGGGCCATCAGGCTTTGCAAGCAAGCACCCTTAACCGCTGAGGTAGCTCTCCAACCTTGTCTTTGGTTTTGATATGTACATGGTGTGTGCACATTTGTGCAGATGCAGATGTGCATACGTGTAACATCAAGGGTCCACCTCTAGAGCTCCTCCATCTTACTTCCCCAAGGCAGGGTCTCTCACTGAACCTGAAGCTCCCCATTGTTTTTCTGGTTCAATTGGCTGACCAGTGAGCCCCAGTAATCCTCCTGTATCTGTCCTTCTCAGTGCTGTGGTTACTGACAGGCTGGGTTTTTACACAGGTGCTGGGGATTGAACTCAGACCCTCATGCTTGTGCAGCAACAGCTCTTGCATGCTGAGCCATCTCCCCAGCCCTTTACATTTTTCTTTATTTTTAAGTATTTTTATTTATTTATTTGAGAGAGATGGAAAGAGAGAGACAGGCAGATAGAGAAAGACTGACTGCACCAGGGCCTCCAGTCACTGCAAACGAATTCCAGATGCATAGGCCATCTTGTACGTCTGACTTACATGGGTACTGGGGAATTGACTCTGGGTCCTTAGGCTTCACAGGCAAGTGCCTTCACTGCTAAGTAATCTCTCCAGCCCACATTTTTATTTTTTAAAATAACTTCTCCCAGAGTTGTTTATTGATTATTTATAAACATAAAGTTTTATTTGTTTTCAGTTTTCTCTTGACCTTAAAGGGAAAAATATGAAATTTATTTTCTGTACCCTAGTTTTAGCTCTGTTTTGCATTCATATATTATGTTTATTTCAGAAACAAAATAGACAGTGTGTCAACAAAGTGAGTGTATCAAATGCACAGAAAATATATATTCAATAAAAGCATTGGTAAAGATTAGAAATAGCAAATTAAGTTGCAGTCTGGACATCTATAAATACCCTATACGATATATGATATAGATATTATGTATATTATCATATATATGATATATACACATTATATATATTATTAAATGTGATCCACATATATATTCTTATTATGACTGCTATTGGTGACATGCTATTATTTTCCTTTGAGGATTGTCATATAATATGTTAGGCCACAGCTTTTTAAATTACCCCTTGGCTCTCTTTTATCAGTCCCCTGATTTTCAGAATTACCAGATGGACACATCTGCCCCAAGGTCTGACTAGGCTCCATTTCACCCAGGAAGAAGTAGGTTCAAACCAGTCCAGTGCTTACAGCTGCTGAAAGATCTTTCCAAGCTGATTTCATACATGCTACCCTTATTCATGTGTGACTCTCCTGTCTCAGAGTCGAGGCATATCGACGAGGTTGAGCCACCTGCTTTGTTAGGCACAAATTAAGGCGGCCAAGCTATATAATTAATTCATGCCATTTTGTCAGGCCAATTCACAAAGAACATTTGGAAACCATGTCATTAACTCCTCTGATACCTCCAAATTGTATTCGGTCATTTTGGCTCTCAGGTGTGATGGATCAAAGGGTCTCCAGCAAATGAAGTGATAGAAATGCTGCTGTGGCCATTATGAGACCCCAAGTAAGCTGGTGTGTGCGTGTGTGTGTGTGTGTGTGTGTGTGTGTAGTATGGCCCTGGGATAATAGAACACCTTTGACTACATTGAGATTTTTGGAGAGGCCACGATTAGGTCACTCAGTATATCAATGGCAATGTACTGATTTACTGGGTTAGCGTCAGAGTGCACATTTCTACCTTTAACGAATGACAAGCCACTGAATGGGATCATTAGATACCATCCTTGACTCAAGACCATCTTCTAACACAGACTCCCCATGCCCTGATGTGACATCCCTATTACTTTAACAAGGAGAGCAATGGTCTGGTTTCTGCAACGTGTCACAGAACCCTTGGGTCAAGAGTAAATGCATCTTGCAGAGTAGCTTCTGGCATGTATTGTTAAAGTCCTCATTAAAAGCCTCCAAAAAGTCTTCAATTGTGTGATTGCAAAAACGTTTCCAAATCCTCTTACCCACAACATAGCAACTCCCACTGTTTATGAAATCTGATGTCTTATAAATGTGATACTGCCTGGAATGTCTTACAAAACTACCTAAGAGAGTCCTTAAGGAAAGAAAAGCAGATTGGGAGAACCTGCTTTCATAGTGAGGAGACAATTCTAGCTTTAGAGACACAACAGTGTTGCTAACCGATTGCAGCTCGGTCTGGGTCATGCGCTATCCGTAGCGGAAAGAGGCAAGATGGCAGATGCCCTGGGTTATTTTAATTAATTTAATCATGTGACTAATTGGTCTCTGCTGGGTTTCTGTGGTAACTGCTTCCTAAGTGCTGATGGGCAATTGTGTTAAATGTAGCTTGGAATCCGCACGTAGGGCGCAGGGCCGTGGAGAGCTCGCTAGGAGAGCTGCTCAGCTGCACTGGAAGGTGCCCTGCTGGGCCTCTGATTGTCTGAGTGCAGAGCGCATACAGCTGCAGCAAAGGGCAGTCCCCTGCCAACAGGCGCCGCTGCCTCCTTTTTGGAAGGAACATTGCTTATGTACCTGCGGGGACAGGAACTCACTGAGGACCTAAGAAAATGATCTGGGATCTGCAAGGATCTGGGAATTTGTTGCAGAGGAAAGTACCTGTACTAAAGGGACATTGGTATAGGAAAAAGAGGGAAAATTCAGGGTTTTCTTCTGTGAATTATCTGTAGCCCCAGAAGCTACCATGTGTTATTCATAGCTGTCCAAATGATACTAATAAGCTGTCCTTTTAAATGCCTTGCAGGGCTTCTCTCTTTTTATTTTTTTCTCCCATTCTCTTACAATGCCAACTCCTCCTTGTCACCGAGAAGGTGCGTGGGAGAGTGGGTGGGTGGGTGGCCAGTTTTAGAGCGCAGTCTACTTTAGACAGATGGAAGGAAAATTACTTCCAAATTTTCTTATGAAGTGGGATATGTTTGTGTTTTCAAAATGCATTCTAGCACCTGTGCAGAGAAAAAAAAAAATGTAATCACAGATTTCCCTCAGAAGTGGATTTTAAAAGAAAAAGAAAAAAACCCTAGTTGTGACACCATGCTACTGTCCTAAACCGGCTAGTCCATCTGCAACCCAGTCAGGCTTGCAGAACAATAGCTTCTCCCCACCCCATCCAGGCCCAGGCAAAGAACGGCGAATGCTTGGATGTGTTTTGGAATGAGAGATGCTGTGTTTTTTCTTTTTGTTGTTGTTGTTGTTTGTTGGGGTTTTTTTTACCAGAGAAAGAGCTGGGGGCAGCAGGACAGTGGGCATCGCTTTTTCCCGAACAGATGCCACAGAGACCCTTAGCAATCATTCTATGTCCGGTGTGTTCCAGACGTCTGCAAAGAAGCATCTCTATTGGGCTCTCCTCTCCTTCCTCACCCTCTTCCAGACATGAAGAGATGTCCTGGTAAATTAAGCCACGTTGGCTTTACCTAAAAACTTCACTTTAGAGATGAACATTTAATGGGCTGACAGTTTAAATTCCTTTCAGAGATGGCAAGAAGGCTGTTAGTTAGCTCAGTGTATCTGACAGGAAATCCGGGCAGCAAGCATTACTTAATTCCACATCTCACTAAGACTAGCAGCACCCCACATCCACCACGTCTCTGTAATGCAAATGGAACAATCGCTCGCCAGTTCTGTGACTTTAAAACCATCCATTCTCAAGAGGCCTGTGGCAACTCCAAGTACTGAACAAACTGCTGGGGAAAGGCCTACACCAGGAGAGAGCATTACCCCTAGCTTGGAGGTTGTTTCCCCTAATCCTGTAAGGTTAATTATTGGATGCTTACTCTAAAAATCTGCCTGGGGTTGGGTGTGGGGTTGGCTGGGGAGATGGTTCACTGGGTAAAGTGCTTGTCATTCAAGCATGAGGACCTGAGTTTGGATCCCCAGGACCCAAGTCGAAGCAGGGCATGGCGGTGCAAACCTGTGATCCCACTTCTGGGGAGGCAGAAACAGGAAAACCCCTGGGGCTCACTGACTATCTAGACTAGACAAATCAGTGAGCTCTAGGTTTAGCAAAAGACTCAAAGAATAAGGTAGGGCTGGAGAGATTGCTTAGTGGGAAAGCCTAAGGACCCAGGTTCACTTCTCCAGGTCCCATGTAAACCAGACGCACAAGGTGGCACATGCATCTGGAGTTCGTTTGCAGTGGCTAGAGGCCCTGGCACACCTATTCTCTCTCTCTCTCTCTCTCTGTCTTTAATAAATAAATAAAAATAGATCTTAACAAAAAAGAACAAGGTAGCTGACAACTGAAGAAGACACCTAGTGTCAACTACTGCCTCCGCACACGTGCACACACACATTCATGTGCACTCACACACATGCCCATACCCACATGAACATGTGTATACCCATGCACGTACAAAAAAATAATCTGCCTTGGGACACTGTGCACCACTACACCCTTGCCTGGCCATGCTGCCTCTCAGGCCCATAGATGTCTAGCTCACCTTCCCTTGGTCCAAACCTTTTTTCCAGGCTGCACTGGTCAGAAAAACTCCCATCATTTCTGGATTTAGGGAGGAAATCTTGTGTATGCAAGGAGCAATGGGAAACTGAATTCGCCCACATTCAGTAAACTTACAATATTAAGCCTGGATTCAGAGATCCATTACATGGATCGTGGAAAGTCCATGTCCTCATGAGATAGATGATCTATAAGATTGCCTGTGCCTATCTCACCCCTTGACGGTAGGTCCAATCTATAGCTCTTTGCAGATTATTGGAAAAGACCATGCTTCAAACAAAAGGTTGGGAACTCTCACTTCAGACAATTATCACCAGGGTTTATGACATACCCCACTCCACCCTACCTCTAATGTGGCTTTAAGAATTTGATTATTAGCCTGGCATGGCGTGGTGGTGCACACCTTTAATCCCAGCACTTGGGCACTTGGGAGGCAGAGGTAGGAGGATCGCCACGAGTTTGAGGCCATCCTGAGAAGACTACATGGTAAATTCCAGGTCAGCCTGAGCTAGAGGGAGACCTTACCTCGAAAAACCACAAAAAAAAAAAAAAAAAAAAAAAAAAGGAATTTGATTATTTGATGTGAGGGTAACTTGGTTGTGGCATCTGTCACCCTATTGATGGCTAGAGTTGATCTGGCTGGCTAGGCAGGGGTCTCCTTCCTTTCTCCTGAAGCTGCATGGCTGGTTGAAGAGCACGACTTTCCCTGAATGGAGGAGGACTGCTCGTTGGTCAAGGGTATACACATGGCTGTGCTCCCCTGCTAGTCCAAACAAGTTCAAGAATCAAATTATGTAAATATTATTACTTTATCAAGTATAATTTTTTTGGTGTAGAGGTTGACACAAGGTCTTGCTATGTAGCCTCGAACTCATAGCACCTCTGCCTCAGTCTTTGAGTGCTGGGATTACAGATATGCATCCCCCACCCAGCTGTTTATCAACCTACTTTAATTTTTTTTTGTTTCCTTTTATTTATTTATTTGAGAGTGACAGACAGACAGAGAAAGAGGCAGATAGATAAAGAGAGAATGGGCACACCAGGGCCTCCAGCTACTGCAAACGAACGCCAGATGCATGCGCCACCTTGTGCATCTGGCTAATGTGGGTCCCGGGGAATAGAGCCTCAAACTGGGGTCCTTAGGCTTCACGGGCAAGCGCCTAACCACTAAGCCATCTCTCCAGCCCTATCAGCCTACTTTAAAATAAAGATAGCCGTTCTTTCTCCTTCATCACCAAGTGGCCCCGCCCCCGCCCACTAGCACCACCAATAACCCCTGTGATGTTGGCCTTGTGAAGACACAACAGCACCAGCCGAGGGCACAAGCCTGGGCACTGTCTCACTGGATTGATTGTAGTATGAAGACCAAGTGAAATGTGCTGGTGCTCTACGGCTCCACTTAGCTCATCTTTGGCCCAAAGCTCAGAGCTACAGTGAGAAGCGCTTTAGACAGCTGGCTCATCGTCCCAGCTTGTCTTCCCCCACCCCAGGTTTTGCCGCCACTTCTCACCAAGTTACTTCTGCCAGGTGTTTTCTTTGTTTTTGTTTTTGTTTTTGGTTTTGCTTCATTATCACATGATAAAACGTCTGAGTTAGCACATTCTAAAATTTGAGCAGTCCCTTTTACCTTCTGATAAATATACCCATTGCCTCTAATTCTCCTAGATGACAAATGCACACTTAAAAAAAAAAAAAGAACAATAAATGGAGTAGCCATGGGCCATTTTTAAAGGTATGTATGACTCCATTAAGACAGCTCAGAATGAAAGTAAGTGACTGATAACACTTCTATTTAACCTGGTGAAATGACAGTTAAGGTCGAAACCAATCCATCAGTGAGAGCTTGAAAGCCCCTAGCCTTCTTTAATAATGACATTTCATACAAATATATCTTTTGGTATTTTAAAAATTAAATTCTCAACCCATTTGTGAGTCTGAATCAGCAGTTTTTAACAGAATAGAACAAAACAGAAAATACCACAGCACATCACAAAAAATTAAATACTGGGCTGGAGAGATGGCTTAGCGGTTAAGCGCTTGCCTGTGAAGCCTAAGGACCCCGGTTCGAGGCTTGATTCCCCAGGACCCACGTTAGCCAGATGCACAAGGGGGCGCACACATCTGTTGTTCTGTTTGCAGTGGCTGGAAGCCCTGGCGCGCCCATTCCCTCTCTCTCTATCTGCCTCTTTCTCTCTGTCTGTCACTCTCAATTAAATAAATAAAAATGAAGAAAAAAAATTTAAAAAAAATTAAATACTGTCTCATCTAACTTTTGACTTCTAACAAATATACCCTGGTTTTTTGTTTGTTTTGTGCTCTGAAACCCAAACATTTCTTACATTTGAGCACTTCTGAAGTCATGATGTATCTCATAATGCTTGTTAGTCAGGTTGCCGTTGTAACATCATTATATGAAAACCATCTGTTAGCCAGGTTTGGTGGCGCACACCGTTAATCCCGGCACTCGGGAAGCAGAGGTAGGAGGATCGCTGTAAATTCAAGGCCAGCCTGAGACTACATAGTGAATTCCAGGTCAGCCTGGGCTAGAGTGAGACCCTACCTCGAACAAAAAAAAAGAAAGAAAGAAAGAAAGAAAACCGTCTTTTGACTCTGGTAGAATGCAGAAAACAGCAGCAGCCATGTGACTCAGAGTCCATGAAATCAGGTGTGAGTGTGAGCACCCATGCAGACACAATGATACAGCAAGATGTATCTCTTACTACCAGCTCATGGTAAATACAAGCTTGAAAACTAGCATACAGGGCCAATTTCTGATTTCACATGTGCAGACCCCAGAGACTGATAATCTCCTCCCAAAGAAAGCCAGGGTCCCTGCTGCTCTGCCTGCAATTGAGATTACAACCCTCCTGTTACCTCTGCCTCGGCAGCCCCTGTCGGATCTGATGCATCTGTGGTCTACCTGCCCCTTACTAACAGAGTGACCCCTTCAAGTCACCTACTTCTTGAGACCACAGTTTTCTCGGCTGCAACAGGAGGAAGTTGGAGAACTGTCCACTTGAATAGCTCAGGATGAATGTTCATCAGCGTCAGCCCCTGTGCTGCTGAGCCCTTCTGTGAGCGTCTTTACTTCTCATCTTACTGTAGCCCCTGACCACAACTGCTTCACAGAACTACCCACAGACAAACATGTCTAAATCCATTTTTAAGCCATGTTATGTTGCTTCAACTTTTACTATGAAGTTTGCAATGTTTTAAAATGTTAAATACCATGCAGGAATCACCACAAGTGTGCTTTTGTTGTTGTTGTTATTTTGTTTTTGTTTTTATTTTTATTTTTTGAGGTAAAGTCTAGCTCTAGTCCAGGCTGACCTGGAATTCATTATGTAGTATAGGGTGGCCTCAAATCACAGCAATCCTCCTTCCCCTGCCTCTCAAGTGCTGGGATTAAAGGTGTGCGCCACTACACCTGGCTATGCTTTCTTTTTAAATATTTTCTTTTTATTAATTTATTTATTTGACAGTGAAAGAGGGAGAGAGAGAGAGAATGGGTGTGCCAGGGCTTCCAGCCACTTCAAACGAACTCCAGACGCATGCGCCCCCTTGTGCATCTGGCTAACAGGGGTCCTGGGGAATGGAACCTGGGTCCTTTGGCTTTGCAGGCAAATGCCTTAATCGCTAAGCCATCCCTCCAGCCCCCCCTTTTTTTAATGTGGGACACACATGGGGACCTCATTCCTGACTCGTCCTCTTTTTTTTTTTTTTTTTTTTTTTTTTTTGGTTTTTTGAGGTAGGGTTTCACTCTAGCACAGGCTGACCTGGAATTCGCTCTGTAGTCTCAGGGTGGCCTTGAAGTCACGGTGATCCTCCTACCTCTGCTTCCTGAGTGCTGGGATTAAAGGCGAGCGCCACTATGGCCTGCTTGACTCATCCCTTTTTGAGCCTCGCCTTTTTTTTCTGCTCACTCCATTTCCAGAATTTATATTTTAGCCTTCACATTAGGAGGCATCCACTCCTGCATAGGGCCTGGCCCTGGGCTGCCTAAGTCACCCTGTGGTCCCTGCTTCTGAATCCACATTTATTCTAGCATGTCCAACGTCCTAGCATTTGTCTGCTTGGCCACTCTCCACTTCCTGGCTGTGAGGCCCTTAGAGGCAGAGACTCTCCTTGTTTATCTCTGCATCCCTCGCCACAGAACAGTGCCTGGCATGCTGAGGAACCTCAGTACTGCTTGTTGAATAAACGAGTAAGTGAAGAAGTCTGCAGCACGAGGTCAGCCGCCGCACAGACGCAGAGCGGCTCACACTATCAAACAGACGTTCTTCAAGCAGGAACCAGGATGCAGATTCTGCAGTTCCGCAAAACCCAGCCCGGGGACGAGTCCCAGCTTCTGAGGACCTCACTGAGCAACGGATGGGTGCATTCACTGCAGACACCGACCTGCGTGCAAAGGTGCATCTACACACCTTTCCTTCCTATCCCATTCAGGTTTCCTTGCCCAAGCTGAGTGCAGATCCAACATCCCTGACCCTGCCTCTGAAAGGGGGGCTGAATGACAGAAAGAGCCAATCTAGCCCCGACCCAACACTAAATGGAAGCAACTGACTTCCTTCCATCCTCTCTAACCCCTAAGTGGGCTACACAGGGCTACGGTCTGCTGCTCCATGTCTCCTCCCATGCATGGCTGGTTTATAGCATGGCAACCACCTGCCAGGCTTTTCATATCCCTTTGATGATTTTTTTAATTAATTTATATATTTACAAGTAAAAAGAGACAGAGAGATAGAGAGAATGGGCTCGCCAGAACATCTAGGTATTGCAAAAGAATTCCAGATAAATGCTTCACTTTGTGCATCTGGCTTTACGTGGGTACTGGGGAATCAAACCTGGGTAGTTAGGCTTTGCAGGCAAGCGCCTTAACTGCTGAGCTATCACTCCAGCCCCAATGAAGGTTTTATTCAGTACACTGTTCCTTCTTCCTACAAACACAGGGAGGAAGAAATTGCTGTTGGCATCACCTTTCTAAGCCCCTGGCCAAACTTCTAGCCACCTAGCTAGCCATGGGAGTGTCAAGCCTCTCCTTGTATCAAGCTGAATTACATGACCATAAAGAACTAAATTTCACTGATATTTATGTTAGATCACTGTGTGAGAAATGTAAAGAAAGTGAGCAAAATTGCTTAAGTAAGGGGTTAGGGAGTGGCGGTTGTGGAGGATGGACGCGTTAACATAAACTCCACCACCAGTTATTATGGGGTCTTTTTCTTCTCTTATCATATTTAATGTTAAATGACACCCTAAACAAAACACTATAAGGCATCTAAACTTTTCATTCAATTGTCCCTAAATTTCCAGTTAATTCTGGTTGCCTCCCTTTATATTTCTTTTGTTCTTTTTTTGTTTTGTTCTGTTTTTTGTTTTTTGAGGTAGGGTCTCACTCTAGCCCAGGCTGACCTGGAATGTAGTATGTGGTCTCAGGGTGGCCTCGGACTCACGGTGATCCTCCTACCTCTGCCTCCCGAGTGCTGGGATTAAAGGTGTGTGCCACCACACCCAGCTTCCCTTTATATTTCATCAAATCCCAATGATTTCTATGAGCACGACCTGGGATAGGAGATGGGGTGTTGGGGTCTCTTTATAATTAACTCTGTGGATTTTATCTGAACTGATTCTCCAGATTTTATCCATTTTTAAATTCATTCTTTAAGTCAAATTTGAGTGTGCTAAAATTTGGGAGTCCAATAGTTAATTAACTCAGAATGGGGCTGGAGAGATGGCTTAGCAATTAAGGCATTTGCCTATGAAGCCTAAGGATTCAAGTTTGAGACCCCAGTACCCACATAAGCCAGATCGTTTGCAGTGGCTGGAGGCCCTGGCACAACCATTCCCCGGAGCCCCTTTTCAAATAAATAAATAAAATAACTCAGAATGAAGACGATCACAAATGATATCACCAAGCAAGGCTCTCTGGGTACCAACGGGCCATAAGATCGAGGTGTTTTTTTTTTTTTTTTTTTTTAATCAATACTGACTTGTAGTTAGTTTTGAAGCGCCATTAAATTGACAAAAGTGATTACTGCTGCCTTCACATCTGATGCCCCAATTCTTCATTCTCCGTGTCCTCTCTCAATGGCGCCATGTTAACCGGACGCAAGCTGTCAAACTAAATCGTGGACCTAGGGTGTAAATCCACTGTCTCTCTAGTCTGTTTCCCTGGAATAGTGGGCGTGGCCTCTTTCTTGAAGCATCTGTGGTTTGGATCTTATAAGGCTATCAAAGGCCCGTGTGTTACAGGACTGATCCTCAGGGTGGCGCTGTTGGGAGGGGTGGATTCCATTGCAAGTGGGGACCGGTGCCAGTGCAAGGTCTTTAGGTCATTAGAGGCATGTCCTTGAGGGGCACTGTGGGACCCTAACCCTTCCTTCATCTCTTCAGCTTCCTGGCCATGAGCAGATTTTTCTCCACTCTGCTCTCCCACTATAATGTTCTCTCTCCCCACAGGTTCAAAAGGAACAGGACCAACTTGCATGGACCAAAACCCCAAACTGAGTCGAAATAAATAAACTCACTATAAATTGGTTATCTAAAGGACTTGTTATAGTGATAGAAAGCTGAGTGTAACAGCCAGGCATGGTGGCACACACCTTTAATCCCAGCACTCAGGAGGCAGAGGTATGAGGATTGCCATGAGTCCGAGGCCACCCTGAGACTACATAGTGAATTCCAGGTCAGCCTGGGCTAGAGTAAGACCCTACCTCAAAAAAAAAAAAAAAAAAAAAAAAAAAGGAAGGAAGGAAGGAAGAAAGCAAGCAAGCACGCAAGCTGAGTAACATAAGTACATATGGAAGAACGTTCTCCCAGCCCAGAAACTCATCAGCTTGAACCCTGAAGCACAACATCATAATACCCAACGGCAGGAGCAGAAGCAGCTCACAAGTGCCTTACACAATCATTAGCAACCTGCTAGCTTTCCCAGGGCCGCCTCCATAGATTAATATATGCACTATGTATTAAACCATCTGCCACAGAGTTCAACCCAGTCTCTCTCTGAGGTGGCCAACTGCAAAGGTTACCCCTGAGTGTTAAGACGCAGAGTACACTTGCATGACGTTTATCTTTATCCATTCTTAGGCTTTCTCGATGGTTCCTTTGTCCTCAACAACTGTAAGTGAGCAGCCTTTTGTTTTCCAGATTTGTACAGCCTGGAGTTTAATGAAAAGATATTTAATCCTCTATGTCAACTCCTTTAAAGTTCAGCATCAGCGTTTAATAAAAATCAGGTTAAAGGGGCTGGGGAGATGGCTCAGAATTGTCAAGTGTTTACCATGCAAAGCATGTGAACCTCAGTTCAATCCCCAGCACCTATGTAAGAGGCAAGCATGCAGCATGTACCTATAATCCCAGCACCAGGGAGGTGGAGACAGGAAGATCCCTAGGGTTTGCTGGCCAGATAGTCTAGCCGAATTGGTAAGCCCCAGGTTCAGTGAGAGACCCTGTCTCAAAAAATAAGGTGGAAAGCAATTGAGAGAGACATATGATGTTTACCTCTGGTCACCCACACACATGCACAGGCACCTACACACACACAAAAATATGCACACACATATACTTCATATACATGTGCAAAGAAAAAGAATGAAAAATAAAAAGAAGCTGCTGGGCTGGAGAGATGGCTTAGTGGTTAAGACATTTTCCTGCAAAGCCAAAGGACCCAGGTTCAATTCCCCAGGACCTACATAAGCCAGATGCACCAGGGAGCGCATGCATCTGGAGTTCATTTGCAGTGGCTGGAGGCCCTGGTGTGCCCATGTGCCCATTCTCTCTCCCTCTCTCTCTCTCTCTCTCTCTCCCCCTCCCTCCCTCCCTCTGTCTCTTGACATGCCTATTTCTCTCTCTCAAATAAATAAAGAAAAATAAAATATTTTTTAAAAAAGAAGCTGCAAAAAATCTGATTAAAAATAGATGACATTTTCCCTATGATAATGGGACATAGTTTTACTTTTGTCCACTTTTTAAAACTGTCTTTAACGTAGTCAATTTTTTTAAAGATTTTCTTTTATTCTAGGCATGTACCACAATGAGTCCTGAATGGACTGGACCTATTTCCTCTCTCTGGGGATACTGAGAATACAATGATTAAAATTTTCTTATTGAACATGAGTGTTAAAGCTTATTTCCTGGGCTGGACAGATTGCTCAGTGGTTAAGGCACTTGCCTGCAAAGCCTAACAACCAGAGTTCAGTTCACCAGTGCCCACGTAAAGCCAGATACACAGAGTGGTGCGTGCATCTGGAGTTTGTTTGCAGCGGCTGGAGGCTCTGGCAGCCTATTCTCTCTGACTCTCTCTCTCTCTCTCTCAAAAATAAAATAAAATAAAGTTTTCTAATAAATAAAACATTTCCAGTGGCAGTTGACAGCTGAATGAATGGGACTACACCTATGTCAGGTTACCTCATTATTCTTATATATTTCTAGAGCAGGTTACTTTCTGATGTGTATATATTTGAGATGGACTTCAAGGGATGGCAAATAGAGAGATAATCTTCTATGGTTTTACAAGTGAAAGCAACTTAAGGTAGCAAAATATCCTCCTTTCTGTCACCTTCTTCCAAATAAGCAATCTGTATATTAGATAACACTGCTCCTAACATACGCCCTCAGGGCGCTCAGCTACTAATCTTTACTCTGAGAAATAGCATCTGCCTTTACCGAGATTCTTAATCCAAGACAAAGCTTTATTCCTTGTCCTGGGTTGATTATTTTCCTCAAGGGTCCCTGTGGAGGGAGTCAGCCAAAGTCTAAGTGAATTACTTGGAGCTTTGGAAATCCAAACAGCCTACCTTACTGTTTGCCAGGCTATATTTGGCCACTTTTATTTAGATTTCTACTGAAAGTTAACTCAGAACACAAGTACTGTTTGTTTGTTTCCCCAAGGAGGCTTCTCAAAGGGTGGTCACCTTGTGACTTTACTGTCGTGCCATTCTCCAGAATCTGATTTCACTGAAAATGCTGCTGACTGAAGGTCACGGATCTCAAATCCTAGGCTTTCTATGTGTGCTCTGCATGGGCACACACATATGCAAGTGAACACCCAGGAGGACTGCTCCCCTGGGACTCTCCTGGTACCCTCCAAAGACCCTGGTTTCTCTCCTACTCCCATGATTCCCCAGTTCTCTGTTAGTAGCACCTTGGATCACTTCTATGTCTCTTCAGCTTCTTACGTTAGCTGATAATCTTTGGAGATCTGAATCACCATTTGAGTTGCACCAAATCCCTATAAAATCTACTCTACATCAAAAACTGACCCCAAATGGAGAGCCAGCTCTCAAGAGCCATACGAACACCGAGTGTCGCCACTGTCTCTGCTTGCTTTTTAAAATGTCACCCATTTGCCCTCTCCATTTCCCACTGGTTTTTAACACGTCTCCAAGTTTTCTGAGACAGATTTTTCACTTTTTGAAAAGATGCCTTTCTAGCACTAATAAAACTTTCATATTTGTCTGCTTAATCACGCCAGCTTCACTGTCCCCTTTTTACTTTTTGTTTTTGGCTCAGAGGTATATGAACCATCTGTGCCTCTAAAACAGTTTGCTTAAATAGCCTCCAGGCAGATTTTATGGTTTTTAAGTTTTTTACTTTAACCTTCAGCCTGCTGTTAGCCATTTTCATCACAGTTTTAAAATCAGCCTCTTTTGGAAATGACTATCACTACGTGTGGTTTGCAGGAGCTCGGAGAACTGCAGAGGGGGAGGGGGGCTGCCACCTCGAGCCCCGGTCCCAGCCACCTGAGGCAGTTGCAGGTGTGGGTCTCTATGCTGACGGCCACCTTCTCCATCTGGCATCCGAGGCAGCGGAGCAGACACCACACCTCTCATTTAGAATATTCATGTGGACATCACTCACTTAGGACCCAGGAAGGTAACATCTGAATTACTTACCTGCCTGTTTATTTGTCATTACAATTCTACAGAATTGTCATCACGATCCTAGGCACTAAAATTAGATGCCGGGCTGCAACAAAGAATACAAAGAAAGAGAAGAGAATCCATGCCTTCCCATCACACCACGGTGCCCAAAATTGCCCTCTGTTACTGTGCCAGCAGACATGCTGTGCTCTTTCCATTTGGTCACAGTTGTCCAGTGTAGGGACCTGAACACCAATCAGCTTCCGGGTCCTGGAATTTGTCGTTACCATACTCCCTGTCTGCTCCTGCATTAACTGTAGCATACTTCTACAGTTTTCACCACCCAACAGAACTATATCTCTTCATCACACCAGTGCAGAAGCGGGGGAGGGGCATATGCCCTTTCTGTGGCTTTTTCCATCAGAAACCACATTTGTCAGACAGTAATTACCATGCTCTCAAACCAGTGCATTTCCTCTTTCAAACCAAGGCATTTTCATCCAATCTTTTCTCTGTTGTCAGGGTTGCTTTTCTCATATATTTGATAATCAAAAATACTTAAACTCCTCTTTTCCATGTCTCCACCTTCTCAAGTACACACTTCTCTCTCTCTCTCTCTCTCTCTCTCTCTCTCTCTCTCTCTGTCAGTCTCTCTCTCATGCATGCATCCCCTTTCTCTCTCTCTTCTATCTCTCTCTCTGCACCTTCTCCTGCTCCTCCATTACAATAAACACTTAAGCTCTCGCAGTTGTTATTGCTTGTATTATTTATTTACAAAGTGCTCCTTCCTTCAGGAGTTACGAGCTGTCCACGTCTTCTGTGAAATGAATTAGTACTGAGCAATGTGCTAACACTACAGTCCATGAGGCACAGAGAAAAGACTATTAGACAATAGTTCCCAAGAGTTGGTAGAATGAATGAATTCACAAACAAATGGATAAATGGTGTTAAGCTTTGGGAGAAAATTTTTATTTGCTCCATTTCTTTTCTTATTTGCAGGTAAAGCTTTATTCCTCTCCCCCCCTCCCCAACACACACACAAAGATCTGGAAATCAGCAAAGAATGAGCAAAATAATGCCAAAATTAGAAACTACACTGTTGTGTCTTCAGCCGGGTAAGCTCTCCCGTCCCTCTCCCTATGAAACACCTCTTTATCCCTCAGACCTGGCACCAGCGCCTGAGGGAAACTTCCATATCTCCTGATGAGCAACTCCCCACGAGATGCTCTCATGGCACTATGTCTATACCGTGCCAGTTCACATTTGTGTGATTATTTAAAGAAGTGTTTCCCAAAAGACTGTAACCTTCATGAGAGCACGGACCAAGTTTTTCTTGGTGAACCCAATGACTTCCACAATGCTTGACTCATAGTAGCACCTCAACAAGTATCTGTTTGGTAAATAGATGGATATGAAAATTACAACATTCAAGCTTTCTTTCTCTTTCGGAAACCTGAACTTGATGCAGCCAGCTTCACAGTGGACCACAGATTTTTTCCAAACATTTTTCTTTCCCTTCTGCTTAGCGAATACAATTCACAGCTTCAAAGGAAGTAACTTGAATATGTAGGATGGTGAGCTCTTGACAGCTAACAGCAGCCTCATCCTATCATACATCTGCCTCCTCATGTGCAGTAGGCTTCTTGGCCAACCTAAGCAGGTCACTTATACTCATAAAACTACATATGTACTGGGCTACTTCAACTGCACCTTTGTTACTCCTGTACAAACTGAGATAAGTAGCAGCTAACAGCTAGCACAATCACATGTTCTAAACAGAGCCAGCTCTGTAACTAAGATACTACAATGTTCTAAAATTCAGGGTTCTCAAACCAGCTGATCCTAGATTCTTCCAAGCAACCTATGATGAGAACTCACCTCACTTTTATTTCTCAATCCACATTTGGAGTCCAGATTACCTCTACATGATAAGAATAGCTAGACATAACCTGTTCATTGTACATAGCATTCAACCTCATGAAATAACTTGGCATTACCTCTCTCCATAGAATATGTGCCAGCACCTACCATCAGCTATGACTCTAGTTTGCCCCCTTTTAAAAAATGTTTTTTAAACTTATTTTATTTACTTATTTTGAGAGAGAGAGAGAGAAAGGGAGAGACACAGAGAGACAATGGGTATGCCAGGGCCTCCAGGCACTGCAAATGAACCCCAGACACATGTGCCACCTTGTGCATCTGACTTACGTGGGTTCTAGGGAATCAAACCTGGGTCCTTAGACTTTGCAGGCAAGCACCTTAACCTCTAAGCCATCTCTCCAGCCCTCACTCCCTTTTTAACGGTTCTCAGATTTTCATTCTCATTATTACCTTTCCCCATGCAGTCCATGAGGTTTAAAGGAAAATGAGTTCATCTCCAGCATCAGAGGGAAGCCCTGATTCATTTCCACTCATCAGAACACAGCACTGCCCTGTTCACAGCTCCTAATTCAGGGATAAGCGTGTGAGCAGCACAGCAACGAGGTGACTTTCAAGACCCTTTTGGAAGGCTAAGACAGAGGTGCATGCTCTCTTAGATACGAGAGCAAGGAATCTTGTAGCCCTGATTACTTCTAGCAGCTCCAAGGGGAGCTTGCTTTGGAACATGATCAACATTGAGCCTAGAAGAACACATTGGTGGGAAAAAAAAATAATGAGGTCATAAGTACTGTTGGATCAACCTACCCCCAAAGTACTCACTAACTCAGGACTTGATAAGGCCATCAGAGAACAGATGCCTTTTAGGATTTGAAATAGTTTAACTTGGGTATTATATTATTTGTATTTTGAATCCTGATACACCAGGACTGGAGAGATGGCTCAGCAGCTAAGATCACTTCCCATACAAACATGATGGCTTGAGAGGGCCTGCCACTGCCTGAGTTCAATTCCCCAGCACCCCAAAAATATCTGGGCATGGCCATGCACTTCTATAACCCCAGTCTTATGGGAAGAGAGATCAGAGACTAGCTGGGGCTGAATAAGTGAGAGGTTCCATCTCAAAAAAAAATAGAGATGAGCAATAGAGGGAGGGGGGACAACCAAGGGTCTCCTCCGGCTTCTGCAAGTGAGTGCACGGATGTGTACATACCACACACACACACACACCACATACTACACATACACATGTAAAGATTTTTTAAAACTCCAGATATGCTCTATAAATAATTACCCAACAATGTCTACTCTTTGAATATCATAAACTTCAAAATAATTCTTACACCCAGAGATAGTACCTTCAAAGTTACTGTCTCCTTTCAACGTGCTACTTCTATAGGCAGAGCTTGAGAAGGCCTGTGTATAACCCAGGTCACCGAGCCCAAGTCTGGTTCTGTGTGAAACTTGCTTTTAACTACGGAACCACCTTGGCCAGCTGTTGGCAGGCCTATCTATCTAAAATCATCATCAGAAAGTTGCACCAACAGTGTCCATCACTGCTCCTGCCCATAACTTTATCCCACTAAAAAGAGAAACACTAAATTAGCTTGACGTGCTTCTGCTACTGGGAAACGTTTCATAAAGACTAATGAATAATTTAACAAACATTTTTAGCTTTCTATTACCAGACACACCCAACTTTGATGGGAATTCTGTTGCTTTTCTTACTCTCCAAATCCCCTTTTGGACATGTGATCTTAAATGTATCACTTCCTTAATGGAAGTTCAATCAGCAATGAGTCTCAGATCACTTCACTATGCTATGCAATAGCTTCCAGTAGCTGCATCACACTTAAAGTGAAATTCATACTCTCTCCTTTCCAGCCTTCATGACGTGGCCCATGACCATCTTGAGCATTGAACTCCAGACACTCTGCCTTCTTGGAGCTCTTCAAAACTGCCAAGCCTCTTTCGGCCTTACAACCCCTGCTTCTCTTACTATTCTTTCCCTCGGGCGCCCTCTGCTACAAGCCCTTCATACAACTAGTCTTGTCATATCCCTTTGTCCCTACCTGTATATCATCTCTTCAAAGATGACATCAGCAATCACCAGATAAAGCACCCCATCTCTGTCCACCCCCTCACTGTCTTTTTGTCACAGCATTTATCATTACTTGAGATTCTGTTACACACATTTTTTTTTTAACATTTGTACACCATTTTCCTTGCTCTTCCCCTACATATACCAGAATGCATATCCTTTTAGTCAGGGACCTTGTCTTTAGCCACTGCAAATGAACTCTGGACGCATGTGCCACCTTGTACATTGGTTTTACGTGGGTACTGGAAAATCAAACCTGGGCCCTTTGGCTTTGCAGGCAAGTGCCTTAACTGCCAAGCCATCTCTCCAGACCTATTTTGGGGGGCTTTTGAGACAGGATATAATATAGCCCAAGTTGGCCTCAAACTCACTACATAGCCATGGCTGGCTTTGAACTGTTTCTTCTGCCTCCCAAGTGCTGAGTTTATAGGTATAAACCATCACACCAGGTTTTTAGCATTTTATTTGTGTTTTTGATACAGGGTCTCACCTCTAGCCCAAGATGACCTCAAACTCACTCGGTAGCTCAGGGTGGTTTCAAACTCATGGTGATCCATCCTCCTACCCTATCCTTCCAGGTGTTAGGATTATACGTGCAAGCCACCAACCACAAGTTAGCATTTTATGTTTTTTATATTTTATTTATTTGCAAGGAGAGAGAGAGCATATGCATGTATGCGAGTGTGTGAGAGAGAGAGTGAGTGAGTATGGGTGTGCCAGGGTCTCTAGTCACTGCAAACAAACTCCAGATACACATGCCACTTTGTACATCTAGCTTTACATGGGTACTAGGGAATCAAGCCTGGGTCATTAAGTCACTTTGCAGGCAAGCGACTTAACTGCTGAGCCATCTCATCTCTCCAACCCAACATTTTATTTTTTAAAGACTGAAGGGATGAATATATAACAAGATTTTAGGGTATTTTTCTTTGAGTAGGCTAAAAACAAACAAACAAAAGCAGAAATGAAGCATGTTAGCCACCCCCCGCCCCCCGGCAAATCCCCTTGACTCTCACAATGTATATTTATTTTACTGCCAGGACATGTGAAACACAGACTACTATAGACTATCTGTGGCCATGTCATGGCCTTCAAAGATTCTTCTTAAAACAGAAGTTGGATGTACAGTCATAAAACTCTTCATCATATTTTAAGTATAAATCATCTCATCAAGACACATTACAGGATACATCATTTACTGGATTCATATAGATGTTACCACCTTAGAATGAAGTGTTTGACAAAAGGCCTATGAAAGACAGCTTACACCTCAAAATTCCTATTACCCACTGAGCCTCCAAAATACATTATTGGGGGAGAATCATTCTTTTTGGTTAAGTTGGCTCTTTTTTAAATATTTTATTTTTATTTATTTATTTGAGTGAGAAAGGGCACACCAGGACCTCCAGCCACTGCAAATGAATTCTAGGTACATGTGCCACCTTGTGCATCTGGTTTACATGGGTCTTGGGGAATTGAACCTGGATCCTTTGGTGTTGTGGGCAAATGTCTTAACCACTAAGGCATCTCTCCAGCCCAGGATCCAATTCTTAATGCTAATTAGCTAATCGAGAAATTTAAGCCAGGACCCAGGTATGGTAGTTCACCCCTCTAATCCCAGCACTTAGCAGGCTGAGATAAAAAGATCACAGTGAATTCAAGGGAGGCCTAGAGCTACAGAGTGAGTTCCAAGTTAGCCTGGGCTAGAATGAGAATCTAACTTGAAAACAAAACGAGGAGCCGGGCATGGTGGCGCACGCCTTTAATCCCAGCACTTGGGAGGCAGAGGTAGGAGGATCGCCGTGAGTTCGAGGCCACCCTGAGGCTCCATAGTGAATTCCAGGTCAGCCTGAGCTTGAGTGAGACCCTACCTCGAAAAACCAAAAAAAAAAAACGAGGAAAAAAAAATTAAGCTGGGCGTGGTGGCTCATGCCTATTATCTCAGCACTGGGAAGGTTGGGATGGAAGGATTACCATGAATCCAAGGCAAGTCTGGCTATAGAGTAAGTTCCAGGTCAGCCTGGAAAGAAGAAAGAAAAAGAAAAGAAGAAAGAAGAGGAAAGGAAGAAAGAAAGAGAAAAGGAAGACAGAGAGGAAGGATGGAAAAAATAAAGGCAGGAAAGGAAGGAAGGAAAAAAAGAAGGATGGAGGAAGAAAGGAAAGAAGGGAGAGAGGAAGGAAAAAGAAACGTACACAGTAAGAAATTAATATAATTAGCCGGGTGTGGTGGCACACGCCTTTAATCCCAGCACTCAGGAGGCAGAGGTAGGAGTATCGCCATGACTTCAAGGCCACCCTGAGACAACATAGTGAATTCCAGGTCAGCCTGGGCTACAGCAGGACCCTACCTTGAAAAACCAAATAAATAAATACAACTTTAAAAAAAGAAATTAAAATAATTTCATAAGAGAAAAAGGTTGCATGATAAAAGTTAGATGTAAAAATCTATGATTTATATCATAAACTCTAATATTTCTGTAGAAAAATATTCATTTCCAAGTCAAGGCAGTTGTCTTTCTACAATCAAAAGTGGTTGAATACTTTTAAATACATTTCAATATAAAATTCTCCTACATGCCTCTAAAAGTCTTTCATAAATCACTATAATTTTTCCAAAGCACATTTGGGAGAAAAAAATCATATCTGCTAACTATATTTCCTCCATCAGAAGATAAATTAAGCAAAAAATACATTAATATCTGAATTTATAATAGAGTCGTTAACCCTTAACCATAGCAAATGAATAAGGAATATTTTATCATGGAAGGATTAATCAAGGCTTTCCAGTGCTATGCAATTTGACATTTTAAGGACTTAATCATGTGTAGATTTTATTCCTCTATTTACTTTTCATCAGGGGGATAACTTACAAAGACTTTACATGTTAGAATAAGTATAATTCTTGAGCTTAATCTCATCACATTAAATAAATGTCATTTCAAATAATATTACATAGTTTAAAAACGGTCCTCACTACTAAAATCACTTCTACTCTGGGCCAAGTTCAGCTCACAAACCAAGAATGACCAAGAATGGGTCAGGCACACTAGCATATGCCTGAAATAACAGCTAGTTAGGTATCTGAGGCAGGAGGATTGTAAGTTCAAGATCTATCTGGGCTACATAGTGAGTCCAAGGCTAGCCTAGACAACTTAGTGAGACCCTACCTCAAAATAAAAATCAAAATGGCTGGGGATGTTGCACAGGAATAGCGCACTTACCTAGCATATGCAAGACCCTAGGTTCAGTCCTTAGTACTGAAAAAATAAAAAGAAAAGAAAAGAAGAGAGGAGAGGAGAGGAGAGGAGAGGAGAGGAGAGGAGGGAAGGGGAGGGGAGGGGAGGGGAGGGGAGGGGAGGAGAGGAGAGGAGAGGAGAGGAGAGGAGAGGAGAGGAGAGGAGAGGAGAGGAGAGGAGAGGAGAGGAGAGGAGAGGGAGATGAGAAGACAGGACAGGACAGGATAAGAGAAGAGAGAAAAAAGAAGGGAAAAAGAGGGGAATGGAAAGGAAGAGAAGGGAAGGGAAGAGAAGGGAAGAGGGAAGGGAGGGAAGGGAAGGAAGGGACAAAAAAAAGGAAGGAAAGGAAAGGAAAGGAAAGGAAAGGAAAGGAAAGGAAAGGAAAGGAAAGGAAAGGAAAGGAAAAGGAGCCAGCATCAACATCGATTTAGTCTCAGAGCCTGAAACTGACTAACCTTCTGTTAGCAATGAGACAACACAAATTCTGGGAGGTTGTGATTACTGGACATAGACTTCCATCCCCTGCCATTGATTGATCTCTATCTTTGTTAAAGACTACAGGAGTTTCATTTAACTAGAGTGCTCAGTAAATTGCAGCAGAGCTCAAGCATCTTTTATAGATTCATTAAACCATTGATCTGCCTTCTTGTGCTTGTAGCAGTGCCCGGCCCTGGCCCACAGCCTGTGTTTAGAGGAGGTGCAATAGACTGACGCTGACATTTGTAACTTCCCAAGGCAGTCTGTCAGCAGACATTAGACTTCACTGTGTGCACAGTTACCCGAAGAGTAGATCATATCCTAAAGAATTTCCACTCGCAGTCTGAACTGCTAGGGCAGAAATCAAGCAGCAATCCAATGCAGCAAGGTTTTTGTTTGTTTGGTTGGTTTTATTTTTTTGAGTTTAAGACTTTATTGTAATGGGGGGGGGGAGAGAGGAAGAGAAAGAAGGAGACAGAGAGGGAAAGAAGGGAGAGAGAAAGAGATGGTGCATGCACTACAGAGGAAAGCCAGAGAATAAGACTTTCTGTATTCCATCCAAGTCCACGATAATATGAACAAAAAGCCAAGATCCCAAAGAACAAAGAGGTACATCAGCTTGCCCAGTTCACACATTTGCTTATGTGTTCAAAAACCATCCAGAGGTGTTGAGATGGAGGAAAATGGAAATCACCACAGGCATGTCCAAAGCTTGGATCTGCTATATATGACCTGCTACATGTACTAGGTTTTAGAACCAGACACTGCAAACACATATGAGAGAAATTCTGGATGCAATCTTCTACCTTAAAGCATCTCAAAAAAGAAAAAGAAAAGAAATCTCAAGGCAAGCCCCTAGGCTTCTTACGCATGTTCTTAATTAGATATTTAACATTTTCTAACAAAATATGAATTAACATAGTATAACTTCAATCCCAGGAAAATGTATAATCATTTTCTTTGTTTCTGTGGGCAGCTCATTCAGTACTCTTAGAACCTTCTTTCTCTCCTGGCTATCAATAAAATTTCATGATGCCATATTTTTAAGTATAAAGAGTAACTCTGTGCTGAATGTAGCTTATGAGAGGCCAAATGGCCCCCTAGATAATTCTTCCAATGCTCATTCTTCAGATGAACACGGATACTGTCGGTGGCAAGGTGAGAAACTTGGCAATGCAAGTGACTGGATAAGTAAGGAGAATGTACATCCTAAGTAAATAGAACCGTTCCCCATCATTTGTTTACTGAGCTGCCTACTGCCCAAATAGACAGTGGGACAACGAACTCCAAACGTGCACTGTTATCACTCGGCAGCAGCAGTCACGGGGACACAATGGGGCTGATGCAATCTGACACTGTGGTTAATGTTAAAAGGGAGCAGGTCTGTTAGATGGATTGGATAATTACCGGCAGGTCAGATGAGAAAAACTTGATTTAAGCGAATAGCATTAGCTATCACCAGAAAGATGGCCAGAGATTTACAGTGGCTAAAAATTAGCATTCCAACATACGTGGGAACAGCCTTATGTGCTGATCTGCAGCATTCAGGTCTAAGAAAAATCCCTACCTCTCCTTCCATTCACTGGAAAGACTGGATCTTGAATCTATTTAAAGGGTTTTTTTTTAATGTTTATTTATTTATCTGCAAGCAAAGAAAGATAGACAAAAGACAGATAGATAGAAAGAGAGAGGGGGAGAATGGGCACACCAGGACCTCCAGCTGCTGCAAATGAACTCCAGACACATGGGCCACTTAGAGCATTTGGCTTTATGTGAGTACTGGGAAATCGAACCCAGGAGGCATAAGGCTTTGCAGGCAAGTGCCTTAATTGTTGAGCCACCTCCAGCCCTACTTAGAGTTTAGATTACTCCTTCACATTTAATTTAAAATTCCTAACATTATTCATAAATTTATGTCCATTCTGGATAGCCTATTCAAATTATTTCTTCCACCATCTTCAAACATGTAGCCCATTGAGAAGAGAGCAGTTGCTAAGCCTTTCTTTGAGTACAAACCCATGTGCCCCATTCTCTTTGTGTCCCAGCTCCTCCTCACACCACTCTCTCTCAATTCATTTTCAGGATTTTTATTTTATTTATTTGAGAGAAAGAGGGAGAGGGAGGAAGGAAGGGAGGGGGGAGAGAGAGAGAGAGAATAGGCACACCAGGGCCTTCAGCTGCTGCAAAGGATCTCCAGATGCATTTGCCACCTGGTGCATCTGACTTATGTGGGTACTAGGGAATTGAACCTGGGTCCTTATGCTTTGTAGGCAAATGCCTTAACCACTAAGCCATCTCTCTAGCCCATTTTCAGGGGTTTTGATAAACACAAAGATCTGGTGCTTGTCCCCTAAGTTTCTGATGGCTTCCTAGGGGCTAGCAAGGACATTGTATCCCACTTACTTGCAGAGCCTCTGGATTGGAATACTTTCAGGCTTTCTTCAAGAGCCTGTGCTTCAAACTTCAAGCCAACCTACACCTTACTTCACCTGTCAGAACTTTGCTCTGCCCCCAACCCCAGTGTGTTTCCAACAACTCACATTTTCCCTCTGCTATTGTTTTCACAGGCTGTCATGCACAGCAGCTCCATTCCATATTTCAAAATGTGAGAGAACAAGAAAAAAGCTGGATTTGTTGTTTTCTCCTCAGAGCTTCCTGTGTCTGAAGGGACCTCAGCCATTTGTCTACAAACTAAAGTCCTGGGAGGAGGAAGTGCTCTACCTGTGAGGCCGTGAGCAGACATGCAATACTGTTTCCAGACAGTGCAGAGCCAACACCGCGGTGCAGGTGGACAGGACTAACAGGATCCCTGGCACCCAATAAAAGCAAGATGAGTACATGGGAAGAACTCAAGAGAGACTCCCTGGCCTCATTTACTTGTGGACCAAACAACACGTACATGCAACTAGCGAAAGCAAGTCTGTGGCCTGGGCTTCTTGTGCTCAGGGGACATTAACTGCAAGTTGTTTCTTAATGTCTTTCTCCAAACCTTTGTGAAGAATAGCCATTTTGCACATTAAATCTTGCAGGTGTTCAAAGGAAAAAATATGGACACCTTAATCACTAGATTAACAGGGCAATTGTTACATATTTCTCTTGCACTAGTTGTTTCTGTAATTAAGCCTGAAACCAAGAAATCTTTCTCAGGATATGCTAAAGTTTAATTAAAAAAAAAGATAAATAGTCTATGTATAAATAAAATGTAACCATAAATAGCATGATGATATATGCTAATTAGTGATAAGTTCCTGTGAAAGAGGTCTCCTAATAAAGGACTGCTATGTATCCAGGTATATAGCTTCAGCCAAACTGTGGTGGCACACACCTTTAATCCTGGCACTTAGGGGCAGAGATAAGAGAATTGTCGTGAGTTCGAGGCCACCCTGAGACTACATAGTGAATTCCCGGTCAGCTCGGGCTTAGAGCAAGACCCTACCTCAACAAACCAATAAATAAATATATAAATAAATACAGGTATATAGCTTGAAAGTAAAAGAAATGTTTAGTATACAATAGTCTCCTCATAGAATATTTGTGATTCATCATTTAAAAATTTTCCATCTTTGTTTCTTTTTTAAAATTTTTTGTTTATTCTTATTTATTTGAGAGTGATAGAGAGAGAGAGAATGGCCTCCAGCCACTGCAAATGAACTCTAGATGCATGCATTACTTTTGCATCGGGCTTATATGGGTCCTGGGGATTCAAGCCTTGAACCGAGGTCCTTAGGCTTCACAGACAAGCACTTAACCACTAAGCCATCTCTCCAGCCCCTCCATCTTTGTTTCTAATACACCGTTATCCTCATATCTATATGTCCATGTTAGAATCATCCCACAATGTCCACTGGGGAACAAAGTTATCATATTGAAGAAATATTTCTATCTATCCCTGTTGCATACTATGGGAAAACTGGAATGAGGAAGCCAAACTTTGATGCTGTTCATCTTTAGAACACTATAAACTTGAGGTTTGAACAAGGAACGAAAACAATCATTCTTTATCCAGACTACCTTGGCCATTTTTCATCAGTTTTGACTTTCTGTTTGATTTCTAGATATAAATTTAGACTTGGGATATTTCTTCCTTGTGAAAGAGGAAAAAGATCAAACAGAGTCTACGTAGAAATGACTATTATTTGTGGTCTTCTTGGCCACTGTCCTTTGTTTAGAGAGATAATAATTATAAAGAATATTCTGAAGCAGTTTGCTACTGTACAAAGTAAAACTGATATTTTAAAAATACCAGTTGGAGGCTGGAGAGATGGCTTAGCAGTTAAGCGCTTGCCTGTAAAGCCTAAAGACCCTGGTTCGAGGCTCGATTCCCCAGGACCCACGTTAGCCAGATGCACAAGGGGGCGCACACATCTGAAGTTTGTTTGCAATGGCTGGAAGCCCTGGCACGCCCATTCCCTCCCTCCCTCTCTCTCTCTCTCTGCCTCTTTCTCTCTCTGTCTGTCGCTCTCAAATAAATAAATAAAAATAAACAAAAAAATACCAGTTGGGGGCTGGAGAGATGGCTCAGTATATTGCCTGCATAGCCTAATACCTAATAACTGGAGTTTAATTCCCCAGTACCCATGTAAAGCTGGATGCACAAAGAGGTGCATGCATCTGGAGTTCATTTGCAGTGGTTGAAGGCTCTGGGGGTGCCCATTCTTTCTGTCTATCTCTCTTCTCTCTATCTTTCTCTGCTTGCAAATAAATAAAAAGATATCTTTAAAAATTTTTTTAAGTACAACTTGGTCTAAATGTGTCTTCATCTCATAAAAAACTATTAAGGAGTCTTTGCAACTTTCCAACTCCTCATGAATCACTAGAATAAACATGTTCTCAAGTCCTGCTCTACAGTGGCCTCATAAAGGGACTAAGGAAGCCGGGTGTGGTGGCGCACACCTTTAATCCCAGCACTCGGGAGGCAGAGGTAGGAGGATCGCCGTGAGTTCGAGGCTATCCTGAGACTCCATAGTGAATTCCAGGTCAGCCTGGGCTAGAGTGAGACCCTACCTTGAAAACCCAAAAACAATAAATAAATAAATAAATAAAGGGACTAAGGAAAGACTGAGCTATTAGTCCCCTGAAAAGTTACTCCTGTCTCAGTGACATTGGTATTCCATTGTTCACCCAAATGCCCATGAACTACATAAGCTCCACCTACAGTGGCTTCAAAACTTCTGCAGCAGCAATTGAGCCTTTTGAAAATCATGATATATGTATATATATATAAAACTATAATTAAACTATACACTTGTCAGAGCCAACATCCTGCAATGTGTAAAGCTGTAGTTAGTTGGATTCCTTAAGTGAATACAGCTGTGATTCACAAGTTTCTCCTTGCAATATTTAGTAGAAGCAGTTGGAAAAAATGCCTACAGACTTATAGAAATTCAAACAACTTTTCATATAAAAAATTAAAATTTAGTTTAAAAATATATCCAATATATGTCATAATGGGTTAATTTGTTTTCCTTTCTACCTCATCTTACTTCATTGTGGGCTTTATGAGAGGTGAATGTAACATTTTCAACAAACACAGCAACCCAAAGAAAAAGGTTTGAGAAGCAAATGAAATTTAAAGAGCCCCATTTTCAGTCGGCCTTCTTTTTGAGCGTTAGGCTATTTTTGTCCTGTTTGTAGTGGCGACACCATACTGCAGTATTCCCAACAATTTGTGATGAGATGAGCACAGGGACCCGCAGGCACAGCTGTCCAATTTACATTCACAAATGCAGGTGTTGCTCAGACACAAAACAGAGGTCAGCCCAACACTGCTCCTAATTAGCTACCTTTTCTACTAGGATTTTTCTTTGTAAAGTTATGCATGCAATTTGAGTTCAACTTAGAGACCATTTTTAGATCCCAGCATGCTATCCAGCAAGAAATAGGCTGTCATTATAAAGCATAATTTACAGCATAGTTAATTTTACATGTTTTTTTAAAATCTATACTATACCTAAGACAAAATTCTATTTTCTGCATGCATTGTTCACTGTTCTTCATCTACTCAATATTTAAATATACAAGATTTAGCTCTTTAAAAAAAAAAAGCTGTTGTTATATAGGAATGGGAATTTTTTTCTTATTTCTAAAATGGAGTCCATAATTTTAATGATGACAACTAAGAACTTTGTCAAATGATCCAAGAAGAGAAGTAGCTATCTGCTTTTGTCTTCAATAGGGAACACTCTGGGGCTTATTACAGCCATTCTTAGAAATGGCAGGATGGAGGCTGGGATCTAATACAAGCCATTAGGAAACCTAATCCCTAAATGAAATGACCACAAAATCCTCTCAGTTAACAGGAAGGCAGCAGCTGTACATGTTTATAGTCATACAATAGAATATTGTTTCAGAGATAACACTCTTAAAACTAAGAAATAAAAGAGTCCAGCAGGTGATGTAACACATTTATTTCTCTATTTGAAGGGAAGAAAAAAAAAAAAGAAATAGGCATAGCATGTCAGAGCTTTGGAATACAAAAGCAAAGGGGAAGATGAGAGAAGACAGGTATTCTATGCACACTAATGGGCCACTGAGATCAGCAGGGAAAGTCACTGGCGAAACATCAAACCACAGGAATTCCCAGGTTTTGCACGAGGCAGGGGACCTACCCCAGTAACTCCTAGTGGAAAGTAAGGTGTAATCATCCTTTTCCCACTGCTGACTTTTGCCTCTTGTATTATAAATACTAATTCCTATGTTGGGTCTCATTATCCATTTTTCAAAAGTGTATGATATGGAGGCTTAAATTCAGGTTGACCTTAAACTTTATAATGACTTTTTTTAAGATACATAGTATTCTGGAGTGCTTTTCCAAATGGCATCCTATGCCTTTCTTCACAGACTTAGAATAAAGTAAAAATCACTTTGCAAAGTGCAACTTGTATCACCAGTGTTGTGACAACTGCATCTTGCTGGATTTCATTCACTGCAGACAGCCCGTCAAGACTAACCCTTCAGAATCACAGAAAGACAAAAAGCTCTGTTCTATAGCCATCTTCTGTGGTGGAATTCAAAGTATTTTGTTGTGGTAAGTAGGGCTTTGAAGAAGAAAGCCCATGGCCCACTCCTGGAATAGTTACCCTAGTGCTCAGCATTCAAAATGGGAGCCCCGGGGTCTTGGAGATCATTTTAATCCCCCTATATTAAAACAAAACGTGTCTCCCATGCATTGTTCTTCCCACTCACCCCTCCCAGGGGAAAACGAACTCCACTGTTGACCATCCCCAAAGAATTCCAGACAATTTCCTTACTTGCCTCCCAGGTCCAGTGAAGATTATGAGCCTAATTCTTAGAGACTGCTACTAAAATTCCACCCTGCTGAATTCTGCAGCCTAATTCTTCAGGCATTATGTTTTTGGCAGAATGAATGTGACCCAAATTTGTAGGAGAAAATTTGCCGCAACAATGGTTCTTGCAATGCAGTGAGCCCATGATTAGCATTTCAGGATTGCAAATATTAGACTTTAAAAATATAGTAATTGTTTGCTTAACTCAAAGAAGGTCAGATTTTGATCATGTATTACAGAAATGGAATACAAAATGCTTAGGGAAATGTGGACAACTTTGTGAATTAAGGAAGCTTTGCAGATCAATGGAAAAATAACCAAGGACTAGCAACTGACTTCAATACTTGGTGGCAGAATACAGCAGGTCTTCAAAGACTGATGTTAGTGTGCGTGTGTGTGTGTGTATGATTGGGAAAACATCACGCATCGCGTTTCCCATCAATAGTGGCTGATACTCTTCTAAAAAGGCCATGTTCAGACCTAGGCTGTCTTTTAAAGGCAAAGTCAAAACTGTAACTATGACTGTTCTTGTGTTTACCCACTACGCTCTCACAAATGCTTGGCTGTGTAGCAATGTTGGCTTATGTCTTCATTTCCCCTTTTGTCAAGATCAATCAACTTTAACACAGACTGTCAAGAGAGACTTGACAATTTTTTTTTTCTTCTTTTTCTTGACTAGAATCTGTGAGTCAAGTTTTGGAAAAGACCAACAGCAAAATTCCCACTGGGAAGACGAACTAAACTGAGTGGATGGACTAAAGCTTGCTGGCCATGCTTCTGCAGCTAGTTTCTCGACTCTCCTGAGAGCCCTCTGCCACTTCTCCCTCATGGGCTCTGCCCTGTGCCCTCTCCTGCTGGAAAAGCCACCTCTCCTCAGGGTACCAGTTGGCATCCCCCGGGGCAGAGGCCCTCATCAGATTCACTCACCCTCTCAGAACCCAAACACCCAGCCAAGAGGAAGTGAAGGACGGGTTACACGTTGGGGGCGGGTGTGTGTGTGTCTCATTCCACACGGTTAAGCAGGACACAGGAAGTCAAAGGACAAAACAGAGCACACACAGGGAAGTGGCCGGAGGCGCGTGCGCACGCGCGCGCCTGCGCGGAGCGGCCTCCTGGGCTTACCTTGTTTCTCTTGAAGTAGGCTCGCCGGCAGGCCGCAAAGCACTTCTCGCTGCAGAAGCTTTTCACCTCGCTCCCCATACTCAGGGAGTAGCGCTTGATTCCCACTTTCTGGCACCAGGCACACATTATTTGTACATTTGACACATCATCTTCTATAACGAAAGTATAAGAAAAATGTTCATATCAGAAGCAAACATCCCTTCATACTTCAGACACATCCTCACCCTGACAAAGCCCCCCGGGGTCTGACTGTGGTTTTTCAGACCTCTCCATTTTCTGAACAAAATGACCAGCTCTTGGTGGGAGGCAGAGGGAGCCTGAGGTTCTTTCTATTTCTCTCCCCTTCTCCACCACCCCAACCCCTCAAAGTTTTAGAAAGATATTTTACTTAAAACCAAAGCATAAGGCCCAGGGGGTGGGAGGGATAGAGGTGGTGCATGTCTTTAATCCCAACACTGGAGGCTGAGGTAGGAGTATTGCAGCCAGTTCCAGGCCAGCCTGAACTACCAAGTGAGTTTCTGGTCAACCTAGAGACTAACCTCAAAAAAAAAAAAAAAAGCAAAAGAGCCTAACTGCAGAGCCACAAGTTCCTACGACTTCTACTCTCAATTGACCTAGTCAAACAAGTAATAAAGAATAAATGACCCTTTTTTTTTTTTTTTTCAAAAGTCCTGCTGAAAGCCTCCAAGATCAGAGCTGGGCATGGTGGCACACACCTTTAATCCCAGCACTCAGGAGGCAGAGATAGGATTGCCATGAGTTCGAGGCCACCCTGAGACTACATAGTGAATTCCAGGTGAGCCTGAGCTAGAGTGAAACCCTACCTCGAAAACACACACACACATAAAAAAATCAAACCAAAGACAGTCTCCAAGATCAGCATTGGGTGACACAATTTGTGGGGTAACCTGCAAACACAATGCCCTCATGTGAACCTTGGCAGGCAGGGGCCAGGCTGCACGGTGACATGCTCCCTGTCACTGGTAAATGATACGGGCTGTTGTTTATTCTTGCAACATAATGATTCCTAAGCCTTGGATTTAGTTAAAAAGGGAGTTACAAGTGGCCAAATTCTGGCAATGGCAAGGACGACTCTGGCTCCCTGAGCAGTCTCCTAACCATGCGGCCTTCAGAAGCTGGCCTCAGGGAGCTATGGACCTGAGTTAACTTCTACCACATAATGTAGTTCATGGGCCCTGGATGAAGGGACAGTAGTGGGATGTCAGATCCTCTGCAACCAAATCAGGAATCCTCTTAGCTCCTGGAGGACGCTTCACCACATCAACCAGGTGCTCAGAATGCTTATAGATGGTATGTAAATATCTCTAATATTTAAAATATTGTATTTTATTTCCTTTATATGAGAAGAAAACAAGTTTAAGTATCACAAACAGTTCATGCTATTACATTCATTATTGCCTAAAACAAAGACAATCTTTTGAAAAAAAATTAAGTAAAGTACATTGAGTAAATCATAGTGCAGGTGGTAAGAAGTTATAACACAATAGGAATAGTGATATTCAAATAACTGAAATTTGGAGAAAATTAGTCTGTTTTAGGAGAACAAAAGGAGACTTTAGAAGTTTAAGAAATATTTCCTTGCTGCCTCCTGCGTGTTTCCATAGTATCTTGAGTGCTCTCTCATTTGCCGGTGAGGATGTGGTGGTGGAGGGGGAGGGGGAGGCTCTCTGTTTGCCACTATTGGCAACAGCTCTCCTCCCTTTATGGAATTTTTCTTTTTATTAACTCAGACTCATGCTCCAGACATGAATGATAATCACAAAATCCCCAACAAACCCTGGCATAGTGCCGTCTGATTTCTGAACAAAATCCCCCAAAGACTAATTGCTAAGCAAGGCCTGGCCTGTGAGTGGGTGACATAGTCATGGTTCATAGAGTCTGTCATGCAACCATTCCACTTCCAGGGAAGAGATTTGGTTTGAGGCAGTGTGGTCATCAGCCTGCAAAATTAGAAGCAAACTAATTTGTAATGCAGTGGTCTCTCCCTGAGTGACACCACTCAGAACTAAGGACAACACTTTATTTACCTTAATGAAATAAATATTGTCATTTTAATAATCTGTCCTATTTCACAAATTATACATTTGGATCTACTATTAATCAAAGGAGGCAATATTAAAAAAAAGGATCTTTGATGTTAGTAAACATTTTTGAGATCAGTATATCCTTTAAATGAAGTTGTAATATAAATTCAAGTGTATAATAATTATTGCATTTAATAATTTGTTCAATTCAGAGAAAGCCTTTATTTGCATTTCGTATACAGCACCTATCTGCAAATAGATATTGCACATAGTATGAAAAATTAGCAAGGCTACATAATTTACCTCAGGTGTAGTAGAGTTCGCTTAGATTAGAAGTAGCTTAAAAGAGAAATCATGCCTCATTGCTAAACTAGCCAGCACTATATAGTTTCTACTGTTCTTAATAAGTAAGGTGCCTTAAAATCTTAAGTTCCTGAAAAAGAAGATGATCAGCAGAACTCTTACAAATAATCCAGTGTCAATAAGCTTGATTCTGGTGAAATCTGTAAGGAAAAACAATTGATAGCAGAAATCCTTTGGTCTCACAGTTTTAGGAGTCGCACTTCCCAAGGTTCACCTCGTCGTTTCTTCCTTTAAAGGGTCTGATTTGGGAAACAAAACCTGAGCTTTTCCAAGTCCTAGATTTTGTAAGTGTAACCGAGTGGAGAAAGGGTAAGGGGAAAAGCAGTTAAGGCCAGTGCTTAGCGGGCTGCAGGGGCCTGGCCTGGAGGGCAGCGCATGGGGCCAAAGGGCAAGTCCAGGACCCTTTCCACACGTCACTCCACCGTCACCACACAGGCTTACTTGTCTTTTTTTAAAGAGATGCAAGAACACTGCTTACAAAGACCTAATAAATAAAAGTGTGAAAATTTAAAACAAATTAGTCTTATGGATCTGCAAAGCAACAATAAGGGAAAATGAGACAAAGGAATTGTGGACTTTTGTTTTGTGTCTGACAGTTGGAAAAGCCTTAGAATGGTGGTTAGCATCTGTCCTGTTAAATAAATCAGTAGTACATTCATTTTTCATAAAATTTTGCTTCCTACAGGCGAATGCACTGGAAAGCTTCCATCATATTTCTCCTTTCCTGTCACCAAAATTATTGACAGCTAATCATCCAAAGATAAGTCTGATAAATGGGTTATGTCAAATGATCAAGAAAACATTTTAAGATATTGGAGGCATTCTAGTCTTATAAAAGTCAGCTATATTACCATCATACTTAAACTGAACAGAAAAAAATTAGGATGATATAATTATTTTTGTCAGCCAAAAAAAAAAAAAAAACAGCTCAAATTCTGCCACCAGACATGACATGATGTCCCCACTTTAATATGACTGTTCCTAAAAGATAAATATTACAGCTGCATTTTTTTAACCTGAAACCTAGTAATGACATACATGCTTTCCAAAACTGACTTGCCTTAAAATTTCTTATTAAAAAATCAGCCAGGAATGGAGGCACACACCTTCAATCCCAGCACTCAAAAGGGAGGCAGAGGTATGAGGACCACTGAGTTCCAGGCCACCCTGAGACTACATAGTGAATTCTGGGCTAGAGTGAGACCCTACCTTGAAAAACAAAAACAACAACAAAGGCTGGAGAGATGGCTTACTGGCTAAGGTACTTTCCTGTGAAGCGTGAGGACCCAGGTTCAATTCCCCAGAGTCCACGTAAGCCAGATGCACAAGGTGGCACATGCGTCTGGAGTTGGCAATGGCTAGAGGCCATAGCATGCTCATTCTCTCTCTCTTAAATATATAAATAATTTTTTAAAAAAACAACAACAAAAATCTTCAAAGTAGAGAAAACCTGATTTCCTATCTTTCATTAAAGCTTAAAGTCTGTGCCATTAGAGACTCGTGATTATCTCATGAAATACTCATATAACAGTTTTTTTTTTACAAAGTTTTATATTACATTAACTTAGTGCCATTAGCCTGTGCATTGTTTCATAATGAACAATGTAACAACAAACGCAAAATGTTTATAGCATTAAGTCACATTCCCAAAGTGAGCAGCTCATGTAACATGATAACATTTTCATATGCTGTCATGTAAATATTCATCAATCAAAATATTCATGTTTCAATTAATCACGAAAAGTTTGTGCCACCTTTTGAGCATCTAATTAAGCAAAATGTTGATGGAATTTTCTTTCTGATATAACGTGCAAAGGGCTATAGGATACGTTTTCTATTTTGCATTTAGGAAGAGAAATTCCAGATTCATTACTCTAAGATGAAATCAAAATTGTATTTATTATAGTGCAGAGAAGTATGAGATCAAGCATGTCTGGAATGCCTGGCTGAAGTTGCTTGAGCAATTGCCTTATCTGGTGACTTTCAAAACTTAGGATGGCCATTGGTTAGTAATCTTCTTGAGGCATTTGACGTGTAGCTATGAGCATACATACTAACTTACTTGAACAGAGCCCAAAGAAAATCAAGAGGGCCCAATGAACCCCCAAGTGATAAAACTGTGATTGTATTGTAACTTTCATGAGAATCCAAAATTGAAAGTATTTGTTGGTGATGTTTATCTCCTGCAACAGTTACTAGAATGCACACATTCAGACAATCATTTCATGACCCGAGTGTATTTGAGACAAGTTGTAAGGCAGTTGGAGGACCCTCCAGTGTACTTTTATGACATGACAGGGAAAGATAGCCTGGGCAGCATTCTGACAATATGTTTAGGGTAACAACTATATTAAGAACAGAATGAAGGGCTGAGGGCATATCTCAGTGGTAGAGTATCTGTCCAGTATGCCCTAGGTTCAATTCCCACCACCACAGAACAAAATAACAACAAAAAAAAAAATACCTGAGTAAAGACATAGCAAAAAAAAACAAAAACAAAAACAAAAAAAAAAACTAGAGCTCATGTTTGCTTTCTTTACAGCAAAGAAAAAAAAAATCCTTTCTTGGAATAATTCATTTCCAAATGTGGTGGTTTGGTTCAGGTGTCCCCCATAAATTTAGGTGTTCTGAATACTAGGTTCCCAGCTGATGGAGATTTGGGAATTAATGTCTTCTGGAGGCAGTGTATTGTTGGGGGCGGACTTATAGGTACTATAGCCAGTGTCCCCTTGCTAGTGTTTGGCATAGTCTCCTGTTCCTGTTGTCTACGTGATGTTGGCCAGGAGGTTAGGTCCACCTTCTGCTCATGCCATCGTTTTCCCCTGCCACCATGGAGTTTCCTCTCGAGCCTGCAAGCCAAAATAAACCTTTTTTTCCCCAAAAGCTGCTCTTGGTCAGGTGATTTCAGCCAGCCATGTGAACCTAACTGCAACACCAAGGCTTTAGGCATTCCTAGTTGACATTCTCTACGGAGTCCCACAGGAGCTTCTGTGCAATTCCCTGTGGCCTAGTAGTGGACTCATAAGGAGGGCTGGGACAAGCTTGGATCACTGGACCAAAGGCATGGCAAGTCACTATTTAGTATGTAGCATATCTCAGTCCCAGTGCATGTCATCCTCCTCCTCCTTCATTTAATTTTCTTTCTTTCTTTTCTTTTCTTTTTTTTTTTTTTTTTTTTTTTTTTTTTTTTGAGGCAAGCCCAACAGACAGGCGTTCTATTTTTTTTTTAAGAGAGAGAGAGAGAATTGGTGCACCAGAGCCTCCAGCCACTGTAATTGAACTCCAGACACATGCACCATCTTGTACGCGTGTGCAACCTTGCACACTTCTTTTGTGTCTGGTGTACATGGGTCCTGGAGAGTCCAACATGAGTCCTTAGGCTTTGCAGGCAAGTGCCTTAACTGCTGAGCCATCTCTCCAGTCCTCATCATTTAATCCTAATGGTAACTACCCACCTCAAGGCTGGCATTCACGTTATCCCCATGGCACAGATGGAAAAGTTAGTTGAGAGGTGAAGGGATTTGATCCAGTGAGCACCACCAAAGCCAAGGTGAAGGCCAGACAACTGATGCCACAGCCAAGCTCGTGACCACTGTGCCGCGGTGACCAGAGATTTTCTAAATGTGTGAAATCACTTCCTCACAAGAAGTACGAAAAGCCATCACACACACTCTACTACTTACAAAGCACATTGCTCAGTGACACACCAGTAGACTAAGGACATGGAACTAGAAAGGTCAAAATGTTTTTGAGGAGACAAAGTATTAATCGATACTTATAATGGATTTAAATTTAAAAAAAAACAGGGCTTGATAGATGGCTTAGGGTTAAGGCTCTTATCTGCAAAGCCAAATGACCCAGGTTCAATTCCCCAGTGACCACATAAAGCCAGATGCACAAGGTGGCACATATCTAGCATTTGTTTGCAGTAGCTAGAAGCCCTGGTATAACCTCTCTCTCTCTCTCTCTCTCTCTCTCTCTATCTATCTATCTGTCTGCCTCTTTCTCTTTTTATCTTTCTCTCTCTCTCATAAATAAATTAAAACTTAAAAAAAACCAAGTCAAAGGCTCACAGTGCAAGTTTTTACTTCTTCATAACTGTGAGACCCAGATCTGCTGCAAGCATTCTATCTGGACTTGAGCCAGCAGGTATTGCTTAAATACAGAAGGATGAGGCATGACCAGTAAGTCTCAGATCTCGGGAAGCAATTTTTCTAACCATAGACTAGCAATGTTCTCACCATCCTTCCCTTTCTTAAGGAGGGGGATCAGCAGAATAAGATTGCCTTTCTATCTGGGTAAGCAGGGAGACCATGTCATGGTTGATCTCAAGGGTTTCAATAAGAGTGCCCTAGCTTTGGGTTTGAAAGATTTCTCAGTGGTCAAGGTACTTGCCTGCAAAGCCTAACGACCTCGGTTTGATTCCCCATTACCCACATAAAGCCAGATGCACAGTGGCACCTGCATCTGTAGTTCGTTTGCAGCAGCAAAAGGCCCTGATGCGTCCATTCTCTATCTCTCTTCGCTATCTCTCTGTGCTTGCAAATAAACAAATAAAAACATACAAAAAGAGAATACCCTAGTTTCAAAAAAGTATCCTGCAATTGCTCATAAAGGAGCAATTGTTTGGATATTTTTTATTTTCTTTTGTTTTGGTTTTGTTTTTGGTTTTTTGTTGTTGGTTTTTTTTTTTGTTGTTTTGTTTTGTTTTTGTTTTGTTTTCAAGGTAGGGTCTCACTCTAGCCCAAGCTGACCTAGAATTCACTATGCAGTCTTAGGGTGGCCTCAAACTCACAGGGATCCTCCTACCTCTGCCTCCTGAGTGCTAGGACTTTAAAGGCATTCACCACCACACCCAGCTGGCTATTTCTTATAGCCTATTAAAATACAAATTTATTGACAACAAAGGGAGTTCTTCTAAAAAAAAAAAAAAAAAAAAAAAGTTTTCCCAGAAAAGGGGAAGTGCCCTGAGTCTGTAGCTAGAGCAGTCCAAGGGCAGCCATATGAAGATAGAAAATAATTAATTAATTAGATCCACATGCACCATGTGATCTCACTGCAACACAATGTCAAATGCTTGTGGAGTGCTTCTGAGCGTGAACGTACAGCACAGACTTTGGGGAGGGAAGGCAGGTAGCTGGAATGACCAGGAAAACATGGGCAAGGCAGCTTCACAAGGATGACTATCTTTAAGCAGATCAGCTCATGACGTACATTGCTTTGCAAACCTAAGCAGCTACTCTTTGAAAGATAGTGTGGCTGAGCCAAAACAGAATGCAGGCAGAGATGCAGGAGAAGGTATTAATAATGCCCATTCTATACCCTGGTTCTCTCCATTGCCTGTAATCTTCCACCATTTACTGATATGGACCATTCTGGTTGAAAGATGTGGGAAATTACTCAAGGGATAGTAATGTCCGCACTCATAACTGTGCTGAGGGTCAAACTCAAGAAACACACACGATCATATGTAAATGAGCCTTCCTGAGAATTACTGCCAATGAGATACAACAACAAAAAAAAAAAAAAAAAAAAAAAGGGTGTGTGTTCTCTGGGTGCAATCTCAAAAGGTCTGGTGACCAGACACCTGTTTTTTCAGCCACATCCCTCCCTTAGGTGACTTCTGTAGAGTTTCTGTCCTCCAATATAAGGAACAACACAGGAACTGGTTAAATCTCAGTAACTCAGATTAAGAGTAAAGCCATCGGAATTAATAAAAGCCTCACTTAACGTTATTCATTAAAAAAAAAAAACTTACTTAAGAGTTGACAAGATGTTGCCAAATATATCACCACACTGCCAGATATTCTGTAATTAATAGATGGGATTTCTTTGTAATTATTATAGCAACGATCCACACATAGGTGGCTCTGCCTAAGTGTTTAAGAAGTTTGCTCTTAAAGAAAAAAAAAAAGACTAAAAATGTCTACCACATTGGTAACTGAACTATCAAAAAATTTCCAAATATGGGCTGGAGAGATGGCTTAGCGGTTAAGCGCTTGCCTGTGAAGCCTAAGGACCCTGGTTCGAGGCTCAATTCCCCAGGACCCAAGTTAGCCAGATGCACAAGGGGGCGCATGCATCTGGAGTTCGTTTACAGAGGCTGGAAGCTCTGGCGCGCCCATTCTCTCTCTCTCTCTCTCTCTCTCTCTCTCTCTCTCTCTCTCCTTCTCTCTGTCGCTCTCAAATAAATAAATAAAAACAAACAAAAAAAAAATTTAAAAAAAAAAAAAAAAAATTTCCAAATAGTAGTCCGTATTAGCAAAATTTTATTGCACTCGTTTCCCATTAAGGGGAGAAATGCACTTAAGTAAGAGAACTCTGCTATTGTTTGGATATGAACTGTCCCCCACAGGCTCATGTTGTGATGTCTGTCTGCCCGCTAGGGGTGTTTGTGGCGAGGCAGGCCTCACTGGTAGAAGTCAGTGACTAGAGGCCAGCCTTGGGAGGTGATGCCTGGCCCTGACACCTGTAGTGCTTTCTGCCCGTGGGTCTCATGAAGCAAGCAGCCTCTGCCACATGCTTCCATCACTCTGCCTCCCTCACCAGGCTGGAAGCCAAACCATGAGCCAGAATAAAAGCCTCCTCCCTTAAGTTGTTTCTCTCGGGAACTGTGACCACAGAGTCATAAAAGTAACTCATCCAAGGCCCTTACAACTAGGAACTTCTGTATATCTGAAATATCCCTATTTTCATTTAGAAGTAGAATTAATGTAATTTTAATAATTGAAGTGTTCATGCCCCTCTAAATTAAGTAGCACTTAATCCCCAAATTAAACCTAATCTCTACACATAAACTAAGATTTGCTTCTAATAAGTCAAAGAAATAAATATATATTACCCAAAATTATAAGAAAAAAATGATGTAAATTTAAAATTAATTTTCTTTTTTTTTTGAGGAAAGGGTCTCACCCTAGCCCAGGCTGATCTGGAACTCATTCTGTAGTCCCAGGCTAGCCTCAAACTCACGGCAATCCTCCTACCTCTGCCTCCTGAGTGCTGGGATTAAAGGCATGTGCCACCACGCCTGGCTTAAAATTAATTTTCAACACTCTAATGGAACTTTTCTAGCTAATGTGTATTTACATATTATTCTATCTCCGTGCAGAAAGACAGAGACACCAAGAATATGATTTCTGAAATAATTAGAGTTACGTGAAGGTCCCCATACCAGGCCAAGGATATTGGGTTGAACTGGATGCAGCCCTGCTTGCAAGACAAAGGACAAAAAGCTTATCGTACAATAAGTGGGATGAGTAAGAGAGAGGTCTCAGGTCTGCCGGAGCTGTTTGAGGGAGCACAGCATGTGAGCTGGGTCCTGAAGGGCTGGCGGGGAGCAAGTTCAAGAAGAGGAGAGAGGGCTGAAAAGATGGCTTAGCAGCTAAGGCACTTGCCTGGGAACCCTAAGAACTCACATTTGAATCTCCAAGTCCCACGTAAGCCAGACACACAGTGATGCAAGCACGCAATGTTGCACATGTTTACAAGGCTGCACATGTGTCTGGAGTTCGTTCTCACCAATTGAAGGCCCTGGCGTGTCCATTCTCTCTCTCTCTCTCTCTCTCTCTCCCTCTTTCTCTGTCTCTCAAAAAAAATAATAAAGAAAAAAGAAAAAAGGTCATAAGGAACTGCACAAGCCAGGCAGGCCCAGGGAGGGCAGGAATCCTGAAGACACCCAGCTGACCAAGATGGTATGAGGGTAGAGGTTAAACTGGTGACAACGGGCTGGAGAAGGAGCCCCTTAATGTCACTTCACTGTGGAGGATGGAGGAGATTCATCATTATTCCACAGGTACAAGAAGACACTAAATGTTTCTCAGAGAACAGGACAGGATCAGAGATGTGCTGAAAAATGTAACCCCAGCAGGATGGATCAGAGTTCAGAAAGACAAATCCGTTTTCGTATCTGAAGCCTCAGTAAGTAACGAGAAAGGTGGGTGTTGTTCACCCAATGTGTTCAGTGCCCAGCATGTTGTAGTGTGCAGTCCATGCTGAATAAATGAATATGTGGACAGATGAATGAATGACTGCAAAAGAAAGAGGACAGGGTCTTGACTCGATACAGTGACAGTGAAAGTGAAAAAAAAAAATCCGATCTACCAACAAGACTAAAACAATCAACCAAATGTAGGGACATTTAACTAACAAAGAAATAATATGAATTATAAAGAGTTCATCTTCCTGAGTTTCTAGTCAAACCAGACCAGAGACATCCAAAGAGTTCTTGGTGGATATTGATTCTGGAAGCTAGTTCAAAGAAAATCAAGTCACTTTGCATGCACTGTCCCTTCCCTGCTTATTTTTCCTGCACCCACAAAGAAGGAAAATTAAAGGAGAAACCATAAAGTCACAAAATCCTGTAAGTCAAGCAGCCCTAATCTGAAAATCTAAAATCCAAAATGGCCAGGCATGGTAGTGTACGCCTTTAATCCCAGCACTTGGTACACTTGAGATTGCTGTGAGTTCAAGGCCAGCCTGAGACTACATAGTGAATTTTAGATCAGCCTCGATTAGAGCAAGACCGTACCTTGAAAAAAAAAAATTATAGTATCCAAAATGCTCCAACATGTGAAGCTTTTTGAAGTCCAACATGACTGCACAAGCAGAAAGTTCCCTGATCAGCCACAGTCAAAACTGCAGGTGCACTCAAACTATTATATAAAATTATATTCAAGGCCAGGGTATGGTGGCACACGCCTTTAATCCCAGCACTCGGGAGGCAGAGGTAGGAGGATCACCGTGAGTTCGAGGCTACCCTGAGACTACATAGTGAGTTCCAGGTCAGCCTGAGCTAAGTGAGACCCAACCTCGAAAAACCAAAAAAAAAAAAAAAAATTATATTCAGGTTGTGAATTATTAAACACAACAACAGCAATAATAATAATTACATATATATATATATATTAAACACATGTTAATTTTGTTTTCAGACTTGTGTTGCATCCCCAAGATATCACTATATACATGCTAATATTTCAAAATATGAAAAAATTTCAAATTGACTTAGGTCCCACATATGCTCAAATAAGAGAGAGTTAACCTCTAATTCTCTACTGAATACCATGCTGACCTTCAGTTCATCAGTGTGACCCTATTAAATGTGGTTCTGAATCCCTGATATTATTTTGAATGTCTCCCCACAGTTGCAGTTGCACCAATTTGCTAGTGAAAAGGCTTCAGCTTGTGTAGTGGTTTGAATCGGGTGCTCCCCATAAACTCATGTGTTCTGAATGCATGGTCCCTAGCTGGTGGAAGTTTGGGACATGAAGCCTTGCTGGAGGTGTGTTGCTGGAGGTGGGCTTAGGGGTGCTATAGCCAGCTCCCCCTCGCTGAGTTCAGCTCAGTCTCCTGCTGCTGTTCTCCACCTGCTGTGACAGAAGTGATGTCTAGCGTCGGCTCATGCCATGCTTTCCCCTGCCATCACGGAGCTTCCCCTCAAGACTATAAGCCAAAATAAACCCTTTCCTCCCACCAGCTGCTTTGGGTTGGGTGCTTTGCACCAGCAATGACAGGGAAACTACAACTTGTGTCTGACAGCTTCGCCTCTGCTGCTCAGTGTTGTCTAGGGAGCCAGTCTTCTCTACATACTCACCTTGAGAAACTTGACTAGGAAGGGAAAAGGCTGCTTCAGGGTCAGGAGTAACCAGAGGCCTGTATGCAGCATTTCCCATAGCTCAGGCCACAAAACACTGACCTCGTGGCGTACTAAACTGGCTGAGATTTTTTTTTTTTTAAGTCTTCCCTGGTACATGTATGGATAACAAAGTCAAACAAGAGGTTTTATTTTTACTGCAGGACTTTTTTAGGTTTAGTGGTGCATAGCTGAGAATCTGTATTTTACAAATTTGACCACATACATACATGCCTTGTCACAAAAATTCCCAAGATTGAACTCTTGAGGAAGTCTCTCTGGACCTGCTGCTCCACTGCCCTACATTAGCGCTGAGGCACAAGCATGGCCCATGTGGGTCATTAATTATCAGGAAGGGTTCTCCTTTTGCCCAGAATTGGGTTCTCATTTGCCAAGAACCTCCTTTTTTTCTGCACTGGACAGAAAGACAGCAATGTGGCCAATGCTGTACATACTGACTGATAGCTACTCATCCACTAGACTGACCAAAGACACCCATGATCACCAAGTCCCATGATGTCTGCTATCCCCATCAGATACAGAGATACAACCTTTTCCCTATAAAAATCCTAAAGAAGCCGGGCGTGGTGGCGCACGCCTTTAATCCCAGCACTCGGGAGGCAGAGGTAGGAGGATCACCTTGAGTTCAAGGCCACCCTGAGACTCCATAGTGAATTCCAGGTCAGTCTGAGCTAGAGTGAGACCATACCTCGGAAAACCGAAAAAAAAAAAAAAAATCCTAGAGAAGAGATTGGCATGGTGGCGCACACCTTTATTCCCAGCACTCAGGAGGCAGAGGTAGGAGGATCACCTTGAGTTCAAGGCCACCCTGAGACTACATAGTGAATTCCAGGTCAGCCTGGACTAGAGTGAAACCCTACCTCAAAAAAAAAAAAAATCCTAGAGAAAATAGCAGAAATCAATAATAAGGCAAAGGAAGGTTATATTGCTTTTAGCGGGTGGAATAATTCACATTCACTGAAAGCTGCCATACACAGGAACCAAGTAAAATCTTGTTCCCCCTCTCCAATCCTTGGGTATGACTTACTGACTAATCTAAGTTGCCCTATTGAGGTAGACAAACATAGAGAAATAATTTACCAACCTGGGATACCAGTTGGCTTGGGCAATAAGTACACCCTTTTCTTAACAATGTACCTAGCAACTTGTTGGCCTACAAGGGACCCCCACACACATACCTGCGTTGAGCTGCACATACACCCAGTGCCAAACAATAGAACAAGTCTCTTTCTCCTCTGGAAACCTTTAGGAACACCCCTTTTGTGATCAATTTCTATTCAAATGATCCAAGATATATCAGGATTGGGAGACAGGACCCATTCATCTGGACTGGCTTTGGGTATGTGCTCAGTAAAGCAAACTGTGCCCTCTAAGTGAAATTTTAGGGGAAAAAAAAGCTCCTATTTCCCATCTTATGCCTATGCATAATTGGGTACATATATGATTAAAATCAAATGTACCAGGCTGGAGAGATGGTTTAACGGTTAAGGCGCATGCCTGTGAAGCCTAAGGACCCTGGTTCAATTCTCCAGGTCCCACATAAGCCAGATGCACAAGGGGGTGCAGGCATCTGGAGTTTGTTTGCAGTGGCTGGAGGCCCTGGAGCACCAATTCTCTCTCTCTCCCTCTCTCCCTCCCTCCTTCTCTATCTCTAATAACTGAAGAAAAGTAAAACCTTTAAAAAAAATCAAATGTACCATGGAAAGGCACATGCACAGTAGAGGAAAAGAATGTGTAACCCAAACCTGTCCGTCAAGCCAGAGAACCACCAAAACTACACCCAGATCCCCTTCCCCTAAAGTCCCATGGAAAGAAGCCCTAGACCAGTTCCTGGGGGTCCCCGAGTACTTTCTCACTCAGGCTGCCACTGCCCCTCTTGGCAATGTACCATCACTTTGCTCTGAGTAAAGTTTCTGACTGCCTCACTACTTGTGTGCACCTTTCTTTGATTCTTTGAGTAAGATGCCAAGAACATCCAAGAGAGACTATTGCTGCCCCTGGGACAGCAATGCTGCGACAATGAACTTGCTCCCTTCCGCACTGCTCTCCCTGTACCTAGGTGAGTCTCACTCAGCATCTAGCCCACAAATGCACATGATTAGAGACATGGGAGTCAAGTTGAAAAGCATGTACCTGGGGCTGGAGAGATAGCTTAGTGGTTAAAGCGCTTGTCTGCGAAGCCTAAGGACTCATGTTCAACTCTCCAGGTCCCACATAAGCCCAGATGCACAGTGACACAAGCGAACAAAGTCTCACATGCACACAAAGGGGCACATGTGTCTGGAGATCATTTACAGTGGCTGGAGGCCCTGACGTGTCCATTCTCTCTCTCTCTCTCTCTCTCTCTCTCTCCACACACACACACACACATTTTTTTTTAAAGGCAGTCTGACGAGCTTGCTTCAAAAAACAAATTTAAAAAACTGTGCACCTGCCTGCCCATTGCTACTAGGAAAGCAGTTCTGAGCTGCCCACCTTGAAGGGTGCTAGTCCCAGAGAAACAAAAAGGGCAGCATTAGAAGGGGTAAAGGGTGAAGTTGCTCTGTATAGGATTTCAGAGCAACAAGGGCATTGTTAAAAGAACCAAACTGGGGCTGAAGAGATGGCACAGTGGTTAAGGTGCTTGCCTATAATGCCTAACAACTCAGGTTCAATTCCCCAGGTCCCACATAAAGCCAGATGCATTAAGTGGTGCAAGCATCTGCAGTTTGTTTGCAGTGACTATAAGCCCTGGTGAACCCACATTCATTCTCTCTGTGTCTTTATCTCTCTCTCCTCACAAATAAATAAATTAGTCGGGCGTGGTGGCACACACCTTTAATCCCAGCACTCGGGAGGCAGAGGTAGGAGGATCACCTGTGAGTTTGAGGCCAGCCTGAAACTACACAGTGAATTCCAGGTCAGCCTGGACTAGAATGAGACCCTACCTTAAAAAAAAAGCTAATTAATTAATTAAAAAAATAACACGCCGAAGCTGGGTGTGGTGGGGCTCATGCCTTTAATCCTAGCACTCAGGAGGCAGAGGTAGGAAGATCGTCGTGAGTTCGAGGCCGCCTTGAGACTCCATGAATTCTAGGTCAGCCTGAGTTAGAGTGAGACCCTACCTTGAAAAGCCAAAAAATAAAAAATAAAAATAAAAACAAGCTGAAATGGCTGGAACATTGTTAACAAGATAAGTTACCTAGCTTGGCTCACAAACTAACTGCCCTTGAAAACTGCCTCCCAGACATCTTAGCACATCATATCCAAAGCTGAACTCCTCCCATAACCAGCATGCTTGACCCCATCGTCCACCCAGTTACCTGGTGGCAGGAGTCCAGCATCCTTCCTACCTCTTTCCTCCCTCTCACCTCCCACATTCTGAATAATCAAACAGTCTAACTATATTTATGAGGTACCCATTTATTCATTCAGCAAATACTTGCCATGTCTCCTTATGTGCTAGGCACTGTTCTAGGCTCCTTGTCCTCGTGGAGTTTATTGCTTTCCGCCCAAGTGGAGCTAACAATACTTCGCGCTCATACCACATGTGGCCTAATTCACTGCTGTCTCTCCATTCTTCCCATTCTACATGCAAGGACCCCTGCACCAAACCCTTCAGGGGCATCCACTGCCCTCAAAAGAAGGTGGGTGCCCTTGGCCTGATCTCCATGGCAACCAAAACCAGGGCAGCCTCTCAATCTCCTCTGCAGGCTCTGGCTCCTTGCATCTCCTCGAAGCTCGGCCTCTACTTGGAGTCTTCATATGTGCTACTTCCTTCCTCAAAATCGCCAACGTCCTTAACCTGCTCATGCTTTTCTATCTTATCTTAAACTTCATCCTAAGGAAGAATTTCCTTAATCCTTAAATGCCTGGAAGGATCCCATAACAGTCTGGAGTTTATAACCCTCAGACATCATTCTTTTTATTTGGTTTGTTTTGTTTTAAATGACTGTCTCTCCCTCCAGATTGTGAGCTGGGAAAGACAAGAACTATGTCTACCAAGTTCACTAGAATGGCAGGTCTGACGTGGGACCTCCACTAAAGGACAGGGAGTAGCAAAATCTCTGGGTGCACCTTGGGTAGATGGCATAGAGGGTGGTTCGGAGGGAGGAAGCCAAGGATATCATCTTTGGTAATCACTCGGAACAAAGTTGCCTTAGAGGGAAGTGCCATGGAAACACTTCAGAACAGAATGGGGTCACCATTTCCACTCTTCTGGCCAAGTCCACAGAGTAAGTCCTCTCAATATAACAGGGACTTTGAGACGTCAGCACTGGAAATGTCCCTAGAATAACGAGAAATTCCAGAAATACAGCCACCCTCTAACGAGCAAGGAAGGACACAGTTGACATTTCCTTACTTCCTGTTAGCATCTGAGCTCCTTGGTGACCTGAAGTAGGGTATTCTGAAAACATTATCCTAACTAGGTCATAACCCCTAAAAACATTTAGGTGAGGCCAAGACAGCTTCCAGGCTGCCTGAAGAATCACAGAGGTATATGATTAGCCAGAGTTCCCACATTGCAAAAGGGAATTCTGGGCCTACGCCCACCTATTAATGAATCTGGTGACCTTGGAAAGGTCATTTGGCCTCTTTTCACCTCATCTGTGAGAGATCTGTGTGAGATACTCAGATTTTATCTAAATAAAATTTTAGAATTTTTAAATTTGAAAATACATGTGAAGAAGTATAGACAAATAATATTCTTTTCTTAGACTGGCGTGGTGGTGCACGCCTTTAATCCCAGCAGAGGCAGAGGTAGGAGGATCGCCGTGAGTTCAAGGCCATCCTGAGACTACACAGTGAATTCCAGGTCAGGTTGGGCTAGAGGAGTGAGATCCTACCTCGAAAAACCAATAAATAAATAAATAAATAAATAAATAATAGTATTTTTTTCTTTTTCTCTTTCTCTATGTGTCTCTGTCCCCTTTCTTCTCTTCCTTCCTCTTCTCTTCCTTCTTCTTCCTCTCCCTCTCATTCCCTCCTTTCATCCTCCAAATCCCTAACTTAATATCTTTGCCTTTTCTTCATTTGTATGGCCACCACTGTTGTCCCTTCCCCTTACCATAAGAGGCCTAAGAAATTCTTTGCCTGGTGGGACAATTTTAGAAACACCCTTTCTCAGGACCACATCATTTGCACTATGTAGGATCCAGCACTCCCTTTTTTCATTCTTATATATTCATGTTGAGCTTTAAAGGAAAAAAAAATAAGTACTTATAAGAGTCTAACTTGATTTTTTCTCCCATTAGCTTCTAGTATTTCTCTGTGGACTTCCACTCACATGGTATTTTTATCCTGAGTGTCCCAGAAACCAGAATCTGAGGCAGAGACATGCAGGCAGGTGGGTTTTTTGGGAATGTGATGCCTGCCAATGCATAGGAGAGACAAGGGGAGTGAACCAGGCAATGGATCTGGGAAGGAGGAGGAGCCAGCAGAAACAGGTATTATCTAGTTGGCCACTGCTTAAGGGAGAATGGTGTTCAATCACATAGGACTTCTTGCAAGTTTTTAAAAAATATTTTACTTATTTATTTAAGAGAGTAAGAGACCGAGAAAGAGGCACATAGAAAGAGAGAATGGGGGCTGGAGAAGATAGTATAGCGGTTAAGGCATTTGCCTGTGAAGCCAAAGGACCCCGGTTCAATTCCCCAGGGCCCACGTAAGCCAGATACACAAGGAGGCACATGCATCTGGAGTTCATTTGCAGTGGCTGGAGGCCCTGGCACACTCATGCTCTTTCTCTCTCAACCTCTTTTCTCTGTCTCTCTCTCTCTCTCTCAAATAAATAAATAAATAAAATATATTTTAAAAAAAGAAAGACAGAGAGAGAGAGAAGGGCATGCCAGGGCCTCTAGCCACTGCAAACAAACTTCAGACGTATGCGCCACCATGTACACAGCCTACATGGGTACTGGGGAATAGAACCTGAGTTCTTAGGCTTGGGCAGGCAAGCTCTTTAAATGCTAAGCCATCTCTCCAGCCCTAAAGCTTATTAAACAGGATTCCATAATTATCCACCCAAGGGCCAAAGGAAGGAAAAATGCATTCTCTCTCTCTCCATTTGCCTCTGTCTCTATCTCAAATAAATAAAATAATTTTTAAAAAAATTTTAAAAGGACTGGCGGTATCACCATACCCGATTTTAAGCTATATTACAGAACCATGGTAACAAAAACAGCATGGTACCAGCATAAAGACAGACATGTAGATCAATGGAACAGAATAGAGGACCCAGATGTTAATCCAGACAGCTACAGTCATCTGATTTTTGACAAACATGCCAAAATTATTCATTGGAGAAAAGACAGCCTCTTCAACAAGTGGTGCTGGGAAAACTGGATATCCATATGTAGAAGGATGAAGATAGATCCTGGTCTCTGTCCATGCACAAGAATTAAGCCCAAATGGATCAGGGGCCTTAATATCAGACCCGAAACTCTGAAACTGCTAGAGGAAAAAGTAGGGAAAACCCTTCAACATCTTGGCATAGGCAATGACTTTTTGAATATAACCCCAGTTGCTCAGGAAATAAAACCATTAATTAACCAATAAACTATACATCTGACAAAGGATTAATATCCAGAATATACAAAGAACTCAAAAAGCTAAACAATAAGAAATCAAACAATTCAATTAAAAATGGACTATGGAACTAAAAAGGGAATTCTCAAAACAAGAAATACAGATGGCATATAAACATCTAAAAATGTTCCATATCTTTAGCCATCAGGGAAATGCAAATTAAAACTGCTTTGAGCTTCCATCTCACTCCTGTCAGAATGGCTGTCATCAAGAAAACAAATGAAAATAAATGTTGGTGAGGATGTGGAAAAAGAGGAACCCTTCTATATTGTTGGTGGGAATGTTGTCTGGTTCATCCATTGTGGAAATCAGTGTGGAGGTTCCTGAGACAGCTGAAAATAGATTTACAATATGACCCAGCTATAGCGCTCCTAGGCCATATATCCTAAGGATTCTTCTCAGTACCTTAGAGATACTTGCACAACCATGTTTATTGCTACTCTATTCACAGTAGCTAGGAAATGGAACCAGCCTAGATGTCCCTCAACAGGTGAATGAATAATAAAGATGTGGTACATTTAGACAATGGAGTTCTTTTCAGCAGTAAAGAAAAATGCAATTATGGAATTTGCAGGGAAATGGATGGATCTGGAAAGGATTATACTAAGTGAGGTAACCCAGGCCCAGAAAGCCAAACGTGGCATGTTCTCTCTCATATGTAGATCCTAGCTACAAATGCTTAGACTTGTGTGTAAGCTAGAACCAAAAATCGGTAGCGGAGGCCAGTAAACTAGAAAAAGGCTATAAGGGAGGGAGGAGAGGGAAAGTCTTAAGGGGATTGTATTGTATATATGTAAGTGGAAGAACAGGTTTCAGGGAGTGGAAAGGCCTAAGTGAGGCCAGGGGAAGAGATTGAGTAAAAGAAGGGCAGGGGAGGGTCAATCAAAATTCAAGATATTGTGCATTAGACATATAAAAGCCTACGTTTTTGGATAATGGCACACCCAGAATCCACAGACTGCTACTAGAAATTTTCAGTGCCAAGGATGGATACCTTCCAGTGAGTTATTGGCCAGAGAGGTCCCTGTTGCCCCCAAAACACTGCAGGCTATTGCCAAGGCTCTTTGTTTCCCACCAGAAACAGATGGTAAGACCCTATTGCTGAAGACTCCACATGCCTGGGTGACAAGGTCACTAAGAAATCAGTCTGGGGTTCAGCTGAAAACCTCCTCCTTGTAGACCAGCTGAAAGCTGGAAAAAGCTGCACTGCATGCAGCTCTATGGGAGACAGAAGTCATCTGCGGTGAAAACAGTGGACACTGGAAGCCTCAAATTTGGCCAGACAGGCCAAATGAGCCAACAGGTGCAATAGCGGCATGTCTGGTCTGGGGGAAACCAACTGCTCTCTAATTGGCCTAGAGGCCCATTCTTTGGGAGGGAATATATGCCTGGTACTGAAAACCTAATCAAAAGCCTATGGCGGGGGAGGTCACAAGCCTTACAAGTGTAATGACTGCTGGTGTCTGGCTAAGTGCATATATTATTCTCACCAAACTGCCCTGTAAGCAATTCACTTAATGTTCATATCCATATATTAATATTACTCTCACTTAGAGAAGCTTCTCTTTTCAGATGGCAGTGACCACTGGGATGACCCAAAAGGCAACATAGTGCTGAGAAGTGACGGAGGAGTGTTCAGCACTGAAACATCTCTATGACACCCTCCAAGGTTCAGGGTCCATTGCAGAAGAGGTGGTAGAAAGAACATAAGAGCTAAAGGAAGGGTAGGACTTCTTACAATGCAACTGTCCAGACAGAAATTGGCCTCGATACAACCTCACAGTGTGTAGCAACACCTTCACAAAACACTCATAATAGGAGGAAAAGATGATGACATTATAATAAAAGAGAGACTAATGGAGAGAGGGAGGGGATATAATGGAGTGTGAGTTTGTGAAGGGGAAAGTGGGGGAGGTGAGGGAATTATCATGGTTTATTGTCTGTAAGTATGAAAACTGTCAATAAAAATTTTAATAAAAAATATAATTTTTTAAGCTGGAGAGACTGCTCAGTGGTTAAGACTTAGCTTGCCTTCAAAGCCTAAGGACCCAGGTTTGAGTTCCAGTACCCACGTAAAGCCAGACATTCAAGGTGGCACATACATCTGGAGTTTGTTTGCAGTGGCTAGAAGACTTAGAATGACAATTCTCTTTCTCTCTCTCCTTCTTCTCTTTCTTCTCCTTCTTCTTCTTTCTCTTCTTCTTCTCCTCCTCCTCCTCCTCCTTCTTCTTCTCTTTTTTTTGTTTCTTGAAGTAGAGTCTCATCCTAGCCAAGGCCTGAAATTCACTATGTAGTCTCAGGCTGGCCTTGAACTCACAGCTATCCTCCTACCTCTGCCTCCCAGGTGCTAGGATTAAAGGTGTGAACCACCATGCCTGGCTTCCATTCTTTCTTTCTATCTACCTCTTTCTCTCTCTCTCTCTCTCTCTCTCTCTCGTTCTCTCTTTCTCCATCTCAAATAAATAAATAATTTTTTTTATTATTTTTTTTTAATTTTTTTTTTGTTATTTTATTTATTTGAGAGTGACAGACAGAGAGAAAGAGGCAAAGATAGAGAGAGAGAATGGGCGCGCCAGGGCTTCCAGCCACTGCAAACGGAACTTCCAGATGCGTGCACCCCTTTGTGCATCTGGCTAACGTGGGTCCTGGGGAATCGAGCCTCGAACCGGGGTCCTTGGGCTTCACAGGCAAGCGCTTAATCGCTAAGCCATCTCTCCAGCCCAAATAAATAATTTTTAAAATAAAAAAGGAAGAGAAAATCTAATCATCACCTCTTGCTGCCTACTGATCTAGCATGTGGATTCTCTTCCACTTCCAGTTGGCATGTGTGCGCATGGTGGCTGAAGGGCCCACCTGGAATGCCATGCTGCCACGTCAGAGAAATCACCCAGCAGAGAATGAGAAAGACATGCATGAGACAAGGTGCTTCCAGCCTGCACACGCCCGTGCTGGTTAAAATGTCACAGCAAGCCCTGGAGTCAGAGATGCAGTCAGGGGATTTAGTGGTCCGCAGAGGGAGACGATCCACAGTCAGCACCGCCAGCTCCATGGAGCAGTTTCTCAAGCACAGCACTGCTCACAACTTCAGCCAAATAATTTGCTGTGGGTTGCTTGTGTCCATCATAGGGTGCTTAGCAGAAACCCTTGCCTATGTATTATATGACACTGGACAGTCAAAAACTGTTTCCAGATATTGCCAAAGGTTCCTTGTGTGTGTGGGGGGACAAAGTTGCCCCCAATAAGAAACATGGGTTAAAAATGTTGCATATTCTACTTTTACCAATTTACCCAGTACCCTTAGCCTCTTTCCATTTTGTACCATATGTGAAAGCTATTCTCAAGCACACCACCACGAGAAAATATATGCTCTATGCTTATAACTTAATTTTCTGACTTCAGTGGGATTTGTTTGTATTTGACCAGATGGTAATTCCCTCAAAAATGGACTGGAGAGGCCTGGAGAGATGGCTTAGTGGTTAAGCACTTGCCTGTGAAGCCTAAGGACCCCGGTTCGAAGCTTGATTCCCCAAGACCCACGTTATCCAGATGCACAAGGGGGCGCATGCATCTGGAGTTCGTTTGCAGTGGCTGGAGGCCCTGGCGTGCCCATTCTCTCTCTCTCTCTCTCTCTCTCTCTCTCTCTCTCTCTCTGCCTCTTTCTCTCTCTGTCTGTCGCTCTCAAATAAATAAATAAAAATAAAAATAAATATTTAAAAAATGGACTGGAGAGATTGCTCAGTGGTTAAGGCATTTGTCTGCAATGCCTACCGACCTGGCTTCGATTCCCCAGCACCCACATAAACCTGATGCACAAGGTGGCGCACACATCTGGAGTTCATTTGCAGTGGCTAGAGGTCCTGGCACACCCATTCTCTCTCTCTCTCTCCCTTCCTCCCTCTCTCTCTGTATCTTGCAAATAAATAAATAAAATATTAAAATAATAATAATAAAAGATGATTAGTACAGATGCAGCTCAGTTGGCAGAGTGCTTGCCTAACATGCACAAAGCCCTGGGTTCCATCCCTGTACCACATAAAACACAGTGAGGTGACACGTGCCTGAAATCTCAGCACTGGAGAGGTGCAAACAAGAGGAGATAGCTCAGTGGTTAAGGCACTTGCTTGCAAAGCCTAGGTTCAACTCCCCAGTACCTACATTAAGCCAGGTGCAGATGCACAAAGTGGCGCATGCATCTGGAGTTCATTTGTAGTGGCAACAGGACCTGGCACACCTATTCTCTCTTTCTCTCTCCTTGAATTTTTTTCAAAAATTCAAAGTTATCCTTGGCTGTATTGGGAGTTTAAGGTCAGCCTAGGCTAGAGACCCTATCCTTGCATATAAATTAATAAAGTAAATAAATTAACAAAGTAAAAAATAAAGGGGAATTGATTTGAGTTTAACACCATGACAAATACTCATTTATTATAATAGTTCACCTGTACATGGAAGTTTGAGATCTATACAAAATGACTTTTTTTTTTCAAAAAAAATGTTCTTATTTATTTGTGTGGAGACAGAGGATAGGACAAAAGAATACTAGGGCTTCTTGCTGCTACAAACTCCAGATGCATGAGCCATTTTATGCATCTGGATTTGCAATGGCTGAGGCCCTGGTGTGTCAATTCTCTCTCTCTCTCTCTCTCTCTCTCTCTCTTTTATAAAAGAGGCCAGTCTTTTGGGCTTACCTCATAAAAAAAGAATAAAAAATTAGGCATATTATTTCAAGTCACTTGTTCACAATAATAATTATCAACCATTAAAAGTCATTTCAAGAGGCACAAACCTGCTATCAGATTTTGGCTGCTCTAACTACATACATGGGTGAGCTTGCTTTAAACTTGCTCAACTAATTAGCATGTACATATTAAAGTAGACTTTTTCAAATAAAATCACAAAATTAGGATTTTGAAAATGGAAAGCAATTAGAGCCCACCTAAGCTAACCACATCACTTTGTAGACAAGAAATCAGGACCAGAGAGACAAAGGGGTGTATCTAAGATTAAGCAGGCAGTTAATAGCACAGCTGTCATTAAGAACTCAGGTCTCCTGGTTATTGCTCTGGTAGCCTCTCCGCTACATCACACTGCCCTTCAAATGATGCACTCCTTCCAGAATTGAGAATGCTCAGCCACACTGAAATTTGCCTACCACTTTATTCCGAGAGCTGTCGATGATATAAAGAAAGATAAAGGGCCAGGCATGATGGTTGACACCTCAGTCCCAGCCAGGGCTACATAACGGGTTCTAGGCCAAGCTGGGATACAGATAAAGCAGGACCCATACCATGGTAGCTAAGATTTTCAGGTTTCATACTTGGTCTTTTGTTAAAACAATCATACTGAATTTCAAATGACTGTCTTCTATCCTATACTGTGTTTCAGCAAAATACAACAGTTCCGGATTAACTGCCAGAGAGTTTCTGCACCTCCCACTCTGACAGCGCTTCAGCTCTCAGCATGCCGACTCCAGCTGCAGATGAAGCCATGTCATACATTCCAACGTCAAAACGGAATAATGTGTGTTTCTTTTTTTAGGCAGGTTCTCGTGTAGCTCAGACTAGCCTTGAACTTACTATGTAGCTAAGGCTGAATTTGAATTCCTCATTCTCCTGCCTCTACCTCTCAGGTGCTTGGACTAACAGGTACGTAACACCATGCTCCGTTTTGGAATGATGCTTTGATTATACGCTTAGTACATTTTAAATTCTTGATAATCAGGGATGCTGACACATACCCATATTATCGACTCCAGGATAAGTAACGTTCAGGAAACATTTAGCTGATTGGAAGGCTGACACAGTACTTGGGATAATCCAGTGGTTGGGGATATGGGAAACATAGTATGTAGGTTCAAATATCAGGTCTGCCACTTACGACCTACATGGCCTCAGGCAAGCTGCTTAACTTCTTTGTGTCTCCGGTTTCCACAGCAGTAAAACAGAGTTAATAATAGTATCTTCATGGAGTTATTGGGGGAAGTTAAATGATATAACCTATTATTAACACAGTGCTTGGCCAATAACAATTATTCAAAAATATTAACTATGATAAGATTATTTTATGTTTGTAACTATTCCTAGTCTTGCTGTTGTCATAATGCCTCCTGTCCCTGTCCCAAGTGACTTGGAAAAAAACAAGAGTTCAGTGAGCCTTTTTCTTTTTTTGTAGGAAATACATCTAGTACATAAATAGTAAGTCATCCAAATCCTATTAACTCTGGGTAATTTTATTTAAAAATCATATTTTGAGTTGGACAAATAAATAAACGCCAAAGCAATTTTTGTTAAATCTTGTTTTCTCAATGGCTATTTGGAATACATCACTCATATGTAAGCCCCGAGAATATTGAATAACAGATAAAATAAATAATGACCATAATGCGAACCACATTCTGATTCCCACTTCCCCATACAAGTTCATGTAAGAACTGTAAGAGCCAAAAAACAACATGCTTATTAACTGTGGGTTGCTCAGCTATATACATAGGGTTCTGCAAATCACGTGGGTGTTTCCATATTCTCAGTTAAGCTAATGGTTCCTTGGAGCCCAGTTCTTATAACCCCTTAGGAATTTCAAGATTTGCCTGAAAAAATATATCATATTTCCATGACTGTGCTGAACACAAATTGGGAAAGCTCACTGAATGGAAACCATCCTAAGGGACAGGAAATGGTCATTGTTTTCAAAGAAAGGCAAGATGTGTCTGCGCACAGGAAATCAAGCTGGTCTTAGGAGATAGATCTCAACTTCCTCCACAAACCCATGTGTGCTGTGTGGACAGCCTCACATTTTACCTCACCCTTGGGAGCATGGTAGGGAATAAGAATAAGGGCACTTACCATTTGAGGTAAAAGCATTTTTATTCAAAACTGCCACATAAATGCATCAAGAGAACTATATTCCTTCCTTTTTCACATTTCATTTCATTTTAAAGTATTCAGGGATTTACAGGGATTCGGGACTCAGAATAGGCAAGTTGTAAGCCTCTGGGACAAGCTGTCAAAAGGCTCCCATCTACAATGTGGTTTCCTAGATACATGGAGTTTTCTTCAGGAGTAAACTTGCACTACAAAAATTAGCTTCATTTCATTTTTCCTTGTGAATAAAAGTAGTTTCATTAACTTTTTCATTATTTATGTATTTGCAAGCTTAGAGAGAGAGAGAGACTGGGCACACCAGGGCCTCCAGCCACTGCAAAAAAATAACTCCAGATGCATGTGCCACTTTGTACATCTGGCTTTACATGAGTACTGGGGAACCAGAACTGAACCAGGGAATCTGGGTTGATAGGATTCACAGGCAAGCACCTTAACCACTGAGCCATCTCTCCAGCCCCTCATTGACCTTTTTTTTTTTTTTAATTCTTTGGAGTAAAATACTATCACAGAGAAAGCCTGAGACCAAAAGAAAAAATTCCCAATTTTTATTTTCATCTTTTATTATTATTATTATTATTTTCAAGGTATGGTCTTGCTCTAGCCCAGGCTGACCTGGAATTCACTATGTAGTCTCAGAGTGGCCTTGAACACATGGTGATCCTCCTATCTCTGCCTCCTGAGTGCTGGGATTAAAGGCATGCACTACCACACCTGGGTAGTCTCAGGGTGGATCTCACGGTGATCCTCCTATCTCAGCCTCCCAAGTGCTGGGATTGAAAGTGTGCGCCACCACACCGAGCAAAATTTCCAGATTTAATCCCAACTGGGCAATAGGTCTTCTATCTTTGAGCAGAGGTTGGCAAGATGGAGAGACCCAAATTGGCCTAATCAATGCAGAACACTGATGCTCTTAGGATACTATAAAGCAGTAAAGATCGTCATCAAGTCTTAGCAGAAGATGCTTATTCCAAAGCCCATTATGAATGCTTTACCTCAATCATCAAATCTAGGGAAAACCAGACAGGGATATTGCTCTCACCCTCCATACAGAGTCCTTTCCAGGCATAACTCTCTCTGAATGAAGCCCCAGGGAAGAAGGACAGCAAGGTGTCAATGCAATTCACCTGAGGAATCAGTCAAATTTCTTGCTATACATTTTTGGCCACTTCAGGTTTTCTGTTGATGATGCGATTTCTGAAATTAGCAAAAGAGGTTTTCACACCTGCTCAAATTAAATGGATAAAGAAAGGTATGTTTGCATATTGAGAGAGTTGGTCAGTGTTGTTATTATTTCCTAATATTCTTGCAAGGGCTTTTTAAATGGCTGCTCTGCAGCCTGTGCCATTCACTTCCTAGAATCTGTGAGGGGAAGAAAAAAAACCCTATGATTATTACTTAAGGATCACGGAGATTCCCTTCACTGCATGGGGGAAAAAAGAGAAAAGCAAAATCAAGGCTATTATCCTGTGTTTATAACAAGTCTATTACCATAGTAACGCCTGTGATGTCACAAATGCTACACCAAGGGCCAGAAGCTGTTTCTGAGGGGGAAGGGCGGCCCAGCCTCAGAAGATGGACGCAGCATGTGAGGCCAAAGCAAGGTCAATGCTATGGCAATCATCAAAACACAAGGAGCTCCCTTCTCCAGAGCAAAAGGGGGTGAGGGTGGAACCAGACGAGTTCCCCTGGCCCAGAAGTGAGCTACACCCACACTTTTTGTACACAGCTGTGCAAAGGGAGTGGAAATCCGAGTGAATGTGGTGTCACTGTGTTCCCGGTCAGAGTATTCCACTGGGCTCATGGGCTGCCAAGACAGACGTGATTGGGATCCAGTGGTGAGTCTGAGCATGAGACACCCTGGGAACCAGAGCCTGACAAGATGGAGCCTGGGGATGGTGATACTTCAAACTCTGCCCCTCCCAGGCCACGAATTCTCAGGACTAGAGAAGGAATCGTCAAGTCTTCTCAAAAGATACAGGCTTTTTAGACAGATCTTTTTGGGGGGGGAGGACTATGAATCCCGTCACTGGGGTATCTGTGTTAATAAACATTATTATTCTGATACCATCTAGGGAAGTTTCTAGGACTGTGCTGAAAAGGCAAGTTTGTATGAAAAAGAATGTTACTGCATTAGGAGTCAGAAGACCTTGGTAATAAGTAGTCTTCACTCAGGGACTTAGAAAGCACATGACCTTGAGAAAGATTTAACTTGCTGGATCTTCAGGTCTTTATTTAATGATACCTAATGTGCTATTTCCCAGAGTATTGTAAAGACTGAATTAAATAAAAAGAATGTGAGGGGCTAGGGTGATGGGTCAGTCAGTAAGGCACTTGCCATGCAAGCCTGAGTTCAGATCCTGAGCACCATGTAAACACTGGGCATGGTGGCATGGGCCTATTCTCTCCAGAGATGGCAGGACCACTAGGGCAAGCTGGCTAGCTAGACTAGCTGAATCAGTGAGCTATGGCTTCAGTAACAGACTTCATCTCAATAAGTAAGGTAGAAATGATTACCATAACCCCACTGAGGAGGGCCCCCAGGTAACGGGAGTTGAGGTGAGGGGATAATAGGATATAACCTGCTAAATATATATTAAAATAATAGGGCTAGAGAGATTGCTCAGTGGTTAAGGTGCTTGCCTGCAAAGCCAAGTGACCAGAGTTTGATTCCCCAGTACCCACAAAAAGCCAGACGCACAAAGTAGCACATGCACCTGGAGTTCATCTGCAGTGGCTGGAGGCCCTAGTATATCCACCAATTTTCTCTCTCTCTCATAAATAAAATATATTTAAAAAAAAAAAAAAAGAATGAGTCGGGCATGGTGGCGCACGCCTTTAATCCCAGAGGCAGAGGTAAGAGGATTGCCATGAGTTTGAGGCCACCCTGAGACTACATAGTGAATTCCAGGTCAGCCTGAGCTAGAGTGAGACCCTACCTCAAAAAAAAAAAAAAAAATGCACAGTAACCACTGGGTACAATGGCTTGTGCCTGTAATCCCAGCACTCAGAGGCTGAGGCAAGAGGATTAGCTGGGGTCCAAGGCCAGCCTGGTCTAGATAGTGAGTTCTAGCATGGTCTGAGCTATACAGTAGAAATTTGTCTCCAAGAAGAAATTAAAAAAAAAAAACCGCCATTAACCTACATACAGCTTTAAAAAAAAAACTGACAGGGGACATAACTCAATTATAAACACAGGCAAAGTTTGTAGTAAGGAAAGAATTGAAATAATTAACTAAATAAAAACTTTTGGCTGTGTGAACTTGAGTTATCAACTGATAATAAATCAGTGGATCCTCACTCTACTATCAAAGAAACTGTGGTGAATTCAGACAGGTTGGGACAACATACCAGCATTTTCTCAATGAACAACAAAGCAGACAAAAATACCAGCATTTTCTCAGTAAACAACTTATATTACATGTGTGCAATAAGATATCAGTCACTCGTTCACTTATTCAGCAAATATTGGGGTGCCAGAGCTTACTAGGTAACCTGAAAACCATTATTTCCCTGCCTTTGTCGCTGGCCACTCCTTACAGTAGCACACAGGCACCTTGCCATTTCCACTGACTGTGAAGCCCTGTTCACCCTCCCATTATGAGAAGTGGCTCCTTTTATCCTAGCATCAGCAAGCTGTGAGCTCTAGGCAAAACCCTGCCCACTGCCTTTTCTTTTTAAAAATAAAGTTTTAGTTTGTTTGTTTTTCACAAAAATTTTAATTTTTTAAAAATAGTTTACTTATTTAATGGCAAGGAAAGATATATATATATATACATATATATATATATATATATATATAGAGAGAGAGAGAGAGAGAGAGAGAGAATGGGGGTGCCAGGGCCTTCAGCTACTGCAAACAAACTCCAGATGCATGCACCACTTTGTGTATCTGGTTTATATGGGTACTGGAGATTCAAACCTGGGTCCTTAGCCTTCAGAGGCAAATGCCTTAACTGCTAAGCCATCTCTCCAGCCCAATTTTCATATAAAATTTTATTTATTTATTGCAAGGAGAGAGATAAAAAGAGAGAGAGAGGGAGAGATTGAGGATGGGCTCTCCAGGGCCTCTGGCCATAGCAAACGAACTTCCGATGCATGTGCCACTTTGTGCACCTGTCTTTATGTGAGTAAGGGGAATCCACCCCGGGTTGTTAGGCTTTCAGGCAAGTGCCTTAATAGCTGGACAATCTCTCTAGCCCCAAATTATTTTCATAATTTTTTAATGTTTATAATTATTATTAAAGTTGAAAAACTCTTATATTTATTTATTTGGGTGAGGAGAGAGGCAGATAGCTAGGGAGAGAGAGAGAGAGAAAGAATGGACATGCCAGAGCCTCCAGCCATTGCAAACAAACTCCAGATGCATGCGCCACCTTGTGTATCTGAGCCGGTGGATCCTAGTCCTTTGGCTTTGCAGGGAAGTGCTTTAACCACTAAGCCATCTCTCCAACCCAATATAAATAAAGTTTTATTGAAACACAGCCACATTCATTGGCTTGTGGATTATCTGAGATGCCTTCCTCTGCTAACAGCAGTGTACTGTAGCTGTATAAAGTACTATCTGGCCTTTTACAGAAAAAGCTTACTGACCTCTGCCCTAGATGACTAACTGAAAATCTATCTCTCTGGCAAGTTTCTGCTCAGATACTAAGAAAGTGCCTAGAAAGCAAAGAACTTTTCTGCATCTTTGACTTATCATATGGAACTTTCGGGTAGACAAGGTCAAGGTTTAGAACAGTTGCAGAAAATGGAAGTCATCCTTCCCTACATTTTGTTTTCCACAGACGAGTGACCGCCTTGGAGTTCCTCAGAAAAACAGCATAAAACCAGTGGTGCTTCGTTACCCTGGCTTCTAATTCCACAGAGTTCCTCCAGCTAAGACTTCCAAAGCTCAGTTTTTGGCCTCTGTCCCTTTGCATATTTATTTCCTGATCTGATGTGGAATTAGAGTTAAATAGGAGCTGTGTGCTTGAATTCCACGTGGCTGGCTCAGCAGGAAACTCCAGGGCAGGTTTTTTGGCAAGCCAAACTCCTGTGAGCCTCAGCTATGCTAATTTCTAAAGCTGTTTGCTTTGCTCAAATAAATCTTAGCAACAAATTTGCATTTGGATACACACCTTTTATGCACAGATTACGTGCATGGTGACTCTCTTGCAGAGTTTAAGACTGAAAAAAAAAAAAAGAAAAAAAAGAAAAAGAAAGAAAAAGAGATACGGTGTTTGCTAGCTAACTTTCATGTGGTAGCTATTATGCCAGATGCTTAACATCCATTTTTCATCGCAGCCCCACAATAACTCCATGAAGGAGGAAAGTGAGCCCCATTTTAAAGATGGGAAAACTGAAAAGGCAGAGCCAGTGTACCTTGAACACTTTCACGGGGCTGCTAAGTGACAAGGCCTAGAATTAAACCCATCTTTTCGGAATCCAAAGCCTGTGTTCTTACTACTTAGTTCTTCCCGCTTGGTGACAGCCTCGTCTTCACCACCTCTCACCTGAAAAGCATACATTCATCTGCGAAGACTCCATTTATAAAACTAGTCATCTTTTTCCCCAGTTGGCCTATGCAAAGTATGTCTTTGGTCCTTAAGAGGTAAACTTAGGTCCCTCTGCATCACAAAATAATCAATCAAAAGAAAATAGGGTCACTAATAGACAAATTTTATAGAATACGGCAATTATATTAGTAATTAGCATCACAAATGATTTTAATTACACATAGATTTTTATGTTTAATTTATTACAAAGAGAGACAGAGATTGAAAGAGAGAATGGGCATTCCAGGGCCTCTGTAAACAAACTACAGATGCATGTACCATTTGCATCTGACTTATGTGGGTACTGGGGAGTCAAACCCGGGTCCTTAGGCTTCACAGGCAAATGCCTTATCCTCTAAGCCATCTCTCCAGCCCACAAATGGATTTATGGCATATCTAAGGATTAGTATATGATAGGACAATTTTATTATTCGAAGAGACCATGGCCCTAACTTTAAAGGAAAATAGAATACAGTGGAAATACACCTGTAACATAAACTCAGGAACTTATATCTATAAATTTCTTCACTGCTTATGGAAACAAAACCAGACACCTATCTTCCTATATACAAACATAAGCATTAGTGTTAAGATGTTATAGTAAGTATTGCTATTATAACTCAATATTTTGCCGGGCGTGGTGGCGCACGCCTTTAATCCCAGCACTCGGGAGGCAGAGGTAGGAGGATCGCCGTGAGTTCGAGGCCACCCTGAGACTCCATAGTGAATTCCAGGTCAGCCTGGGCTAGAGTGAGACCCTACCTCGAAAAACCAAAAAATAACTCAATATTTATCACTGTTCAAATCAATTGCACAGAAATAACCAGTAACAAAAATTAAGCATTCTAGTATAATTCCAACATTTTATAGCAACCAAGAAACAATATAATTTAACTTCATTCTCTGGGTGAAATCTGTCTGCAACCTAGTTTGCAGTATTGTAATGTTCAGCCCATTGCCATCTTGATCTAATGCACTACCATCTAATTTTCTGGAAATATAAAAGAACCGAAACATTTTCATGCAAGTGAAATTCAGATTTCCATCTTTTTTAAGCTCTCAAAGACAGCTTTCCAGGAATTAGAAGCAACTCTGTGGAGACGATACCTAATATAACTTGGTTCTTGAATGGATTTTGAGGAAGGCATGTTGAAGAATATACCTGCCACATGTCCTTTTACAAGATTACTCCTTTCCTCAGAAACCCTAGGAGATCCTTATGCACCTCTCAGTTCCACCATCATTACTTTTCTTTTCTTCCTTCCTTTCCTTTTCTTTCTTCTTTTAATATTTATTTATTTATTTATTTATTTATTTGAGAGAGAGAGAATGGGCATGCCAGGACCTCCAACCATCACAAACGAACTCCAGATGCATTCACCACCTTGTGCATCTGGTTTATGTGGGTCCTGGGGAACTGAACCTGTGTCCTTTGGCTTTGTAGGCAAGCACATTAACTGCTAAGCCCTCCCTCCAGCCCCCTCTTTCTTTCTCTCTTTCTTTCTTTCCTAATCAGTCATATATATGGTATATGTTCTATCTATTTTTATTTATTTTGGTTTTTTTGAGGTAGGGTCTCGCTCTAACCCAGGCTGACCTGGAATTCACTATGTAATCTCAGGCTGGCCTTGAACTCACAGCGATCCTCCTACCTCTTCCTCCCAAGTGCTGGGATCAAAGGCATGCGCCACCAGCCCAGCTTATTTTATTTTTAAAACCATTTTATCCTTAAATTAAAAAAAAAAAAAACAGGTTACTTCAGAGAAAGAAAATAACTTTCTTTGAAGCTGGTGGTAGAAAAGGTTTATAGTCAGCCGAATGTTTGCAGGCTAAGCAGAAGTAGAGATTTTCCTAATAATAGAAAATAATACTTTAAGTCATTTGTGCACTAGCATTTCTTATTTATAAAGTTCTTAGAACAGTCATTATCCAAGCTAATTTGTGTTAATAATTAGTCTGAGATCATTATAAACAGCTGTCTATGAACTGTTATCATTGGAAATCCCAGTCATGCTTACCTGCTGGTGGCTTTATGAAAGGTGGCGGGATTAAAGGTACAATAATGGGCACACTGCCATGATCCTTTGACCCTGCAGGTGAGTCACTGAGTCCATTTCCAGTGGCAAGCCCTGAGTAGCCTGTGCTTATATTGTATGGTGAAATAACACTGTCTTCGGGTAATTTTGGTTTTGGCAAAGAATTTTCTGTAAGAGAAAAAATCATAATCAGTAATGACAAAAGAACTTATGCGGTAGACTTAAATTTTTCCTTATTTGCGCAAGTAAAATGGTCATGAAACTGAACAACGTCTTCCTTGCAAACTTTTAAGCCATTTACCAGAACCCCACAGTCCATCCCGGAGCATTTCAGCCTTGTTACCAACAATTTCCAATGGGCTCCTTCAGAATTTGCTCCACTATGATAACTAATATCCCAGTTGAACCACTGTGATGAATTTTAGCACTGTAAAATCCCATAGACATTGAGAGGCAATTAACCTTTTCCATATACAAGATGACATATAGCAGGCTCTGCTCTCTGGCTACCAGGGGAAAGCCTAAACCATGCACCCCAGCATGGCAACCAAGTCCTACTGGATTATAATTTGAAACTATAATATAGCCAAATGCATCAATGAGAGATAGAGATGCTTTGGAAGAAAACTACCACCAGGTGTTGGTAATTCCCACTGAAAGTTAACAAAAAATGAAAATGAAGGAAACGCACTGTGACAGCTTTGTCCAGGCATTTTATACCCTTGTATGTAAAGCGCACACATATACACAAAGCCTCAGCCGTGAAAATCACAGCGCTCCCTCTCTCTCTCATGTTCCCCAGAGGTAAGATTATTACCTAGGCCAACTATTATACAAGCTAGAGTTTATAGAACAGGAACCCAGGACTTGCATTTTTCATTCACAGTGAAATTGATGATACTATCTACATAACGTGCTATGTACCATTTCTTAGCAAGCTTAACAGAAAATTTGTCACACACGTTCAATTCCACCTGCTTGTAGGACAGCTCGTTTACATTTCATTGCTTGCCATATAAGAAGGAAAAAAGGTTCTTTCTCAAAGACTGGAAATAAAATGTTTGAACAAGTACTATGCCAATAGATTCTGACTGAGGTAACAGAACTACGTATCAAATTGCCACAATGATGTTGCATAATTAATTTTACCCACATTTTATTAAAATTCCCTAAACTGGTTGCTTCTTCATGCATTCCTCCTCTTTTCTCTTACAGACTTTCATTCCAAATTTAAGTTTATTGATTCATACAGGCTTCCCCTTAGATATAAGCCACTGCTCTTCCTCTGTACTTTCTACTCTTTAGCTAGATGAAGATAAAAAATTTTTACAGAGTAATACAGGATTGAATCATCTACAACTCTTTTTCTTCTTATCCCATTAACTGCAGAATGTAGAGCATCTTCAATGTTTTCCAGAGTTCATTGATATTTTGATTTTATAATCATCAATAAGAGAACACTACTTCACATTAATACATACTACAAGGGCTGGACAAATGGCTTAGTGGTTAAGGTGTTTGCCTGCAAAGCCAAAGGACCCAGCTTCGATTCTCCAGGACCCACGTAAGCCAGATGAGCAAGGAACACACGCATCTGGAGTTTGTTTGCAGTGGCTGGAAGTCCTGGTGTGCCCCTTCTCTCTCTCTCTCTCTCTTTCTCTGCTTGCAAATAAATCAATAAAATATTTTTTAAAATACATACTACACAATGTCAGAAGTATGTTTAGGGCCATTTCAGAAACTATTAGAAATTCTGTCCCAAGCCTAAGCCAAAAGGCACTTAAAGATTTCTTTATACAACTCAAGTGAGAGACTCAAGCAGAAATTTGTTAAATCAAATATTTTTTTATTTACTTTATTTATTTGCTAGAGAGGGGGGCAGAGAGAGAGAGAGAGAGAGAGAGAGGAGAGAGAGAGAGAGAATAGGCACGCCAAGGCCTTCAGCTGCTGCATATGAACTCCAGATGCATGTGCCACCTTGTGCATTTGGCTTACACGGATACTGGGGAATTGAACCAGGGTCCTTTGGCTTTGCAGGCAAGTGCCTTAACCACTAAGCCATCTCTCCAGACCGAAAATCAAACATTGTAACACAATATGATCTCAAGATACACTAATTTGATACTTAAACGCTGAAGAATAACCGTGGGACTATATGAAAAGTCTTTGTTTTCTATAATTAAACCAATGTTTTGGTAAGAATCAAAAACATTGTAGATACAGTAAAAACAATGCAACTCATAACACAGTCATCTCAAATCTGAGCTGAGGTGTTTCAGATGACATTTGTTGGAGATGCGTGTGCTGGAGATGCACCGGCAGTGTTTGGTGCATGTGTTGCACGTTCAAACCAAGCCTGCAGTGATGTCAACAGTGCAACACGCGCAAGTGCTGCCAGGAGCAACTCACAGTCATGATACGCTTGATTTTTTTTTTTAATTTTTGATCCCTGCACATAAATCTCTTACAGTTGCCAAAATTTCCACAACCATGTTTAATTATTCTACCCCGTTTGTGGACATGACCCACAGTTTAAGAAGCTGAATGGTTTAAACCAACTATGGGCCCAACCAACAAAATTAAGTTCCAAAGCAACTCAATTCTGGCAGGTGGAGAGAGTTAATGCTTCTTTGTATGAACAAAAAGGCAGTAAATGTCATTACCTTTAAGGACAGAAATATGTTGCCGGCTCTCCCCATCTGTAGGATAACTCCTGAATTCAATATCTTCACCATCTTTTAACTCAACCTTATCATAGCCATACCAGCCAAGGAGTTCATTCATGGTATTCTCTGCAAAGTTCTGAAAGAGAAGCATAAATCACTACTTATTTCTATAATCAATAATTATTTGAAAAGAAAGCATAAAGTAAAATTTACTTGCCCTATCCCATTGCATGCCAGTCCTACTCTACTCTCCCTAGCTAAGTGTTCACTCTTAAGTCATGTTCAAATGTTGTAATGCATTTAAATCACACAATGATGCATCTAATTATGACAGGCCTTCAGACATTTGCAATTTAAAGATGGTAAGAAAAACATATTCGCCAGTTTTGCTACAAATAGGGAATCTTATTTCAGCATATTTTTGGCAAAATCTATATCTCATGCTAATACAAAGACATTGAAAAAGAGCCAAGTCTGATGGTGCACGACTTTAATCCCAGCGTTCGGGAGGTAGGGGTAGGAGGATTGCTGTGAGTTCGAGGCCACCCTAAGACTATATAGTGAATGCTAGGTCAGTCTGGGCTACAGCGAGACCATACCTCGAAAAATGAAACATAAAACTTAAAAAAAAAGGCATTGAAAGAAAAAACACAAAACCACTTTTAAAAGATTTTGAAAATAAAATACAATTAAGCTTTTTGCACCTCCAATTAATTTGAATTAGAATTACTTTCTGATTTATGTTTTGTTACTTAACTAATGATAGATTGAACAAAATCTGAGCAAAAATAATTACTGAATTGTCAACCACTACCATACAAAAAAAAAAAAGAAAAGAAAACTGCACAAGGGACGAAGAGATGGCTTAGCAGTTAACATTCTTGCCTGCAAAGCTAAGGGACCCTGGGTTCCACGTAAGCCAGATGCACCAGGTGGCACTTGTATCTGGGGTTCATTTGCAGCAGCTAAAGGCCATGATGCCCCCATTCTCTCTCTCTCTCTCCATCTATCTGATTATTTCTCTCTATCTCAAATAAATAAATAAAAATTAAAAGAAATACTGAACAACAAATTAAGGATCTCTACAATTTCCCCCTTTGTAAGAGTATTTTTAAAAAATATTTTATGTATTTATTTATTTGACAGAGAGAGATAAACACAGAGAAAATGAGGCAGACACAGTAAATATGGGCATGTCAGGGCCTCCTGCCACTGAAAACTAGCTCCAGACACATGTATCACTTTGTGCATCTAACTTTAAGTAGGTGCTAGGGACTGGAACCAGGGTTGTCAGGCTTTACAAGCAAGTGCATTTAACTGCTGAGCCAACTCACCAGCCCAAGTGCATTTTTAAAAATTTTATCTTTTTATTTATTTATTTATTTATTTATTTATTTATTTTGGTTTTTCAAGGTAGGGTCTTTCTCTAGCCCAGGCTGACCTGGAATTCACTATTTAGTCTCAGAGTGGCCTCAAACTCATGGCGACCCTCCTACCTCTACCTCCCAAATGCTGGGATTAAAGGCGTGAACTACCAAGCCCAGCTCCCAAGTGTATTTCTTAAATCAATATATAATTTGTTTTATTAGTGACAGATTCATTCTTCATGAAACTAAAGGTTTGAGGCTCGGGAAATGACTCAGCAGTTAAAGATGCTTGCTTGTAAAGCCTGCTGTCTGGGTTTAAGTCCCTAGTATCCATGTAAAGCCATATGTACAAATTATCACATGCATCTGAAATTCATTTGCAGCAGCAAGACGCCCAGGCATGCCCATATCTATCTCTCTCTCCCTCTTCCTCTCTCTCAAATAAATAAATGAAGTTTTTTTTTTAGATTTTATTTTTATTTATTTATTAGAGACAAAGAGAGAGAGAAAGTGAGAATGGGTGTGCCAGGGCCTCTAGCCACTGCAAACAAACTCCAGATGCATGTGCCACCATGTGCATCTGGCTTACTTGGGACCTGGAGAATCAAACCAGGGTCCTTAGGCTTCGGAGGCATGTGCCTTAGCCTGTAAGCCATCTCTCCAGCCCAAAAATATTTTTTAAAAAAAACACAACAAATAAAAGTCTATATGTGGTGTAAAAGTATCAAAAAAAGGAAAACATAAAGTTACTAGCTAGCCCAGATTTGGCATAATGCATTAAACTACTTTATGAACTGTAAGTTAATATATAAATTAAAGATAGTATTACTTATAATATCACATATATATCAAAGTTTATTATATTTCATTTGAAAATAATGGGTTTTTTACCTTATGATTTAATACCTTATGTCAAGTGACTAGTTTTATTAATTTATCGATTGCCAGATCTGTCTGGAAACTAAATGAGAGCCTATGCATGGTATTAATCTTCTTGTTTAAACATCTGTCTGAACCTTCTGAACTGAACTAGGAAAACTATATATCCTAACCTCTATGGCTCAGAGAATCTTTAATTCTTCTTAGAACTTGTCATTTCTGCATTACACTGGGATATATAATTCACATACCTGAAACAGACCACCTCCACTAAGCCTTAGTGAGTATCACCTCAACATGTGACTCTCATGTCTTCTTGAATTCCACAAATTGAGATTTCAGCAGGGTTGCATAAAAGATAAGACACCATTGATTGCACAAAAACAAACTTGCCATTTCAAACCACCCACAGGATGCTACATTTTTGGCTTTGGTGCCCACTTAAGCTCTGAGCTCCAACTGGGACAATCTGTGATGGTTTAGTGTACCAGCAATTAAAAGGAAAAAAAAAATCTAGCCAGATTGATTGGGCATTACCATCCACAAGGCCAATAGCCAGCCATATCAGCTTTAGTGAAGCACTTCTCTCTGATGGCTGGTCATGTCCACATTAAATAGACACTCTTTTCACGGCTGCATAAAGATGGTAGGCTCCGCTCCGTAAGGAGCAATAAGCTTAGCAGCTTTAGGAATACCACTGAAGAGGACTGCACAGAATGCTGCTCCACTCCATCAAAAGTTACCCTTTAATCAGGTGCCACTCCCCACTAACATCTAATTCACTGAGCTGAGTGCCTGGCTCAAGAACGTCGCCTCTGGGCTGGAGAGATGGCTTAGCAGTTAAGGCGTTTGCCTGTGAAACCTAAGGACCCAGGCTTGACTCCCCAGAACCTGCATAAGACAGCTGCACAAGGTGGAATATGTATCTGGAGTTCGTTTGCAGTGGCTGGAGGCCCTGGTGCACCCATTCATATTCTCTCTCTCTCTCTCTCGCCCCCCACCCCTTTCTCTCAAATAAATAAATAAATAAAATATTTTTTTAAAAAACAATGCCTCTGTAAACACAAACTCCATTAGGGTTTCTGGCAGCAGACATCTCCAAGGATGAAGCTTACCTTGCATTAAAAAAAAAAAAAAAAAAAAAAAAAAAAAGAGCCAACAGCATTGAAAACCAAGTTCAAGCCATCCTCTTGGTCTATGTGCCATTTGTCCAAATCTCTAAGCAAACCGAGCTAACAAAATATAATTTTTGTGCCTAAAACTTGCTAGTACACCCAGTTTTGTGCACCATTTGTACTCAGATGTCATGTTCTCTGTTCTGTCTAACCTCTGAAGTCACACAAAGGCAACAGATGCATAATTCATGCATCAACCTTCCAGCCAAGGACATAGGTTTGTTTGGTGTAGTCCAGCTGCAAATCCATTCAGTCCTTTCAGAAACAATCTTATGGATGGGATCCAGAATTTTCAGACATTTAGGGAAAAACTAAAATTTCAACTTGATTGCATTTTTTTAAAGTTGTGATGAAGAAAGAATAGTACTTTTTAGTTTATTTACTTATTTGAGAGTGAAAGTATGGGTGTGCCAGGGCCTCTGGCCACTGTAAAGCACCCCAGACATATGTGCCACTTCACACATCTAGCTTTTTACGTGGGTACTTGGAAATCAAACCTAAGCCAGCAGCCTTTGCAAACAAGGCTTTTTTTTTTTTTTTTTTCTTTTGGTTTTTCGAGGTAGGGTCTCACTCTAGCTCAGGCTGACCTGGAATTCACTATGTATTCTCAGGGTGGCCTCAAACTCTCAGTGATCCTCCTACTTCTGCCTCCTGAGTGCTGGGATTAAAGGCGTGCGCCACCACACCTGGCTCAAACTAAGCTCCTTTAACAGCTAAGCCATCTCCTTAGCCTTCAACTTGATTATTAGCACCAAAATCATATAACTTGCCTCTCTCTCTCTTTCTCTGTCAAATAAATTAATTAATTAAGTATTTTTTACAAAAAGAAGAAGGGGCTGGAGAGTTGGCTTAGTGGTTAAGGCATTTGCCTGCAAAGCCAAAGGACCCAAGTTCGATTCCCTAGGACCCACATTAGCCAGATGCACAAGGGGGCACACGTGTCCAGGGTTCGTTTGCAGTGGCTGGAGGCCCCAGTGCGCCCATTCATTCTCTCTCTCTCTCTCTCTCTCTCTCTATCTATCTATCTATCTCCCTCTTTCTCTGTCAAATAAACAAATAAAAATAAAATATTTTTTAAAATCATATAATTTGGGCATTTTAACTGCATCAGTTTAGTTTATGGTTATGCTGCAAACTCAGAGGCTTCATAGAACAATCAATATGAATTTATCTATTCCACAATTTCCGAGTTACTCTAAATGTTAGAGCATACTATCAAGTGTTCCCATTTTTTTATCAGTGAAAATAAGAATAAATACTCCAGTGTTTTGATATGTGACTGCAAAAGCAGAAAACAAAGGGTTTATAAAGGCTCAAGTCATAAGCCCTAACCTTTCAGGAACGGAGGGGAAACACGATGGAAGAGAAAACAAGCATATAGCTTCCAGAAACAGACTATAATCTCTGTCATAGTCACTTTTATGTTAAAAAAAATATCAGGGGCTGGAAAGATGGCTAAGTGGTTAAGGCACTTTCCTGCAAAACCTAACAACAGGGGTTCAATTCCCCAGTACCCATGTAAAGCCAGCACAAAGTGACCCATGCATCTAGAATTCATTTGCAGTGGTTGGAGGCCCTGCCACACCTCTTCTCTCTGCCTCTTTCTGCTTACAAATAAATAAATAAAAATATATTTTTAAAAAGACTGCCAAGGACTACTTTAAATTTATATAGTATTTACTCTTCTCATTGCTGAGACCAAATACCTGACAGGAAATAGCATAATTCAGGAAGGGCTTCTTTTTGGCTTATAGTTCACGGGGATACATCGTGGCCACAGTAGGCACAGAGATCATCACATTGCATCCACAGTCAGAGAGCAGAAAGAGGGGACTGGAGAGATGGCATAGCCATTAAAGGCACTTGCTTGCAAAGCCTGACAGCCCAGGGTTCAATTCCCCAGTATTAATTGTATGTAAAGCCAAGTGTACAAAGTGGTGCATGTGTCTGAAGGGCATCTGCCTCAGAAAGAGGCCCTGGTATGTCCATTCTCCCTCTCTCAAATAAATAAAAATGTTTTTCAAAAGGAAGTAAAAGCTAGAGAGAGAGATTAGCAGTTAAAAGGCATGTGCCTGCAAAGCCTAAGAATGCATGTTCAACTCTCTAGGTTACAGGTAGGCAGATGCACAGTGATAAAAGCGTGCAATGTCACACATGCACACAAGGGGACACACACATCTGGAGTTCGTTCACAGTGGCTGAAAGGCCCTGGCATGCTCATTCTCTCTCTCTCTCCCTCCTTCTCCGTCTCTCTCTCTCTCAAAAGAAGCTATTTTTGAAAAAGGTGGTAGAGAGATGAATGACTATGTTTCAAGCCTTTCAGGTACAGAATTCCAATTACTTTTTGAGCATTTTTTGTATTTTTGTCTTTAAAAAAATAATTTCAGGGGGATATAGAGATATCTTAGTAATTAAGGTGCTTGCCTGCAAAACCTAAGGACCCAGGTTGGATTCCCCAGGACCCACGGAAGCCAGTTGCACACAGTGGTACATGTATCTGGAGTTTGTTTGGAGTGGCTGGAAGCCCTGGTGCACCCATTCTCTCTCTCTCTCTCTCTCTCTCTCTCTCTCTCTCAATCTCTCTCTGCCTCTTTCTCTGTCTAATAAATAAATAAAATATCAAGAAAAAGTAATTTCAATGTTGGAGAGTTAAGACACTTGCCTATGAAACCTAAGGACACAGGTTTTGATTCTGTAGTACCCACGTAAGCCAGATGCATAAGGTGGTGCATGTATCTGGAGTTTGTTTGCAGTGGCTAGAAGCCCTGGTGTGACCACTCTTTCTCTCTCCCAAATAAATAAATAAAATATTAAAAATAATTTCAATTTGAGTTGTTCCTTTCCTAAGTTTCCTGTTTTTACACACACACACACACACACACATATATAGAGAGAGAGAGGGGGAGAGAGAGAGAAAAATGAATTAAAATTCAGAGAGAGGGGCTGGAGAAATGGCTAGTGGTTAAGGAGCTTGCTGCCAGCAAAGCCAAAGGACTTAGGTTCAGTTCCCCAGTACCCATGTAAAGCCGAATACACAGAGTGGCTCATGCATCTGGAGTTCATTTGCAGTGTCTAGAGTCCCTGGTATGCCCATTACTTCTCTCTTCTTTCTTCTCTCTCTCTCTCTCTTTCTCTCTCTCCAATAAATAAATAAAATATATCTTTAAAATCAGGGAGAATTTTTAAGGTAATAAAATGCAATAGAGATGCTGCTGTAGTTATGGGGATTGTGAAATTTGCTTGCCCTCAAATCTTCAGTCAGCATTTCTCCTGAAGACTTCCTGCAGTAACCAAAGAAAAATCTCTTAAAAGTTATTCCCAGCGTTAGGAGTAAGTATGTGAAATCAAAGAACTACTTATATGAAAACATAAAATACCTTTTGCAAAAAAAAAAAAAGACAAAATTATACTGACCATACATTTTACTGAACAGTCATTATTTCAAGTGCTTTATCATTGCTCCCACAAACTATCAGAATGTGCCAGAAATTTCAATATCTTGGCATCTGAATTATATTTTTCAGACTGCCTCTTGCCCTTGGAAGTGACACAAAAATCCTCTTTCATACCATGTGGTCCAATTTGGGTTTGGAAAAATAGGTCACTGGAGTTCTAATGATAATGTCCAACACTCCCCCTGCACTTCGCAGTGTTTCCGCATGTTTTAGTCTCTCATTCCCCTCCCCATTCCTATATGCTAGGCGTTCGGTTTCCACAACAAACTGTTGGTGAACCTGAGTTAAATCCTTGCTTGACAACAGAAAACTCCGAGTACCAAGAAGGCAAAACTCAGGTACAGCAGATCACCCACGAAAGTCAGACCTAAAATATGTATTTTCTGACACAGCAGGCTGCTTTCTAGTATAAATTCTGCATGGTCTAAAGTGTCAGCTGTTCCAAAGAATCTGCCTCCTGGGTCAACCAAGAACCTGCAAAGAAATCATACTTACAAGATGTCAGTATTATATAGAAAGGTTTCCAACTAAAGCATCTGTCTAGGTTGAAATTTTCTTATGTTCGCATTTGATCTTGGGCCCTGTACTGTCCTTAATCCATTGTATTAGTGCTCAAAATTCACAACTAAAAGAGAGCCTTCTAAACTTCCAACTGATTGGCATCACATATGACTCTGCTTCGTGCTTCTCATACATCATCCCCAGCCTTTTCCTCAACCTCTTTCATTTCCTTTTCTCACCCCCACCCCAGGACTCCTAAAGAAAGACCATAATCCTAACAATTAGTCTGAGGGCTCTCTTTCTAGAGTTAAGTAAATAAATGGGTCACAGACAGGTAGAAAGAAAATTGTACTATTTCTTTTATATATATTTTTTTTATTTTTATTTATTTGAGAGAGATAGAGAAAGGCAGATAGAGAGAGAATGGGTGCACCAGGGCCTCCAGGTGCTGCAAAGAAACTCCAGACATATGCACCACCTTGTGCGTCTGGCTTACATGGGTCCTGGGGAACTGAACCTGGGTCCTTTGGCTTTGCAGGCAAGTGCTTTGACCGCTAAGCCATCTCTACAGCCAAATTTTGTTAATTTTTATATTTGAGTTCTTTTGCTGTCAGAAAAAGGGGGAAAGGGAAGAGTGAAACTTAATTCCCAAGACATGCATTAGGCACTATCCTCGTTACTAGAAATGTTACACAAATGTCAAAGTTTGATCTTAATAATGTTCAGTGGAACATCTGGTTACATTCATAATAGTTTATTTCAAGGCACTTTGGAAGTTGCTTAAAATACCTGTGAACATAACATTTTAAAGCCCTTTACAAGGGCTCATGATTTTTGAAAACATGAGATTTCAAAATACAGGTAGGATCCCTGGTCATTTTATACCAGACCTTGCACATGACAGTGTATTTTCAAATTTGTATCCTGTCCAACAGATCTGTAAGCATTAACAGTTCCAAATCAGGGCTGGAAGATGGACCAATAGTTAAAGATGCTTGTTTATGAAACCTTGGTTTGATTCCCCAGTACCCACGTAAAGCCAGATGCATGAAGTGGGCATGTGTCTGGAGTTCTTTGCAGTGGCAAGTGGTCCTGACATAGCTACATTTTCTCCATCCTCTCTCTCTCCCCTCTCATAAATAAATAATATAAATAAATATAATATATACAATAATATAAATAAATAAAAATATTTTAATTAAAAACATAAGAGTTCCCAAGAGGGAAAGTTTGCCTTCTCTCACCATAGAAACATAATTCCCATATTTTCACTCCAAACTGCAATTCTTATAGAATATTTCATCTATGTCACTTAAGGATAAAATCTTTACTTTATACCTCAGAATGTCTCACACTTACAATATACTCAATAAATTCATTGATTCATTTAGGTACACTTACAAATAGTTTTTATATATATATATATACATACATAGAGAGAGAGAGAGAGAAATAAACCAAAATTCAGAAAAGCCTGACTTTAATAAGCATGTGAAACTTTAAGATTATAAGGCTGAGGAAATGGCTTAATGGGTAAAGTGCTTGCCAATCAAGCATGAGCACCTGAGCTTGGTTCACCAGAACCTACATAAAATGCCAGGCCTAGTGGCACACTCCTGTAATCCCAGCCCTGGGGTGGTGGAGACAGGGTATCCCTGGGGCCCACTGTCTAGCTAGTCTAGTGTAGAATCAGTGGGCTCTGGATTCAGCAAGAGAGCCTGTGTTAAAGAATAAAGTGGATGGGCTGCAAGGCCACTGAGAAATCCTGCTGGAACTGAGCTGATAACTTCTTCCACGTAGACCAGCTGACAGAAAGCTGGAAGAAGCCATTCTACATGTAGTTCAATGGGAGAAAGAGATACCACCAGTGAAGATACTCAACAGTGGACACTGCAAGCCTTATAATTGGCCAGCCAGGCCAAATGAGCCAACGGGTGCAATAGTGTCACGTCTGTCATGGTGGAAACCAACTGCCCTCCAATTGGACTGGAGGCCCACTCCATGGGGGGGAATACATCCCTGATACTGAAAACTTAAAACAGGGGTGTAACACCTGCTGATGTCTGGCTAAATGTATATACTACGCTTATCAAACTGCTCAGTAAGTACTTCTCTTAATATTTATACCCTTATATTAATGCTACTCTCACTTTGGATAGAGAATCTTCTCTTTTCATATGGCAGTGACCTTGGGACGACTCAGAAGGTATCATAGTGCTGGAAAGAAGTGACTGGAGTACTGAGTAACATCTCAATCACACCTTCCAAAGCTCAGGATCAAATACGGAACAGGTGGTGTAAAGAATGTAAGAGCCAAAGGAAGGGTAGGACGCCTTACAATGTGCTCCCTCCAGACATAAAATGGCCTGGATATCCATGATCTCATAGTGCCTGACACTACCTACACAAGACCATCATAGGAGGAGGGAAAGATCATGACATCAAAATAAAAGAGAGACTGATTGAGATGGGGAAGGGATATGATGGAGAATGGAATTTCAAAGGGGAAAGTGGGGGGAGGGAGGGTAGTACCATGGGATATTTTTTTATAATCATGGAAAATGTTAATAAAAATTGAGAAAAGAAAAAAAAAGAAGTGACTGGAGTACTGAATAACATCTCAATCACACCTTCCAAGGCTCAGGGTCTAATACGGAAGAGGTGGCGTAAAGAATGTAAGAGCCAAAGGAAGGGCAGGACTCCTTACAATGTGCTCCTTCCAGACATAAAATGGCCTGGATATCCATGACCTCACAGTGCCTGACACTACCTTTGCAAGACCATCATAAGAGGAGGAAAAGATCATGACATCAAAATAAAAGAGAGACTGATTGAGATGGGGAGGGGATATGATTGAGAATGGAATTTCAAAGGGGAAAGTGGGGGGAGGGAGGGTATTACCATGGGATTTTTTTTATAATCATGGAAAATGTTAATAAAAATTGAGAAAAAAATAATAGAGAGTGAATGAGGAAAACACTCAGTGCCAACCTCTGGCCTTCACACGCGTATGTGAATATGCATACACATGCATGCACACCACACACTCATACACATGCAAAAGAAAATCAATACCAATGAGCACTCTCATACTCCAGAAAACGTCAATTGATAGAACTTTTATTTTTATATGATACAGGGTCTCATGCAGTCCAAGCTGGCCTCAAACTCAGTATGATGAGGATGAACTTGAACTTCTGAGTCTTCTCTGTGCTAGGATTACAGGTGTACACCACATGCCAGGTTTATGCAGTGCTGGGGATGAACCCAGAGCTTCGTGCGTGCTAGGCACGTACTCTATCAACTGAGTTATATCCTCAGTCCCAGATAAAACTTTTAGAAAGGATAATTTGACTCAATGACTTAAAAGCCTTAAAATTTTATAGACCATTTGACTCAGGAATTATATTTCTAGGCATTTCAAGAACTATCCTAAATAAATAGGTACAGAAATATTTGTGTTCTACAATTTTTTTTTCATTGTTGGCTTTGCTAAAATTAGCTAAATGCTGCAATTTAGCCATACAATAAGATATTATTTGCAACTAAAATATGTGTTGTAGATAAATTTTAATGTCATGGAAAGCTATTAACAATGTTTAAATTTTAAAGAAAAAGTTAGGACACTATGAGATCATTTTTTAAAAAAACTGCACAGGGAAGGGCATGAAAAGACATACATCAAAATGTTGACAGTAATTGTGTCTGGGTGGGAAAATTATAGGCTTTGTTTTTCTTTTTGCTCATTTCTACTGCTTGTTCAACTATTTCTGACATGCCTGTGTATTATTTTTGTAAAATAAAAAACTAGTTTTAATTAAAAATGAACACAGTCTCACCCATAGACAATTATATCAGTCATCTTCACAGTTCTAATGATAATAAAAAGAATCTGTCATTTGCATTACTTAACTTCACAACATTCTGACATGCATTATTATCCAAAAAGTAGAGCATGCGAGCAGTACTTTCAAAGGAAAAAGAAACGCCCAATCCCAAACGATCTACAAGGAAAGAGGAAATGCGGATATCTCTGCTAGTTAAGGTTATGAATAATAGAACAATCATCTTCGGGCTGGAGAGATGGCTTAGTGGTTAAGGCACTTGCCTGCAAAGCCTAAAGACTGGAGTTTGATTCCCCAGTACCTATGTAAGCCAGATGTACAAGGTGACACATGTGTCTGGAGTTTGTTTTCAGTGGCTGGAGGCCCTGGAGTGCCCATTCTCTCTATATGCCTCTCTCTCTCTCTCTCTCTCTCTCTTCTCTTTCTCAAATAAGTAAACTCTCACTGAACCCAGAGCTCACCAATTTAGCTAGACAAAGTAGCCAGCATGCCCTAGCTTTTATGTGGGTGCTGAGGGTCTGGATTTGAGTTCTTAAACTTGTAAGGTAAGTGATGTACCTTTAACTGAGCCATCTACCAAGTCCTAGTGTTTGCGTAATACTTTCTCCTCCTTGCCATGCCCATGTGTTCTGATTCACTTCTAGGGTAAAATCTTCTGCACCAATGGACTTGCCAAGAGAGATAACAACAGGGAGAGAGGCACAGCCTTGTTCCAGTTCTAAATGGAAGGAAGAATTAAACTTGGTCAGCAATGAGTTTCAGCTCTAGTTCCCAGGTTTGGCCCAGGGCTTCAGTCCAAGTTGTCTCCCTTAATATGGACCCTGTGGGCCACTTTTATTTTATGGTTATGCCAAGAGAAAGCTCAGGAAACTGGGCGTGGTGGTGCACATCTTCAATCCCAACACTCGGGAGGCAGAGGTAGGAGGATCACCGTGAGTTTGAGGCCACCTTGAGACTACTTAGTGAGTTATTCTGGGTCAGCCTGGGCTATAGAGTGAGACACTACCTCAAAAAAGAAAGAAAGAAAGAAAGAGAGAGAGAGGAAGGAAGGAGAGAAGGAAGGAAGGAAGGAAGGAAGGAAGGAAGGAAGGAAAGAAGGAAAGAAAGAAAGAAAAAAGAAAGAAAGAAAGAAAGAAAGAAAGAAAGAAAGGAAGGAAGGAAGGAAGGAAGGAAGGAAGGAAGGAAGGAAGAAAGGGGTCAGGAAGTAAAATTTAGATAAAGCAAAAGAAATATGCAAAGAGCCCTTCACAGATTACAAAGAACTTCCATATTCACAGTCCCATTGGATCAGATGGCGTAGTGCAGATGAACCACTCCCCATGGAAGACCCATTACAAGTTCGTCACTATGCACAAACTAATCAAAGTGGCCAGACCGGCACATGTGGCATAGATTACATATGTTGAGCTCTGCTGGTTTCTTTACCTGACTACAGCTTTCTAGCTTCAAGTCCCTTGAAGGTGATCACAGCCATTTTGGGTCACTTAGTAGCATTGCTATCAGCTACAAACCACACTGACTTCAATGTGTTTGATCTTTTGTTTGCTTGCTTGCTTGTTTTTGGCTTTTTCAGGGTATCGACTCACTCTAGCCCAGGCTGACCTAGAACTCACTTTGGAGTCCCAGGCACTCCTCCTAACTCTGCCTCTCAAGTGCTGGGATTAAAGGCATGCGCCACCACGCCCGGCTTCAATGCAGTTTCAAATACAAAGAATTCCTCCTCATAACACTAATGCCCAATTATATCAAGCCTGAGAAGAGTCTTAACTCTCCTATTGAGATATTCCAAGCTTGATGGATGCATATATAATTGGCATCTCAAACAAAAGTCGTGTGCTTCCACATGTAAAATCTCTGACGTTTCATTATGACACAGAACAATCATCATGTGCCCACATTTTATTCTGCTTCTAAGACGTCCACTGTCCTAAAGGGGTCAAAGGAATTTACGAAACTGTAGACACTGGCCCTCGATTGACACTGTGGCAGCCGTGGCAGGTGTACAGCTGTGCGCAGCTGCGTCCCATCACAGCTGCAGAAGAGCCCTCAGAGTCGCCAAGACTTGTTACATTGTTTTCCTCTCGGTGCCAGAGTCACTGGCAGGTCAGAGTTCCACAGGCCTTTAGTTATGCAAGAGATATTACCACTGATCAGTCTTACAGATCCTAAAAGATACATTTAGCAAATGTCACTGACCATGAACTTTCATGTCTGTTTACATATTTTGGTTGACACCATCAAAACAAAGTACTCCGTTTTTTTCTCTTCCTTCTACCCTGTAATATCCCTTCTCTTTCAGAAAAACATTCAATAATTTTATTAGAGAATGTTCATGTGGCCAACTTCTCATGCCAAAAGGGGAAGTTTTAGACTTCAGGAATATTTTTATGATCCACCTTCTTTTTCTTCTAATGCTTTATTTTTTAAAAAGAGGTATAAAGTCCTAATAAGTAAAAGGGACATGTCCTTAGACATCAACATCCAAAAAGTCTGGTAACCCTAATGAAACAATGTATTTTCCTGGAACTCTGTAGAGAGCCACTGGTGCTCATTAATTTTTGTCCCTTTTTAAGGCCCTCCTTTTAACTTTCTTTAAAACTTCTGCTACCTCTTGGTTTCTATAAGTCTGTCTTTCACACTAGGAGAGCAGGGCTTGGCTCTCCGGAGCAGGGCTTGGCAAGCTCAGAGGCAGGAAACGCAGAAGGGAATGAGTCTGTCAGACTCATTTTCTTCTAGTTCAAATGTTTATTTCAGCATCAAGAGGAAGTGCAGTGGTTCCTTTCCATTTCCTAGTCTCTGGAGCCGGTGAGTTGTACGAGGTTCAGAGAATGGCCCTCTGCTGCCCATTGTACTCCGAGACTCACAGAAGGAGAATAACTCTTTCCAGAAACCCACATTTGAACAGGTCAGAGTGCTCAACTCCGCCATCAGGACATTCTCTTGCGGGGTTAGCCTGGAGTCCTGAGTTAGGCAACCAAAAGCAATGCTGAAGGCTCAGGACCATCCCATGCCTGTTCGCAAGGGGCAAGGGCCATGCTCTGACTGCCATCAGTTCGCTAGCCCTGCCACATGGCACCCTTGAGGCTACTGCTCAGTAAAGAAGGTCTGACAAAAAACCTGTGAGTGTTTTAGGTGGGATCTGGTCCCATGCCCACTGTCTAAGTTCCTGAGACTTACTACATCTGACACTAGCATGGTGTTTCAGCAGCTAAAGCTTAAAATATACCTGTTTTTGGAATGAGCTCACTTCAACCTTATTCATGCTGACTTTTCCAATCCACACTCTGATTTCTCTAAAATTGTTTTAATGTAAAGCTATTCAACTCACTTGCTTAGCCCTGAAATTTGCTTTATTGTCTATGCAATTGACACAGGTCATTTCTAATGCCAAATGGAGACCATCAGAGACCAAACTAGACAATCTTGTGGTAAATGTCCTACTAAACTCTAACAGATGTGCCCACCTCAAAATGTAGGCATTGGGACTAAAGCATAATTTTAAGTATAAATTACTTATTGAGAATATTTGTAGACAGAAACCTTCTTCAGCAAAGGCGAGACCCTGTGACATTTAACATAGCTTACCCAGTAGTTTAGCAATTGATAAAGAAATCGTACACTGTAGGTACATTAATAATGGGTTGTTTAAGAAAGTTTCCAGAACAGAGATAAAAATTTGACTTATTATCTCTACTTATAGTTTAGGTCTCTTAAGTTATACTGTTATTTGGTACACCTAAGATCACAGTTCACTGAAATCTATACGCATACACACAGTCTTAGAATATTACCACAATATTTGCCCTTACTTCTATATTTATACTTGCACATTCACCAATACAAGCTAGCTTTTATATTATATCTAACATGCTCTGGAAGAACTCCTGAAACTAATTAACACTTCCCTAATATTGGAATACCTTCCTGACATCCATTTATTATGATACATGTAAGCTAATGGTATCTCAGAGACACATTACATTAGATATAACCCAATATTCACTTAAAAAAAACCAGTAGTCATACTATAAATGACATTGCCATCTCTTCCAATATTCTAATACTCACTATTAAATAAGGCACACTAATCATAAGCATAGCAAAGTGATCAGGTAAAATCAGAATGAAAAGAAGAAGAAAAAAAAAGTCACAGAGGTCACAAGAAGACAAACATTTCTCCTGGGATAGTATTTTCCCGGAACTACACCATAGCCAAGCTATGCCAAGTCATCTACTTTTCACACATGAAATTTTATTGTATCAAATTTAAATTTGCTACAACTGCCATGTACATTAAACCAGTGATAACGAAAATGTAACCCAATATCTGATCTAGTGAAACAGCCACCAACATTAGCTCCCAGCCACATGAAGAAAATCTCCGATGCCATTACTGGTGTCAGCTTAACCTCAGCCAGTTTGTCTTCTCCAGCCGTTTTTAAATAAATAGGTGACTATCTTGATTGGGAAATCATGGAGGAAGTCTCTGGGTGAGGCAGTTTGGTCACTCCTTCTCAGTCCCCTGCATTTGCTGTACTTAAAATAGACACTTGTACCAATGTCCTTTCTATTAAACGAAGGCGGGGTGTGTGTTGGGGAGGGGTAATCACATACACACCGGTCCCTTTTCTTTCAGCTCACAGAGAAGCAACTCTATCCAACCAGTGTTGAAACCTGAGTAGGTCACTGTACACCATGATAAAATTCCCTAATCCCTGGGCCAAATCTCCCTAAGGGGGGGCCTCGACCTGATCCTCCATTCCCAGGCTGCGTCTTCCATTCGCTCTCTCCTCTTTCCCCCTTTTATTTCCCCTACCTTCAAGCCTTGATATGTGATCCGAGGTAGGGGCTCAGGTTTCCGTTTTTACAGCTTAGGCCCAGCTAGCTGTATACATTCCTTTCTTGCTGCCGGGCACTGATTGCTTCCCAGGGCTTCGTTTACACTGGTCCAGATGAAAGCTGCTCAGATGAAGGCAAACATAGGCAGGCAGCTCCAGCAGCACTGATAGGAAGCTGTACAAGGCTACATTGTGTTCTCGGTGACATTTTGTTGCACACATTTTTATACAGGGCAACCACCTTGTTATGTTACCCTACACTTCAGTTCAGGAAGCTGAAGGGATCATAATACCATGAGGGGTTGGGAAGGGTTTTGTTGCTGTGGCTTATTGATATGAAAAAACAGAAAAATATTAATAAGTTCAAAATAACCCTTTGACTTTGCGAAACTACTTTTTTATATTAAGGAGGTTTTTTTTTGTGCTGTTTATATGCCTACCAAACAACTCCACAAGACCTACTGGCATGATGTACATACGGACATGACTGAAAATTTTAGTCAAGGGTCTCTCACATTGATCCAAATCAACGAGAAAACACTCATCCTACAGGCCATTGAATTATGTGCTGCATAAAATTTCCTGTTTAATGCCACTCCAGACTGAAATGGTGAGGATTAAAACTTCAAATAGTAGGAGGTGATGTGGAGGGGAAAAAAAAATAACATATTTTAAAAAGAGGAAATTCTTTGCACCAAGGTTAATTCCATCTTTAGTTCTACAGCACTGGCTGAAAATTGTGTAATTTTTCCCCTTCGCACAATGTTGTTTTTGTTTCTTCCTCGCCGGTTCAGACAAACATCTGTTATACTGTAGAAGGACAGCTATCTCCCAAACCACGGCGTGCGCCCGCAGCCAAAGTCAACACCACCAGCCCCAAGCCCAGAGCACAGGCAGTCTTTATATCCAGCCGGGATAACATTTCACATGTTTTGATTAAAATTAGCTAATTTGTAATTCTAGAACCTATGAAACTTAAAAGCTGCCATCCATATACATCGCATTAGGCAGCGTTTTAAAGGGCCAGAGCACGCTGTGATTTCCTAGTGGCCTTCACCTCTCTCCTCTCCCCCCACCCCACTCGGGATTTAAAACAACATGGAAAAGTAATCTGTAAACTTGGGACAGGAGGGAAGGGCAAGTGAAGAAGAAGGGTTACCCTAGACCAGATTCCACCTCACGGAAAGAAAACAACTTTTACTAGTTTTTTTTTTTTTTTTAATGTCTATCATTGGAATCAATGGTGGTTTCCATTACAAAGAATTGCACTGATTTCCAAGGCAAACCTTTCCTACTTCTCGGGGCTGATTCTACACTTCATGCTTGCAGACACCACGTTCTTCAGCCCGACATACAAGCCCTACTTCCAAATTTTAGGTTGTTCCTGACACTTCGAGGAGCACACACACACCCGTCACGCGCGTGTCTCTTTGCTCTCTCGTCTGAGCCTGGGCTTCCTACAAAGCGCTCTGAGAATATGCCTGTTCCAACCGAGACGTGATAACGCAAGAAAAGTGACTTGGTGGCATGCCATTTAAAGCAGCTTGTCGATCAAAAACAAACACAAACTTAAGCAAACCTGACCAAGTCACCTGATCGTATTGAGTGTATTCAGAAGGATAGATCAACCCAAGACTGTAAAACGCAAACCCGCTACTTTTTTTTGTAACAGAAACAACTGGATGCATAAAAATCATATGTATATTAAAGGAGTGGGGAAATGGATACGGAATAAAATCCTCTCCCGGATTGGAAAAAAAAAAAAGAAAAAGAAAAAACCACAAACAAAAAACCTTAACTTGGAGGCGATCAGAGACTAGGGGCGACGAGGAGGGTCCCGGCCGAGCGGCGTCCTCCGCCCAGGTGCGAACAGCTGGAGCGCCGGGCGGCTGCGCTCGCCACCTCCGGGGCACCGCTGTCCTGGCGGGGAGCCCGGCCCCGCGGGGAGGACCTGGGGGCTGGCTCTTCCGAACAATGGGCCGGCGGCTGCGAGGGCCGAGCCGCCAGCTTACATGTGGGCCGGCCGGGGTCTGCTTAGCTCGGAAGTCAGACGTGCGGAGGCGAGCGGGAGACCCGGGAGGCGACGGAGAGAGAGAGAGAGAGAGAGAGCCGGACGGTCCCGGGGTGACAGTGACAACCGCCGCGCCGTCTCCCGCCGCGGGCCGCTTGGGGCGAAGCGGGATCGCCGCGCAGGGGACGAGCCCCGGGGTGGGGGGAGGAGAGGGGCTAAGGGTGGAACCGAGGGCTCCCTCTCGGCGGCGGGGCGGCTCTTAACTTTGAAGGGGTCCGAAGGATGATTCCCAAAGAAGGGGGATGGGGAGGTGTGTGAAAAACCAAAACTATGCCACCCACCAGGAAAGCCTCTGTCTGCCCCGTGCCCACCCTCCGCTGGAGCTCCTGAAACAGACGTGTGCCAAACTCGGGTCCGTGCGGGTAGACGGTGTGTGGTCCAGCCCCTCGCCCACGCCCCATCAAAGGTGGGGAGGGATGCGGCCGGCGAGGTGGCCTCGGCTTGGCACCTGGGCATCGGACAGATGTGACAAGCGCGCCCCGGGTCCCCCCATTCCTCCGCCGCCCCCCACCCCCAAAGCCAGGGGTAGCGGACGGAAGAAAGAGCTCCCGAAATACCTTCATCTCCTCATTGATCTCTCTCTTCACTGGGTGAGCCGGCTTCCTGCTCCGCTTATTTTCCGGAGGTCTCCCTTCTTTCTCCATTTCTGCCATGTTTTTGTGTCTGGTTTCTGTGGAGATGAAATGGCTGCTGCCGCCGCCGGCGGTGGCGGTGGCGGAGGTGGTACTGATGGTGTGGCGAAGCTGGCGGAGGTAGCGGTGCCGGCGGGGCCGGGGCCGGGGCCGGGGCCGGGAGGGGGCGCGGGCGGGCGGGCGGGCGCGGGAGCGGCGAGCTCTCGTCTAGCGGCGGAGGACGTCAGTGGCCGTCACCGGGGAAGGGAGCTCGGGGAGTCTCGGGGATGCCGCCGCCGCCTCTCCTGCTGCTGCTGCTGCCGCCGCCGCCGCCAACGCCGCCGCTGCCCGTGTCGCCGCCGCTGCCCGTGTCGCCGCCGCCGCCGCCGCTGCCGCCGCTGTTGCTGCCGCTCGTGCCGCCGCCGACGCCGCCGCCGCCACCGGGCTGCATCCTCGGGGCCCAGCGGAGTCGTCAGCCATCTTCCGTCGCTCTGTCCGTCCGCATGGGCGAGGGGGACCGCGGGCCCCGCGCGGAGACGGAGAGAGAGAGAGAGAACAGGAGAGCGAGAGCCGCTCCGGGCGTGCGTGCGTGCGCGGGTGTGAGTGTGAGTGTGAGTGTGTGCGCGCGCCTTGCCCGGACCGTGCGCCTCCCGCGAGCCGAGCCGAGCCGAGCCGGGGGCGGGCCGGGGGCCGGGCGGGGAGGAGGGAGCCGGGGACCGCGGGAGGAGGGACGCTGGGAGGAGAGGGGGGGAAAGGTGGGGACTAGGACAGCCCCCCGCTCCCGAGCGGGCGTGGCTTCCACCGTCACTGAAGACGCGGATGCTGCGCCGCTCCCGGGAACGGCTCGTGGCCGCCCGAGCATCCCTGGAGGAGGGCACCGGCGCTCCGCGGCGCCCCCTGCGCGCCGGGGGTCTACTCGGACCCCGGCTCTTCTCCTTCGCTCTGCGCCGTGGGGTTGGACTTGGGGTCTTTTTTGTTTGGTTTTGTTTTGCTTTTGCTTTTTAACCTGTTTTAGAAGCTGCTGGGCCCGGGTAGTGGTTTGGGGGAGAGGATGGGGAGGAGGGGAGCGAGAGATGATGGAAGGGCGCGCGGACCTAAGGTCGTCGCGCCAGGGGGCAGCTTCCCTCCCGCGAAGGCAAACCGATCTCGCCGTCCCTGGATAGTGGGGGAAAACCCCGTCCTTGACCCACCCCTCAAAATGGTCAAGACAGTGTCCTCCTCCAGGGACCGCCGCGCACCGCGTGGAGGCTGGGGGACCCTTGGAGAGGTCCCCAACGCGGCGCACCCTCGGACCCTCTGATGGCTAGTAAGGCGGCTTTTCTGCCTTTTAGAAGTAGGACAACTCAGCCCTCAACCCCCCCCCCCATACCTCCTTCACTCTCTTCTCTCTCTCTCCTCTCTCTCTCTCTCTCTCTCTCTCTCCCTTCTCTCCTCTCTTTTCTTCTGTCTCTCCTCTGCCTCCCTCCCTCCCCGCACAAGCACACACTTAAGGTCTGCTACAAAGTGACAGCTTTACCGGGTGACCGGCGCGCGCGCCCTAATCAAGATGCCCTGGGCTTGAGGACCCCTCTCTCCAGGAGCCCAGTGCCCTTGCCACGCCCAGCGGGACGACCTTCTCCCCCGGGTCCACCCTGTCCCCACGACTCGCCTCTGCCCGCCCCAGAGCCGCGTCCCGTCTTTGGTCCCCTGCGCACACACCCCTGGCCGAGGTCGGATGGTGTCCGTCCTTGTCTTTCGGGTTGGGACATTGGCAGGAAGGGTTTGAAAAGGTTTCCGTGACACGCGCGGCCCTGAAGGCCCATGCACAGTGCGTTGATGCTCCGGACTCGGCTTTCCCGCGCCGCGACACTTCGTAATTACCTGACACAATGTGATATGGGGGTGTCCATTGTTCCGCGGCTCACTGTTACGGAGTGTTCGTCGTGACAGTGGTGGAATTTAAAATTACACATTTTTAAGAACTTAAACGATAGAATGAATTCGGTGTGTGGGGGGGGATGAGTAAGCGTTCATTAAAACCTCAGTTCGGCCTATCTAACGAGGCTCATTCTGGGTATTCCATTGCCTAATTTGCATTTTAGCATAGTTTCGTTTCTTAAACGTCGAATTAGAGCTATCTAGGAGCGTACTCAGGAGGGTTGTGCGCATCCACGTTGCCTGTTGTGCGTTTCAGCATCATTTTTTGTCTCATCTACGCTAGAGTCCAAGTGTTTGGGGGTGAACCTAGGAAGACACCTCCTCTTCCGTGTGCCTGGGGAGCACACTTCGCTCCTCCTCTTCACTGGATCCCAAGCAAGCCGGAAGGCCTGAGATAGGGACAGAGCAAGATGTCGGTGAGAAACACTTGCAACTGGGAAAGTTTGAGTGCCTGGGACAGGAGAGAATCAAAACGGAGGCGGAGGGAGCATCTTTCAGTACAGCACGTTCGCTGAGATTTTCCCAGTAGCCTCTGGGAGCACACACCCAGCTTGTGAGTACCAAGTCTTCTGGCTGGATCTCCCAAGATGCCATAGCCCTAGGATGACCCAAGACATTGACAGGAGTCCACGCTGCATGCTGTTGACACTCCCCCTTCCCTAACCATTAGCACGAAATTCAGGGTGCCTTGCGATGGGGTGCAAGGAGAGTATCTCTGTAAGGCAGTTGCTGGTAGGGAGAGAGGAAGCAAGGTCTGGATTTTTAAGTCTGAATTTCACCCCAAGCATGACAAATATCATGTGGCCTGGAGTGAGTTTGTTCTTTCTGTTTTGTCCTCTTGGCTTTAGTGACAGAAGAAGTGAGAAAACTTTTTCACTTTTGAATATTTAAAAAATTGCAGGTATGTATTTTGTAAGCTGCATGCAAAAAGAAGCTTTTTTGTCTTCTGGAAACATATTTAAGTCCACTCTGTTTCCACTGGTGCCATTACAATGGTTTTACTGTTGTTCGACTGCTATCAAATAACAAGATATATACCCCAAGTCTTAAGATACAGTTTCACAAGTTAAGAATAAAGTGAACAGAAAAGTAAACAATAGCCCAAGGTTATATTTAGAGGCAGCTATGCTTCCTTTAAAGAAAATACCCTCGATGTTTAATAAAAATGACCATTAATCAGTCACTGTTCCTTTGCAGGCATTCGTTCTCCAGAAACCTGAGGTGAGGACACTGTGTTTGAGCCCACAGTGCACATCTTTGGTGAGAATAATAGTTCATCAACTACATAGAGGGGCAACTTTTAGTCTAGAATGAACACTAACACTGTGATTACACTGCATGTTCCAAATGTACTATAGAGGAAAACAAGAGTTATATAACAAGAGTTGCTAACAAGCTGGGCGTGGTGACTCACACCTATGATTAGCACTTGGGAGGAGGAGGTAAGAGGATTGCCGTGAGTTCAAGGCCATAAGGCTGTCCTGTGCTGCAGAATGAGTTCAGGGCAACCTGGGCTAGAGTGAGACCCTCCCTCAAAAAATAAAAAAAAAGAGAGAGAGAGAGAGAGAGAGAGAGAGAGCCTTTTGGTGGCACATGCCTTTAATCCCAGCACCACAGGAGGCAGAAATAGGTAGGAGGATCACAGTGTTCCAGGCCACTCTGAGTCTACATAGTGAATTCCAGGTCAGCCTGGGCTAGAGCGAGACCCTACCTCAAAAAATAAGAGAGAGAGAGAGGCTGCTTTATGCACTTGACATACTGAGGAGGTAATGCTCTCCGTATAACTTTGTTAGTAAGAATATAACTTGATGTGGGCAGAACAATACGTCAACATGCCTCAGAGGAATCACCTCAACTCCCCACCCCAAGACTTTCCAGATGTACAATTTGTCTTCAATTTTCCCTCTCACCATCCTGCCATTTGCTAAGATAGGCACATGACTGATTTTACTACATTTCCCAGATACATTTTTGTGAGGTTTTTTTCCCTCCTAATTCAGGCTGCTCTTGATATTTATTTTATCCTGCTTCACCCAGAAAACATACCAAAGAACAGACAGGAAGAGCCCAGGGTGACCTGCTCCCTCCTCTACATCTGCTTCTTTGTCACCATCAAGAATTGATTAGCATACTCTAACTTCTAAAACTTTCAAATACAGTTTCCTATATACTGATTGAAATGAACATCTTGAACAAGCTCTGTGATCTAGCCGAAGGTGAGAACTAAAATATGTGGAATAATTACTATGTTAGACACATTCTAGAAATTATCTCATTTAGTAGTCACAAGCCCTAGGGTGTCATTTTTTATTATCATGTCACCTAAAGAAACTGAGGCTACAAGCTACTAAGATACAAGCTAATAAGTACTGGGACTTGAATCCATAACTTCCTGTCCAAACTCTTAGTACTATGCTAACCTGACTTAATGCATTCCTCTAATGATCTACATTTTACCTAATCTAAGGCTCATATTTTAACAGATATGAGATTAAAATGCATATTACATCTCATTCTTAAGATTTAAAGTGGTGTCTATTTTTTCAATGGCATATAAACTAATAGCAAATTTCTCAGTTTGTGGTTTGCTATATTTCATTGAGTTATGCTGTGACAACCAGTCTTAGGAAAAATCTGAGAGGCTTTAAAACAACAAAGGTTTGTATTTCTTGCTCCAACAAAGTCAGCTAAGGTTCCATGTGGCTCTTGGGAGCAAGTGTCCTCCATGTGAGTGTTCAATACTGAACTTCCAACCATTGAGTGCTTCCATGGTCACTACATGAGAAGACAGAGTCCTGGGAGGGGGGGGGGGAGGCATCACCAGCAATTACCAAGCCTGGCGAAAATAAATGAAGCCTACCTAAATGAGAACAAAGGCTATTTATTTAGAGCAAGGGAGTCAGCTACTTGGACTTGGCAGAGAGTCAAGGGCAGGCATGGGAGTGGGAAAGCTGTACAGGGAAGGAAGGAAGGAGGAAAGAAAAGAAAAAAAGAGGGAAAGAGAGAGAACAGAAGGAAGGCAAGCTGCAGGTGTGTTCTGGTTGGAGGTTGTTGACATGGAGACGCTCCAGGCAAGCTAGCCGAACAGCTCACTGAGTAGACGCAAAACACTGGGAGTGGTGGCTTTAGGGAGCATCTATGGCTTTAGGGAGCATCTATGGCTTTAGGGAGCATCGATGGCTTTAGGAAGCATCGATAGCTTTAGGGAGCATCTATGGCTTTCTTCCGTTAGGCGTGAGTTGGAAGAGGATTGGTAAGGAATAGGAAAGCCGGCGGCATTGACCAAGTCCAAACCATTCTGATGGCAGCAGGAGATGGTGGTTTGACTGCTCTAGCTTGTTGCCACAGCAGCTCTGAGCTCTATTGTCATGTGTGGTCTGGCCTCAGTCCATTTGTATAGCCAGTCTCTCAAGTCATTAACTAGAAAATGATGTAGGTTTGACAACTAAGGAGAAACTAGATCAAAGACTAGGTGTAAGAAAGCTCCCATTTGTGGTGAGATAGTATTTTCATATATTAAGAAGTGTTTTATTTTGCTTATACCTGCCAATTCCTTTCTTTCCCGTTCATTCTTTCATTCAGACTTCACTGAGAGGAGAAATTCACAGATTAATATGAGCTGCCTATGACTTTTGAGGTTTTTGGGTCCACCTACCCCCAAAGGCAGAATCTCACTCTAGTGCAGGCTGACCCGGAACTCACTCTTTAGCCCCAGACTGGCCTTGAACTTGTGGTGATCCTCCTACCTCAGTCTCCCAGATGCTGGGGTTAAAGATGCTAGCTACCATGCCTAGTTTTTTGACTTTTAAAATGGGCTTGAAGAATCAAAAGCAGTAATAGCAGCTTGAAAGAAAACTAGTTCTTAGGGTTTATAAAGCCTAGATTTTGAGTATTAAGACCCATTGACATGGAGGGAGCAGATTTGTGAAGTCTGTGCAAACAAGATGAAGTTCACAGAAAGAAAGGATAAACCAGAGGGAGTCTCCCCAATCTAGAAAGGGATTCCCAATTTCATGAGGCTGAGAAAGAGTAGAGAAAGAGAAAAGGCATTTAGACACTGGAAAAAGCCTCAGGTTAGAGTCCCAATCAGGTCTCAGTGCCCAGGGCAGAGGGGAGAAGGAACATGTGGGACACTTGCTAGGCTTAAAGGATTTTCTCTGAAGTAGAGGACAGACAGCAGGGGAGGCTCGTATCTCTCACGATGAAACCCAGAATAGCAGTAAGCCTCATCAAATACGGCATCCCGGCATAGTCCAGCAGGTGCGTGAGGCATGCATGGAGGTGTGAAGGAGCCTTGGCAGTAGATCGTGGGGTGGCTGTCAGTGTTCTCCCTCCACCACGGTATGTAGCTTATGAAGCTGATATGGCTCAGAGGCTGAACAGTTGGAGTAGCTCTGTACCCAACGAATTCAATTACAGATTCCACAAGGTCCTCTATCTCAGAGGACGCCAACAAGAGTGATGCTATGGCTACAGAGTAAATGCCATCCACTTTCTCAACCCCATGCAGAGGCCAAACTGGTGAGGAAAGCATAAAGGATGGGCACAAGAGAAGTCCAAATCAGCTGAGATTCCATAGTGATTTCATTTTCAGCTCTTCACATACCAGTCTTGTGAAATAGATTGAGTTCTCTTAAAAAAATAAATAAATAAACCAAGAACCAGGCATGGTGGCTCACACCTTCAATCCCAGCACTTGGGAGGTAGAGGTCAGAGGATTATCGTGAGTTCAATGGCACCCTGAAACTACATAGTGAATTCTAGGTCAGCCTCTGCTCGAGTGAGACTTTACCTCAAAGAACCAAAAAATAAATAAATAAAACAAAATTAATTAATTAATTAATTAATTAAAATAAAATAAGCCAAGAATTATGTGTGGCTCACACCTATAATCCCAGCACTGGGAGGGTGAGGTAGGAGAATTACCATGAGTTTGAGGCCACCCTGGCCCACAGAGTGAGGTACAGGTCAGCCTGGGCTATAGTGAGACCCTACCTCAATAATTAATAATAATAATAATAATGAAGTTCACATTTAGCAAATGCCTTTGGACATTATATTGATCCCGTCCAAACATGTATTTAATCTATGACTCCAATTTGCTTTTAAACAATTTAAAAATGGGGCTTTCTATGTCCTTAAGTAAATTTGGGGCATTATCTGCCTAGTTGTTAGCATCATCCCAATGAAAGTAGCTTATGGTTTCAAGGAAATATCATAAAACTAATGTAAACATAGAACATTGTTCAGTTATTAACTAAAATTCTGTAAATATTAACCTTGCCTTAGCATCTGTGTTATCCTGTAGTTCTAGTGCCTTCTTGATGATATACATTGATGAAATCTCTCTCTCTCCGCTTCTCTCTCTCTTTTCTTTTCTTTTCTTTTCTTTTTTTTTTTTTTTTTTTTTTTTTTTTTGATGAAGGGTCTCACTCTAGCCCAAGCTGACCTGGAGCTCACTCTGTAGCTCCAGGCTGGCCTTGAACTCATAGCAATCTTCCTACCTCTGTCTCCTGAATGCTGGGATTAGAGGTGTGTGCCACCATCCCTGGCTCTCTTGTGTTTTGAGGTGGTGTCTTGCTATGAGGCTCCAAGACCTGGTACTATGTGGTCCAGGCTAGCCTTGAACTTACAGTAATTCTCCTGTCTCAGCCATTTGAGTGCTGGGTTTTCAGGCATGCACCATTATGCTCGGCATTAAAACTCTTCTCTTTACTTGCTTCATAAAAACATGAAGATAGGCTAACAATATTACTCATTTTCTTTAGATATATAATCAAATGCTATTAAAAGTACTAAATCTCTGACAATCCGATGTTGAGCTACACATGGATTATAAAATATTTAATTCCTTCTGTGAGCCAAGTATTTTGCACATATTATGTCATTTACTTTTTGTTTGTTTGTTTGTTTGTTTGTTTGTTTTGGTTTTTCGAGGTAGGGTTTCACTCTGGCCCAGGCTGACCCGGAATTAACTATGTTGTCTCAGGGTGGCCTTGAACTCACGGCGATCCTCCTACCTCTGCCTCCAGAATGCTGGGATTAAAGGCATGCACCACCACACCTGGCTCATTTACTTCTTATAAACATCCTTGGGAGTGTTGATGTCCCCACTTCACACCGCAGGAAATTGACACTGAACACAAGGTTCCCCAAGAAAGGGGCAAATCTCTAACCAGAGTCCGCAGTCAGCTGACTCCCCATGATTTGACACACTGCTGCTCCTCACTGCTCAGCCCTTTTAACGCTTTTGGGGTGGAAATCAGGCCTTCAGAGGTGATAGATAATTATAGTTTCTTCTTTATTTTAATTTGCACATGGCTGTTATGGAAATTAAAACATCCATAACAAAGTACTCAACCTTTTGAAAGCAACGAATTCTAATATTCTCTAGCCAAATATGGTATTCAATAAATGGTTACAGAGGATTGATGTCTATGTTCTGACCTACCTCCTCTGAGAAGCATTACATGTAGTAAAAAACATTTTTCCATCACAGAAAATTTGTCTCCAATGTGCTATTGGGCTATAAGTTGTCTCTTTATTACATCCCAGAGGGAGGAAGTTGAGTGGGAAAAATTCTGTAGTTTAAGTGTGAGAGAACATTATACATTTCAGTGGAAGAAAAAAAATCCGTCGACAGCTAAGCAGATAAATCAAAGATTCCATAATAAGTCTTAGGATACGCACTATCCATTTGCGCTTTGTTAAATTGCATTTAAACTACTAACTCTGAATGCTACATGCTGAGGAAGGACTTTTGCTTCAACCAGTTTGGTTCTTTAACCTTCTCTTCTTTTGGAGGCTGGAGTGAAGAAGAGCTGATATGCCAGAAAGAGGAGAAGAAATTCAGCTATGGTAACCCAGAAGTTGTACCCCTGAAGAAAATCTCAGGATATACACTGTGGGGAAAGGGTGCTGATGTCCTCCACCGGAAACAAAGCAAAACAAAAGGAGAAAATGAAGCGTAGGACTGAGCACTGAATCTGCACTTGGGTGCTCTTTTCATGTGAGCCACAGAGCTCTGTGGTCTGAGCACATGAGCAATTACATTGAATGTTAGTAAAAACAAAATCTATTACTTATCAAAAAGTGCTTTTGCCGGGCATGGTGGTGTGCACCTTTAATCCCAGCACTCGGGAGGCAGAGGTAGGAGGATTGCCATGAGTTCAAGGCCATCCTAAGAATACATAGCAAATTCCAGGTCAGCCTGGACTAGAATGAAACCCTACCTCAAAAAAAAAAAAAAAAAGTGCTTTATGCACCAGGGGCCATGCCAAATGCTTTATAGAGATTATTTTTATTCAGCCCTCACCACAACTCCACAACACAGCTGTTGGTATGGTCCCATTTTACAGATGATCAAATTGGAGAGTTAAAAAGATGACATATTTTCAGGTGAATATGCCCTAAGAAATGGTCCAGCAACCTGGCTCCAGAGCCTAGCCTAGAACTATCTCTCTCTCTTCTCTTCATTGTAACATTGATGATTATCAACCAAGGCTCTTATCAACAATAGTAAACTCTGTCAGAAAACAAAACCAGGGTGCTTGAAGGATTGCTTAGTGGTTAAGGTGTTTGCCTGTAAAGCCAAAGGACTCAGGTTCGATTCCTCAGGACCCACGTTAGCCAGATGCCCAAGTGCGCGCATGCATCTGGAGTTTGTTTGCAGTGGCTGGAGGCCCTGGCGTGCCCATTCTCTCTCTCTCTCTCTCTCTCTCTCTCTCTCCTTCTTTCTCTGTTAAATAAATAAATAAAAATATTTTTAAAAAAACAGGGCTGGAGAGATGGCTTAGTGGTTAAGGGCTTGCCTGTAAAGCCTAAGGACCTTGGTTCGAGGCTCGATTCCCCAGGACCCACGTTAGCCAGATGCACAAGGGGGAGCACACATCTGGAGTTTGTTTGCAGTGGCTGAGCCCTTGTCTCTCTCTCTCTCTCTCTCTCTCTCTCTCTCTCTCCCTCTTTCTCTCTCTATCACTCTCAAATAAATAAAAATGAAAATTAAAAAAAAAAAAACAGGCTCCAGGTGGCCCTCTAGTTACTGCCCAGCCCACTGCCCCAAACTGGAAGAATTCTGGGTATGTATCCAAAGGAACTGAAGCCACTATGTGAAAGAGACATCTACATTCACGTGCTTATTGTAGTGCTCACTATTCACCATAGTCAAGATGTGGAATCAACTGAGGTGTCTATTAACTGATGAATTAATGAAGAATATATAGTATATATACACAGCACATACTATTCAGCCATGAAAGAGGGAAATCCTGTCGTTGCAGCAACATGGAAGATCTGGAAGACACTGTGTTAAGTGAAGTAAACTGGGCACAGAAAGACAATTCCTGCAGGTTCTCACTAGTGGAAGCAAAAAGTTACTGTTGAAGTCATAGAGAATCATGGTTACTAGAGTCTGGGAAGGGGAGGAGAGTATGGAGGGAGGGAAAAGGTGCAGTTGGTTAGGATGAATAAGTTCTTTTTAAAATTTTTATTTATTTGCAAGAAGAGGGAGAGAGAGAATGACATGCTAGGACCTCTGGCTGCTGCAAACAAGGTTCAGACATATTCACCAATCGGTCCATCTGGCTTTACATGAGTACTGGGGAATCAGTCCTTGGTCTTTAGGCTTGGCAGGCAGGTGCCTTAACTGCTGAGCCATTTCTCCAGCCCTGGGATGAATAATTTCTGATGTTCTATACCATGATAGGAAACCGTGGTTGGCAATAATTAATTGAACTCGTCAAAATCACTAGTAGAGAGGAGTTTGAAAGTTTCCAGAACAAAGAGAAGATAAATGTGTGGGGTGACAGATATGCCAGTAACTTTGTTCTGTCCACTGCACACTTGCACATACATGCAAATATCACATTAAGCCCCAGTAATATAAGGGGATGGGGAGCTCACAGATTCTAGGAACCTGAAGGGCAGGGTGAGCAGTTCCGAGGCCAGGTCATGGGAAGACTCTATCCAAGGTGTTTCTGCTCTGCTTCTACAGCTCCGTGCCCCCTAGGAATCACCACAACGCACTGTGCTGCTCCCCACACAGTCTTCCTTCATCTTAGGGGATGAGTGGTAGGGTCCTGCTGCCCGCTGTTGGAGACTGTGTTCCATATGCCATTGTGTGAGCAGAGTGAGATTTGAGCCCTCTACAGAAGAAAGTAAGATTCCTCTATTTCGACAAGACCAGACGAGATGAGGAATACTTCCAAAGAAGCATGACCTTGTCATTCCAGATTATCCACGGTGGCCACTTTGTAGCAAATCATTCCATTAGGAAAGGAAATGTAGGTCTGTAAAATAATTTTGAAAAGTTAGGCAAAGGTTGAATTATGCAAACATTAAATATTGCAAATCAAAACCTTACTGACCTAGAAATTCATCCTAATAGATATATTTGCAATCTCTAAATGGAAACTTTAAAAAGCAAATTTGGTAGCCCATATGCTGAGCGTCAATTAATTAGGATGCTTAGGGAATGAAATGCTCTTGTGAACTTAAATTTCTAACTAGCTGTGATGGAACCTTTAAAAAGACCCATAAACCTTTATATTTCAGCTCTTGCCAGCTGAAATTCTTAATCACATATTTGCACTGTGAGGATTTTGCAATGGCTCAGAATTATTGATGCCTCATGTGTAGAGGGAGGGGTTATTATGGTCACCACTCTCCAGGCGCTAGCCTGTCTTTGTTCTCTCCACTGTGTAAATACTGGGTGAAGTGGAGAATTCATTTCTTCTATTCAAACATGTATATTACTTGATACCCACGAAGTCCAAGCACACTACTAAGAACTGGGGACATAGGTATAAGGACCAGGGTTTCACAAGTGAGGGGCTGAAGAGATGGCTCAGCAGTTAAAGGCACTTGCTGGCAAAGCCTGATGGCTTGGAGTTTGATTCCCCAGTACCCACATCAAGCCAGATGCACAAAGCAGTGCATGCATCTGGAGTTAGTTTGCAGTGGCAGGATGCCTGGCATTTCTGTTTATTCTCCCCCCCCCACCTTTGCAAATAAATAAAAGAAAGTGTGATGGGAATTTTAAAGAGAAGATGTCTGATTCTGGATGAGGGTTGGAGGTGGTGATGATCTGAATTGCACCTTGAAGGATGATGAGTAGAAAGGATACTATCAGGTGAGGGAAAGAAGGAACATTTTAGAAAAAAAAACAAAACAGAGGAAGGTGTCAAGATACAGCTGTGCACAGAGTTAAGGGATGGGAGAATAATTCCTTGCCTATAGTGAATGTGCCAAGGTGGTGGGGTGGGGGTGCACAGGGTAGATTGTCAGTGGTCTCGAATGCCATTTTAAGAGTGTGAACTTTTCTTCTGGGTGTCCTCGAAGCCAATAAGTCTTCAAACACAGCAGTGAGGAAGGGGGCATGACTCCATTTCAATGTGTTTAACTAGCATTCAGAAGGCCCTGGATTGATCCGCAGCCACAGAAATAAATACAGTAAGATACAGAAGGAATAAGATTGCATATGTGGGACAAGATCAGCCAAGTGACAGGGCAAAGGCAGAATGGGAGGTCAGAGGTAGGACGCTACACAGTGGGGTTTGCAGTAGTCCAAGAGACAATGGATGAGTGTTTAGACTAGTAAAGTAGTGGTTGGGAGGGATTTTTTTTTTCCTCAGTTATCTCATTGGTAGAATCCATAAGAAGTAGTGTCTGATTGAACTTAGGGGAGGTGAAGAAATAAAATACTGATTTAATACTTAGTTAGTTTTTCGAGGTAGGGTCACTCTAGCCCAGGCTGACCTGGAATTCACTATGTAGTCTCGGGGTGGCCTCGAACTCACCTCCTCATCTTGGACCTGTTGAGGCAACCTGAGGAGTTCTCCAAGGTTTCTGATAATCAGCTAGTTTGGGAAATCCCTGTCATTGAGCATGTGGAAAGGAAATGACACCTAGTAAGAAGAGATCAGCAAATGTGGTCCTTTCAGTCTGCTTCTGAAGTGTATCCTGAATCTCAGCATTTCTGTCTCATTCCACTCTGCCCATTCTAAGCTGAAACATGCTTGCCAATTGCCAAACTCAGGAATAGCCTCCTCTGTGGAGTTCCTGCTTCCCTTTGTGCACCTGTGCAGCATGTTTTCCACAAAGCAGCCCAAATGATTCTTTCAAATGTAAAACACATCGTGTACCTCCTTACTCGAAACGCTCCAGTGATTTCCTATCATACTGTGATGCTTTTAAAATATGTCCAAAAATGCCCACTCTTCCCTTGAAAAAGCTGTAACCTGATCCCTTCTCCTTGCTAGTGGGCTATACTTAGTGACTAGCCCCTAAGAAATAAAAATGTGACAAAAGTGATGATGAAACAGAAGTGACAATGGGGATAGGGGGTGATGGAGTGATGGCTTAGCAGTTAAGGCACTTGTCTGCGAAGCCTAAGGACCCAGGTTCAATTCCCCAGTACCCACGTAAGCCAGATGCAAAAGGTGGTGCATGTGTCTGGAGTTCATTTGTAGTGGCTGGAGCCCTTGGTACGCCCATTCTGTCTCTCTTTCTCTCTCTCATCCCTCCCCCTCTCTCTGTCTCTAAATAAACAAATAAATAAAACAATTTTTAAACATGATAATGGATAGTGCCTGAGATTAGGGCACAAAAGTCATTGTGTTTTCTTTGTTTGCTTTTCTTGCATCATTTATTCAGAGGAAGTCAGCTGCCAATGTCCTATGACACTCAAAGAACCTCCTGGAAAGATCCATATGGCAAGAGACTGAAGCCCCAACAGCTAGCAAGGAACTAAATTTCCCATCAATAAGCACGTACATCAACCAAGTTAGGAGTACATACCCAACCCTTCAGATGGCTGCAGCCCTAGCCAACAACTTTACTTCCATGGCCTGATTCAAGAGAGAGAAAGAGAGAATGAAGGGATGCACCAGGGCCTCTAGCCATTACAAATGAACTCCAGACATATGCTTCACTTTGTGCCTCTGGCTTTACACGGGTACTGGGGAATCGAACCTGGGTCCTTAGGCTTTGCAGATCAGTGTCTTAACCACTGAGCCATCTCTCCAGCCCTCGATGTTGACTTTCAGTTTCTACATTTGGGGAAGAAATTTGTAAAGCAACAATCCATAACAAATCCACTTACTTACAATATAATCCACAATGCTTTCTATGGCCTGCATGGCCCTACACACTCAGGAGTCTGCCTGTTGTACTCTTACCACTCACTTTGTGGGAAAGACTATTTTTTATCCCTTAGCAACGATTTATTTCTTGATTAGATACAGAGTCAGCAGGGCTGGGAAGATGGCTCAATGTAAAATGGTTGCCTCATCCCCAGCACCCATGTAAAAGTCAGATGTGGCAGCACATGCCTTATAACCCCACAGCTGGGGAGATGGAGATAGGGGTATCCTTGAGATTCACTGGCTAGCAAGTCTAACCAAATTGGTGATCTCTAGGTACAGTGAAAGACCATGACTCAAAAAATAAAGTGAAGGGGTAGAGAGATTGTTCATCAGTGAAGGCACTTGCCTGCAAAGCCTAAGGACCTTAGTTCAAATTCCCAGTACTCACAAAAGGTGCATGAGTCTGAAGTACATTTGCAGTAGCTAGAGGACCTGACCCACCCTTTCTCTCCCTCTTTCTCTCTTTCTTTCTCTCTCTCTCAAATAAAAACGAAGTGAAGAGTGATTGAGGAAGGGGCTGGAGAGATGGTTAAGGTGCTTGCCTGCAAAGCCTAACAACCTGGGTTCGATTCCCCAGTACCCATGTAAAAGCCAAATGCACAAAGTGGCACATATATCTGGAGCTTGTTTGCAGCAGCTGGAAGCCCTGGTGCACCCATTCTTTTTTTTTTTTCAAGGTAGGGTCTCACTCTAGCCCAGGCTGACCTGGAATTCACTATGGAGTCTCAGGGTAGCCTCGAACTCACGGCAATCCTCCTACTTCTGCCTTCTGAGTGCTGGGATTAAAGGCATGCGCCACCACGCCAGGCTTTTACCCATTCTTATTCTCTCTCTCTCCTTGGAAACAAATAAGTAAAATATTTTTTTCAGATTTTTATTAACAACTTCCATTATATAAAATATTATATAAAATTATATAAATTTATGCTATAATTATAAAAAATATAAAAATATTATATTTTATTTTTATATTCATAAAATATTATTATTAAAATAAAATATAATAAATAATATAAAATATAATAAAAATAAAAACATAATAAATAATATAAAATATAAAATATTATATTGTATTATTATATTAATAAAATATTATATAAAATTATATTATAATTATACAAAATATCCCATGGTAGGGCTGGAGAGATGGCTTAGCGGTTAAGCATTTGCCTGTGAAGCCTAAGGACCCCGGTTCGAGGCTCGATTCCCCAGGACCCATGTTAGCCAGATGCACAAGGGGGTGCACGCATCTGGAGTTCCATTTGCGGTGGCCTGGAAGCCCTGGCGCGCCCATTCCCTCTCTCTCTCTATCTGCCTCTTTCTCTGTGTCTGTCGCTCTCAAATAAATAAACAAAAAATGAAGAAAAAAAATTTGAAAAAAAATATCCCATGGTAATACCCTCTCTCCCCCATACAATATTTTTTAAAAGACATTAAAAAGAGTGATTGAGGAAGACACCCTATGTTGACTTCTGGCCTCCACGTGCACACAAATGTGTGCACACTTACATACAAACACACATGCCATGTACACATACCACACGTGCATAAAATGTGCCTACACACAATGAACATACATACCACGCACATTACACATACACATGCACACACACAAAGAAAAAGTTTGCAAAGTTTATCTAGTTACATGAATCCAAGTTACTGACTGCATTTCCTTCTTCTGTCACTACTGTTTATGATCCTTCTGACCAGTGGAATGTGAACAGAATGACGTATCCAACTTGTGTCTTTAGGTAGAAAGGATGTGCCTTCCATTTTACCTCTCCTCTTTCCTGCTGACTGGAATACCAGTGAGATGGTAACAGACTGGAAACTGGCAATCATTAACAAGGTGGAAGTCACTTAGTAAGTACGGCAAAACACTAGAGAGCCAGCAAGGGGCGAGGCATGCAACAGCATCAAGCCAAGGGTGTTACTGCTTTTACATGAGGAAAGTAGAAAGCTCTGTAGTGTATGTAGGTCACTGTGTTCGGGGGTCTATTCATTACAATCCGTTTTAACTTACACCTAGCTCCTCATTCACCACAATCTAGCCAAAGTAATTTTCTTCTTTTCTCTTCTACTACTTTAAGGCCTTTGTACTTGCTGGTCTCTGTTTGCAATCTTGCCCCCAAATCTTTGTATGACTAGCTGCTTGCTGCTGGGTTGTACTATTCCATGTAAAGTGCCTTCAGTTCTGTACCTAGTCGTCAGTAGCTTTGTTCTCAGTGACTTGTCTGCACATGAAATGTTCATACATATCTGTCTATGTCTGTCACTTTCCACCATATCATCTGACCAAGAACTTTGGCTGCCTTATTAACTGCTGAATTTTCAGTGACCAGAAAGGAAATGCACCTGAAAGCTGTGCTGTGTCTGTTGTGAGAATACTAAATGAATTAATAATGAGTTAATGAATCTAGTCCTTGAGTCACTTTTCCATAATCCAGCCTCCTACACCTGCAAAATTAAGTAACAATAATGAGTTAACCAAGGACTAACAAAAGCATGTCTGTAAGTCACCTCTAACTCCACCAGGTACACTGATTTAAGGAGGGGGAAAAATTCCAAAGAAACAATACATAGATCTCTGCTTTTGCTTTTGAAAGCTCAACCAGAAAGAAAAAAAAAAGTACCTCATAAAAATAGTATGCATCATCGAGAACAGATTCTCTTTAAACCATGATATAGTTTACTACATTGGCTCTAAGATGGCAACTATTGTGAAACACACCATTGTTTTATGTGCCATGAGAAAAGGGAAAAAATGCTGTCATGGTAGATTTGTTATTGTTACCAATTTCTGTCCCCAGCCTCACAGTTGGGTACAGCACACATCTGCACTCCATTGTCAGGCTGGTCATATGACTTGCTTTGGCCAGTCGAATGTGAATGGATATGACAAAACCCACATCAAAGCAGCCCTTACATGGGCGAACAGTTTTGAGTCTGCTTTTGCCCCTCTCCGGAAGAGTCCTAGAGTGTGGCCAGTGCGCCTTCTGCCTGGGCTCTAAAGTAATGTGGGTAGCTGTGAAGAGCTAACCGCCTAGGCAATCACAGCAACTGCCAGTCTTCATATAATGTATACAAAAAAGTGGCACTGAGGGGCCAGAGAGATGGCTTAGTGGTTAAGGCGCTGACCTGCAAAGCTTATGACTGCAGTTCGATTGTCCAGGACCCACATAAAGCCTGATGCACAAAGTGTCACATGTGTCTGGAGTTCATTTGCAGCAGTCAGAGACCCTGTCGCACCCATTCTCTCTCTCTCTCTCTTTCTCTCTCTCTCTGTTTCTATCTCTCTTATCCCTATCTCTACCTGCCTGCAAATAAATAAATAAATAAAAATATTTTTTAAAGTGTCACTGAAAGCCACTGAGATATTGGTAATCATGATAAACACTTGGACAGCTAAACTAATATTATTATTATTATCATTTTGGTTTTTTGAGGTGGGATTTCACTCTATCCCAGGCTAATCTGGAACTCACTATGTAGTTTTAGGGTGGCCTCAAACTCACAGTGATTTTCCTACCTCTGCCACCCAAGTGCTGGGATTAAAGGTGTGTGCCACCACACCTGGCCTCAGTTCAACTATTTTGCCATTAATTTTAAAAGTTGCATCTTCATTTAACAGATGCTAAAATGGGATCAAATTCATGCCTTGAAAGCAATAGAATATGGTGTGCATGTTATATATCAGTACAAGATATGTACTAAGTTGCCTTGATACATGATGAAGGAGTTCATATTTACAGTGAGAACTTTCTTATTTTTATTTTTCAAGGTAGAATCTCGCTGTAGCCCAGGTCGGTTTGGAATTCACTATTTATTCTCAGAGTGGCCTCAAACTTCCTGTGATGCTCCTATCTCTGCCTTCTGAGTACTGGGATTAAAGGTATCTGCCACCACTCCAGACTGAGAACTTTCTTGATAAGCCAATTTCCCCCTTTTAAAAATATTTTATTTAGCCGGGCGTGGTGGCGCAAGCCTTTAATCCCAGCACTCAGGAGGCAGAGGTAGGAGGATCGCTGAGAGTTCGAGGCCACCCTGAGACTACAGAGTGAATTCCAGGTCAGCCTGAGCTAGAGTGAGACCCTACCTCGAAAAACAACAACAAAAAAATATATTTTTTTATTTATTTGTTTATACGACAGAGAGAGAGAGAGGCAGATTGAGACAGAGAATGGGTGCGCCAAGGGCCTCCAGCCACTGCAAATGAACTCTAGACACATGCACCACATTGTGCATCTGGCTTTACTTGGATTCTGAGGAATGGAACCTGGGTCCTTTGGCTTTGCAGGCAAGCATCTTAACCACTAAGCCATCTCTCCAGCCCCAAATTTCCCTTGGAATAACATTATCACCTCAGGTACTAACTGAAATGGAAACTAAATAGAAGCAAAGTTCAATCTCAAGGAAAAAGTTATTTGTCTTTTCATTACTTTTTATCTGACCCCACCCCACTCTCACTTCTTGTGATTTCTCTCTCTCTAACACACACACACACACACCATAGACCTGAATGTTCTATTTGGGGAAACCAGAGAGTTAAGGTAACAAAAATGGAGTACAAAAGCCACTAACAGAAACATGAGACAAAAATATTTGAAGCCGGGCGTGGTGGCACACACCTTTAATCCCAGCACTCAGGAGACAGTAGTAGGAGGATCACCAAGAGTTCGAGGCCACCTTGAGACTATATAGTGAATTCCAGGTCAGCCTGGGCTTAAAGTGCGACCCTGCCTCGAAAAACCACATATATATATTTGAATGCATGCTTGTGACACAAGTTTTCATGTCCCCCAACTAGACAAGAACCTCAGTAGTGTGAAGGTTGGGAGTGGCAAAGCCATAGGAGCCACAAGCAAAGTTAGAAAGATGACAGCATCAGCGAGGCCAGGTCCCACCTGCTGTCTAAACCAGAGCTGTGGAAGCCACATGATAGCCTTGCTCACTCGATATGGTCCAAACTATTGCTACTCATTCATAATATATAACTTGGAAATTTTACCCAATAAAAATAAAACAATAATAATAATGATAATAATATATAATAATATAATATTAACCCAAACTAAGCAGAGCATTGATTACATACCTAGCACCAAGTTAAATGATTTACATAAATTATCTCACACATTCAACGTAATTATCTTATTAGCTTTTATTTCTATAATGTCCATCCTTTTTAAATTTTTTTATTTAAGCCAGGCGTGGTGGTGCATGCCTTTAATCCCAGCACTCAGGAGGCAGAGGTAGGAGAATCACCGTGAGTTCGAGACTACCCTGAGAGTACATAGTGAATTCCAGGTTATCCTGAGCTAGAATGAGAACCCAACATCAAAAAAACCAAAAAGAAAAAGATTATTTTTTTGTGAGAGATAGAGAGAGTAAGAAATAGAACAGGCGAAAAGGCGAGACTTCCGGCCAAGATGGCGACCGCTTAGCTGCGCTGCAAATCCCGGAGAAAGAAAGGCAAGATATTAAGGGTATATAGTGGCTTTTAGGGGAGAGAAATCTGGGAGGGCACAGAGGTGGGGGAACAGGGAATCGCTGATCCCCTTGCAGGCGGGTAGGCACCCCTCGCCCCAAATAACCGCCGTGTTCAAAGCTCCACCCCTGCCGCTGCTGCTGCTCCGGAGCCCACATGGCTGCCACCGCGCTCCGATCTTTCCCTGCGCGCGGAACCTTAGACTGCTCCGCACCCTTGTCCACTCACCCACTTACTGAGTGTGCCCAGTCCCACAGCAGCTGCCCCACAAGCTCAGACTGTATCTCTCGCTTGCGTCAGCTCAGGTCCCACCCCCTACCTGCCTGCCGCACCGGCGGGCCGCCATTGTCCTGTGGCGGGGGAGCGCAGACTGCTTCCGGTTCCCAGTGTGCCCAGCCAGAGTCTGGGCGGCTTCAGTGCTTGGTGCCTCAGTGCCACTCCTAGCTCGAACGCAGGCAGCTGTGGCACATTACCGCTTGAGAACTCAAGCAACTTTGGCGCCCCTGCCAGGTAGTAGATAGGCGGCTTTGGCAAGTGAGATTGTTCCCTGCGTGCGGAAGCTTAGGCTGCTCCGCACTCTCGTCCACTCGCCCACTTACTGAGTGTGCCCAGTCCCACAACAGGTGCCACGCAAGCTCAGACTGTGTCTCTTGCTTGCACCAGCTCAGGTCCCATCTCCTATCTGTCTGCCGCGCGGCTGTCCACAATTGTCCTGTGGCGGGGGAGCGCAGACTGTTTCCGGTTCCCAGCATGCCCAGCCAGAGTTCGGGCGGCATCAGTGCTTGGTGCCTCAGTGCCACTCCTAGTTCAAACGCAGGCAGCTTTGGCACATTACCGCTTGAGAACTCAGGCAACTTCGGCGCCCCTGCCAGGCAGTAGATAGGCGGCTTTGGCAAGTGACAGCCAAAGCCCAGGCTTCTTGGCAATGCCCCCAGGCTGCATAAGATTCCCATTGTTCTTGAGCCCAGGCTGATACACCCACCTATCTGCCCATACACTGTCATGGGCAGAACACAGCGCAAAAGAAATAACATGAAAAATCAAATGCAAGAAAATCCAATTAGATCACCCAGTCCCACAATGAATACATCTAACCAAAACATAGAAGAACCAATAGGACCAGAACACCAAATTGAAGCTATGAGCAATGCAACTCTAACCAACCTATTGGTAGAACTTGCAGGAAAGCAACAAAGGGCCGACAATCGTGTGGATGCTGCCATCACTAAACTAGAACTAATAGATAAGAAATTGGAAGGATTAGATAAGAAAATGGAAGGATTTCAAAGAGAGTTAAGAGATTTGAGGGAGAGCGAAAAAAAAGAAGACCTTAAAAATCAGCTGGCCATGCTAAATGAAGACATAAAGAAATGCAAGGATGAACTCCAAGAATCATCAAGAAAATCAGAAAATGATGTGAAAAGGAAGCTTGACAGAGGGATGGAAATTATACATAGAAAAATAATAGAAAATGCAAACTTAATTGAACAAGTCCAAAACTCACTAGAAGCTCTCAAGAATAGAGTCAGCCAAGTGGAGGATAGAAACTCTGATCTGGAAGACAAGATGGAAGAAACAGTTAGAGAGTTCAAAAATTTCAGTAAGTTTAAAAGCTCCTGTGAACAGAACATGAGGGAATTGTGGGATACAGTTAAACGTCCCAATATCAGGATCATTGGAATACCAGAAGGAGAAGAAATCCAGACCAAAGGCATGGAGAACTTATTTAACAAAATAATTGAAGAGAACTTCCCCAATCTCTTAAAAGAAAGGCCCATCAAGATACAAGAAGCCAATAGAACTCCAAACAGACTGGACCAAAGGAGAAACTCTCCAAGACATATTATCATTAAGACTCTAAACATTGACACCAAAGAGAAAATCCTAAAAGCAGCTAGGGAAAAACAGCACACCACCTTCAGAGGTAACCCCATCAGAATTACTTCAGACTTCTCAATGGAAACCCTGAAAGCTAGAAGGGCCTGGAATGAAACACTGCAAAGTCTAAGAACCTATGGCTTCCAACCCAAACTACTCTACCCAGCAAAAGTATCCCTCATAATAGATGGTGAAAGAAAAACTTTCCATGACAAAACTCAGCTTTACAATTATATGAACACAAAACCAAACCTACAGAGAGTATTTCAGGAAATTCTCCACAGAGAAGAAAAAAATAATCAAACACAATTGCCTACAAGAAGCAGATCACAACAACCAAACTCAGAGTAGGCACAAAAAACTTCAATGTCCATGAAAACTCCAACCCACATTTACCATCACAATATGGCAGGGATCAAATCAAATCTCACAGTCATTACCCTAAATATTAATGGCCTTAATTCACCCATCAAGAGACACAAGCTAACAGGATGGATCAAAAAATTAGACCCCTCAATCTGTTGCCTTCAAGAAACCCACCTCACGAAGAGAAAGTAAGGGAGGAGGGCTTTTATTAGGTTGGTATTGTATATATGTAAGTAGAAAGATTGAGATGGGGAGGGGATATGATGGAGAATGGAATTTCAAAGGGGAAAGGGGGGAGGGTAATACCATGGGATTTTTTTTGTTATCATGGAAAATATTAATAAAAATGGAGAAAAAAAAAAAAAAGAAACCCACCTCACTATTAAAGACAGACATCTCCTCAGGGTGAAAGGGTGGAAAACAGTATTCCAAGCAAACGGGAATAAGAAACAAGCAGGTGTAGCTATATTAATATCAGATAAAATAGACTTCAAACCAAATATAATCAAAAAAGACAAAGAAGGCCACTTCCTACTTATCAAGGGAACGATCCATCAAGAGGATATTACAATCATAAATCTGTATGCACCAAACACAGGGGCACCACAGTTCATAAAACAAAACCTACTTGACAATAAAACAGAAATAACCACAAACACCATCATAGCTGGGGACTTCAATACACCATTATCGGTAATAGACAGATCATCCAAACAGAAACTCAACAGGGAAGTAAGAGAGCTCAACAAAACCATAGATCACTTAGACCTAACGGACATCTACAGAACCTTCCATCCCAAATCCACAGATTACACATTCTTCTCAGCAGTCCATGGAACATTCTCTAAAATAGACCATATATTAGGTCACAAAGACTGCCTCCACATATTTAGGAAGATTGACATAATTCCCTGCATGATATCAGATCACAATGCTATATTGCTAGAAATCAACAACAAAAGACCCACCAAGAATCCCAAAGTCACCTGGAAACTGAACAGCACACTTTTAAACAATAAATGGATTGTGGATGAAATAAAAAATGAAATTGCAAAATTTCTGGAATTGAACGACAATGAGAACACATCGTACCAAAACTTATGGGACACAATGAAGGCGGTCCTCAGGGGAAAATTCATAGCACTCAATGCCTTCGTAAAAAAGACAGAAAGGTCCCAAATCAATAACCTAACCATCCACCTAAAGGCACTGGAAAAACAAGAAAAATCCAACCCAAAGAGCTCCAGAAGGAAAGGAATAATTAAAATCAGAGCAGAAATCAATGAATTGGAAACCAAGGAAACAATTAAGACAATTGACAAAACAAAGAGCTGGTTCTTTGAAAAAATAAACAAGATTGACAAACCCCTGGCCAATCTGATCAAGCAAAAAAAGGTGAAGCTTCAAATTAACAAAATTCAAAATGAAAAAGGAGAGATCACAACAGACATAAGTGAAATTGGGAGAATCATCAGGACTTATTTCAAAAACCTCTACTCCACAAAACTGGATAATGTGGAGGAGATGGATAAATTCTTGGATGCATACCATCTACCAAAGCTAAACACAGAGCAGATTAATCACCTCCATCAACCCATCACACTCACGGAGATTGAAAAAGTAATAAAAAAAACTTCCAAAAAAGAAGAGTCCAGGACCAGATGGCTTCTCAGCTGAATTCTATCAAACCTTCATGGAAGAACTCAAACCAATCTTCCTCAAACTGTGCCACACAATTGGTGAACAGGGAAAGCTACCCAACTCCTTTTATGAAGCTAGCATCACCCTAGTTCCAAAACCAGGCAGAGATGCCACAAGAAAAGAAAACTACCGGCCTATTTCCCTGATGAATTTAGATGCAAAGATCCTAAACAAAATCCTTGCAAACCGAATCCAACAACACATCAAAACCATTATCCACCTTGACCAAGTGGGATTCATTCCAGGAACACAGGGGTGCTTCAACATGCGGAAATCTGTCAATGTAATACACCACATAAACAAGGTTAAACATAAAAACCACATGATCATTTCGATAGATGCAGAAAAGGCCTTTGACAAGATTCAACATCACTTCATGTTCAAAACATTGGAGAGAGTTGGCATGGTTGGTTCATATCTTAACCTAATAAAGGCAATATATGAAGCTCCGAAGGCCCAAATAATACTTAATGGAGAGAGACTGGAGGAATTCCCATTAAGATCAGGAACAAGACAGGGTTGTCCACTCTCACCTCTGCTTTTCAATATAGTACTGGAAGTCCTAGCTCAAGCAATAAGACAGAAGAAGGAAATAAAAGGGATACAATTTGGAAAGGAGGAAGTTAAGTTAGCTTTATTCGCTGATGACATGATTATATATGTAAGAGACCCGAGAGACTCCATCCCAAAACTCCTGAAGGTGATTAACTCCTATAGCAAAGTAGCAGGATACAAAATCAATGCACAAAAATCAGTAGCCTTCCTTTATGCAAAGGACAAAGATACAGAAAAAGAAATAAGGGACATAGTCCCATTTTCAATTGCAACAAAAAAATAAAATAAAATACCTTGGAATAACTTTAACCAAGGAAGTGAAAGATCTATACAATGAAAACACTCAAAAAAGAAATTGAGGCGGACTTGAGAAAATGGAAAGACCTCCCATGTTCCTGGATAGGCAGAATTAACATTGTGAAGATGACAATCCTACCAAAGGCAATTTACAGATTTAATGCAATTCCAATTAAAATCCCCACAGTGTTCTTCACAGAGATAGAAAAAATGATCTCAAATTTCATATGGAAAGGCAGAAGGCCTCGCATTTCCAAACATATCATCAGCAAAAGAAATACCTCTGGAGGCATCACCATACCTGATCTAAAGCTATATTACAAAGCCATAGCAATAAAAACAGCATGGTACTGGCATAAAAACAGGAGTATAGATCAATGGAATAGACTTGAGGACCCGGACTTTGGGTCAAGCAACTATAGCTACTTGATATTCGATAAAGGCCCAAACAATATAGGCTGGAAAAAAGACAGCATCTTCAACAAATGGTGCTGGACAAACTGGATAACCATATGCAGGAAACTGAAACTTGACCCACACATTTCACCATGCACTACACTCAAGTCCAAATGGATCAAACATCTCAATATAAGACCAGAAACTCGAATACTACTGGAAGAAAATTTAGGAAGTACATTCCATGATATAGGAATGGAAAAAGACTTCCTGAACAAAACCCCAGTAGCTCATGAACTTAAACCGTCACTCAACCAATGGGACCACATGAAGCTGAAGAGTTTCTTTACAGACAAGTATACAATAAGCAAAGCCAATAGATTACCCACAGAATGGGAGAAAATATTTGTGGGTTATCCAACTGATAGAGGACTAATCTCTAGAATCTACAAAGAACTCAAAAATCTAAACAGTAAGAAGTCAAACACCCCACTCACACAATGGGGCAAAGAGCTGAACAGGCAGTTCACAGAGGAAGAAATAGAAATGGCAAACATACACTTAAGAAAATGTTCAGCATCCCTAATCATCAGAGAAATGCAAATTAAAACAACTATGAGATTCCACCTTACCCCAATAAGGATAGCAAGCATCAAAAAATCAAATAAAAATAAATGCTGGCGAGGATGTGGAGAAGAAGGAACACTCATCCACTGTTGGTGGGAATGTAGGATGGTACAACCACTTTGGAAAGCAATATGGAGACTTCTGAAAAAGCTGAGTATAGAGATACCAACAGACCCAGTTATTCCCTTACTGGGCATCTACCCTAAAACCTTCAAACCACAGGCTAGAGAGATTTGCTCAACCATGTTTGTAGCGGCTCAATTTGTAATAGCTAAGAGCTGGAATCAACCCAGATGTCCATCACTAGAAGAATGGATAACTAACATGTGGTATATCTACACAATGGAATTCTATACAGCAGTAAGAAAAAATGACACAATGAAATTTGAGGAAAAATGGTTGAACCTGGAACAGATCATTCTCAGTGAACTTACCCAATCACAGAAAAAAAATCGACACATAGTCTCACTCATCTACAGCACCTAACCTGAATCTACCGAAGATACCTTACATACCCAGCAAGCATCTCCTAGATTAGACACTAGGATGGAAGGGGAGGGAGGGGAGGGCATCAAAGGGGTGGGAAACACAAATCTAGACCCAAACGGCAATGGTACCATAATCTTCTACTGACTAAAAGACAGACCAAATGGCTGATCCTTCACCAGGCCCTTACAGGGAACACCTGAACCACAAGACACTGGAGAGGGTAAGATTAAGACTAACCTTAATCTCCTACATCTTCCCTCCCTCACTTCCCCTCTCCCTGTCTCTCTCTCTCTTATCTCTAACTCTTGTATATTAGTTATCTTTTTCCTCATTTTCTTAGTGGGCACTGACCTGTAACTCCAAGATCCAGCATGGGGCTATCATCCACAATGAGCTTTTGATCAGAGAGACCTACTTTCCTAAAAGACAGACAGATTTCTGTCAGAGTACTTGATGACCCACCAAAGGTTAGTGGTAAGACCCTACTGCTGAAGATACCTTATGTGATTGACATGCAAATCAGAATGGCATGGCTGGAAGTTGGATGAGAGTCAGTCCCCAGACAGTCAGCGCATCTAGTGCCAGAAGGTGCTACATGGGCGACTGGGGGAAATTGACCAATATCTATCGAAGCAACGCATGGTCTAACCTACTTAGCAGCAAATAACTTGTTGTGATGCCCACACAAGTGCAGTGGTGGCACACAGCCATGGTGGGGAACCAACTGCTCTCAATTTGGCTAACTGATCCCCTCACTGGTATGGGACCCATAGCTGGAGCTGGGAAACAAGTCAGAACCATATCCAAACATAAGCCCACTCTCCAATATCAAGCTACCATCAATTGTGGGCTACAAGAGGGCCTACACCTATTAAATTCTCTATAAAAAAAAAAAAAGTAAGGGTTATCTCATTTGTCCTGGTGCTAACTTACTCTCCGTTGGAGAATCTGCTTCTCTTTTTCAGATAGATGTAGATCCTAAGGAGAGAGCCACCCCATCATACCTCAAAAGGGCCCCGGCTGAAACTAAGAAAAATTGGAGAAACAAGCAAGGGGGCTGTTTTCCTGATGAACCGGACACCAGCACAAGGGGGAAGGAGATCAGCACAGAGAAGAATCAACTCCTACCAAATCAGAGAGCCAGAGCCTCAGAGGCCCCCAACACCTCATCACTGAAGCAGACCAAAAATGAACCCAACATGGCTCAGGGAAATTTTGCGGAAGAGGGGGCGGAAAGAATGTCAGAGTCACATGTTGGGTCATGATATGCAGAGACATTTAGCTTACCCAAAACTGTGGGCTAACTCCACAATGCATGACCCGTATACCTCAACAAGGAGGGGCCAAGGGGAGGGGGTAGGTCACGGATGAGCCTAATAATGGTACCAAACTGACTGTATTTGTTGAATACAGAACTGACTAATAAAAAAAAAAAAGAAAGAAAGAAATAGAACAGGCACACCACGGCCTCCAGTCACTGCAAAAGAATTCCAGATGCATGGAAAGCCTTTTATATCTGGCTTATGTGGGTACTGGGGAATTGAACCTGGGTCCTTAGGCTTTACAGACAAGCGCCTTAACTGCTGAGCTTTGTTACAAACCACTCAAGAGAAAAAGTAACTTACCATGATTATCATCTTTATCATCAGCATACGGGCCAACTAGACTCAAGTGACTTGGGCTGAGCTCTGCCACCTTGCTCTTCTGAGGCTGTGGGCACAGTGAATGCAGACTACGTGCTCGGTCAGGACCCCATGCTGCTCTCACGTCTCTCATCTTTCTACAAACAGCTACCTGAGGCACGTTCTTCTCACGGCATTTTTATAAGCTGAAACAAGCAAGAATGAAAACAGTGGATGCCAGGATTGGAAATGGCACACCGTGACCTTTACCCACATGCCATGACTAAGACTCATGTCCCTAGTGGGAAGTTACACAGTTCCTCAAGGGAGGTAGATGTATTTGTCAAACTATAACAAAATACATTATGAGGTACATATGCAGGGGTTTTCTTTTTGCATCCATTTTTCAAAAGAAGAAACCAGGCCCAGAAAGGGTAAATGACTTGCCACAAACACACTTCAGAAAGGATGGAGTCAGGATTTGAATCTGGTACATTTGATTCCAGAGCCTTGGATCCTGCTATCATTCTGTATGGGTTTTATTTTTATTATTGGTTTATGTGCACAAGTGTGTGAGTTCAAGAACACACATGCCATATAGCACATGTGGAGTCCGGAGACAACCTTCAGGTCTATTGTCTATCTTTCTACCTCGTTCGAGGCAAGTTTGCACACCTGGATTCTTGCTTTGCTGTTGCTCTTTGCTGCTGGCTTCTGGGAAATTCTCCTTTCTTTGCCTCTTTTCAGTGTGCTGGGATTCATGGCTCCTTGCTTCTTTAAATTATTTTTTAAATTTATATTCGAGCAGTGAGAGTGAGGGAGAAAGAGAGAATGGGTGCTGCCAGGGCTTCCAGCCACTGCAAACAAACTCTACATGCACATGCCACTTTGCACATCTGGCTTTATGTGCGTACTGGGGAATTGAACCTGGGGGCTTTGCAAGCAAGTGCCTTTAAGTGCTGATCCAATCTGCTTCTGGCTTTGAAAAAAATTTTTTAATATCATTTATTTATTTCTTTATTTGACAGAGAAAGAGGGAGAGAGAGAATGGGCATGCCAGGGGTCCAGCCACTACAAATGAACTCAAGACATGCATGCCCCCTTGTGCATCTTGCTAACGTGGATCCTGAGGCGTAGAACCAGGGTCCTTTGGCTTTGCAGGCAAATACCTTAACCGCTAAGCCATCCCTCCAGCCCCTTAAAAAATTTTTTAAAAACATTTTTTTTTTTTTGAGGCAAGCCTAACAGACTGGCCTTTTTTTGTTTTTTTTTCTTTTTTTAAGTGAGAGAGAGTGAGAGCAATAAATATAGAGAGAGATTGAGAATTGGTATGCCAGGGCCTCCAGCCACTGTAATCAAACTCCAAATGTATGTGCCACCTTGTGTGCATGTGTGACCTTATGTATGCATCACCTTTGTGCATCTAGCTTATGTGGGATCTGGGGAGTCTAACATGGGTCCTTAGGCTTAGCAGGCAAACACCTTAACCGCTAAGCCATCTCTTCAGCCCTGCTTCTGGCTTTTTATGTGGTGTCTGGTATTGAACTTGGATACTCCAGGTTGAGTAGTAAGTGCTCTATCCCTAGCCTCTGTGTGGTTTTAATAATCCAAATACCAGAAGGCATTTAAGGGGAAAAATTGCAGTGGTAATTTTATGATAATAAATCTGATCTGAGAAAAAGAAGTAGGCAAGATAAAACCAACTACTTTGAGATTCTAATCAATGAAGATGTTTTTCCTCATTAGCTTTCATAGCTGCAAGAGGGCGTATTGTAGGAATCCACAGAAAGATGTGGGCTCACATATTTTTAGATCTCCTCATACAAACATATTAACATTTTATCTGCTTAAATACTACCTTTGCTACTTATTTTCTGTCCACCTACTTTGAAAGGGAAACCTTATTTACTCTGATAATTTTAAGTAGCCTATAAAGTAATTATAAAGTGTCTCCTTGTAAAAACTGTAAAAAAAAAAAATCCCTTGGGCGGCTGCATTAGCAGTCATTTTAAATCAACATTAAAAGCAATTTATGACCAGTAAAAAAAAAATAGATTCAAGCTATAAGAGATATGCGAATAGTCCAGCACATAAAGAAAAACACAGACATGATTGTGATATATGAGAACTAAGGTAGAAATGTCACAAGTAAGTTCTTTGGAGATAATATTTTTTATTAACTTTTTGTTTATATTTCAGAGGGAGACAGAAATAGAGAAAGAGGCAGAGAGAGATTGAGAGAGAGAGAGAATGGGCATACCAGGACCTTGAGCAGCAGTTAACAAACTCCAGATGCATGCACCACCTTGTGCATCTGGCTTTACATGGGTCCTGGGGAAATTGAACCTGGGTCCTTTATCTTTGCAGGCAAATGCCTTAACCACTAAACCATCTCTCCAGCCCTTTGGAAATATTTTTTTTAAAAAGAAGAGAGTGTGGGTTTGATGAGTAGTCGGATCCATTTCCAGAGGACTTTCAAACATGGACATAACAATCATGTGGCTTCCAAACACGTAGATCATGCGACTTCCAAACATGGAGTTGTGGATCGTGTGGCTACCAGGTCTTGCAGTGCTCATAGACAGGCTACTTTGAACTCCTTATGCTTCTTACACCACAACTACCTATTTTTCTTCTTTCTACAATAGCAAGAGAATTTAATGTCACATGACAGAACCCTAGATCAGTGTTATAAATAACACTGAGACCTGTGAGACTTTCACTTCTCCAATTATAGCCACCCATTCTCCTTTAGAATAAGCATAAAGTATTCCAAAACCATCTTCCAAAATATAAAAGCAAATAGTAGGCTGGAGAGATGGATCAGTAGATAAATGCACTTGCTTGCAAAGCCTACTGACCTGGGGTTTGATTTTCCAGTACTTATATAAAGCCAGTCACACAAAGTGGGACATGTCAGCCTGGAGAGATGGCTTAGCTATTAAAAGTGCTTGCCTGTACAGCCTCAGGACCCATATTCGACTCTCCAGGTCCCACGTAAGTCAGATGCATAAGGCGACACAAGTGTGCAAAGTCACACATGCACACAAGATAGCACATACATCTGGAGTTTGATTGCAGTGGCTAGAGGCAATCCTCTCTCTCATAAAAAAAAATTATCAAAAAAATTAAAATGTCACAAAGTGGGCATGTATTTGGAGTTCTTTTGCCATGACAAAAGGCCCTGGTGTACCTGCAACACACACACATTCTCTCTCTCAAATAAATAAATACATTTAAAAAATGATTATAAAGTTTTAATTTTGATTTAAATAAGTCAATTATATAAAGTCATTTCTGAGACCTTTAGAGTATTGAGAATTTTGATAATTTTGTTAGGTACACAGGAGTCATTGGGACTCAAGAAATGGCTTAGCGATTAAGGCGTTTGCCTGCAAAGCCAAAGGATCCCGGTTTGATTCTCTAGGACCTGCGTTCGCCAGATGCACCTGGAGTTCGTTTGCAGTGGCTAGAGGCCCTGGTGCACCCATTCTGTCTCTCTCTCTCTCTCTCTCTCTGTCTGTCTTTCTTTCTCCCAAATAAATAAATAAAATATATTTTAAAAAAGAATTCATTGTTTCTTTTAAATTCTAAGACATTTCTGGGTGTGGTGGTGCATGCCTTTAATCTCAGCACTCGGGAGGCAGAGGTAGGAGGATTGCCATGAGTTTGAGGCCACCCTGAGACTACATAGTGAATTTCAGGTCAGCCTGAGCTAGAGTGAGAACCTACCTCAAAAAACAACCAAAGAAAGTTGAAATTCTAAGATATTTACAGAGAAAGCGTTATATTTAAATTTTGCTTCACAATATTCAAGCATCCATATTACCCTCACCAGCCACAATGTGAACCACCTGGATAAGGTGTGTGTGACTTGATCAGAGGCACAAGGGACAAGAACCTGAAAATGAAAGGACCAGTCCCCTTGCTCAAGACATTGAGAATCACTACAGAAAATCTCCGTGCAGTGGAGGTTCAAAGACTCAGGATGTTTCCAGATGAGAATTGAGAATCCACAACTGACTCGTTGACTTACACAGTCCCTCTGAGACTGTTAAACAGATGACTTCCATCAGCACTGAGATAGGAGTAGAGGTTAAAGTCTCCCTCACAGATGCCTAAATCAATTGTTTCAATAAATTACTTAATCAGTTGTTTAAAACTTTTAAAGCAGGGATGGAAAGATTGCTTAGTGGTTAAGGCACTTGCCTATAAAGCCAAAGGACTCAGGTTTGATTCCCCAGGACCTATGTAAGCCAGATGCACAAAGGGGAACATACGTCTGGAGTTCATTTGCAGTGGTTGAAAGCCCTGGCGTGCCCATTCTCTCTTTCCCTCTTCCTCTCTCTCTCAAATAAATAAATAAAAATTAAAAAAAAATTAAAGTGGAGTAAGGTTGCTCACACACCTGTCATTCTAACATGTGGATGCTGAGGCAAGAGGATTATAGTTAAGTTCAAGGCCAGCCTGGATGAAAGTAAGACCCTGTCTAAATTTTTTTTAATTAAATTATACATTCTAATCCATATAAATAGGAACAGTCTTAAAGCAACATCACCATAACATTTGCAAGTATCACAGTACTTAATTGTCTTTTGGATGTATGTACATGCTTATGTGATGTGGGTAAATTGCATTATTTGTTCCGGAATTAAGAACAGCTGTATTCTCTAAAAGTACAAGAAATACAAACATTCATATTCTTCTTAGTTTGAAGGTAGGGGACCCTCCCCTTAAATAATGGAGACTTAGGAGGGCTCATGTTGTAAACTTCCTATGTGCCCGCCACTGATCTGAGTGGCTACTTAGGAGCTCATGTTAATCTTAGCCACTGCCCATTGATAGAGGCATTACTGCTCTTCCCATTTTAAAAATAAGGAAACTACAGTACTGAGAAGTTATTGGATTTGTTCAACACTGTTAGTAACAAGGCTGGAATTCAAACACAAGGTATCTGGCTCCCGTGTCTGATCTCTTAATCACCAAGCTTTGTCACTGTCTACAGAGAGAGCAATTCTTGTGAGTTACTCCTTGTTTAGACTTTGGAGTCCCAGTCCCTTTTATTCTTAGAAAAATAAAGCATCTCTTACTGTCTTTGACATCAACATATTCCTTTCATTTTGTGCACTTCAAACCTATTACTCCCAACATAGTTAGACCAGCCCTATAATGTTCAAACATATTTCCTACAGATGTTTATTTATGGCATGATTTCAAAGAACAGAATACATCAGAGTTCTTCTGGGTGATTTAAACCAGGGCAATTTTGAGAAACAACTCTGATACACTGACATCTCTCTTATGTGGGTGCAAGCTTCTGGAATCAGCCTTATATAATGGCCTTGATCACTTGATGTTTTCAGATGATCTTTAGCAAATTCTTTGCAGCCCATCCAGTTGGTATCACTTCTTGCATATTGCTAACGTTAGTAATGGAATCTTCCTTCCTCTCTCTCTCTCTCCCTCTCTCTCTTTCTTTCATGGCTTTAGGCTTTATAAGGGAAAAAGTCATTTTTAAAAGTCAGTTTAGCTGGGTGTGGTGGCTCACACCTTTAATCCCAGCACTTGAGAGGCAGAGGTAGGAAGATCTCTATGAGTTCTAGGGCACCCTGAAACTACATAGTGAATTCCAGGTCAGCCTGGACTAGAGGGAGACCCTGCTTCCAAAAAACAAAACAAAACAAAACACCCCAAAATACAAACTTTCTTTAAAATTCCTGGAGAGTTTCCAAAAAATACTAATATCTAGTACTCAAGCCTAGGGACTGATTCAGATGAGTATTGTGACTTTGGTTTTCATGAGAAATGTCCAAGTAATGCTGAATGCATTGGTCTTGTAATGTTAGAGACATTACCTACTCTCTCTGCTTCTGATCTTCTTATCACACACAAAACACAATTTAAATGATTTCCAAATTTGACTGCAGCTATGAAGTGAAGATGGAAATGAAGAATACTGCCCTAGTTCATTTACTATTCATTCAACTGACCCACACATAGTTATGCGGTACCCATTCTTCAGTAGACCTGGTATTGAGTTCTTGGGAGATAGAACCAAACACAGCCATTGAAGAAGCATGATAGCGACATATGGTGATGGATGCTTATAATCCCAGCACTAGGGGGGGTAGAGACAGGAGGATCAGAAGTTCAAGGTCATCCTAGACTACATAGGTCAAGAGTAGCCTAGGCAACATGACACTGTCTGTGATGGTTAAGTTCTGTTGCCAACTTGATCTGATTAGGATTCCACAGACATTCCTCTTTGTCTCTGAGGTTGTTTCCAGGAAGGACTGATGGAAGGAGGAAGTTCTTCCTCCACAGTGAGCCCTTCCCCCAGAGCAGACCACCCTCCCAGTGGTGGGCTTTATGTAAGGAAACTTTGGCAGAAAAGAGCCCCTCCTTCCCATTTGGCTGCCAGTGCTGCTTGCTGATGAGTGCCTTCACTTGTACGTGCATTACCCTGTTCAGCTATACTTCACTGGCGTTGGAACCAAGTTTTCTCAGCCTTCCAACGTGGACTGAAGACCAGTGGCTGTCCAGGAAACCTTCTGGTCTTCAGTGCTGGATGGGCACTGCCGAGGCATCCAGCCATGTGCACTGAGAAGCTATCGGGTTCCTTGACTTTCAGGCCTGCAGACTGCTATTGCTGGACTGCTGTAAGCCAGCTAATCCAATAAATTCCCTTTTTTAATACAGCTCATTCTATTGGTTCTGTCCCTCTAGAGAACTCTGACTCCTGACTAATACACTGTCTCAAAAAAAAAAAAAAAAAAAAAAAAAGAAGAAGAAGAAGAAGAAGAAGAAAAAGAGAAAACCAGAAAGCAAAACAAAGAAAGAGAAGCATCATAGGATTCTCTCTGTGAACCTCAAGTTTGAACCTATGTTTTTGACAAGATCAATCCTGTTAATGAATGTTGGGGGAAGAGCAGTAGGAAAAAATAAAATGACCATAAGAATCACTTAATCTACTGGTTAATTTTGTTCATAGAATTAAAAAACAACATTTTGGCACTTCAGTGGACCCAAGGGATCCCCTGATTTTGTTTTTTACAGATGAGTGACTAAACTCAGAGGGGTTAAATGATGAGCCTACGGTCATGTGGTTATTCAGGACAGAGCTGTAAAACCCAGGTGGCTAGCCTTTTATAATACTGTCTATGTTCAAGTAAAAACCTCAGCAGAATTTTTTCCATTCCAAGTTTCTAAAAGAAAATAGTCCCCTGGAAAGAGCCTTCGCACAAGAAAAGGTCCAACTCCTTCTCCTGTTGAGCTAATCCTAGTGTGAAATTAACTAGCAGCATTGCTAGTCAGTCCCACACTGTGGTCCTGGAGGGAGAGAAACTAGAAAAAGGAGAGTGGGTCTTGGTCCATTTCCTCCCTAAACACAGTTGTTCTGAGGTCAAATGCTTCAAACATTAGAAGGAAATGGCAGGAGAAGACCATTGTGAAGACGAGGAGTGAATGTCTGAGAAAGGAGCACCTAAAAATTAAGCCAAGGAGAAAAATTATAATCATCCACTTTACATACCTCCTCCCACGCCGTCCAATGGCGTACTGCAAGGAGGAAGTGATGAACCCATGCATACCTTACTGTAATGAGGTTCCACTTGACACCCTTTGGTTGGAAATTTTCAGAAGCCAGACAATATCAAATGTTGACAGGGTACAATCAACAGGAACTCTCATAAGTGGCTGGTGGAAGTATAAATTAGCAGAGCTACTTTGAAAGCTGTTTGGCATAATTTACCGAAGTTAAATATTCGCACACCCTACATCCTGGCAATTCCAATGCTAGATGAGCTCTCTTGCCATGCGCACCTGGAGGGCATTTGTAAACCTGTTCATGACAGCATTGTTATAATAGAAGAAAATCTGGAGGCGACCCAAATATCCATTGACAAGTGAATGGATAAAGTGTGGCATTTTCATACGATGGATATTATACAGCAGTGAAAACAAATGAAATGCCACTATACACACTGATTTAGGTGAATCCCAGAAAACTAATATTGAGCAAACAGGATCATAAAAATAGCCTGTAGCATGCAGTTTCCCTTTGAGATAAAAACAAAAAACTAAAGAATACATTTTCAAGAATACATATTTAACTAAACAATACTTCAAAACTTTTTATTGGCAAATTTCAAACAGGTACATAATGTGGTTTGATCATAATCCTCTCCTATTACCTTCGGTTGTCTCCCCACCCCTCCCTCTCAGGTGCACCTCTTTTTCCTTCTTTTTTTAAAATTTTATTTAGCCATTTGCAAGCAGAGAGAGAGAGAGAGAGAGAAGAGAGAGACAGAGAGACAATGGGCACATCAGGGCCTCCAGCCACTGCAAATGAACTCCAGATGCATGTGCCCCTTGTGCATCTGGCTTACATGGGTCCTGGGGAATTGAACCTGGGTCCTTTGGCTTCACAGGCAAACACCTTTACCACTAAGCCATCTCTCAGCCCCTCTTCTTTCTTTTTTTTTTTTAATTTTTTTTTGTTTATTTATTTATTTGAGAGCGACAGAGAGAAGGAGGCAGAGAGAGAGAGAGAGAAAGAGAATGGGCACGCCAGAGCTTCCAGCCTCTGTAAACGAACTCCAGATGCGTGCGCCCCCTTGTGCATCTGGCTAACGTGGGTCCTGGGGAATTGAGCCTTGAACCGGGGTCCTTAGGCTTCACAGGCAAGCACTTAACCGCTAAGCCATCTCTCCAGCCCTCTTCTTTCTTTTTAAGCAAGCCCTCTTTTTTTTTTTTTTTTTTTTTTTTTTTTTTTTGTGTTTCGAGGTAGGGTCTCACTCTAGCCAGGCTGACCTGGAATTCACTATGTAGCCTCAGGGTGGCCTTGAACTCATGGTGAACCTCCTACCTCTGCCTCTCAAGTGCTAGGATTAAAGGCATGTGCCACCACACCTGGCTTAATCCCTCTTTTAGTAAATGATATTTTTTTTAAAAAAAAATTACTTATTTATTTGCAAGCAGAGAGACATAGAAGAGAGACAGAGAGAATGGGCCCACCAGGGTTTCCACTACAAATGGTCTCCAGATTCATGTGCCACATTGTGCATATGGTTTTACGTGGGTACTAGAGAATGGAACCCAAGTTGTTAGGCTCTGCAGGCAAATGCCCTAACTGCTGAGCCATCTCTCCAGCCCCTTAAATGATATTTTTGGAAAATGACTCAGGATAAAGGTCATGTCAGCATGGGGAAGCAAGAAGGATAGGATGGAGCAAGGTCACACTGAAGTAAGCTATTGTCAGTATTCTACTTCTTATGTTAGTGGTGGGTTCATTTTATGTATTAAATTATACTCAGGCTGGAGAGATGGCTTACTGGTTAAGGTGGTTGCCTGTGAAGCCTAAGGACCTAGGTTCAATTCTCCAGTGCCCATGTAAGCCAGATGCACAAGGAGGCACATGTGTCTGGAGTTCATTTGCAGTGGCTAGAGAACCTGGCGTGCCCATTCTCTATCTTTCTGCCTCTTTCTCTCTCCCTCTCTTTTTCTCAAATCAATAAACAAAATATTTAAGTTATACAAAGATTAATAGATAATTGTATTAGTTATTTGTTGCAGCATAGAAATGATTCATAACTTACCAACTTAAAAAGATAAACATTTATTATTTTACATATTTTTTTTTGTTTTGGTTTTGGTTTTTCGAGGTGGGGGTCTCACTCTAGCCTAGGCTGACCTGGAATTCACTATGGAGTCTCAGGGTGGCCTTGAACTAAGGCGATCCTCCTACCTCTGTCTCCCGAGTGCTGGGATTAAAGGCGTGCGCCACCACGCCTGACTATTTTACATATTTAAAGTGTCAGTAATCTAGGTTTACTTTACATTGGCAAGTTTGGTTTGGGCGTCTCTTGTGAGGCTACTGTCAAGGTATCAGGCAGGGCTGGAAGACCCACTTCCAAGAGGGCTCCTTCACTTGGCAGTTAGCATGAAGCTTAGCCCTCACTAAGTGGCTCTCTCTGCAGAACTGTTTATGGTATGATTTCCCCGGAGCAAGCAGCTGGAGAGACAGTGAAAATGAATGAACAAGAGAATGTTAAAATGAAAGCGGCTCTAACTTTTTTTTTTTGTATTGTATGTGTGTGCAGTATGAGGTGTGTGTGGGGGGCACATGTACATGCATGCACCCCATGAGAATGAAGGTGGAGTCCAGACGAGGATGTGGGGTGTCCTCCTCTATCACTCTTTCACCTATTTCTTTGAGAATGTCTCTTACTGAGCCTGGAGCTTGATGTTTCTTGTTGTTGGACTGGCTGACAAGTAAGCCCCAGCAATCCTCAGTGATTCTCTTATCTCCACCCCTCAGCGCTGGGGTTATAGGCATGCATGGCCACACCCAGCATTTTTTTTTTCTCTCAAGGTAGGGTCTCACTCTGGCCCAGGCTGACCTGAGATTCACTATGTAGTCTCAGGATGACCTCAAACTCTTGGTGCTCCTCCTTCCTCTGTCTCCCAAGTGCTAGGGTTAAAGGCGTGTGCCATCACACCTGGCTACGTCTAGCTTTTGACATGGCTGATGGGGATCTAACTCAGTTCCTGATGCATGAACACAAGTACTCTTGCCCACTGAGATCTCCCAGCCCTTACTGTTGTTTTTGTTTATATAAAACTAGCATCAGTACATCATCTGCTAGACTTCTTTTTTAAATTTATTTTATTTATTTAAGAGAGAGAGAGAGCGAGAGAAAGAAGCAGAGAGAGAGAGACAGAGAGAGAGAGAATGGGTGTGCCAGGGCCTTCCGCAGCTGCAAACGAACCCCAGACATATGCACCACCTTGTGCATCTGGTTTATGTGGATCCCTGGGGATTGAGCCTAGGTCCTCTGGCTTTGCAGGCAAGAGCCTTAACCACCAAGCCATCTCTCAAGCCCCTGGATTTCTTTTTTCAGACAATGTCTCATGTTTCTCAGGTTGGCTTTAAATTCACTATGTAGCAGAGGATGACCTTGAACTTCTTATCCTCCTGCCTCCATCCCCCAAATGCTAGCATTACAAACCTGAGCTACCTGTGGTGTGGGAATTGAATGCAGAGCTTTGTGCATGCAATGCAAGTTCTACCAACTGAGTTACATTCCTGGCCCTCTGCTGGATAGTATTAATCACAAAAACCATTCCTGGGTCAATGTGGAAGGGTCATTCAGTATTATAATACAGCAATAGTAAAAAGCTATGCAGAGACCAATGATAAAACTATGTCAAGAAAAGTTATGTGTACCTGAGGCAGGAAAATAAATGAATAAATACATAAAACTCATTACATTTTGAAAGGACATCACAGGAGAGAGATGAGTTAGCTTTCATTCTGCCTCTTCCACTTTCCAATCTTTTGACTTTGGACTGGTTATTTGACTTCCTTCTATTTGTAAAATAGGTATGAGGATATTTATTTGCCTCTTAAGTTTTTGTTTTATGATGTCAAATATGAGGGAACACACCAGCATTTTGGGGCCTGAGGCAGGAGGACCGTGAGTTTGTTCTTATTGTTGTTGCTCTGAGACTGGCTGACCAGTGAGTCCCAGCAATCCTCTGCCTAGGCTATGTAGTGAGATACTGGGTCAAGGAAAAAGTTTTCAAGGCTGGGGAGATGGCTCAGCAGATCAAGCACTTGCCATGCAAGCATGCTGATCTGAGTTCAGATCCCCAGAGCCCCCATAAAGCTAGCAGCTGTAGGGTAGCTTCCATAACCCCAGCATACCTGGAGCAAGATCAGAGGCAGGACAGAAGAATCATTCAGAAGTTTGCAGGCCAGCCAAGCCTGGCCGCCACAACAGTGAACTTGCATGCTAGACACACGTGCCCGCAGGCACACATACACATCATACACACAACCCCTGAACTTGTTCTTCATGAAAATATCCAAATAAAAAGAAAATAGAATAGTAAAATGAATCCATTTGTCCACACTCTAGAAGGAATATTTTTTAGATTTTATGCGTGCTTGTTTCATCTGTTTTTCTCTTCTTGAAGTGGATTTTTAAAAAACATTTGTTGGGGCTGGAGAGATGGCTTAGTTTTTAAGCGCTTGCCTGTGAAGCCTAAGGACCCCAGTTCGAGGCTCGATTTGCCAGAACTCACGTTAGCCAGATGCACAAGGGGGGGGGGGCGCACACATCTGGTGTTCGTTTGCAGTGGCTGGGGGCCCTGGAGCGCCCATTCTCTCTCTCTCTCTCTCTCTCTGTCTCTCTCTCTCTGCCTCTTTCTCTCTCTGCCACTCTCAAATAAATAAATAAATAAATGATAAACAAAAAAAATTAAGAAAAACATTTGCTTATTTATGAGAGAAGGAGAGAGAGAGAGAGAGAGAGAGAGAGAGAGAATGGGAGTGCCAGGGTCTTTAGCCACTGCAAAGGGAACTCCAGACAGCATGTGCCACCATGTGCATCTGGCTTATGTGGGTACAGATTTTTTTTTTTTTTTTTTGAGACAAGGTCTCTAACTTGCCCAGACTGGCCTTGAACTCACTGTATAGCACAGACAGGCCTGAACTTAAATCCTCCCACCTCAGCCCTGAACAACTAGGGTTATAGACCTAGGCAAACAGGCCCAGCTTCAGAAGTATCTTTTTTTGTTTTGTTTTGCTTTTCGTTTTGGGACCATCTCATTATGTGACCCCCTAACTGGTCTGGAACTCTCACAAAGATTGGCCTGCCTGTGCTGGAATTACAGGTATGTATCACAAGGCTAGGCTTGAAGTGTCTTAAACCAAATTCCTAACATTGTGTTATTTTATTCCTATGTACTTTAGTATGTATCACTTAAAATGTTAATATCTTCTTACAGATCCACACATAAAATAATAGCTACTTTGCAACATCTGACATAACAAAAATTTGTTTATGGGCTGGAAGGCTGGCTTAACGGTTAAGGAGTTTGCCTGCAAAGCCAAAGGACCCAGGTTCGATTCTCCAGGACCTATGTTAGCCAGATGCACAAGGGGGCACATGTATCTGGAGTTCGTTTGTAGTGGCTGGAAGCCCTGGCACACCCATTCTCTCTCTCCATCTTTCTCTGTCAGATAAATAAATAAAATATTAAAAAAACTTGTTCACATTTTCTTGAATTTCAAAACTTACTCTTTACAGTTGGCTTATTAGAATGAGGATCCAAACAAGTCTATATGTCAGACTTGTTTGGTTATGTCTCTAAAAATCTTTCAGTTTAGAAAGAGCCCTGATGCTCCCAAAACATTATAGGGTATTGTCAAGGCTCTTGGCTGGCCAGCAGAACTAGATGGTAAGACACTATTGCTGAAGACTCCACATGCCTTGGCTGCAGGTCACTCAGAGATTAAGCTGGAAGTGACCTGGAAGCTTCTTCCCTGTTGACTAGCTGTCAGGATTCTGGAAAGAGTTATGCAGCCTGTTGTCTAGCTAAATGCCAGACAAACTGCCCTCTAAATACTTAAGTTTAAGCCCCTATATTAGCTACTCTCAGTCTTGGTTAGAGAAGCTTCTCTTTTCAGATGGTGGTGACCAACTGGGAAGACTCAGAATTCACCAAAGTTCTGAGAAGAAGTGACAGTGGAGTGTTCAGCACTAAGTGAACCATCGCTGTCACACCCTCCAAGGCTCAGGAACCATTGTAGAGAAAGTGATGGGAAGAATATAAGAGCCCAAAAGAAAGGTAGGAGCAGGCTTAAGGGATGGCTTAGCAGTTAAGCCTTTTGCCTGCAAAGCCAAAGGACACAGGTTCGATTCCCTAGGACCCACATTAGCCAGATACACAAAGGGATGCATACATCTGGAGTTCATTTGCATTGGCTGGAGGCCCTGATGTGCCCATTCTCTTTTTCTCTCTCTTTCTCTCTCTCTCTCTCCTTTTTTCTCTGTCAAATAAATAAAATATTTTTTTTAAAAAAAGGTAGGAGTGCTTTGCACTGCTGTCTTCCAGACACAAAGTGACTGTGGTATTCCTGACCTCCCAGTGGTTGATGCTACCTACTCAAGACCTGATAAAAGGAGGGGGAAAACGATGACATCAAAATAGAAGAGACTGGTTGGAAAGAAGGAGGAACTCAGTGGAGGGCAATTCTGGCAGGAGAAAGGCTGGGGTGGGAGAAGGGGATTATTATCATGTTACATTGTCCATATTTATAAAAGTTGTCAATAAAAATTCTTTCAGGGCTGGAGAGATGGCTTAGCAGTTAAGGCACTTGCCAGCAAAGCCAGAAGACCCAGGTTCAATTCCCCAGGACCCATGTAAAGCCAGATGCACAAGTGGTGAATGCGTCTGGAGTTCATTTGCAGTGGCTGGAAGCCCTAGCATGCTATTCTCTATATGCCTCCTTCCCTCTCTCTCAAATGTGCATATACATGTATTTTTTTTAAAATCTTTCAGTCTACAGGAGTCCTTTTTTCACTCTCTTTTTACCCCCTTGTCTTGTTGGAGAAATGCAGATATTGGCTAATAGAATATCCCACAGATAGATTTATCAACTGGCTTCCTTGAGATGGCATTTCACTTGTTCTAGTAACTCCTGCATTTGTAAAATATTGGAAATTAGTCCTAGAGATTTGATGAGATCTAGATGCAATTATTTTTGCTAAATGATTCTTTAGGTGGTGGTGTGCACTTTACAATGCCCCACATCAGGAGGCACATAAGTGCAGACTCCCCTTACTATTGATGTTGAGATTGACACTAGTTACAAATGGAACCAGTCCAAGGCCTCCATTTGTAAAGTTCCCCATCATCCTCTCATTAATAAATGACTGTTGCTTGAATCAATTAATCCACAAAGAATTACAAAGGGTGCTTCCTCATTCTATTCTATTCTGCCCTTTTTCTTCTCCTTTCTTTCTTTTCTCTTTCTTTCTTCAATGGAATTATTTTCATAAAGAAGAACTTTTCCTCACTGACCTCGAGAATTTGGTTACCCTATTAGTAGAGCCTTATTCCCTGTGTTCACATCCTCTAAACCCACCTCTTGTATGACCCATCCTCTTAACCCATCATTTACGATGGCCATCACAGCAACTCCCTGCTTCCTACAAATGTAACGAAACAGCACCTTTTGCATATAGCTAGGACATGTATACACCCTCTCTCTGCTTCCCCGCAATCCCAGTTCCTCAGATTTCATAAAGGCAGAATATCTGCCTAACATACATGACAACTTAGAGGTGTGAGGGAGTCAAAGCCCCAAGAGCCAATGGGAGGTGGGAGTGGGTAAACAAGTGTTCTCTTCGTGCTTCAAGCTGAAAGTTATGAAGTATATTCTACTTGGCTCAGGGCCTCTTGCCCACAGTGGTGACTAATTCAAGAACACCCTTGTATTGACTTACCTTGCTTCACACCCCCTAGCTATCCAGTGCTAGTTCCTGAGATCACTGTCCAAAATCAACTCTCTCAAAAGGAAGCCCTTGTCTTAGGTTCAGTTTTCAACCGGTAAGCGAGGCTAAGACACCACTAAATAGAAGTCATACAGGAAAGGCAGGATAAATGCTCAGTTCTTCCATTCCATTGAAAATATTGATTATTGCCCAAGTTACAGCTAATAATCAACTCAGGGGTTTATATGTCACTGATGAATTTCAATCAGTCACAGTTCTCCTCTCTGGTGCTCAGATTGTCTCCTTTGCACCTAGTGGGAGTGCCTTTATTTTAACTCCTTTGTATCTTTGACCTGTCCCACTAGATTTTAGCCTTTTAGACTTCAAAGCTTCCTTGATATCTGCTACCACAATGTGTTTCAGATTTATCACACATAGCTTTTGCCCTAGCCTGCAATCTGTCATTCCCCCAAAGAGCCTCATTACTCTTTGATGGGAAAGGATGTATTTTAAGTACAACATGATGCTAACGAGTCTTATGCTTTAAGATTGTCATTATTCCTGGGTCTTTTCAGGAATGATGCAAGCAAATGTTTTTTTAAAATATTTTCTTTGTGCTGGAGAGATGGCTTAGTAGTTAAAGCATTTGCCTGCAAAGCCAAGGTACCAGGTTCAATTCCCCAGGACCCACGTAAGCCAGATGCATAAGGTGGCACATGCGTCTGGAGTTTGTTTGCAATGGCTGGCGGCTCTGGCTTGCCCATTCTCTCTCTATCTGCCTCTCTCTCTCTCTCTCTCTTTCAAATAAACAAATTAAATTGAGTATTTTATTTAAGAGAGAGTGGATGGGGAGAGAATGGGCACACCAGAGTCTCTAGCCACTGCAAAAGAACTCCAGATGCATGCGCCACTCCAGTCCAAGGCTTATTTTTTTAATGTATGTAAAACTTTTATTGCAACAGAAGAAACATTTTTGAAATTAAAAATCATAATCTCACACTATTACAAATTCAACTTTAATATTTTATAGACCCTACTTACTCTGAAAAAAAATCCTTGCTACTGACAACTCTCTTATTTGTTTTTGTATATAACATATAGGAATAGTTTGAAACTAATATCACCTATTTTTCTTCTAGAAAAAAAAAGTTGTTTAAAAGCTCTTTGTAGGGCTACTCATCCAGAAAGTATATTCTATTCTCAATGCACAGCAAAAGTTCCATTTTCTTATGTCATTTAGTTAATTATTTGGTATGGTTATGACACCAACTTAAGATAGAATTAGATCATTTGCTTTGGTTTATTTTTAAATTTTAGAAATCATAGTTTTCTTTTGGCTTCAAAATTAAAATATATACACAATTCTGAGATCAAAACACTATAGCCAAGATTTACTTACTCTAGCCTCCATATTGACCTTTGTTTCCTGTCCCAAATGCCCACATATTCATAGCTTATCTGTTTTACAAAAGTGCCTAATATACTGTTCTCTGTGTTTATACAGACATAAATATACATATATATTCATCTGAAGATGGATCATGTAATGAGATGGCCTCCATTTTATTTGACAGATGCATAGTGTGTCTCATGCGAATGTACCCTAGTTTGTCTAACCAGTCCCACTTTGAGGTTGTTTGCATTGTTTCTATTTTTTTTTTCTGTTAAAAATAATACAGCAATGAATAAACTTGAGCAGAAGTCACTTTATATTTTGGGACGGCTTCCTAGAATTGGGATTTATGGGTCAAAGGCAAATGTACATGTAGTATTGTGATTATCAAATTGTCCTTTCTTTTTTCAAAGCAACAAGAAGTTTTATTTCAAACAACAGTAGAGGATATGCTTCAAGTGAGCAGCAAGCTATACCTAGCATGTTTTTTTCTTAGTTTTCTTTTTTAATGCCAGAGGTATTGTGTGTGGGTGTATGTGTGTACATTTAAAGGCTAGAGAACACTCCTGGTATCATTTCTCAGGAATACTATGCACCTTTCTTGAGACAGGGTCTCTCATTTGCCTGGAACTTGCTTATTAGGCTAGACTGGCTGGCAGTCAGCCCCAGGGACCCTCCTGTCTTTACCTCTGCAGCAGTGGGATTATAAGCATGAGCCACTGTGCCTGGTATTTTTATATGGGTTCTGGGGACTCAGGCCTCATGCTTGCAAGGCAAGCGCTTTATCAACTGAGCTACTTCCCCAGCTCATATTTTGCATTCTCAATAGCAATAGGTACATCCCTCTTTCCCACAGTCTGTCAACCAAGAAGATGGTCAAACTTGTGAGGTTTGGCTAGTCTGATTATGTGGCTTTTTAAATCTATCATTCTGCTCCAAGGTATGTGATAGGGATACTTTCATCTGCACGTGGAAGAATGTTCAGGATAAATAGAAGATAATGGTGTTGAGGGTATCTGCAGTGCACCTATATCCGTTCACCTGACCATGAAAATGCCAAAAGTCCACAGCATCACCATCCTCATTACAGCCTTGTATTTCCAATGATTGGTTTGGGTTTCCAGCCAAAGAAAAGGCAAATAGAGCTTTTTTTTTTTTTTTTCAAGGTAGGGTGTTACTCTAGCCCAGGCTGGCCTCGAACTCACAGCAATACTCCCTCAGCCTACTCAGTGCTGGGATTAAAGGCATATGCCACCATGCTCAGCTACAGAGGACCTTATTTTTTAAAAAATATTTGCAAGCAGAGAGAGAAGCCAAGGCCTCCAGCCGATGCAAACAAACTCCAGATGCATGTGCCACTTTGTGCATCTGGCTTCATGTGGGAACTGGGGAATCAAACCTTTTCACTCAATCACCTTTAACCACTGAGCTGTCTTCCCAGCTTGCACCTTTTTAAATTTTTTCTTTAATAAGATCAATCGAATGGAGTCAGCCAAGTGAAGTCCACTTGCTAAGAAAAGATCTCTTTTGTTAGCTTGTTTTCTCTGGAACACCTCCACTGTCAAATTGAACTGTGTATGACTGACCACAATCCTTAGGGCTACTTATATTTATGATCTTCTTTTTAAAAAGAAATTTTATTAGAGGGAGAGAGGCAGACAGAGAGCATTGGTATAGGCATACTAGGGCCTCCTTCCACTGCAAATGAACTTCAAACACATGTGTCACTTTGTGCTTTTGACTTTACATGGGCACTGGAGAATCCAACCTGGGCCATCAGGCTTTGTAAGCAAGCATCTTTAAACGCTGAGCCATGTCCCATGTCTCAGGCTCACTGATGCTTTGTGAGAGCATATGTACGAATGGACATAGCTTTTACTTTTAGCACCTCTTCTATTTCAGTGAGCTATTTTGCCCACCGGGGCACAGGTATTTGACAATGTTTGGAGATATACTGGGTTGTCACAATTTGGAGATGACACCCTGGCATCTAGTGGGTGGAGGTCAAAGATGTTACTAAACATCTTACAACCATCAGGACAGCCTCCCCTCTCCCTCAACAAGTAACTACCTGGTTAAAATGTCCATAACAGCAAGATTGAGAAAGCCAGCTATATTCCTTCTTTATGCATATTCACATTTATTTATTTATTTCAGAGCAACAGACAGAGAGAAAGAGGCAGATAGAGAGAGAATGGGTGTACCAGGGCCTCCAGCCACTGCATACAAACTCCAGATGCATGTGCCCCCTTGTGTATCTGGCTTACGTGGGTCCTGGGGAATTGGGCCTTGAACCGTGGTCCTTAGGCTTCACAGGCAAGTGCTTAACTGCTAAGCCATCTCTACAGCCCTCACATACATTTTTAAAGTAACTATTATTGGTGGCAGAGGAAGGGCAGAATCACAGAGACTTACCCTCCCCCTTCCTCCTGTAAAAGCTACTAGTAATTTGTATATTTCTTTGATCATAAAGATCTAAAGAATTATATATTTATCTGGAAGATTAAAGAACAGATACCATTTTAACCTTCTAAAAACTGATTATCATTAGATATCATGCAACCTTTTAATTGGAAGTATAAAAGAAAGCACTGATTATTTAAAGAAAATGGCACCAAAAGTCCCATGAATAATCAAAAACTTGGTTAACAGAGTATGACCAGAGAATAATGCACTTGGCTTCTGTGAAGAAATGAAAGTACATGCTATGAATTGTTATTAAGGAAAGTGCATGAAAAGTTACTCTAAAGATACCATGACACTGAAGAAACAGCCCCAGGTGCACAATATATCATATTCAGTCTTTATCTCCCTTTGGATTTTCATGACTTCTTTCACCTTGGATAACCCAGTCTGCTCAAGTTGGAACTTCCAGGAAGTTATCTCATTTTCCACATTGATTTTCATCTAGTAACAGACTTGCATTTTATTGCCAGGAGTCTATCTCCTTCATAGGAATTATTTTCAAACTTCAGCTTACCTCACTTGACAGGAGAAACTGTCTTTAATAACATTCAGCATAATTTACATGAAATAAAATGTACTCATTAAAAAATAGTTTTATTTTATTTTTTCCAAGCAGAGAGAGGTAGAGAGAGAGAAACAAAAAAGGGTATGGGCATACCAGGACCTCTTGCCGCTGCAGATGAACTCCTGACACATGCACTCTTTGTACATTTGGCTTTATGCAGGTGCTGAGGAACTGAACCCAGGCTGATAGGCTTTGCAAGCACCTTTAACCACTGAGCCATCGCTCCAGTTCTAAAATGTACTGTTAAAAAGTTTTCTCTAAAGTCAGGCATGGTGACACACGCCTTTAATCCCAGCACTCAGGAGGCAGAGGTAGGAAGATCGCTAGGAGTTCGAGGCCAGCCTGAGACTACATAATGAATTCCAGGTCAGCCTGGGCTAAGAGACCCACCTTGAAAAACAAACAAGCAAAATTTATCTACATTGAAATTTTTTTGTAAATAAAATAAGAATTTTTAAATCACAAGAGAGATTTGCCATTCAAAGGGAGCCTGCAGCTAGACCTTTTGTAGAGAAAAAAATACCTTGTTTTGAAATGTGACTGATTTCTCTTTTATGTCCTAATTTTTTAAATCAAAGAGAGAAAATTGGTGCGTCAGGGCATCCAGTCATTGTAATGGAGCTCCAGACACACGTGCCATCTTGTGCGCAGGTGAGACCTTGTGCACTTGTATCACATTGTGCATCTGGCTTACGTGGGACTTGGAGAGTCAAAGATGAGTCCTTAGGCTTCACAGGCAAGGCCTTAATCACTAAGCCATCTCTCCAGCCCTTATGTTCTAATTTTTACATATAGCTCAAAGTTTAGCCCTTTGCAAGACTCAAAATTTAAAAATATTAACCATGGCTGGAGGGATGGCTTAGCAGTTCAGGCACTTGACTGCAAAGCCAAAGGACCCAGGCTCAATTCCCCAGGACCCATGTAAAGCCAGATGCACAAGGTTGCACATGTGTCTGGAGTTCATTTACAGTGGCTGGAGGCCCTGGTCTGTCCACTCTCTCTGTCTCTCTGCCTCTTTCTTTCTGTCAAATAAATAAAAATAAAATAAAATAAATTAACCATTAGTTTGGATTTTGATACATTAAAAGTTTTATAAGCTATTAAAAATTATATATAAATACATACATATATATATATATATATAATTTGAAAGGGGCAAATAGAGAATGGGCACACCAGATCCTCTAGCAACTGCAAATGAACTCCAGATGTATATGCCACCTTCTGCATTAGCTTACATGGATACTGGGGAATTGAACCGGGGTCCTTTAGCTTTGCAGGCAAGTGCCTTAATCTCTAAGCCATCTCTCCAGCCCATAAGCTATTTTTAAGAATACAAAAAAGTCATGCATTTTCTTTTTTATAGTCAACTGATATTTCACACACTTTGGAAAGCTGGGAAGTCCATGATGAAGGTACTAGATCTGCCAGTGCACACAGAACATTTTCACTATGCTCCACAGTGGAAAATATATTATTCAACAATTTATTTATGATGCTACGAATCTTAACACAAGGTCTTGTGGAATCTTATTTACAAGGACTTCACACGTTTTGGGTGATGAAAAAAAAAAAAAAAAACAGAAAAAGCAAGGTGCTAGACATTACCTAAAGAATAGGCTGCATGACCTGAGTGTGATGGCCTATCTGTAATCTCAGCACTTGGGCGGTGGCGGCAGGAGGATCAGAAGTCCCAGACCACTCTCTACTACATAGTGAGTTCTAAATCAACCTAGGCTACCTGACTACGTCTAAAATAAAGAAAAAGGAAAAAAAAAGGGGGGGGGGAAGCATCATTGGAAAGTAATCACATTAACCATTTTCCTTTAGTTAGCCTATTACTTAATGTAAGGTTATAGTTACAAGTATGTATTTAAAATCCAAACTAACCAGAAGTGGTGGCCCACACCTTTATAATCCCAGCACTCAGGAGGCAAAGGTAGGAGGATGGCGGGAGTTTGAGGCCACCTTGAGCGTACATAATGAATTCCAGGTCAGCCTGGGCTAGCGTGAGACTCTACTACCTCGGGGGGAAAAAAAAAAAAAAAAAAAAAAAAAAAAACCAAAACAAAACAAAACAAAAAAAGCCCTCAGACTATTAGGTCTGGTATATAGCTCAGTGGTGCAGCATTTACCCCTAAACGCCCAAGGAAAAGAAAAATACACAGATTCTGTGTTCACAACCTCGACTGGTTTGGCCTGAAGGGATTTACATAATTTGGTGATATGTTTCCTTATAAAAGATGCAGAGCATATCTTAAAAAACATGTCGGGCGTGGTGACACAGGCCTTTAATCCCAGCACTCGGAGGCAGAGGTAAGAGGATCCCCAAATTTGAGGCTACCCTGGCATAGTAATATAGTAACATAGTTAATTCCAGGTCAGCCTGGGCCAGAGTGAGACCCTACTCAAAAACAAAACAAAACAAAACAAAACGTAACGAAGTTGTTGTTTTGATGACCTAACATGTGAAAAGCACTTGGGCCAGCTAAATTCTGAATCCTGATGAGCCGGGCCTCCACATTGGGCATAAAAGACCATGAGCCAGACGTGGTGGCGCACGCCTTTAATCCCAGCACTCGGGAGGCAGAGGTAGGGGGATCGCCGTAAGTTCGAGGCCACCCTGAGACTACATAGTGAATTGCAGGTCAGCCTGCGCTAGAGTGAGACCCTACCTTGATCCCGACACACACCAAAAAAATAAAAAAATAAAAAATAAAAATAAAAATAAACGAGACTATGAGGGGGGCGGGGATGGGAGCAGGCGGCGTTTCATCCCTCCTTTGGCATCTGCGTGCAGATGTACCGCTGTTTCTGCCAGCCTGGCTTGTTCACCAGGGGAAACCACCGCTTAGCCACAGTTCAAACAACGATACGCAGCTAGGGGCCCAGCCCAAGCTCCAGGGCCGAGGCAGGCCGCACCCGGTGGACGGCCTCCTGCTGCTCCACGGCGGGTAGCGCCCAAAGGCTTCGGGAGGAGTCGGAGCCTCCGCGCAGCGCGGCGCGGCCCCAGCCGGCCGAGGGGAGAGAGGCGGCGTCGGTGTTTACACACGCCCACACTGTGCAGGGCTCCGGGGGCGATCCCACGTTCCCGGACCCGTCCAAACCCCAGGGGTAAGGGGACCACTCGGTGTACACATCCTATCCAGGACACCGTGGTCGTTCAGGTCCCGAGGCCTTGAGCATTTCCTCCTGCCTCTCTCCTTCCAGGGTTCACCGCCAATGCCCTCGGGCGTTCACGGCTGCGTCGTAACGTTGCCTCCTAACGGGCCCGCCCTGTAGCTTTACGGCAGGCCGTATTCCACACCCCCAATATGGCGCCCTCCATAAAGCCGGTAGCCGAGTTTTCTATCTCAGGTAGCCACGGCAGTGTTTTACTGGGGCTGCGGTTCATGTAGCCCGGGCTGCAAGAGCAACAGACTTGGTTTTTTTTAGTGACGGTTCCGCAAAGGCACTCTCCTGTGTGGGTCGGCAGTCGCTGCGTCGTTGTTTAGTTCGTAAAAGTTCCTCCTCAGCCCTTGTGTTTTCCCGCGCCACCTCCGGACACCCTGCCGGGCTCTGACACCTCTCAGACTCAGACATGAGCCTTCGGCCGGTGCTGTTGCGCTTGCCCCGGTATTTCGGGGTCTCGGGTCCCCCGCGTCGCCGGTGGTGGTGGTCTAGGTCCCTCGACATCACGTCCCGCCGAGGTCAGTCGTCCAGGTCCCCGGTCCACTGGAACCAGGTGGTGTCGGAGGCGGAGAAGATCGTGGGCTATCCCACGTCCTTCATGAGCCTCCGCTGCCTGCTGAGTGACGAGCTGAGCAACGTCGCCATGCAGGTGCGAAAGCTGGTGGGAACTCGGCACCCTCTGCTTAAGACCGTCAGGTGAGCCGCCCCCTGCCACCCACCCACACCCGCGCCGGTGCCTCTTGCCCTGGCTAGCGCTGCCTCCCGTGCCACCACCTGGCGCACACTGGTCCTGGCCAACTCTTCATCCCGTCTGTCCGCCCCTTGCTGTGTCTTGTCCAATCCACTGAGCATTCTTCTTGCTCAACTGAAGTGGATAAATATTTTTTCTTAAGAGCAACACGTATTGCTTTTTCCTTGTTGCGATTTTGCTTCTTAACTGGTGCAAACGTTCCAGTGATTTATATGTTGGTTTACTGAGTCACCGTTTAGAAAGGGCCCTTTAAAATTGGAATAAAGTGAAAGTCTTGCTTTGTTTTTCCTACGTGGGGTCTTGCTCTAGCCCAGGCTGACCTGGAATTCACTATGAAGTCTGAGGCAGGCCTCGAACTCACAGCGGTCCTCCTGCAGGGATTAAAGTTGTGTGCCACCATGCTTAGCTACAAACTGATTTTAGCATCTGCAGTATTCTCCAGAAAGACTAGTTTGGGGGGAGACAGACACAGTAAGAAAACAGCTTTTTCCAGTGAATAGCCAGGTTTGAAGTAATACTTCAGCCAGAAGTTATCCCTTTGGGAATTTAAAAAAAAAAAACACAACCTTTTATATATTTAAAAAAATAAAAACCAACTCACTTTTTGATTTGTAAATAATTTTAAGTGTATAGAAAAGTTGCACACTTTTCTGAAAACATACTTATAATCAGATTCATCCACTACACACATGCATGTGCACACACACATCCCTACACACTGTTCATGTAGATATACATATATTTTCCCTGAATCATTTGAGGGTAGATTGCATACATCATGGTCTTTAATCCTAAATACTTTACTGTGTATTTCCTAATAAAAGGGGCATTCTCTTACAAAACTATAGTACAGTCATCAACTTAACTACATTTTATTTATTGCTATTTTTTCCTCCTGTTATGCAGGTCTTGTGCAGGTATGGTAGACACTGTGAGGTCATGAATATCCAGATCATTTTGTGTCTGGAAGATTGCATTGTAAGCAGTACTATCCTTCCTTTGGTTCTTACATTCTTTCTGCTACCTCTTCTACAATGGTTCCTGACCCTTGGAGGATGTGATAGAGATGTCACAGTATTGAATACTCCACTGTCACTTCTTCTCAGCACTATTCTGGGCTTTTGATTCACCTCAGTGGTCATTGCCATCTGAAAAGAGAAGCTTCTTTTTTAAATTTTTTTTTGTTTATTTTTATTTATTCATTTAAGAGTGACAGCCAGAGAGAGAAAGAGGCAGGGGGGGGGGGATGGGCGCACCAGGGCCTCCAGCCACTGCAGAGAAACTCCACATGCGTGCACCCCCTTGTGCATCTGGCTAACGTGGGTCCTGGGGAATTGAGCCTTGAACTGGGATTCTTAGGCTTCACAGGCAAGCGCTTAACTGCTAACCCATCTCTCCAGCCCCAAAGAGAAGCTTCTTTAACCAAAAGTGAGAGTAGCATTAATATATGGCATAAACATAAGTGCTTAGAGGGTAGTTTGGTGGTCATAATGTATCCATTTAGCCAGACAGCAATAGTAGTTTCCCCCCCTTGGTCTTATGACCTTCCCAGCTGTGGTGGTTTGATTCACATGTCCTCCATAAACTTAGGTGTTCTGAATGCTAGGTTCCTAGCTGGTGGAGATTTGGTAATTCATGCCTCCTGGAGGCAGTGTATTGTTGTGGGTTTATGGATATTATAGTCAGTTTCCCCTTGCCAGTGTGTTGCTATTGTCCACCTTATGTTGGCTTGGGGGGGGTGATGTCCACCCTCTGCTCATGCCGTAGTTTTCCCCTGACATAATGGAGCTTCCCCTTGAGTCTGTAAGCCAAAATAAACCTTTTTGCCCACAAGCTGCTCTTGGTCAGGTGATTTCTGCCAACCTGACTGCAACACCAGCCAATAGACTTTTGATTAGGTTTTCAGTACTAAGCATGAATTCCCTATAGTGGAGTGGGCCTCCAGTCCAACAGAGAGCAGTAGGTTTCCCCCATAACAGACATGCCACCCTTGCACCAGTTAGCATATTTAGCCTGCTTTACCAACTGTAAGGCTTCCAGGGTCTGCTGCTGATAAAGACCACTGATGACTTCTCTTCCCCAAAAGGCTAGGTGCTGCATACCTCTTTCTAGCATCCTGATAGCTGACAGCTAGTCAACAGGGAGGAAGCTTCCAGCTCAGCTCCAGCTTGATTTCTCAGTGACCTGCAGCTGAATCACGTGGAGTCTTCAGCAGTCAGGTCTTACCATCTAGTTCTAGTGGGAAGCCAAGAGCCTTGGCAATGACCTGTAATATTTTGGGGGTATCATGGGCTTTCCTGGCCAACAACTCACTGGAAGGCATCCCAGCCCGGGCACTAAAATTTTTCTAATAATCTATGGTTTCTGGGCACAGCATCATCTGCCCCCCACAGGGTATTTCTGCTTAAGGGATTTTTTTGGTTTTTTCTTTTTTGATTAGAGTCTGTCCCTATTGCAGACTGACCTGGAACTCAGTCTGTAGACCATGCTGGCCTCTAACTTACAGTGATCATGCTACCTCAGGCTCCTGAGTGCTGTCTTTAAAGGTGTATACCATCGTGCCTGGTCAATTTAAATAATTTAGTATTATAAAATTACCATTTGTATTCCAACTTTGTTAATTGACATAACAATGTTCTTTTAACATTTACCTCCAGTACAGAATGCAGAATAGGGTATATATTCTACTTATTTTTTTCAAAAATACCTTTATTTGTAAGCAGAGAGAGGGAGAAGGAAGTAGACAATGAGTACATTAACAGCAAATGAACTCTGGATGCATGCATCGCTTTATGCATCTGGCTTTATATGGGTACTGGGAAATCGAACTTGTGCCTTCAGGTTTTGCACATATGTGCCTTTAACCACTGAGCCATCTTTCCAGCCCTTTTACTTAACTTTTAATATCTTTTTAGTATCTTCTAACCATTGGAACAATCTACCTCTTCCCTAGGGAACATTTGGCAATCTATGGGCCATTTTTGCTTATCACAAATTGGGGTATGTAGGGGCCAAGGGTGCTATCCCTCAGTACCTGTGACAGACCCAGAAGAAAAACTTATGCACCCTGAAATGTCAGTAATTCCAAGATGGAGAATTTCAGGACAAAAATCATCTCTCCATTGGCTGCCATAAACTCTCAACCATCCATGATATAAAATGCAATGCATTCAGTCCAGTGTTTAAAGTACCCATAGTTTTTCAATCCTAATACTGTTCAGACATCCTGATAGTCCAAGATCTCTTAACTGTGAGCTGTAAAAACAACAACAACAAAAAAAAAAACAGACAATGGTACAGAATAAATATTCACACTGCAAAAAATGTCATTGAGCACACAGCAAAGGAAGATTGAACCAATGCCAGATGTAAAACAAACAGGCCAGATATTAAATCCTGTTGCTCCAAGTTGGACATCTCTAACCACTTATATTCTCTGGAATTCCAATTTTGCCCCTCCAGCTGGACTGCTTACAGCCCAGAGAACAATCCATCCTGCATCAGCAGTTCTCCTTGGCAGCTGTTCCATAGTGCTGGCTGAGATCTCCACTGCAACCCATGGTTCATCCATGCCATGGCCCTCATAGCCTCTATTCAGGGACTGTGGTCCTGCTCTACATTGCCTTGGGGCCATCTCCCAATAACAACATTGCAAATCCAATGACCCTTTCTTTCTTGCATTTGTTATACTCCCATAGTACCAGGTGGGCTACCAACTTGTTAATCCGGGGGGGGGGGAGCATAAAGCCCCCTTTGAAGAGCAGGACACTCTTTCAGCATTCAGGTCCCTTATTTTCCAGAGTCAGATTCTTTCTGCTGTCCATTGTGGAACAGTTGGCCCAATATCAATAGCTGTAATCTGTCAAATAGTTGTAGCTGAGCATTGTCTCCACCAGTCCATTCCTATACAACATAACCCTGCACAAGTTTTCAGGACATAGGGAAAATGCTGTAAGCCTATTACACAAATTGCTCTTAGTCCAGTTGGAACAAAATTCTTTCTCCCAATCATAAGCCAAGCCTACACAGTCCACTGTTCTTTCTGCACTTAGGTCTCTCAAATGCTGATGAGAATGGTCCATCAAACTCTACTTACAGCACTGCAAGGGATCTCTTAGGCCAATGATGCAAATCCTTCCACATTTTTCCTGCAAATCAGTCCATAAAGGCCAAAAATCATATAGTCAGGTTGTCATCAGTAACAACCCTACTTAGTGGTTACTAATTTTCTGTTGTAGCTGTCTTCTCATTAGGGACACAAAGCATCCAATGGGAGGGAAGTTGCTTGTTTTGGCTTACAGTCTCAAGAGGAAGCCCTGTGATTACAGGAGAAAGATGGTAGAATAGAGGCTATTGGTAAACAGCAGCAGGAGAGTGAGCCAAACTAACACTGACAAGCTAGGGCTAATAAGCCATCAAGGTCCACCCCTAGTAATATACCTCCTTCAGCAAGGCTCTTCCTCCCAAATTGCCATCAGCTTGGGATGGAGTCTAGCATTCAGAACACATGTGTTTATGAGGAACACTTAATACCACCACAAAAACACATGCATACGTACACACATGCATGAAACGTGCCATTTTCTTACTGTTCAAGTTACCAAGGGTTAGAGACTTAGCTCAGTAGAGGACTCTTTGAGTAGTATGGTCTAGGTCCTGGGTTTAGTCCCCAGTTCCCCCCACCCCCGCCACCAAATGAACAAAAACAGTGAAATTACCAAATAGCAATACAAAAATGATTTTATTTCTTAACATTGTTCCTAATGATCAGAAATGTCATCTCATGATTATGCTAAGCTTGTCTGGCAGCTAGAGTGTTAGTTCCCCAGGTAATACATACTCAGAGTACACACAGATATATGTGTGTGTTTTAAAGCTTAACAGTGAAACTAATGAGTTTGTTCATGATACAGTATGAGAACTATAACTTGGCCAGTCCTATCAAAGCTGCCCATGTTCTCCCCAGTCTCTCTCTCTGACCACTAATATGCTGATTTTTGTTTGTGGTCGCGTGTGTGGGTGCAGGTGTGCATGTACCTGTGTTCTCATGTGTGTTGAAGCCCAAGGACAACCTCAGGTGTCATTTCTTAGGTGCTGTCCACTATTGTTTGTGTGTGTGTGTGTGTGTATGTATGAGTGAGAGATTGAGGGAGAGAGAATTGGTGTGCCAGGATTTCCAGCCACTGCAGTTGGACTCTGGACATATGTATCATCTTCTGTGTCTGGCTTATGTGGGATTTGAGAATCAAACATGGGTCCGTAGGCTTTGCAGGCAAGCACCTTAACTGCTAAGCCATCTCTTCAGCCCTGTCCACTCTTTTTTTTTTGTTATAAAATATTTTCTTTTTATTTATTTGCAAGGGGAGAGAGAGAGAAAGAGAGAGAGAGAGAGAGAATGAGCATACCAGGACCTGTAGCAACTGCAAACAAACTCCAGATGCCTGTGCCCCTTATGCATCTGGATTACGTGGGTCCTGGGGAATTGATCCTGGGTCCTTTGGCTTCACAGGCAAACACCTTAACTGCTAAGCCATCTCTCCAGCTCCCCTGTCCACTGTTTTTTGAGAGGGTTTCTCACTGACCTGGACCTTACCAAGTAGGCTACACTGGTGCACAAGTGAACCTCAAGGATCCACTTATGTCTACCTCCTCATGTTAGGATTATGAGCATGTGCCACTATGCCACAGCATTTTTTGCATGGGTTCTGGAGGTCAAACTTGGGTTTTCATGCTTGCAAAGCAAGCACTATACTGACTGAGGTATTTGTCTAGGCCCTGTGCTGATTTTTGTATTGTTTACTTTTTCTTAGTAAAATTACATAGGTATTTTCCTAAACAATAACATGCTTAATTTCACTCATTTTCTTTGACATTTACAAATATAGTAGCTTATTGTTTATGACTGTTACTTTTTAAAAATCCATCATTGTTTCTGAGATTAATCTCTGCTGTGTATTTAACTGTATATCATTAGTTTTTCACTAGTACATGAAATTCTACTGTGGAAATATACTGCAGAAGTATACTGCATTTATTCCCCCCCCCCCCATGGTAGGGTCTCACTCTAACCCAAGCTGTCCTGGAACTCACTGTGTAGTCCCAGGCTTCTGCCTCCGAAGTGCTGTGATTAAAAGCATGTCCACTGTTGTATTCATGTTTTAAAACAGCATTTAGTTGGTTGTGGTTTTAGGTGTTCTGTGGATATGTTTGGATGTTCCTTGGTGTGCATATCTTGAGGGTATAGATACAACAGTGTAATTGTTAGAGAGGCATATGTGCAACTTTAGAAAATAATATCAAATTATTTTCCAAACTGCTTGTGTCACTTTGTGTACTCACAAGCAATGGCTTAGTCACTTTATTTCTAATCAGGGGTCAGTCCTTGTGTCTGGTGGAAATGATAGTGTCAATGATTGAAGTTTTTCTTGACTGTAGCCCACTCTACTTAACATTCTCATAGTACTGCTGAGAGAGTTGGTAAGGAACAGAACAAGAAGCAAAATTTAGCATAAACATATTTAAAAATAAATTAAAAAAATAAAAATTTAAGCCGGGTGTGGTAGAAACTTGAAGCTGGGCGTGGTGGCGCACGCCTTTAATCCCAGCACTCGGGAGGCAGAGGTAGGAGGATCGCTGTGAGTTCGAGGCCACCCTGAGACTACATAGTGAATTCCAGGTCAGCCTGGGCTAGAGTGAGACCCTACCCCAAAAAACCAAAAAAAAAAAAAAAAAGAAACTTGAGGAAAGAATGCATATGTATATGAATTTTTAAAAATATTTATTTGAGAGATTGAGAGAGGGAAAGAGGCAGAGAGAGAGAGAATGAGAATGAGAATGAGAATGAGAATGAGAATGAGAATATGGGTGCGCCAGGGCCTCCAGCTACTGCAAATGAACTCCAGATGCATTCACCACCTTGTGTATCTGGCTTATGTGGGTTCTAGAGAATTGAACTGAGGTCCTTTGGCTTTGCAAGCAAACACCTTAACTGCTAAGCCATCTTTGAGAGATAGGGAGAAAGAAGCAGGTAGAAAGCTAGAGAATGAGCATGCCAGGGCCTCTAGGCACTGCAAATGAACTCCAGACACATGTGCCACCTTGTATATCTGGTGTTACGTGTGTGCTGGAGAATTGAACCTGGGTCCTCAGGTTTTGCAGGCAAATGCCCTAACTGCTAAGCCATCTCTCCAGCCCACACATTTTATTCTTAGTTTTTGGTTTTTCAAGGTAGGGTCTTGCTGTGGCCCAGGCTGACCTGGAATTCACTTGGTAGTCTCAGGGTGGCTTTGAACTCATGGTGATCCTCCTACCTCTGTCTCCCAAGTACTGGGATTAAAGGCATGTGCCACCATGTCCAGCTGCATTTTATTTTTATTTATTTATCTTGCTGATGCATGTGCTAGGTAAGTGTTCTACCACTGAGTTACACTTTTACCTGTATTCATATTCATCTCCCCTCTTTCATTCTCTGTCTTTCTTAGTATTTGAGCTGTAGGCTAATCAGGAATAGCGAAGAGGAGGACATAAGGGAGGAAGGAACCCTTCCCCTGACTATATGACATATAGCTGTATTATTCAAAACAGTGTGATATTTATTGGCTGAGGTATAGGTGCATCAGTGGAATACACCAGCAACCACAAAAACAAATATGGAATTGAGTTTTATAAGTGCAGTTATATTATATTAGTGGTTAAGGCACTCACCTGCAAAGCCAAAGGACCCAGGTTCAACTCCCCAGGACCCACGTAAGCCAGATGCACAAGGTGGCACATGCATCTGGAGTTCATTTGCAGTGGCTGGAGGCCCTGATGTGCCCATTTTATTTCTATCTGCCTGTTTCTCTGTCCCTCCCTCTCTCTCAAATAAAATAAATAAATAAAAGAAATTATACTGGAACAATTGGACATCATAGGCAAAAAAAAAGGCCTCAACCTAAACTTCATTCCATATTTTATAAAGTCAACATAAGCTGTAGGATGTACTCTACTTAATGCCCAGCCCACTGCCCCTTGCGATGTATAATAAACTTTTCTTTATAAAATAAGTCAGTATAAATTGGTTATTGCAAGATCAGTGTAAGGAGAATTTAAGTAGGAAGCATAAAAGTATAACATCTATAGGAAAATATAAGCAAACATCTTCTGAAGCTGGGGCTAGGTGAATGAATAGATTTTTAGATATGGTACCCAAAATGTAACTCTTAAGAGAAAAAAATAAAAATTGAAAACTTTACTATATGAAAGACTCTATGAATAGGATGAAAAGATTATTTACAGGCTAGGCAAAAATATTTCTAAGTCACATGTCTGAAGGATTTATGTCCAGTATATATAAAGAAGTTTCTAAATAGAATAGTGAAAGCAAACAATGAATTGGGTAATGGACAAAGTCCTCTAAAGATGGCAGGTGTACTTGTGAAAAATTGTTCAAAGTCATTAGGAAAATGTAAATTTAGGACACTGTGTGTCCACCCAAGAGGAATGTCTGGATTTCTAATCAGATCAAGTTGACAACAGAACTATCACACCATGAGATACTGTCACATACTTGTTAGAATGACTAAAATAAAAGTACTGACCGTATGGGGTCCAGGTAAAGAAACATAGAAACTAGAATTCTCTTAGATTGCTTATAGGAATGTAAATTGTATAGCCACCATGGCAAATAGCAATTTCTTATAAAATTAAATATATACTTAACCAAACCCCAGCAATCACACTTACAAACATTATCCTCCCAAAATATAAACTTACATCTATATCAAAGCCTATAGAGGAGTATTTAATAATACAGAGATTTTGCTATAAGTTTGCCAAAGTCTTGCCAGCAAAGCATTGATAAGAGGAAGATTCTCTCAGCATGGGTATTTGGAATACTTGCAAACCCACCAAATACAATTCAGTGCTGAGTGGTTGACTAAACTATGAAACATATAACAATAAAATGTTACTTGATCATACAAGGAATAGAAATATTAGTGCATATGACAACTTGAATGACATCCAAAGGAATTATGCTAAGTGAAAAAAAATCTCATTCTTAAAAATAGTATCAGCTATACAACCCAGTAATTTCACTTCTGGGTATATTTCCAAAAGAATTGAAAGCAGAGTCCCAAAGAAATATTTATATGTCCATGTTCATAGCAGCATTGTTTACAATAGTCAAAAGATAGAAACAACTCATCAAAATGTGTTATATACATATAGTGTATTCCACTTATACAACATGTATGCCATTTTCAAATGCCCAAACTAGAGATTGAGAACAGGTGAGTGAGTTTTAGAGTTGGGGACAATGTAGGGAGTAGGAAGAAGTGAAAATACAACGAGGTGTATTGTGGTGAACAGCTTGGAATCTTGATGGTGGTTTCATGAATCTAGAGAAAAGTTGCACAGAACTACATACGTTTACAAAGTAAAGATTGAAAATGAAAATGGAATAAGGTCTATTGTTATTAATGTATTAATGTACTAATACCATTTTGTTTTGTTTTAGTATTATACTACAGCTAAAAATTATGTCACCATTGGATGAAGCTAGATAAAAGATACATGGGGTTGTCTTGTATTTTTGCAAATTTCAGTCTAATTATTTCATTATTTTGAAAAGCTTACAGAACATCACTTCAAATCAAGACGTGGTATGGGTGGGAAGAAACCAGGAGGGAGAGAAAGGTAGAAAGGGAAATGGAGAGGCTTGGGGTATTGACTTCTGTGTTCCAGTTTCCACTCTGTAAGTACACACTGTGTGACCTCAGAGAAATCATTTCATCTTTCTGGAGTTTTGTTTCCTATAAATAAAGTTAGGAGTTTGACTAAGCACGTTCAGTGGTATTGCCAATTCTAGACTTGTGTAGAAGTTAGTGTTGTACCTGTATGTGGCCCTTCTCCTTTGTCAAGGGGAGAGTGAACAGCTTGAGTGCAATGCAGTAATGCAAAACAGTAATTCTTTTTCACAGTTTAAAAGTACTAAAATCGGGCTGGAGAGATGGTTTAGTGGCTAAGCGCTTCCCTGTGAAACCTAAGGAATCTGGTTCGAGGCTCGATTCCCCAGGATGCACAAGGTGACGCACTCATCTGGAGTTCATTTGCAGTGGCTGGAGGCCCTGGTGTGCCCATTCTTTCTCTATCTGCCTCTTTCTCTCTCTGTCTGTCACTCTCAAATAAATGAAAACGTATTTAAAAAAAAAAAAAGTCCTAAAAGCTCAGAAAATAGAATGTTTTTCCAGACTCATAAATCTGACCTTAACAAATGTGTGACTACTTATAGTCATTATTTATATCCCTGACTATTCATGCATTTTGCCACAGAAATATTAATGACCTTGATTAGAGGATGCTGTCCCAGTTCCTTCTGGAGCATGGTTAAAAGCACTTTCTTATAATCAGTAAAGATTCCAACTCTGAAAACTGTGGGATCAAGGGCTTTGGGTGAAGGGCGATGGACTACCAAGCTGGACCGTGGTCTGTGGGATGCCCAGGGATGGGATGGGATTGTTAGTGTGGGAGAAGGTGAAGGCAGTACCACAGTGAGTCCAGTCAGCTCCCTGCCCTTTCCTGCCAGCACAACTTGTGCCTGTACCTTCATTACTGTCTCTAGTTCAATGTAATTACCCACCTGTGCAAAATAGTTTTTTACTTTTACTCACTTCAGTTTTGGTAAAAATCATTCAAATTTAGTACTTTTAGCTTTACAAGTTTATTTTGTATGTTGCCTATAGCTTAAATGCTTTGGGATCATATGCAGCGTACTTGTTTAAAAGAAGATACTTTTTCTACTGTGGAACTGGGGAAAGTTGTTTAAGCATAGCTGATTCCTTTGAGTAATGTAGCTTTATTCTCATTGATTATTCTTGACAGGTTTAGCTTTTAGGATTAAAATTTTGTTTAAATATTCTGTGATTAAGCTTTTGCCTTCAGAATTCTCTGCTATTTCAGATTTGGATAGATGGGACTAATTTAGTATACAGTTATAGGAGAAAAACTGACATTTGGTTCTTTTCTTAGGAGGCATTGATTTCTTAGTAGAGACTTCTTGTTCCAAGTCCACTATTATTCCATGACTACCTGAAAAACCTGTTAGTCTTTTCTACATGTAAAATTCTTCAGAGCTCTTTGAATTTATTAATAGGAATTTAATTTTAGCTGTTCATGTTTATGAAGGACCCCTTCTAGATTCAGTTATATAATTACTAACTGAAAAACTACATTACTTACAAAGAACTTTTTCTTGGTGGCTAGGAGAAAATTATAAATTTTAATTCATTCCACAAATATTTGAGGTACTCTGGGTATGGGGTATATAAACAAGAATAAGACACAGTTGTTGCCGTCCAGGAATTCATGGGAGACAGTGTAGTGAGCAAGAGCTCTGGAATCAGACTGTTTGGATTCACATCTTGTCTCCACCAGTACCAAGCTATCTCAAGCAGTTTACTTCATCTCCCTGTGCCTTAACTTTCTCTTCTGTAAAATAAGGGTAGGAATATTCTGTATACCATAGAGTTTTGTTAAGTTTTAATGAGTTTCTGTAGGAAAAATGCCTAAAATAGTACATAGCATATAGAAAGTGTCCAGATGGTAGCAGTTGTCGTTACTGCTGGAATGTGTGCAGCACATGTACAGAGGCAGAGTACCTGTGAGAAGTGCAGTATGTGTGACCAACAGCTGCAGAGATAGACAAGGAGGAAAATGAAGACTCCCAAAGATGAGGTAGATATGAATCGGGTCATGTTTGATGAAGAGATGACTGAGGTAGGACGATAAATAAAGACACAGGAATTGTTTGGCGAAGTGTAAGAACATTTGTACTTTGGTATAGAGTAGACATAGGATGCTATGAAGGAAAAGGATAGGTTGGAAATGTCTGCTTCTGCCATGATGGAGTAGGAAGTGCTCTGCATTCCCAACAGAAGATCAACTGTATTTGCACTGTTAAATACTTTCCCGTTGCACAAATATAGAGCAGTTTGTTTACCTGTCTAATTTAAATGAACACTGAGACTGTCTCTAGTTTTGGTTACTGTAAATGAAGTTTCTATGAACTAAATAAAGTTGAGCTAAAAGATGAAAGAAGGGCTGGAGAGATGGCTTAGTGGTTAAGGCGGCTAGCCTGTGAAGCCTAAGGACCCAAGTTCGACTCTCCAGAACCCATATAAGCCAGGTGCACATGGTGGTGCATGCACCTGGAGTTTGTTTGTAGTGGCTAGAGGCTCTGGTGGACCCATTCTCTGTCACTCCCTCTCCCTCTCCCTCACTCCCTCTCTGTCTCTCATAAGTAAAAAGGACCAGGTGTGGTGGCGCACGCCTTTAATCCCAGCACTCGGGAGGCAGAGGTAGGAGGATCCCATGAGTTCGAGGCCACCCTGGGACCCAGGTCAGCCTGAGCTAGAGTGAGGCCCTGCCTTGAAAAACAAAAAACAAAAAACAAACAAACAAAAAAAAAAAAAAATGAAAGAACAGGGTAGGACTGGGTTTTGAGATTTTTACGTTAAATTAAGATATAATTTTATGCTGATGTCAGTAGAGACTAAAGGTTAAGGTGCAGAGAGACATGACCAGATATGCCTTTTATAAAGCTGAATTGGGCAGTTGTGGAAGTTATGAATTGCAGAAAAGAAAAACCATGGGCATAAAGGCCTGGCAGAAGACCACTATAGTTTATTAGTGTTTCTTTCTTTCTTTTCCCCCCTAGGGGAGTATGTATAAGTCTTTGTAAAAGAACCAAACTCAATAAATAGGCTGCTTGATCTATTAAGAGTCCAGAATTAATTTGTTTCTTTACCATCTAAGTGTGTCCCCTACTGGCCAGGGACTGTTTTACTAGAGGGTACAAAGACTACCAGATATTAAACCACATTGTGCTTCTCTTCACGGGGGCTTCTAGTCAAGAAAGGGAAACATAAAAAAGTCAGTGCAGCCGGGCGTGGTGGCACATGCCTTTAATCCCAGCACTTGGGAGGCAGAGATAAGAGGATTGCGTGAGTCTGAGGCCACCCTGAGACTACATAGTGAACTCCAGGTCAGCCTGGGATAGGGTACCCTACCTCAAAAAAAAAAAAAAAAAAAAAAAAAAAAAAAAAAGTCAGTGGAAGAAAATGTTACATACATGTTAGGGTGAAAGTGTTTGCAAGGGCCTGGGGAGGCAGCTCAGTGATAAAGTGGTTGCCATGCAAACATGAGGACTGAGTTTGGGTCCCAGAACATATGTAAAATGCCAGATATAGTGGTGTGTGCTCATAATGCCAGTATTGAGGAGGCTGAGACAGGAAATCCCTCCAGCTCACTGGCTACCTAGTCTAGCCAAATTGGCGAGTTCTAGGTTCAGTGAGAGAACTTTTCTGAAAGAATATGGTAGAGAGTGATAGAGGAAGGTAGCAGACATTTGACCTCTGATGCACCTGCACGTACAGGCACTGACACATATAAGTATGCATACACATACATGCACAACGCAAACATGCCAATTAATAAGTAAATAAATGGTTTATAGTAAAATGATGACACAGGAAGTAGAGTGGTTCATGGAGCAGGTAAAATGAATCAAGAAGTCTTAGTGAGATCCCTTGAGTTATGAAAATTGAGATTTTCTTGATGATTTCAGGATGAGGGTGGCATTATGAACTTGGGCAGCAGTGATAGAGGTAAAAACGGAAGAATGGGTTCAAGGTACTTTTATGAAATGGGGATGAGAGAACTTGGTAATTGTGAGAGAGAGAACAGATATGAGTAACTCAATATGTTGAGATATCAGGGATGTTTGTAGGGAAATTTTTGTAGATATGTTGAACTTGAAATGCATGTGGACATGTCTAAGGTATAATTAGGAGTGGGTCAGGTGCTGCTAACAGGTGGACATAGGCGCTAGAGTATCTTAAGTACTCAGTCCAGTTGAGATCGAAAGCCCTAGAGGTTTGTGATCTCTCAGAAACAGGGTACAGAATTATATGAGCACGATTTAATTACAAGCAAACAAATTGATTTTGGATTTCTGTAGCAGGGAGGAGCTAATCAGGCCTTAGGAAGCATGGGGACTGGGGAACCTCTAAGGAAGTAGAAGCAGGAGTTTGCAATCTCTCTAAGGATGGTGCTGCTGTTAGGAAGGTTTGGCTCGGCTGTCTCTCATCATTGGATGGATCCTCAAGCTTCAAGGCCTGAAGGCGAGTCTATTAGGTCTTTCTTGCATCTTAAATCTAGTTCAAATCTGTTTCCTACAAGCAAGTAATGTACTGTGATTAGCTCTGCCTAGGCTTTAGCCACCCCTTTGGTCAGTGGGGGGAGAAATTACCATATTTCACAGAGTAAGAGAAAGGAATTTCCCAAAGATTAAATGAGATGTCGTTAGGAGACAAAGGGAGCAAATTTTGGATAGGGAAACCCTTGCTTGAATTTACTGCCCCCCCCCCATTGCTTACTGTATAGATAATTTAAAAGAGTTTCCCACTTAAAAGAAAGTGATAACCCGTTATATTACCTCTCCAATGAAATGACTTACTATCAAGCTTAGGTCTGCTTGCTTAGGAGCCCCTTCTGGTGGGGGGGTTTGTGATCACATGGAACACAGTTACTCTCAGATGCCATCCTATTCCCAGAAATTGCTCAAACTGCCCTTCTCAAAACCACCTTGTCACTAACCATTCAGACAATTCTGATCATTCAGCTATTAGACATGCCAGAAATTACTGTGTGGATTCTGACCCTAGACCACTTATTTCCAAGCACAATAAACAATATATTCAGCTGTCTGCCCTCAACACAGACTATTCCTCCTGTCACCTAATTCTCAGGATTACCCTTGAATGGAGTTGTGTAGCAATCATATATTTGCTGCTGGTTCTAACATAGTGTTCAGGTCTTTTGTGTAACTAGAGACCCACTTTGTTCCCCTCCAGCTGGATAGCCTCAGGGAACTCATGAAGCCATAGGAACAAGTTGGGGTGAGATGGCATATAGCAGGAGTACACCTATAAGTATTGTCAGGATCTGATTTACAACAACTTGAGAGTCTGTTTGGGCCTGCTGGAATTTAGAACTAAATGAATCCCATAAGAATTAACAATAGGTAACTAGATTGCAAGGTCACTAGTTCCAGCTCCTTTTTTTTTTTTTTTTTTTTTTTAAACTGGAGTCAGTACCAAGCCAGAAGCTCTTTCTCAAATAGAAATAATTACTTCAGCTGCTTGCTGAAATGGCTTAGGGGCTGTGCTGTATTCATTGGGGTTTTTCACAGACTCATATAGCATCTATTTTAGGGTAAACTTTTAAATTATCCAGTAAGAAAGTAGTGGAAGGAGGGCTGTATATACACTTGCTTTTCAAACAAGGGGTATCCCACCCAGAATCTGTTATGCCTTTGTCTCATAACAACAGTTCACTCTTTCTTTAGAAACTGCCTCTGAAAAATGCAATAATAATAAGGAAAGAGAATTTGATCACCTTCTACTTTGTGCTTAGTATAGTAGTTCTCCCTCCTGCTTTAGATGGAGCCACTGTAGGGATTCTGAAAGCTTGAAGATGTATGGGGTTGTCATGATGTGTGCTGTGAGCAGAGGTTGAATTAGAACCCCCCCCCCCACTATATACATATCCATGGTGGACCTGTAGTATTTTTTAAGAATCAATATTAACATAAAGCCAGTATGTAATAATCATCAAGACAATTGAGTCTTTCTTTTTTGGCAGTTCATGATTCTGAGGAAATAGCCATGAATCCATTTTGGGAAAGACCCTTCCAAGAGATATAACCTCCCCTCCATTGAGAGAACTTCCTTCAGAGGTCTTGGGTTAGGTGAGGGTTCATGACTCCCCACTATCTCAAATGGGTCCACTAAACCTGGAGTTGTTTTGGTTATTTAAATCAAAACAGATCTAAGGTGTTGCTTATTGATTTGAATTCTTAAGTATGATTAGTTAAATATGGTCAGGGGTTTCTGCCTCTCACAAGAAAGCCTGAGATACCCAACCTCACATCTACCCTGTGCCCATTAGCATCACTGTGCTCACTTTGCTTCTGGCAGTTAACTGCTGCCTTCTGGGTTAGCCTTCTTCTGTTCCTCCTTTGCCTTCTGAATCAGGGAGTTTATTCAATGGCAGTCTCACCCTACAAGAAACAAGAGGCACTGAAGTGATTAGTAGTGATGGCTCTGTGTGCCTCACCAGTCCATTTCTGTGTCAAGAGTGAAGGAAGGATTTTCTGGACCCAGTCATGTAACAGCATATGACTTATTTCATAAATTTGGATAAAGGGAAGTAAGAGTATATATTCTCCTTGTAAGCGTCCCCTATTGCTATTACTGGAATGAAACTGGTGACAGCACTAGTTTGATAACAGTAGTAGCAAATACCATCATTTGTCATAGGGAATTAATGCCGATTTGAATAAGTGTTATTTCCAACTTCTTCCTTAGTTGTATAAGAATGTTTTTTGCGTGTGTGTGTTGTGTCTGTATATTTGTGTGTGTGTGTGTGCATGCGTGCGTGCATGTGGTGGCTAGAGCATGAAGCAGAGCTGACCACATTGGCAGTCAGGAAGCTGAGAAAGAACAGGAAGTGGGTCAGACCACAAAACTTCAAGGCCTACCCCCAGTGACCCACTTCTTCCAGGAAGACTCCACCTCCTAAAGGTCTCACAACCTTTCAAAACAGTGCCACCTGATGGAAACACAAGCCTATGGAGGATATTTTACATTCAAACCATGACAATCATGTGCAGCACAGATGGGAAGCTTTTGTCAATATAGTAGTAATGATCAAGATGAGAAAAAAATTCCAGGATTCTAATTTGTCAGAAAGGAATCACAAAGAATTAACTTAAGTATTATAGCACTTTAAACCTATAAACTTATCCTCATTAATTGGAATCAGAAACATGAATGCAGTCTACTTATATCTCTCAACTTTGAGGAACATATGAGACTCTTTATAGGGTTCAAAGGGTAAAAATGTCGGGGCTGGTGATGTAGCTCAGTGGCAGAGCTCTTAGCATGCCCAAGGCCATGTATTAAGTCCATAGAATGGCAAAAGATAGAGATTCAGTTATTCATATTATTTAAATATGTAAAAAAGGATGAAACACACACACACACACACACACATATATATATCTTAAAATTTATTATACAGGTGCTGGGGGATGTCTCAGCACTGGGGAGAGATAGGTAGGAGGATCAGAAGTATAAGGACATTGTGATAGTTGAATCAGATATCCCCATAAATTCTTGTGTTCTGAATGCTTGGTCCCCAGCTAATGGCAGTTTGGGAGGTGGAGCCTTGCTGAAAGAGGTGTGTTGTTGGGGTGGATTTTGGATGTTATAGCCAGCTTCCCCTTGCCAGAGCTTGGCTCATTCTTTTGCTACTGTTGTCCACCTGTTGTGGCAGAAATGACTGCTCATTTTCCTGCCATCATGAAGCTTCTGCCTAAGATTGTAAACCCAAACAAAACTTTCCTCCCATCAGCTGCTTTTGGTCAGGTGTGTTATCTCAACAACAAGAAGGTAACTGCAACAGTCATCCTCCACTTAGTAGAGAGTTCTAGCCTGGCTTGGGCTATGTCAGACCCTCTTTCAAAAACAAAACAAAATAAACACCTTAGGGGACAATTATTTACACCAAACATTGATTTGTACTTGTTGTTTTAAAAAAGTTCAATGCATGTTTTCCCCAAAAATAGTTATCTAAAGAAGCTTTTAAAAGTGAGTCCTGTGGGCTGGGAGAGATGGCTGAGTGGTTAAGGCACTTGCCTGCAAAGCTAAAGACCTAGGTTCGATTCCCCAGGACCCACAGAAGCCAGATGCACAAGGTGGCACCCTAAAGACTCTACCAGCAAACTGTTGGAGCAGATAAACACCTACAGCCATGTAGCAGGATACAAAATAAATACACACAAATCAGTAGCATTCCGACATGGTAACAACAAACACACAGAGGATGAAATCAGAGAATCACTCCCATTCACAATTGCATCAAAGAAAATAAAGTACCTTGGAATAAACCTAACCAAAGAAGTAAAGAATCTCTACAGTGAAAACTATAAAACACTCAAGCGAGAAATTGCAGAAGACACTAGGAAATGGAAAAACATCCCTTGTTCCTGGATTGGAAAAATCAATATTGTGAAAATGGCAATCTTACCAAAAGCCATCTACACATTTAATGCAATCCCCATCAAAATTCCAAAGGCATTCTTCACGGAAATATAAAAAACAATCCAAAAATTCATTTGGAATGACAAAAAAAACCTCGAATATCTAAAATAATACTGAGCAACAAAAATAAGGCGGGTGGTATCACCATACCTGATTTTAACCTATACTACAGAGCCATAGTAACAAAAAACAGCATGGTACTGGCACAAAAGCAGATATGTAGATCAATGGAACAGAATAGAGGACCCAGATATAAGTCCAGGTAGCTATAGCCACCTGATATTCGATAAAAATGCCAAAAATACTCATTGGAGAAAAGATAGCCTCTTCAGCAAATGGTGCTGGGAAAATTGGATTTGCATCTGTAGAAGGATGAAAATAGATTCTTCTGTCTCTCTCCATGCACAAGAATTAAGTCCAAATGGATTGAAGACCTTAACATCAGACCTGAAACTCTGAAATTGCTAGAGGAAAAAGTAGGGGAAACCCTTCAACCTATGGGTCTTGGCAAAGATTTTCTGAATATAACCCCAATTGCTCAGGCAATAAACCCACAGATTAACCGCTGGGACCTCATGAAATTACAAAAATTTTGTACTGCAAAGGACACTGTGAATAAAGCAAAGAGGCAACCTACAGAATGGGAAAAAATCTTTGCCAGCTATATATCTGATAGAGGATTAATATCGAGGATATACAAAGAACTCAAAAAGCTAAATAATAAGAAATCAAACAAGCCAATTAAAAAATGGGCTATGGAGCTAAATAGAGAGTTCTCAAAAGAAGAAATACGGATGGTGCATAAGCATCTAAAAAAATGTTCTATGTCACTAGTCATCAGGGAAATGCAGATTAAAACTACATTGAGATTCCATCTCACTCCTGTCAGATTGGCTACCATCATGAAGACAAATGGTCATAAATGCTGGCGAGGATGTGGAAAAAGAGGAACCCTTCTACACTGTTGGTGGGAATGCAATCTGGTCCAGCCATTGTGGAAATCAGTGTGGAAGTTCCTAAGACAGCTAAAAATTGATGTACCATATGACCCAGCTATAGCACTCCTAGGCACATATCCTAAGGATTCATCCCATTTCCTTAGAAAGTACATGCTCAACCATGTTTATTGATGCTCAATTCATAATAGCTAGGAAATGGAACCAGCCTAGATGTCCCTCAACTGATGAGTGGATAATGAAGATGTGGCACATTTATACAATGGAGTTCTACTCAGCGGTAAAGAAAAATTAAGTCATGAAATTTACAGGAAAATGGATGGATCTGGAAAGGATTATACTAAGTGAGGTAACCCAGGCCCAGAAAGCCAAGTGCCACATGTTTTCCCTCATATGTGGATCCTAGCTACAGATGATTGGACTTCTGTGTGAGAAGGAAAAAACTCAGTAGCACAGGCTAGTAAGTTAAAAAGGAGATATAAAGGGAAGAGAAAGGAAGGGAGGAGGGTACTTAATCGGTTGGTATTGTATATATGTAAGTAGAAGAATAGATTAACGGGGGTGAAAAGGCCCAAAGTGAGGTCAGGGGAAGAGATTGAGTAAAGGAAAGGTGGAGGGAGGGCTAATCAAAATCTAAGAGGATGCAAATAAATCATATGGGATCCTCTGGTTTTGGACAATGGAACACTCAGGAGCCATAGATCGTTGTTAGAAAATTTTCAGTGCAGGGATGGGATACCTTCAGTGAGTTGTTGGCCAGGGAGGTCCCTGATGCCCCCAAAACATTATAGGCCATTGCCGAGGCCCTTGGTTTCCCACCAGGAATAGATGGTAAGACCCAATTGCTGAAGACTCCACATACTTGGGCGGCAAAGCCACTGAGAAATTCTGTTGGAACTGAGCTGTTAACCTCCTCCATGTAGACCAGCTGAGAGAAAGCTGGAAGAAGCCATTCTGCATGTAGTTCAGTGGGAGAAAGAGAGACCACCAGTGAAGATACTCAACAGTGGACACTGCAAGGCTTATAATTGGCCAGCCAGGCCAAATGAGCCAACGGGTGCAATAGTGGCACGTCTGTCATGGTAGAAACCAACTGCCCTCCAATTGGACTGGAGGCCTGCTCCATGGGGAGGAATACATCCCTGATACTGTAAACTTAAAACAGGGGTAGTCATGAGCCCTAGGGGTGTAACATCTGCTGATGTCTGGATAAATGTATATACTATGCTTATCAATCTGCCCAGTAAGCACTTTTCTTAATATTCATACCCTTATATTAATGCTACTCTCACTTTGGGTAGAGAATCTTATCTTTTTAGATGGCAGTGACCTTGGGATGACTCAGAAGTTATCATAGTGCTGGAAAGAAGTGATTGTAGAACTGAGTAACATCTCGATCACACCTTCCAAGGCTCAGGGTCTAATGCGGAAGAGGTGGCGGAAAGAATGTAAGAGCCAAAGGAAGGGTAGGACTCCTTACAACGTCCTCCCTCCAGACATAAAATGGCCTGGGTATCCATGACCTCACAGTGCCTGACACTACCTACACAAGACCATCATAAGAGGAGGAAAAGATCATGACATCAAAATGAAAGAGAGACTGATTGAGATGGGGAGGGGATATGATGGAGAATGGAATTTCAAAGGGGAAAGTGGAGGGGGGAGGGTAGTACCATGGGATACTTTTTATAATCATGGAAAATGTTAATAAAAATTGAGAAAAAACTAAAAAAAAAAAAAAAGAATGAAAAAAACGTAAAAAATAAATAAATAAAAATTAAAAAAATGGGTACTGGGTGTTTATCCTTTTAGTAGTTTCCGACTTCATACTTGTTGGCAGTTGTAGATGTACAGCTGTAGTTTCTCAGTGTACTAGGTTTACTTCCCTTCCTGTGACTCACCAGAGGCTCTTCTCAACTGCTCAGTTGGTTTCTAGTTTTGTATACTGAAACTTCATTTTTAAAAAAATTATTTTTATTTGCTTATTAGAGAGAGGGAATGGGCACATCAGGCCCTCTTGCTACTGCAAACAAACTCTAGACGCATGCGCCACCATGTGCAGCTGGCTTACGTGGGACCTGGCGAATTGAACCTGGGTTCTTAGGCTTCTCAAGCAAGCTCCTTAATTGCTAAGTCATCTCTCCAGCCCAGAAACTTCATTTTAACAAATACAGAAAAAAGCTTTAAAAATTACAATTCTTGATGGGTGTGATGGCGTACGCCTTTAATGCCAGCACTCAAGAGGCAGGGGTAGCTGAATTGCCATGAGTTCAAGACCACCCTGAGACTACAGAGTGAATTCCTGGTCAGCCTGGGCTAGAGCAAGACCCTAGCTCAAGAAACCAAAAAGTTAAAAAAAAAAAAAAAAAAAGGTTCCAGTTCTTCCTGGGATTGCCTTTAGATGTTAATTAATTTGCATCAAAGATTTTTAAAAGCAAATTGAATTGATATTGTTTACAGCATGGTGAGCCCAGAGATGGGTCTGGTGTATATTATAGTATACTCTAAAAGCAGAAGTGTTTTGAATTTGCCAAACACTGATGCTTTGCACAAATAGTCTTGGTAGTGTTTGATAATTATAGGGGCTTTGTGACAGATGATTTCTGTTAACAATTTAACAATTGTTAAATACCTCCAAATAGCTGGAATTGACTTTATTCTTGGAGTGAAAATTACATCTTAAAAAATATTTTATTTATTTGAGAGAAAGAGAGAGGAAGAAAGAATGGGTATACCAGGGCCTTTAGCCACTGCAGATGAACTCCAGATACATGTGCCCTCTTGTGCGTCTGTGTTACATGGGTCCTAGAGAACTGAACCGGGATCCTTTGGCTTTGCAGGCAAGTGCCTTAACTACTAAGCCATCTTTCCAGCCCCTGAAAATGGTATCTTGAATCTTCTACTTTTTTGATATACCTCTGTAACTTTAGATCTTTCCTTCCTTCTTCCTTTCCCCCTTCTCTCTCCCTTCCTTTGTCCTTCCCTTGTCCATCATTTAAGTTATGATCCAGGGTTCCAGGGCAGGGACTGCTATCTACCTAAATTCCCCGTCACTACCTTGGGAGGACAGAGGAAAAGTAGGGTGAAGCCAGATCGTCCCAGGAAACCTGTTTTCTGTCTGGCAGATGTCACAGGTTGACATCCAGGAAATGGGGCAAAGGGAATTCCACAGAAAGGGTATCATTGGCACCCAAAGACATCAGCCCCTTTTATGGTCACAGCTTTCTTGCCACAATGGAAGTGTAGGTCATCAGTTCCTGCTCTGGTTCTGGTTCTGAATGGGGAGTGGCTGTCAGAAGGGTAGTGTTGTGGTTCTTCATTTTGGCCTGGTTGTCTTTTGCCCTGGTGCCCATGCTTAGAGCTGCCCCGTGGCAGCATGCAGCTCAGTGTGACTCTTGACCTGGACTGTTTATACTGCTGTATGCTCAAGAGGAATGCTGTTTAGTTTCACAGAACAAATACTATAGCATATACAAACTTTTCATTTAAAGTATTTTATGTTTGCTTTAAAAAAAGTATTATTTGTTTATAGTAATCATGATTAAAAACTAGGATGAAGCCGGGTGTAGTGGCTCATACCTTTAATCCCAGTCTAGGGAAGCAGAGGTAGGATCACCGTGAGTTCAAAGCCACCTTGAGACTGCATAGTGAATTTCAGGTCAGCCTGGACTAGAGTGAAACCCTATCTCGGAAAAGAAAAAAAAACAAAAACAAAAACAAAAAAATTAGGATGACTACCTGATAGTACAGTGCACATGGTATGATTTTATGAGGACATAGAAAGGAACTAAAAGTTGATAGTACTGGCCCTAGTGTTTTTAAAAACATATTTTATTTTTATTTATTAGAGAGAGAGAAAGGGGAGGGTGAGGAGGGAGAGAGAGAATGGAGGGTACACCAGGACTTCCAGCCACTGCAAACATACTTCAGATGCATGGGCCACCCTGTGCATCTGGCTTTATGTGGGTACTGGGGAATTGAACCTGAATTGTTAGGCTCTGCATGTAGGTGCCTTAACTTCTGAGCCATCTTTCCAGCCCAATTATTTTTTTATTTTGAATGTTTGCTAGAATAATGACTTCTTTCTTAAATAGTCAGAGTAATATCTCTTGTCCCAAACAGGACAATCTTGGGACTTTTGTGGTTTAATTTCTCCCAAAACCATAGTATGTCTAACTATCTGTGTCTATTATCCAATGAAAACTTTCTTTTAAATTTCTAGTATATATTGTCACCTATTTGCTGCTTCTACCACTTTAATTCAGCATTGAGTTTAGGAATGCAAAGTGGTCTTAATTTCAACTAATTTTCATGTAACTTAGTTATAGTAAAAACATAAAAATGGCACTGAAGTTCAGGAAGCAGTATTGTATAATGTAGTGAATGAGAACATGGGCTTGACCCTATCAATACCTAAATCTTAATTCCAGCAGTGCCATTTCCTATTTGTGTGGACTACAGTGTTCCTTGAGCCTGTTTTCCTCACTTGTAGAAGAGATATTATTTATTTATTCTTGTCTCACAGGATTGCAATGATTAGGAGCACATGAAACAAAATATTGTCAAATGTAACTTAAATGATAAACAAATGTAACTTTATGATCTTGGGCTAGTCATCTTCCCTTCTACATTTTTGCCCAAGTTTCCTTGAAAGATAGCGTTGAGAAGACACAAAAGTATTATAGAGTAAAATGATTTGAAAGGTATGCTGCATTGTACAAATCCAAGGTGGAAGTGAGATTATGATAATTACTAGAAACAATAACAAGTTAAATTTGCATGGTATAGTGGAAAGAACATAGTTTGGAAAGCAGACAGAACTAGCTTTGATCATTTACTACCTGCTACACAAGTAAATTGCTCCGAACTTGAGTTTTCTCATCAGCAAAAAGGGGAACAGTACTTTTTATCTTGTGGACTGGATGAAGAATTGTCTTGGGCCATATATTAGATATACAAACACTAATGAAAGCTGATGGACAACTAAAAAGTCTTGAGTAAAATTTTCGTGATGTCCACTGCTACAGATAAGCAAAAAGTCCTCACATAATAGTCCTAAGTATGGGACATTTGATTTGGAGAGTCTTAAAATCATGGAGGTGGTCCCAAGTTTGAGATCATTAATAATTTTTTTTAAGTATATGTTTAATAAAATTTCAGTAGTCATTGTCATCTTCTTTTTTGTTTTTTTTTTTTGAGGTTGAGTTTCACTATAATCCAGACTGACCTAGAATTCATATGTAGTCTCAAGGTGGCCTTGAACTCATGGTGATCCACCTGCCTCTGCTTCCTGAGTGCTGGGATTAAAGGTGTGCACCACCACGCCTGGCTAAATTTCATTAGTTTTCTTTCTCCTTCCTTTCTTCCACCCTTCCCCCTCGCTCCCTCTCTTCCTCTCCACCCTTTCTCTCTCCTTTTCCCCTCTCTTCCTTTCCTTTCCTTTTCCTTTCCCCTTTCCTCTCCCCTCCCCCCCCTTTCCTTTCTTGAGGCAGTCTCATTCCATCCCAGAGTGACCTGGAACTCACTATGTATCCCTGGCTGGCCTTGAATTCATGGCGGTCCTCCTACCTCAGCCCCCAAAGTGCTGGGATTATAGGTGTGAGCTATAGTGCCGGGCTCATTTCTTTTTGATTTTTTTTGTTTTTTGTGGGGTTTTTTTTTTGATGATGTTATTGAGGTAGAGTCTCATTGTAGCCCTGACTGACCTGGAACTCACAGCAATCTTCCTACCTCTGCCTCCCCAGTGCTGAGATTAAAGGTGTGTGCCACCATGCACAGCTCTTTTTAATATTTCTTAGTATAAAAGTAAAAGAGGCTAGGCATGGTGTGCACGCCTGTAATCTCAGCACTTGGGAGGCTGAAATAGGAAGATCACCAGGAGTTCTAGGCCAGCTTGAGCTAGAGTGAGATTCTGCTTCAAAAACAAACAAACAAAAAGTCAAAGAAGAGAAGACATTATAAAATAAGTGGGGTATTTGACATTGCATTGGAGAAACTAATGCATCACTATATGCTTTGATGGATGTAGTTGTGGGTCTGAGTTCTCCAGGTGCTCATCAGCCATGTTGATTCTCACTAAGCTATTCTTTTTTAAAAATTTATTTCAGATCTCTTTTTTATATTTGTGTATTTATTTGACAGAGAGAGAGAGGGAGAGGGAGAGAATGGGCGCATTAGGGCCTCTAGCTGCTGCAAACAAACTCCAGACACATGCATCACCTTGTGCATCTGGCTTACGTGGGTCCTGGGGAATTGAACCTGGGTTCTTTGGCTTTTCAGGCAAGCACTTTTAACTGCTAAGCCATCTCTCCAGCTCTTTTTTAAACTTTTTTTTTTTTTTTTTTTGAGGTAGGATCTCACTCTAGCCTAGGCCAACCTCAAACTCACTTTTGTAGTCCCAGGCTGTGCTTGAACTCAGAGCAATCCTCGTATCTCTGCCACCAGGTGCTGGGATTAAAGGCTTGCAACATCACACACAGCAGCAACAACAGTTTTAAGGGATTCTTGATTTAATCCATTGGCCCTTGAGAAATGCAGTCTTGATTTTGCATGATATTGTCAATTCTCAGTATTTTTATGCATAAATTTTCTTGGTGTACTATACAAATGTACTTTATTAAACATGAGTTTGGGGCAGCAGTTGAATTATCTTTTGTTAATCTTACAAGTCTTTCTCTTTTACATACCATTACCAGGGAACCATCAGTAGCTATACCAGGTATGTTGATAGTGGACAAAGAAAATTGCTTTAACCTAATTTTTTTTTTTTAATGCTTTGTCTCTTGATTTAATGGCACAAAAGTCTTTGTTCCTTTCTGAAACCTCGTGAGCCTGCCCTCCACTATCCACATTTCTCTCAGCCTTCTGGTCTTCCAAACACCCACCAGAATGGCCCATTAAGTTCTACTTACAGTGTTGTGAGGCTTCTCTAGCCCAAAGTTCCAAATTCTTCCACATTACTCTCACAAACCCATTCCAAAAGCCTAGAACCACATGGTCAAGGTTGTTGCTACAACAGCCACTTCTCTTTTTAAGATGGAGCCCCATTTAATAATTTGTGAGCTTTCATGTTCTTTAGTTTGCCTTATGCAAAACTTGCTTCCTCTCTGGCTAGTTCTGCCTCTCCCCACTTTCCACCATAAGCTGGAGTCCTAAGACATAAACCTTCTACATCACTTGGTAAACTCGGCTTATCCATGGGTTTCAACACAGATATTAGCTCTTTGATTTCTCCTGGTCAAATTTCTCATCCCTTTCTCTCTTCTCAAAAACTCAGAAGCTACGACATCACTGAGTCACATTCCCTGTGGCCTCCATCTGCTGGTGTCAAGAGGTGGCTGCTTCCAGGAGTCTAGGATATACTCTCCAGATTATCGTTTGAGCTCCAGCTCATCTGGCCACCTCATGGATTAACTGGTGTACCAGGTCCCTGTGTTTTAGACTGCTAATTTAAGTGTTTCCGAGACTGTAAACTTGTTGAAAGAACTAATTTTCTCTTTGTATTATTTTTTTAAAATATTTTATTTATAATTTTTTATTTATTTATTAGAATGGGGGAGGGAGAGAGAGAATGGGTATGCTGGGGCCACTGCAGACGAACTCCAGATGCATGTGCCATCATGTGCATGTGGCTTACATGGGATCTGGAGAATCGAACCTGGGTCATTGAGCTTCTCAGGCAAGCACCTTATGCTAAACCATCCCTCCAGCCCCATCTCTTCATATTCTTTTCTTTTTTTAAATTTTATTTTTATTTTATTTAGTTGACAGAGAGAAAGAGGGGGAGAGAGAGAGAGAGAGAGAATGGGCGCACCAGGGCCTGTAGCCACTGCAAATGAGCTTCAGACACATGCACCCCCTTGTGCATCTGGCTTACCTGGGTCCTGGGGAATCGAACCTGGGTCTTTTGGCTTTGCAGACAAATGCCTTAACTGCTAAAAGCTATCTCTTCAGTCCTACCTACTTTAATTCTATACATGCTTATTAAAGGCTTTCTTGAGCATATGTGGCCAATAAGAATACAAAGAGGGGCTGGAGGGGTGACTTAGCAGTTAAGGCACTTGCCTGCGCAGCCTAAGGACCCATATTCGACTCTCCAGATCCCATGTTAACCAGATTCACAAAGGTAAGGTAGGCTCAAGGTCGTACATGCCCACTAGGTGGCAGAAGCGTCTGGAGTTGGATTGCAGTGGCTGAGACCCTGGTGCACCAGTTCTTTCTCTCTCTCTCTCTCTAAATAAGTAAATAAAAATTTAAAAGAATAAAAGTAGGTGAAGTAAACTTTTTCCTAGCCCAAAGCTTTTGTCCTTTGCCTTGTCATTACTTTAATGATATTATGGTGTTCCATCTTACATATTATTCTTCATGGGTTGAAGACAGGCATCAAGGCTTCTTGAAAACAAGGCAAGAGAAAGTGCAATCATATTATAGAAGAGTTGATTAAAATGAGCTGAGACAACTTTTCCTAACTATAACTGTTGTCAGAAATAGATTGCCACAAGGTGTTTGCATCCTTTTATTGTGAAACCTTGTGTACACATGGTGTGCACTTTGAAGATGGAAGTAAGTCTGTGCAGCATGCTACTGAGTAATCCAGATGTCTCAGGATTTTTTTTTTTTTTTATTTGAGAGGGGTGGGGGGAAAGGGAGAAAGAATGGGTGTGCCATGGCCTCCAGCCACTGCAAACAAACTCCAGGTGCATGTACCACCACCTTGTGCATCTGGCTTACATGGATCCTGGGGAATTGAACCTAAGTCCTTTGGCTTTGCAGACAAGTGCCTTAACTGCTAAGCCATCTCTCCAGCCACAGGAATTTTTAATTAATTAATTAATTATTATTATTATTATTATTATTTTGTTTTTTTGAGGCAGGTTTCATTCTAGCTCAGGCTGACCTGGAATTCACTATGTAGTCTCGAACTCTCAGCAATCCTCCTACCTCTGCCTCCCAAATGCTGGGGTTAAAGGCATGCACCACCATGTGCAGCTAAATGTATATTTTTAATTTCTTTTTTAATTTTTATTTATTTGTTAGAGATAGAATGGGTGTGCCAGGGCCTCTGGCCATTGCAAATGAACTCCAGATGCATATGCCACCATGTGCATCTGGCTTACATGGGACCTGGAGAATCGAACCTGGGTCCTTAGGCTTTGAAGGCAAGTGCCTTAACTGCTAAGCCATCTCTCCAGCCCTTAAATGTATTTTTTATTATTTTATTTTTATTTATTTATTTGAGAGAGAGAAAGAGAATGGGCATACCAGGGAATCCACTGCAAACAAACTCCAGACACATGTGCCACCCTGTGCATATGGCTTATGTGGGTTCTGGGAAATTGAACATGAGTCCTTTGGCTTTGCAGGCAAGTGCCTTAACTACTATGCCATCTCTCCAGCCCAGGAAATTTTGACTATATCCAATATATAGTATGAAAATATAGTACTCTTAAGATATTGTAGAGTTAGAATTTGGGAACAAAGTCTAATCAACATGTACCTGCACAGCTTCTGCAACAAAAAAGAAGTGAGTGTTATTCAAAAATTTATTCCTTCATCAAAACAGCTATCTGTAAATATGGCTTCATGCTGTTGACAAATTAATTACAAATGAGGCAGGAAGCAACTCTTGTTTCATATGAGTGTGATTTGTAAAAGCAGTTTAGATGTAAGCTATCTGCAGATCAACCTTTAAAGTAACAATCCTATCTAAACCATTATATTTTTGGCATTTTACAAGAATGTCATAAGTTTAAGTTCTTGAAACTGTAAGCAGAAATACAAGAAAGGGCTCATTTAGAGTGTAATGGCAAACTTTCTAATAGGGAGAGTTCTTATTTTAGTTTCTGCCCTCCTCCCACCACTTAGCCAAACTCAAAACTTAATATCTGGGTTTACTTAAGCAGTGTAACTATTCTTAAAAGAATGGGTCCTTAATCAGAAGCCTCTTTCTGGTATTGAAAAAATACTTTTGTCTATAATTGGTAAAAATGTCTTTGAATTCATGTAAAGGTCCTTTGAAATAATGAATGTACAGTTGGGGACTACTGGGAACCAAGAATGATGGAGTTGTTAATATACTTTGAGGCGGAAGTAGCCCATTACCCAAGTGTCATTTCCTTGGCTTTTCTATTAGAATATTCTCCAGTCAAGACATCTAATTCCTTGTCAAGTAATGGTTATTTTATTACGAATGAAATGTGCCAAAGGCATAAATTTAATTTTGTTCTCTTCTTTTTCATATGTTAAAACACATTTCAGGGCTGGAAGAGATGGCTTAGTGGTTAAGGCACTTGCCTGCGAAGCCTAAGGACCCTGGTTTGATTCCCCAGGACCCACGTAAGCCAGATGCACAAGGTGGCGCATGTGTGTGAAGTTCGTTTGCAGTGGCTGGAGGCCCTGGCGTGCACATTCTTCCTCTTTCTGTCTCTCTCTCTCTCTCGCCCTATTTCTCAAATAAATAGATAAAAATGAAAAATATAAAACACATTTCACTGCAGGGGAACAAAGTTCCTATCTTTATTCTTCTTTGTAGTTTTGTTCTTATAAGATAGGATATGTAGAAAGAGACTTCTATTAACTGTTTGTTAACTTATTGCTGAAACAAAATTGCTGATAAAAGTCAGTGTAAGGGAGGAAACATTTATTTCCCCTTACAGATTTCAGGTTCCAATCCTTCATGGTGGGAAAGGCATGGTGGCAGGAGCTTGAGGCAGCTTGTCACATTCAGTCCACAGAGGGAAGGCTGAGAGGGATAAACGCTGCTGCTCAGCCAACTCTCTCCTTTTTTGCAGTCCAGGGCCTGGGCTTGTGGAATGGTGCTACCTACATTTAGGGTAGCCTTCCCACCTCAGTTAACCTAATCAACACAATCCCTCACAGGTCATTCTAGGTCTTATCAAGTTGACAGTCATTATAAGCCTTTGGAAACAACACTGATATCAATTAAGGAATGGAATTGAAAAATATTCCTAGGTTGCAGTGATCAGCAAAGATTTATTAACTTTTGTTACAAGGGAATGTTGAAGTGGAAAAGGTTCCTGTGAGAGAGCTTAGGTTATTATTAAGCTAATGCATGAAAACTTAAGTAATGATACCAAGAGAAGGAATCATAATTATTAGTAATGTGAGGTTAGCCAAGTGTCTCTCAGGTGTTGAGAGTAGACCACTGAAGGTTAAACCAGGGCTTTGAGGAAAGAGCATTGTAAGAAGATGCTTGAAAACTGGTAGAACTTTGGACACATGGACCATGGGAAGATGTTGCTTCTGTTCTGCCCTCTAACTACAAAGTATGGAAATCAAGAAGAGCAGAGCATATCATGCTAACTCCGAGTGAAAATTAGCAGTTAATCATGTCGGAGAATTTTAACCTCATGAGCCCTAGAAAACCTCTTGATAATTTCAGCATATTCTAAATTGAGGTCCATAGAACAAAAATGAGCTAGTTTTGTTTGTTTGTTGTTTTGCTTTTTAATACTCTGAAGGCTGGGGAAGTGACACAATCCCAAGCTTTCACGCTGAAAGCAGTAAACATTCTGAAAACAGACACTTCAAGCAATTTAACCAAGGAAGGAGCAGGCATAAAGAAGCCATGTGTCTCTATTGGAGAAACCTGAACTCTCAACTGAACAATAAGCCTTGGCAACCACAGACTATCAAATAAACTTTCTGGGAGTACTGATTTGACACAAGTTACCAATCCAAAGCAGAAAAGATGTCCTGTCAGTTTTCCTTCTTCGTTATCCTCAGAACTGACATGATTCAATATTTTTCTCAAGATCACATTAAGGTGATATTATCATTCTTACCACTTAATTCTCTTTACCTTTTTTTCCTGTTCAAGTTTAAATGTATGCTTCTTAGTATGTTACTACCAAATTATCATTAAAAGATCTATACAGAGGGCTGGTGGTTTAGCTCAGTGGTAGAGTGCTTGCCTGGTATGGGTGAGGTCCTATATTCAATCCTTAGTACCAAAAAAAAAAAGATATCTATACAAATTCATAGTAATTAAAACATCAGAGTGGGCTGGAGAGATGGCTTAGCAGTTAAGCACTTGCCTGTGAAGCCTAAGGACCCCGGTTCAAGGCTCGATTCCCCAGGACCCATGTTAGCCAGATGCACAAGGGGGCACACACACCTGGAGTTCATTTGCAGTGGCTGGAGGCCCTGGCACGCCCATTCTCTCTCTATCTGCCTCTTTCTCTCTCTGTCACTCTCAACTAACTAAATAAAAATGAATTAAAAAAAACATCAGAGTAGTTACATAAAATAGGCATATAGCTAAAAATAGTAACTTTTACTTGCTCAGCACTAAATGAAACATCTCCATTACTGACTCCAAGACTCTGGGAACATTGCAGAAAGAGGGGTGGAAAGAAAATAAGCACCAGAGGATGGGGAGGACTGCTTTGGAACACCGTCTTCCAGACATGAAGTGGTTGTTGCACTCATGACCTTACAGTGGCAGTCGTTACCTATACCAGACCTGCACAGTATTGGGCCATCAACATTCTGTCATGTGTGATGGAGGAAGACAAGAAAAAGACATCAAAATAGGTTGGAAAGAAGAAGGGGTTCAGTAGAAGGGGGCTGGGGACAAAAGGAAATGAAGAGGGGAGAGTGATCAAAATACATTAGGTACAAGTATGAACAATGTCAATAAAACTTGTACCCATAGACCACTGAAGCAGAATAGCCCAGAAGTAATCCTGTGTATATACCCCTAACTGATCTTCCAACAAAATGGTGAGAGAATGCATTGGAGAAAGGACAGACTTTTAAATCAATTGTACATGGAAAGTTTGATATGTGTATGCAGAAGATTGAAACTAGTGTGCCCATTCTCTCCCTCTCCCTCCCTCCTTGAAAAATAAATAAAATATTAAAAAATAAAAAGTTACAAATAATAGATCTACATTATAATCCATCAATACTATATATATGTAAGTATGTGTGTATATGTATATATATATATATGTATATATACACACACATACATGTGTGTGTGTATATATGTATATGTAAAGGGTATGTATGGGTAATACTTTTCATGTCCATCATCAGATGAATGGATAAAGAAAATAGGGTGCATATGTGCAGTAGAAATAGTAGACTACTACTCAGTAGAAAAGATGAAATCCTATTGACAACATTCGTGGAATTGGAGGCCATCATGTTAAATGAAGTAAGGGAGGAATAAAAGACAAATTGCACATGCTTTGCAGGATCTCAAAATGTAGATCTCATAGAAGATGAGAATCCAATATTACTTAGTTACTAGAGTCTGGAGAGAGGAGCAAAAAGGAAAAGTGAGGAAATACTGGCCAGTAGGAACGAAGTTGTCACATAGGAAAAAGCTCTGATGAAGCCTTAGAACATAGAGAATAGTAACACACGAGGGCTGGGAGATGCCTAAGTAGTTAGGGAGCTTCCTTGCAAAGCCTGCCAACTCTGGTTCAGTTTCCCAGCCACGCACATAAAGCCAGATGGTCATTTGTTTGCAGCGGCAAGAGACCCTGTACACCCATGCCTGCGTGTGTGTGTGTGTGTGTGTGCACATGCAGATAAATAAAAATATCAACATCTGTACTTTTAAAAAGCTAGAAGGAAGGATTTTCAATATTTTTACTACTAGTAAATGATAAGTGTTTGAGGATAATATATATGTGTTTATTCTGATTTGATTGTACAATTCATAAATATATTAAAATATTACATGGTAGCCATACATTTATAGTGTTTATTGTTCAAAGGCTGTCACTTCTCCAGCTTGCCTGTGTGGGACTGGCTCTCTGAGTCTAGAAGGTGACAGGGCACTGTTAACTGAGCCTCTAACATCCAATTTAGTAGTGATTTGGAGGAGGAAAGTTTTTTGAAAATAGGAAGTGGTTCCTAGTGTTAAAGACTTGGCATCATTTAAGATCATTCTGTAAGAAATTTTCCTTTAGTGCTGTCAATGCAAGGCTGTTACAAAGTGTTTAGGATGGTGTTGCCCTTCTTGAAAGCAAAGGAGTAAATGAGTAAGTGCTCAGGGACCCTCTGTTCTTGTTTTCATTTTTTACAATGTGTCAGGGACTTGAGTTTAGGTTTTTACAGCAACTGCAGTCTGGACTACATAATACCAACACTCAGCATGCGTGTGGTGTTAACTCTGATTTCTTACATGCTACATGTGGCAGAGTTACAGTTGCTATGGAGATCAATCTTTAGACACACTTGGCTGATAAACCAATGTCTTTTATATGTGGATTTTGCTGCTGAAAGAATGTGAGGTGATGCTGCGTTTGACCAAAAGATGCATGTGCCTGTCACTAATTTCTCTGTAGCCTACAGTCTCACATCTGCTTATCAGACATGGTATAGTGTATATGAGTTTTGTAAATGTATGAATTTGATGCCTGGAAGATGGAGGGAATATATGATTTTAAAACACACTATCAAGCCAGGCATAGTGGCTCATGTAATCCGAGCACTTGGGAAACTGAGGCATGACGATTGTCATGAGTTTATGGGTGGTCTGGACTATGAAGTTTGTTCGAAGCCAACTTCGGCAACAGAATGAGATTTGCCTCAAAAAACACATTATCAAGTTGGATGTGGTGGTGTAAACCTATAAACCTAGCATTTGGGAGGCAGAGGCAGAAGGTCCCACTGAATTTGAGGTTAGTCTGAACTACATAGGAAGTTCCAGGCCAGTCTGAGCCACAGAGTGAAACCTAGTCTCAAAAATAACAAAGAGCTGAGGATGTAGCTAAATGGTTGAGTACTTGCCTGACACATGCAAGGCCCTGGGTTTGATCTCCACCACTAAATTAAAAAAAAAAAAACCCATAGCATTATCAAGTTGGTGTGTTGACACACAAGACTGTAAGACTAGCACAGTGGAGGCTAGAGCAGGAGGATATCACTATGTTTGAGGCCAGCCTGGTCTACATACATAATAAGACCCAGTTTAAAAAAAAAAAAGTAAAACAGTTCATTGTGTCAGAGAATCTTGATAAACTAGTCTCCATGATTTCAAAAATGTACTGTAAAAATTCAGTGTTTAATCCTACTTAATTTTTTGTTATTTTATAATAATGTTACTTGTTAGTAAAACAGTGAAGAAAGCACAATTATTCTGTAAGCTTCCCTAATTTGAATGTAGCTCCTTGGGGTCATAGGTAATGAGCATCTCATTCTTGGAGAAGTGTATCTCTGAAGAGTATTTTGAACTCTACAAATGAGAAACATTGAGGAAGTAGAATGATTATTTTTTCCTTTGACAAAATATCCAAGTAGGACACAATTCCCAGTCCTAAGTTACAAGCTAATGTGGACTATCACTGAAAAGCAATTTTTTTTTTTAAGAGAATGTGATGTTTGGTTGATTCACAATTCCTTCTTTGGCAGAGGTTCACAACCCTGGCTGCACACTCTAGCATGGGGAGCTTTCAGAAGCATAGCAGTGTCTTGCAGGATTGCAGAAGGCATGTTACTAGTGTTCATTTTCTGTCACTCCTCTCTTTTATTAACCTATATTATACTCAGTAATGGGTTTCATTATATTCTCATACATGTCTATAATGTATTTTAATCACATTCACTCTTTCTCCCATTCCTGCTGACAACTGTCCTCTTCCCAACTAGTCTCCTTTCTGCCTTCATTGTGTGTATGTCCCCGTCCGTCCTAATGAATTGCTTACAGGAGCATGGATGAGGGGTAATTGAGAGGAGAATAGCAGAATAAAATGTCTCTCCTTCCTCCAACTACCTATAGAGCCTCAGGGTGATGTGGGACCTCATGAGCCCCTCCCCCTAAACTAACTTGTTGCTACTAGGCAGCCAAGATTGAGAACCATGACAGCAAAGGATGTTTTCATCTACAATCTTTTTTAAAAAATTAAATTAAATTTATTTATTTGAGAAAGGCAGAGAAAGTGAGAGAATGAGAATGGGCATGCCAGGGCCCTCTAGCCACTGCAGACAAACTCCAGATGCATGTGCCACTTTGTGCATCTGGCTTTACGTGGATACTGGGGAATCGAACCTGGATCCTTATTAAATAGGCTTTGCAGGCAAGCCCTTTAACCGCTGGGCCATTTCTCCAGCCTGCATCTAAAACCTTAAATCTTAGGTAATCTTTTATTTTGGAGTATACTGATAGAAGTACTATGAAATATTACAGAAAGTTTAAAAACTACAAATTTTACCATCTGTTCTAGTTTCTTGTTACTGTTATACTAAATTATCATAAATCTAGTGGCTTGAAACAACACCATTTTATTAGAAGTTTATTAACTAGTATCTTGGAAGTCAGAAACCTGAAATGAATCATTGACAGCTGGTTGCGATGCAGAACTGTCTCTTATGGTGCTATGGGGAAATTTAGTTCTGCTATTTCTGTTTTGTTTTTCAAGATAGTGTCTTACTGTAGCCTAGGCTGACCTGGAATTTACTATGAAGTTTCAGGGTGGCCTCGAACGAACTCACTGCCATCCTCTTACCTCTGCCTCCCGAGTCCTGGGATTAAAGGCTTGTGCCACCACGCCTGGCTCTAGTCCTGCTATTTCTAAATACCTCCCACAGTACTTAACTGGCTGATCTATCACTGTGACCTCTGGCTCTGACCCTTTTGCCTCCCTCTTACAAACACCCTTGTAATTGCATTGGCCAGTTCAGGTATTCTGGGATCATATCCTCGTGCAAAAATCCCTTAATCATAAGGCAGGCATAGTGGTGCATGCGTTTAATCCTAGCATTTGGGAGGCTGAAGGAGGAAGATACCAGTGAGTTCGAGGCCAGCCTGGCCTACAAAGTAAAGTTCTGTGTCAGCCTGGGGGAAAGCGAGACCCTTCTTTAAAGAACAATAAAATAAGATGGACATGGTGGCTCATGCCTTTAGTCCCAGCACTTGGGAGGCAGAGGTAGGAGGATCGCCATGAGTTCAAGGCCACCCTGAGTGGACATAGTGAGTTCCAGGTCAGCCTGGACTAGAGTGAGACCCTATCTCGGAAAAAAAAAAAAAGAACAATAAAATAAGAAGAGGAATCTTTAATCATCTTTGCAAAGTTTCTCTTGTGGAGCCAGGGATATAGCTCTTTAGTTTGGCATGTGTTAGGCCTTAATTTAGTCCCCAGCACTGTAAAAAGAAAAAACATCCTCTTGGCATCTCTCAAGATGTTCTCAGCAGTTAAGGTGCTTGCCTGCAAAGCTAATGGCAGAGTTCGATTCCCCAGTACCCACATAAAGCCAGGTGCACAAAGTAACACATGCATCTGGAGTTCATTTGTAATGGCAAGAGGCCCTGGTGTGGCCATACTTACTCTCTGTCTGCCTCTTTTTCTCTGTCTCTCTCAAATATATACATTGGTTTTTTTTGAGGTAGGGTTTCACTCTAGCTCAGGCTGACCTGGAATTTACTATTTAATCTCAGGATGGCCTTGGACTCAGGGCGATCCTCCAACCTCTGCCTCCCGAGTGCTAGGACTAAAGGTGTGTGCCACCATGCCCGGCTTCAAATAAATATTTTTAAGAAAGACTTTTGCTGGCCGCGGTGATGCACGCCTTTAATCCCATTCACTTCATTCATTCACTTCAAGATTTAGTTGTTTTATCACTAATCTTTTTAAGATATTTATATAGCCAAACTTTGTCTTATCTGTTCCAAGTGCTTTTTTCAACACAAAATTTTATTTTGAAATGTTGCCAGTTTTCTTCCTTTGTTGTTCTGTTTTTTCTCCACACTTATATTTTTCCATGTAACAAAGGTTTGAGGAGAATATCCAACTCAGTTTTCTTTGACTTTGATTTAGTCACTGACCTTAGTCAAGTCTTAAAGCTAAGAAGTTCAAGGACTTAAGGTATAATTTATCAAAATTGGAAATGGTGTTTTAGAAGGACTGGAGAAGAAATCTAGCAAGTTTGCCTAAGTTTAAGATGTTTGTTGTCCTTTGCTGAAAGGTTTATTCCCCATGCTGTCATGTTGTGTATTCATGCAGATAATTGAGAATTAGAGTAAGCCATCTTAGTTCATGATAAACAGACCGAATGTACCTTAATTACATTCTAATTTATTATCTGGTGAAAGTACCTTGCTAACAAATCAGCCCGGATATGACTTATTGGGTAGCCTTTGCACTTAGAGGAATAATCAGTCTGTAATCATAAACAACATGAACCGTTCATCTTCTGGATTGCTATTATATTTATTGCTTCAAATGCCTGTGCCGAGTCTCTTTCCTGTTTGTTTTCCATTTCATGGCTTGTGGGCTCCCATTCTGCCTCCTGTAAGTTGGAATACTGTTTATAAATAGTTTTTCCTTGAAATAAGGATAGACACATTCCTGGGAACAGAGTTCTGTCATTTTATCATAGGAATAAAATGTATTTCCCTCCAATGACAACAAGTAAAATATAGTGCCACCATAATGTACTAATATGTGATTTATTCCCTGCTACCCTGGTAAGAACTAGCACAGTTCTAATCCTACAAAGAAATAAAAACACCACCTACAAGAATAGCTATGTCCTTTAGTATTCTCTAGTACTTTCTTCTGGTTCTAAAAAGAGGGTACATAAATTAAACTATGAACTAGACAGCCTCTGTTCTTTTTATTTCAGACAACTTCTGACAGAATTGATACCTGAGGGTAGATTTTTCTAAGTGAATACAGATCTCTGATGCAGTACTTACTTATAATTCCAACACTTAACACAGATGGCATGACACTAGCTCTGACACTAGCTCCACAGAATGACTTAGAGGTTTTTGTATTGTATTTTCTCAATTGAGGAAAATTTTCTCAGTTGACTCAAATCTTGAGTGATATTTTGCTAGGCATTTTAGTGGGATAAAGGGTTTGCATATATTATATAGAACAACTTAAATAATATTTATAACCTGTATCTCCTATCTGGAGATACAATAAGCATTTGTTTGATGCCCTTTCTGTTTCAGACATCCTTTTTCTTCAGCTTTTTCAGACTCAGCGTCTCACTCTAGCCCAGGCTGGCTCAGACTCAGTGGTCCACCTACCTCAGCCTCCTGAGAGTTGAGACTGTAGGTGTGAGCCACCATGTCCAGCTCCTCCTCAGACTGACCTTGCCTAGTATCTTTAGCAACCAAGAGAATAATACTCCTGATCTAGAGTATCACCTCTTTATGGGCCAGGATCTTATACCTAGGAGAGACCTCACCAGTGGTTTTGGTATTATTCTAGCACAACAAAAGTATCTATAGTCATAGGTAGCTGGTAAGGGATAGAGGGGCCTGGAGCTTAGGCATTTTAGTGCTTTGAGTATTTATTTATTTATTTATTTTCATTCTTGGTTCAAGTCTAGATCCAGCAGTTGTCCCATCTGTAACAAAGGTTGGAGAATATACTGGAATGTCTCTACCTTTTTTCTGCTGGGCAAAAGGAAGGGCTTCTGAGTAGCCAGGCCTTATATATGTCACCACATATTATTTTTATTTTTTTATTAACAACTTCTATGATTGTAAGCAATATCTCATGGCAATGCCCTCCCCCCTCCACTTCCCCCTTTGAAACTCCACTCTCCATCATATCCCCTCCTCCTCTCAATCACTCTCTCTTTTATTTTGATGTCATTATCTTTTCCTCCTATTATGATGGTCTTGTATAGGTAGTGTCAGGCACTGTGAGGTCATGGATATCCAGGCCATTTTGTGTCTAGAGGAGCATGTTGTAATGAGTCCTACCCTTCCTTTGGCTCTTACATTCTTTCTGCCACCTGTTCCACAATGGGCCCCAAGCCTTGAAAGGTGTGATAGAGTTATTGTAGTGCTGAGCACTCCTGTCACTTCTTTCCAGCACCATGATGCCTTCTGAGTCATCCCAAGGTCACTGCCATCTGAAAAGAGAAGGTTCTCTAACCAAAAGTGAGAGTAGCATTAATATATGGGAATGAACATTAAGAGAAGTGCTTACTGGGCAGTTTAATGAGTATAGTATATACATTTAGCCAGATAGCAGCAGATGTTACATCCCTAGGGCTCATGACTACCCCTGTTGTAGGTTTTCAGTATCAGTGATACATTCCCTCCCATGGAGCGGGCCTCCAGTCCAATTAGGGGGCAGTTGGTTTCCACCATGACAAATGTGCCACTATTGCACCCGTTAGCTCATTTAGCCTGGCTGGCCAAATATAAGGCTTGCAGTGTCCACTGTTGAGTGTCTTCACTGGTGATTTCTTTTTCTCCCACTGAACTACATGCAGAATGGCTTCTCCCAGCTTTCTGTCAGCTGGTCTGCATGGAGGAGATTATCAGCTCAGTTCCAGCAGGATTTCTCAGTGGCCTTGTAGCCCAAGTATGTGGAGTCTTCAGCAATAGGGTCTAACCATCTATCCTGATGGGAAACCAAGGGCCTCAGCAATGGCCTATAATGTTTTGGGGGCATGAGGGACCTCTCTGGCTAACAGTTCACTGGTAGGTATCCCATCCCTGGCACTGAAAATTTCCTAGTAACAATCTATCTATCACTCCTGAGTGTTCCATTGCCCCCCCCAAAAAAGTAGATTTCCATATGATTTATTTATATCCTCTTAGATTTTGATAAGCCTTCCCTCCACCTTTCCTTTACTTAGTCTCTTCCCCTGACCTCACTTAGGCCTTTTCACCCCCATTAATCTATTCCTCTACTTGCATGTATGCAATACAGTCCTACTAAGTACCCCTTCCCTTCCTTTCTCTTCCCTTTATATTTCTTTTCTAGCTTACTGTAGCCACATATTATATGAACTTAGAAATGCATGTGTACTTGCAGGGGCTGATGTCAAGGCAGATCCTTTTGTGAAATCAAGGTCTCATTTGCTCTAGAGAACATTGACTTCATCTTTGCCCCTCCCTTTCTCCATAGCTGTTACTTCCTAATTGCACTATTGTCAGTTTCCTTTTTCTTTAAAAAAAAAAAAAAAAAAAAACAACCTCTTTATAGCCTCTTCCAAACTTTCTAGCCCTTCCTGCCTCAGGACAGCCATATCTAGGTGAATAAAAGGAACTCATTGTCTCCCTAAGCCTGCTGTCCTTAATTATCAGGAACAGCCTTCCCTGGTCTCACCTCACCCACTGGTCCTCTCTCCAGTACACTACCCACATGCTGAAGAACATAGTTTAAAAGTGAACAACTCACGAACATATGATATTCTTGACCAGGAAGTCTCAGAATCACACAGTATCAGTTCCCTCTAATTTAAAGAGTAGCTAGGCATGGTGGTCCACTGCTTATAATCTTAGCATTTGGGAGGCGGATGCAGGAGAATCTGGAGTTCAGGTCCATCTTTGACTACATAGCAAGTTCCAGAGTAGCCTAGGTACAGGAGACCCTGTCTCACAAAATACAAATAAAATAAAAATTTACAAAGTGACTGTAGTAAAGACCCTGGAAAACTAGTGATTAAATACATAATGAACTGTGAAAAACCTTGAATAGTTAAAAGAAAAATGAAAGTTAGACTAGTTCTTCCAAGTGTTAAAATATAAAATCAAGCTTCAATTAAAGCAGATAGTACTGATACATGAATATTATATGAACATGATATGGTGCATAAATATTAATGAATAGAGAAACTAAGGCAGAATTGAAGCTAGAAATAGAGTAGAAAAATGTCAATTAGCCAGAAGTAAGTATGGATTCTAATGAGTGGTATTGGTACAAAGTTGTAGCCCCCTGGAACATGATGTTATATACTTCCTTAAACTCCAGGTAGGTCAGAGGGGTTTTTTGTTTTGTTTTGTTTTTTAACTTAAAAATGTGAAAGCATGAGACCTCCTTAGCCTTTCTAAAATTGTGACTTAAAATCCGTAAGTCAAAAGATTGGTAAATTTGCCTTTAAAAATTTCTATGACCCAAACTTAATAAAAGCAAAGTCAAAGAGAAATATGAAGTGAAGAAAAGATTGTTGCTTGCACAGCAGACAGCTGTACATAAATACCGAGACGTAATAGAAAAATGGCAAAGGACATGTAAGTAAATAGTTAACAGACATAGAAATCTTGCTGGAGCTGACCTGAAAACCTCTTCCCTGTAGACTGGCTGACAGAAAGCTGGAAAAAGCTATACTGCATGCAGCCCTATAAGAGAGAGAAGTCATCAGTGGAGATAAACAGCAGTTGATACTGCAAGCCTTAAGTTTGGTCAGCCAGGCCAAATGAGCCAGCAGGTGCAATGGTGGCACATCTGTTATGCAGGAAACCAACTACTCTCTAATTGGACTGGAGGTCTTGCTTCATGGGAAGGAATACATGCCTGGTACTGAAAACTTAGTCAAAACCCTATGGTGGAGGAGGTCATGAGCCATAGGTGTGTAATATATACTGGTGTTTGGCTAAATGCATATATTACGCTCACCAAACTGCCCAGTAAGCACTTCTCTTAATGTTCATACCCATTTGTTAATGCTACTCTCACTTTTGGTTAGAGAAGCTTCTCTTTTTCAGATGGCAGTGACTTCTGGGATGACTCAGAAGGCACCATAGTGCTGAGAAGTGACAGAGGAATGCTCAGCACTGAAACATCTGTATCATACCTTTCAAGGCTCAGTGTCCATTGTGGAAGAGGTGGCAGAAAGAATGTAAGAACCAAAGGAAGGGTAGGATTCTACAATGCAGTCTTCCAGACACAAAATGACCTGGATATCCATGACCTTGCAGTGCCTAACACTACCTACACAAGACTAGTATAATAGGAAAAGATGATATTAAAATAAAAGACTAATTGAGAGGGGGATATGATGGAGAGTGGAGTTGCAAAGGGGAAAGTGAGGGGGTAGGGAATTATCATGGTTTATTGTTTATAATTAGGGAAATTGCCAATAATTTTTTTTAAATAAAATATATCAGGAAAAATAGTTGACAGAAAAGGAAGTTATATCTGCTTTTCATGGTGGTTTGAATGCAAATGTCCCTCATAGCGTCAGGTATTTTTGATTAAGCTTCCTACTTAGCCCCCAACTGGTAGAGCCTTTGGGAGGCGAGCCTTGCTGGAGGAGGTGTGTTGCTGGTGGTAGACTTTGGGGTTAAGGAGTCTAGCCCTACTGTGTGTTCAGAGCCAGCTTTCATTGGCTGTTCTCTCTCTGTTGTGTATGTATGAAGTGAGCCAGCTTGTTTCACCATGGTGAAGCTTCCCTTCAAAACTAAGCTGGGTGCAGTGGCGCACACCTTTAATCCCAGCACTTGGGAGGCAGAGGTAGGAGGATTGCTGTGAGTTCGAGGCTACCCTGAGACTACATAGTAAATTCCTGGTCAGCCTAGATTAGAGGAAAGCCCTACCTGGAAAGACCAAACCAAACAAAAACTGTAAGCCAAGCTGGTTGTGGTGGTACACGCCTTTAATTCCAGCAGTCGGCAGGCAGAGGTAGGAGGATTGCTTTGAGTTCATGGCCACCTTGAGACTACATAGTGAATTAGTGAATTCCAGATCAGCCTGGGTTAGAGTGAGACCCTACTTGGGGGTGGGGTGGGGAACGACAATAATAGCCAAAAACCACCAAAAACCTGTAAGCCTAAAATAAATCCTTTCCTCCCATAAGCTGTTTTTGGTCACATGTTTTGTCCTAGCAATGAAAATCGATCTGTTCCACTTCTTGAATATATGAAAGGATGTTTAACCTAACCTAGAGCAAGAGAAATAGAAATTATACCTATTACGTTGGTGAAAACCCAAAAGTTTTGTAACTCATTTTAGTTGTCTAGGTTTCATACATTAATGATAAAAGTAAAAAATTTTGCAGTATCTGCTAAAATTACAAAGATATTTACTCCAGTAGTCCTACTTATAAAATTGTCTGCAGTTGTAAAATCCTGCAGTAGTGATGCTTTTCTTCTCACCTATCTTTAACTTACTGGTTAAATAACCCATGACACAAATTGTGGTATGTTACAAGGTTACAGAATAAATAACAACAAATTGGATACATTAGGTGGAAAAAAGCAGGGACGCTAGCAGCATATATAGCGTGTTGTCTTTTGTGCAAGGAAGGTGAGAAATGTGGGAGCATATGTGTGTTGATATCAGAACACATGCACTATACATAGGACCGTGACTCATTGAGGGTAGAATGGGGAAAGCAGATAGAAACAGTGGGAGTGAGACAATACATTTTTTAAAAATGTTCTTTTGATTTAAAAATGCATGGAAGAGCCAGGCGTGATGGTGCACACCTTTAATCCCAGCACTCGGGAGGCAGAGGTAGGAGGATCACCATGAGTTTGAGGCCAGCCTGAGACTCCATAGTGAATTCCAGGTCAGCCTGGGCTATAGTGAGACCCTACCTTGAAAAACAAAAACCAACCAAACAACAATAAAAAAAAGAGAAAAACCAAAAATAAATAAATAAAAAATAATAAAAATGCTTAGAAGTATCCACAAATGGGATCATCCTGTCCTTCCCTTCTAACTCCAGCAGTTTTGTCTCTATTGATCTAAGATTTTAAGTATGAATGGCATGCCTAGTAGCCTGCTTATTCAGGTTTTCCTGTTTTGGATACCTGGGCCTTTTTCCCTTCCTCAAATTCTATCACTGGGCTTCCCCCATGCTCTTCCCTTTGCCCAAAGCCTAGCTAAAACCTGTTTCATTCTTTGATCTCTACAGATTGTTGCTTGTACCCACCTGGAAGTCACCCCAAGTGAGTTTCCTTCACATGCAGTATACATAGTAGCATCTTGCTCATCCCTGTCCAACTGTGGTCATAGATGCAGCTGTACACTCTGTATTGAGATTGTTTAATGGCCACCCCCCCCCCCACACACACACACTGTAAAAAGGCTCCTGAGAACAGGGACCCTGGGTTCTCTGGAAGTCAAAGTCTGTATATGGTAGGAAGGTCACATGAGGTGATCTGCGTTAGGAGCTTAGCATAGTGTATAGCACATAACGTAATGTTAGCTAGAAGGTACTGTTTTAATTTTAGAAAGATAATACTGTTTGTGACTAAATTAACTGGATAAAGTTAAAGGAAGAACTCTGATTCTTCTTGCCCAGAGAAAGGATTACCTTTGGAAAAAGAATTGCCTTTGGAGGATTACTTTGGGGTTGCTCTAGTCTTTCTTTTTTTATTTTTGTGAGAAGATAAAAATATTTCACTCCTTCACTATTCTTGGTTCCTGTATCTAAATCAAATTCTAAGAAAGTAGCTTTTTGCCAAAAGATTTTTAAAAATTTTTTATTGACAACTTCTATACTTACAGATAATAAATCATGATAATTCTCTCCCCTCCCCACTTACCCCTTCACAACTCCACTCTCCATCATATCTCCTCCCTCTCTCTGTTAGTCTGTCTTTCATTTTGATGCCATTGCCTTTTTCTCTTATTATAAGGGCATTGTGAAGGTATTACTAGGCATTGCAAGGTTGTGGATATCAAGGCCAATTTCTGTCTGGACAATTTCATTGTAAGGAGTGGTACCCTTCCTTTGGTTCTTACATTCTTTCTGCCACCTCTTCTACAATGGACCCTGAGCCTTGCAGGGTGTGGTAGAGGTGTTTCAGTGCTGGACACTCCTCTGTCACTTCTCAGCACTATGCTGCCTTTTGAGTCATCCCAGTGGTCACCGCCATCTGAAAAGAGAAGCTTCTCTAATCAAAAGTGAATGTGTGAAAATGAACATTAAGTATAGTGTTTATAGGGCAGTTTGGTGAGCATAATATATGCAGTTAGCCAGACAAGAGCAGGCTTTATACTCCTAAGGCTCATGACCTCCCCTGTTACAGGCTTTTGATTAGGTTTTCAGTACCAAGCACATATTCCCTCCCATAGCGTAGGCCTCTAGTCCAATTAGAGAGTAGTTGGTTTCTCCAAGAGCAGACATGCCACTATTGCACCTGTTTGGTCATTTGGCCTGACTGGCCAAACTTGAGGCTTCCAATGTCCACTGTTTTTACTACTGATGACTTCTGTCTCCCATAGGGCTGCATGCAATGCAGTTTTTTTTTTTTTTTTTTTTCCTAGCTTTCAGTTGGCTGGTCTACAGGGAGAAGGTTTTCAGCTCAGTACCAGACTGATTTCTCAGTGACCTTGCCGCCCAGGCATGTGAAGTCTTCAGCAATAGGGTCTTACCATCTGTTACTTGTGGGAAACCAAGGGCCTTGGCAATAGTCTGTAATGTTTTGAAGACAACAGGGAACTCCCTGGCCAACAACTCACTGGAAGGCATCCCATTCCTGGCACTGAAAATTTTCTAGTAGCAATTTATGGCTTCTGGATGTGCCATTATCCAAAAAAAAGTAGACTTTCATATGTCTTATGTAGAATATCTTGAATTTTGATTGACCCTTCCCCCACCCTTCTCTTACCCAGTCTCTTCCCCTGCCCTCACTTAGGCCATTTCATTCCCTGTAATCTGTTTTTCTACTTACATAAATACCATCCCCTAAAGTCCTTCCCTCTTCTCCCTTCCTTATACCCTTTTTCTAGCTTACAGGCCTCTGCTACTGATTTTTGGTTCCAGCTCAGACACAAGTGTAAACATTTGTAGCTTTGAGAGAGAACATACAACATTTGGCTTCCTGGGCCTGGGTTACCTCACTTAGTATCTATATGTAGAAAAATGAAAACAGATTCTTGTCTTTCTCCATGCACAAGAATCAAGTACAGATGGATCAGGGACCTTAATATCAGACCTGAAACTCTGAAACTGCTAGAGGAAAAGGTAGGGAAAACCCTACAACATATTGGCATAGGCAGTGACTTTCTGAATATTACCCCAATTTCTCAGGAAATAAAACCACTAGTCAACCACTGGGACCTCATGAAATTACAAAGCTTTTGTACAGCAAAGGACACTGTGAATAGAGCAAAGAGGCATCCTCCAGAATGGAAGAAAGTCTTTGCCAACTATACATCTGACAGAGGATTAATATCCAGAATATTCAAAAAACTCAAAAAAACAAAACAACGCAATTAAAAAATGGGCTATGGATATAGCAGGATACAAAATAAACACACAGAAATCAGTAGCCTTCCTATATGCTAACAACAAACACAAAGAGGGTGAAATCAGAGAATCACTTGCATTCACAATTGCATCAATAATAATAATAATAATAATAATAATAATAATAATAATAAAAATAAAGTACCTTGGAATAAACCTAGCAAAGGAAGTGAAGGATCTCTACAATGAAAACTTTAAAACACTCAAGTGAAAAATTGCAGAAGACACTAGGAGATGGACAGATATCCCTTGTTCCTGGATCGGAAGAATCCATATTGTGAAAATGGCAGTCTTACCAAAAGCAATCTATACATTTAATGCAATCCCCATCAAAATTCCAATGGCATTCTTCATGGAAATAGAAAAAACAATTCCCAAATTCATTTGGAAGCACAAAAAACCTCAAATATCTAAAACAATTTTGAGCAACAAAAATAAGGCTGGTGGTATCACCATACCTGATTTTAACCTATAATACAGAGCTGTAGTAACAAAACAGCATGGCACTGGCACAAAAACAGAATTGTACATCAGTGGAACAGAATATAGGACCCAGATGTAAGTCCAGGTAGCTATAGCCACCTGACCTTCAACAAAAAATGCCAAAAATACTCATTGGAGAAAAGACAGCCTCTTCAGCAAATGGTGCTGGGAAAACTGGATATGTATCTGCAGAAGGATGAAAATAGATCCTTATCTTTCTCTATGCACAAGAATTAAGTCCAAATGGATCAAAGACCTTAATATCAGATTGGAAACTCTGAAACTGCTAGAGGAAAAAGTAGGGGAAGCCCTTCAACATATTGGACTGGAGGCCTGCTCCGCAGGAGGAAATACATCCCTGATACTTAAAACCTACAACAGGGGTAGTCATGAACCCTAGGGTTGTAACATCTGCTGGTGTCTGGCTAAATGTATAAACTGCCCGGTAAGCACTTCCCTTAATGTTCATGTTAATGTATTAATCCTACTCTCACTTTTGGTTAGAGAAGCTTCTCTTTTCAGAAGACAGTTACCTCTGGGATGACTCAGAAGGCACCATAGTACTGAGAAGTACAGAGAAGTAACAGAAGTAACATATCTTCTAAGGCTCAGAGTCCATTGTGGAAGAGGTGGCAGAACGAATGTAAGAGCCAAAGGAAGGGTAGGACTCCTTACAACATGCTCCTCAAGACACAAAATGGTCTGGATATCCATGCCCTCACAGTGCCTGACACTACCTACACAAGATCATCATAATAGGAGGAAAAGATCATGACATCAAAATAAAAGAGAGTGATTGAGAGGAGGAGGGGATATGATGGAGAGTGGAGTTTCAAAGGGGAAAGTGGGGGGAGGGAGGAAATTACCATGGGATATTGTTTACAATTATGGAAGTTGTCAATAAAAAAAATATGGGCTATGGAACTAAATAGAGAGTTCTCAAAGGAAGAAATACAGATGGCATATAAACATCTAAAAAAGTATTCTACATTTGAAATGCAAATTAAAACTACTTTGAGATTCTATCTCACTACTGTCAGAATGGCTACCATCAAGAAAACAAATGAGGGCTGGAGAGATGGCTTAGCGGTTAAGCACTTGCCTGTGAAGCCTAAGGACCCCGGTTCAAGGCTCAATTCCCCAGGACCAACGTTAGCCAGATACACAAGGGGGCACACGCATCTGGAGTTTGTTTGCAGTGGCTGGAGGCCCTGGTGCGGCCATTCTCTATCCCTCCCTCCCTCCCTCTTTCTCTCTCTTTCTGTTGCTCTTAAATAAATAAATAAAAATAAAACAAAAAGAAAGAAAGAATGAAAACAAATAACAATAAATGTTGGTGAGGATGCAGAAAAACGGGAACCCTTCTACACTGTTGGTGGGAATTTAGTCCAGTACAGCCATTGTGAAAATCAGTGCGGAGGTTCTTGAGACAGCTAAAAATAGATTTACCATGTGATTCAGCTATAGCACTCCTAGGCATATATCCTAATGACTTTTCTCACTACCTTAGCAATACTTGCACAACCATGTTTATTGCTGCTCTATTCACAGTAGCTAGGAAATGGAACCCGCCTAGATGTCCCTCAGCAGGTGAATGGATAATAAAGATGTGGTACATTTACACAATGGAGTTCTATTCGACGGTAAAGGAAAATGGAATTATGAAATTTGCAAGCAAAAGGATGGATTTGGAAAGGATTATACTAGGTGAAGTAACCCAGGCCCAGAAAGCCAAGTGTCGCATGTTCTCTTTCATATGTGGATCCTAGCTACAGATGATTGGACTTCTGAGTGAGTAGGAAGAAAACTAAGTAGTAGTTTCCTGGCTAGGACTTAGGATCTCCTCAGGCATAGGGTTTTTGTTTCTTTCTTTCTTTTTATTTTTTATTTTTTTTAAACTTAGTTTTCAGTACCAGGCAAGAATTCTGTCCCATGGAGTAGGCCTCAAATCCAATCACAGAGCAATTGGTTTTTGCCAAAATAGGCATGCTATCATTGTACTGGTTGATACATTTTGTCTGGCTGGCCAGCTGTAAAGCTTGCAGGGTACACTATACAATTTGTTTTGTTTAAATTTTATTTTTGAGAGAGAAAAAGGTAGAGAGAGAGAGAAAGGGAGAGAAAAAGAGAGAATGGGCGCACCAGGCCTTTCCAGCCACTGTGAATGAACTCCAGCCACATGTGCCGCCTTGTAGTGCATGTGTGACATTGTGCACTTGTGTCATTGTCTGGCCACGTGGGACCTGGAGATTCGAACATGTGTTCTTAGGCTTCGCAGGCAGGCACGTTAACTGCTAAGCCATCTCTCCAGCCCCAGTGTCTTGTTTACATTGAAGCAATTGAAGACAGCCCAGCCTCATACAAGTAAGGAGATGGAAGAAAGGGAGGTGAGGGGTCATTTGGTAGCTCTTCAGATAATCATGAATATGCTTCCCTGGCCCTGGGCCTCTGGTAGTTCCTTAAGGGTTAGATGCATTGTCGAATCTGAAACCACACCAATGAACTTTTTGTACTTTTATCACATTAAAATCTGTTGCTCTGGCTGCTTCTATTTTGAGTAAATCCTGTATTTGTGTGTGGTTTTTGTATCATGTATTTGTCATTCAGAAATACTGGCTCAGTAAGTGTGTCATATTGCATTAGACTGTCCTTAAGAAAATCATACTGATCTCATAAAAAAAATCAGTGTTAGAAAGTTGTCAACATTATAGTGGCTGAGAAAAGTTTTCACAATTCTAACATTTGCCTAGATGTTTAAGTTTTACCATTTGCAACAAATATTGTTAGTTTTAAGAAAATATGTTAAATATCCAAGTTGAAAGACTATAATTTAGGTTAGGAAATGGCTTGCTACTCATTTTGCAATTTTGCATGCATGAAAGAAAGACATGTGCTTGTATTCAATGGTTAGGGCTGGAGAGATGGTTCAGCAGTTAAAGGACCTTGCTTGCAAAGTCTAATGACCTAGATCTGATTCTCCAGTACTCATGTAAAGCCAGATGCACAAGGTGGCACATGCATCTGAAGTTTGCTTGCAGTGGCTAGAGGCTCTGGTGCACCCATATTCATATTCATATTCTCTATCTCTCTCTCTCAAATAAATAAATAAATAAAATAGTTTTTAAGTTAATGGTTAATATATATTTTTACTGTTTTTATCAAAGAGATTAAAACTTATAATTTTTTCTTGCTGAGAGTACATGGTACTGAAGGATGAAATTGTTTACTTGGTGCCACAGCTTTGATTTCTCCTTAGATTCAGCAGTTTACATATCATTGTTTTTGAACTGTCAGTGCCAATATCAACACATTGAAAAGAATAAATCATATCATGGTTTTACTATAGTTTTAATTTTATAGATCCCAGAAAAGAATCTTAGGGACTCCTGAGGACACATAGACCATATTTTGAGAAATACCAATCTAGAGGAAGAGGCCTGCGCAAACTGAGAGCTTTACCCTTGTGTCATCTGGTAATGGATAGAAGTGAGTAGAATCTAACTACAGCTGCATTCCACTTCTGTCCCTACCCAGTTTCTTTAAATTTTTATTTTATTTTATTTGTGACAGTTCTCATGTATCCCAGGCTGACCTTGTACTCTTTAGGATGACCTTTACCTTCCTGCCTCCATTTTGTTTTATAAAGTATTTTTTATGTACTTATGAGAGGGAGAGAGGGGGAGTGTCGAGGCTTCTTGCCACTACAGATGATCTCCAGCTGCATGCATCATTTTGTGCATCTGGCAGTATCTTAGTACTGGGGAATCAAACCTGGGCCATTAAGCTTTTCAAGCAAGCACCTTTAACCACTGAGCCATCTCCCCAGCCCACTACCTCTATTTCTTTAGTTATGGAATTAAAGGCATGAAGATTCAGGTGGTATGTGGGGATTGGCTTCCTGTATGTTAGGCAGGCTCTCTACCAACTGAACTATATCCTCAGCCCCTCACCTTAGTTCTTTCTACTTAATGAGAAAAGAGCAAGTCTTCTTTGGGAAATAGTATTAACCTTAGCCCTGCAATTCTTTTTTTTTCTTCTTTTTTTAAAGAAAGGCATGTACCACCATGCCCAGCCTATTTGTTTATTTATTTAACAGAGAGAAAGGGGGAGAGAGAGAGTGGGTGCGCCAGGGCTTCCAGCCACTGCAAACGAACTCCAGACACATGCGCCCCCTTGTGCATCTGGCTAATGTGGGTCCTGGGGAATCAAACCTGGGTCCTTTGGCTTTGCAGGCGAATGCCTTAACTGCTAAGCCATCCCTCCAGCCCCCTGCAGTTCTTTTATATGTGGTGCTTGACATACAATCAGATATTATGAAAAAGAACTTGGCTTTTAGCCATGAGGGAATAACAGATCTGTACTTGCCTTTTTTTAGTAAAAATCTAGGGAAGTAGACAGTGTCCATGAAACAGCTGTCTTACTTCACTGGACAATAAGCAGGACAGCACTGTGACTCCTGAGTAGGAAAACAAAAGAAGCAGCTAGTGGTAATTGGCAGATCGGGGTTCAGGAAAGAGGAACCTAAATAGTACCTTGTGGTAGTGCTGAGTGGTGTGACATAAATCAGGGTTCAGGAGGTCCTGGTGGTTAGAGCATGTGGGGCAGTACTAAGAACTATGCAGGTAAAGAGCTCTAAATAGCTGTAGGAGAGTCACTGTAAGCCCTGCACATGGATAGAGTGAAATCTCATGAGGATAGGCAGAGAACGACTTCTAGGAAAAACATAAGCTAAACAATTCCCAGAGCACATGCAGAATTAGAAACGTTGTGTTTCTGTCAGCCAGAGTAAAAGTTCTCTGAATGCATGGGATTCAGGGGAGACCATAGAAAGGCCCCCTCATTATATGGGAAGTAAATTGGTTCTAGAATGAAGATTCTTGTAAATCTGGAAAAGTAATGCAAGTGCTCAGGAGGCTGAGGCAGAAGGGTTGTAGTGAAACTGAGGCCAGCCCGAGCTACATAGTGGGTTCCAGGCCACATTCAAACAAATTGGTTCACATATAGTATAATTGCCAACTAGAACAAAGATCAATCTTATTTATATGAATATAACAATATCTAACAGTTTGTAGCATAAAATCAATATATGACATTCAATAAAAATTTAATAGACACATCTAGAAATAGGAAAATATAATGTATCCTTAAAATAAAAGCCAGTATAATTAGATCTAGAAATATCAGAAATGCTAGAATTAGCTGACAAGAATTTTGAGACAGCTTTAATAAGTACAGTCAGTATGTCCAAGCAGTTAAAGGAAAACTGAACATTATGGGAAAAGAAGTAGAAATATAAGGAATGAAATCGAACTTAGAGAAATGAAATCCAATCACATCAAGTGATTGCAGACAGGTTATAGACTGCAGAAGAAAAGATCAGTGATCTTGGTGGGGCAGGGAATAACTAACCAGAGAAGTATAGAAAGAAGGAAGACTGAAAAATTCAAAGAAGCTTTCTCATATTTAGGCCAGTTTTAAGCAGTTTAAAACATGAGTAATGGGAACACCAAAAAGTGCGGACAAAAATATTTAGAGAAGTAGTATCCTAAAAATTTTCAAATTTGATGGAAAGCATCAGCTAACAGGTCCAGTAAACTCAAAAAAATAAACCCCAGGCAGGATAAAGAAAAGCAACACCAGGATATATTTTCATCAAATTGCTGAAAACTAAGCGACAGAACAGTATTAAATTTGAGTAGAGGAAGAAAAGCGGTAGTTACCTCAGGCTTAACAGAAGTCATGAAGAGCAGGCATCTAAAGTCTCAATAGTTAAAGCGGAAAGCCCCGTCTATGCCCACTGAAAATGTCTCCCACAAGTGGAGAAGAAATGCTTTTTTAGACAAATTAAAATAGAGGAGGCATCACTAGCAGCCAACTGCTACAAGAAATCTTAAACAGGTTCCTTGAGAGATACAGAAAATGCTGCCCAGGGGAAACTTTGAGCTGAACATAAGAATAAAGAGCTCTTAGCTGGGCGTGGCGGCGCACGCCTTTAATCCCAGCACCCAGGAGGCAGAGGTAGGAGGATCGCCATGAGTTCAAGGCCACCCTGAGACTACATAGTGAATTCTAGGTCAGCCTAGACTAGTGTGAGACCCTACCTTGAAACACCAAAAAAAAAAAGAAAAGAAAGAATAAAAGAGCTCTTAGTAATATTAATATGTAGGGAAATATAAGGGTGGGGTTTTTATGTAAAGATAGGAACTGGGAAGATCGACTAGTGGATAAAGTGCTCACCACTCAGGCCTGAGTACCCAAGTTCAATTCTCTGACCCCATGTAAAAATCCAGGAGCCGTGGTGGACTTCTAGAATCTCAGCACTCTGATGGTGAGGTGGGAGGTGGAGACTAGAGAATTTTTCCACAACTCTCAATGAGCACAGCAGAACAGCAGCAGAGCTGGACCTAGAGAAACTGCACGCACCACTTTGTGCATCTGCTTTTATATGGGTACTGGGGAATTGAACCTGGATCCTTGAGATCTGGATAAAAGTGTCTTAACTGCTATCTCTCCAGCCCCATATCTACAATTTTTGATGTCTGCAGTTTTAGTTACCCCTAGTCAACTGTAGTCTGAAAATAACAATCAGTGTTAAGTTGTTCACCATTCTGTGTGGTATGATGAATTCCTGAGTCATCCGCACCTTGTTCCACCTTCACTCCCCCCTTTGTGTGTTCTTGCTGTATGCACTACCTGTATGTACTTCCTGCCTTCATTATCAGATTGACTGCCTCGGTATCACATGCCTTGGTATTGCATGCATATAAGATTTGCTACTGTCTAGTATGAGACATCCACTCAATGTCTTAGAATGTTTCTGGCATGGATGGAAGGGACTGATGTATTGTTCAAAGATGAATACCAAAAGGGCATAATATTTTTTAATGGTAGATAATGATAAAGTAAAAGATTCATACTGAAAATCTCAGAATAGCCACTTGAAAAATAAGTCAGAGAGATAGAATAAAGTGGGATAAATTGGAAGTTCATGGGCCAGACTCATTTGTAGTGGGAAGAGACCTTGTCTCATGGAAAGTAGAGCACACACACCTCAAGATTGTCCTCTGTCTGACCTTCACATGATCACCATGGTATGCACACACCCATACACACACATTAATTAATTGAAACATTTAAAAGTAAATATTACATCCAGAAACCAGGAAGAACCAAAAAGCAAGTGAGACAAACCCATATCAAAATGATAATTTAAACACAGTATTTTACATTATTTATGTTAGCTATAGGTGGCCACAATACCTTACTTCAAATGTACTGTTTTCTAACTATAGATATGTATTTTTAAAAGCACAAAATGCTATATGCAAAAAAAAAACAACTTCTTTTTTTTTTTGTTTATCAAGGTAGGGTCTCACTCTAGTCCAGGCTGACCTCGAACTCACAGTGATCCTCTTATGTCTGCCTCCTGAGTGCTGGGGTTAAAGGCATACACCCCCACACCAACTTAAAAAAATTAATTTTAATTCAGAATCTAGGTTTAAATATGTATTCACATACCTACAACATGAAAGCAGAAGGGGCACTATTTGGGGAGGTGAAGGAGCAGTAGAGGGGAGGGGATGAGGAAGGGAAGTGTGTGCATGGTCATATGAGCAAAATACAATGATATATATATATGAAAATGTCATAATGACACCTAATTTTGTATGATTACTAATTAAAAAATGAAGAAACTTAAAATGAAACCCAATAAGTGGGAAAATGTATCATACAATTACTAATTGTAAAAAGTCAGGGCTGGAGAGATGACTCAATGGTTAGGTGCACTTCCTGCACAAGCATGAGGGCCTGAGGGGTAACAGGCATGGTATCTGGAGATTTGACCAGGGAGAATGGAGACCTGAGAATCCATGAAATCCTGCAAGCTCCAGAAATAGTGAAAAAAGGGATTCTGGGGTTGGAGTGGTGGCTTAGCAGTTAAGGCACTTGCCTGCAAAGCCTGAGGACCCAGGTTCAAGCCCTCAGTACCCACATAAGCCAGATGTACAATATGGTGCATGCATCTGGAGTTCATGCTCTCGCAAGTACATAAGTAATTTTTTTTTTGAAAAAGAGACTGCCTCAAAACCAAGACCAGGTGGAAGAGTGATAGAGCAGGATAGCTGATGTTCCACTCTGGCCACTGCAGGTAAGCAGCCCCACTGCAGGTGAGCGTGTGAGTGCTGCAAGGACACATACCCCACACCCACACTCATGCACATACACACATACAAGTACTCATTTATTTATGAGAGAGAAAGAGAATGGACATGCCAGGGCTTTCAGCTTCTGCAAATGAACTCCAGATGCATGCACCACTGTGTACATCTGGTTTATGTTAGTCCTGGGGAATTGAACCTGGGTCCTTTGGTTTTGCAGGCAAGTGCCTTAACCACTAAGCCATCTCTCCAGCCCACATTTTTTTCAAAATAGGCTCTATTAATGTATAAGTAGACTGCAGAACAAAGAATATTAAAAGGGGTAAAAACGAGCATTTTAAAATGGTAAAAGAGGGCTGGAAAGATGGCTCAGTGGTTAAAGCACTTGCTTGCAAAGTCCAACAATTCCCTAATTTCCATGTAAAGCCAAACACTAAAGTAGTGCATGTATCTATGATTCCCCTCATGGCATGTAAATAAGTTAAAAATGATAAAGGAGACTATCAAGAAGACGTAAGTATTCTTACTGTGTACATATATAATAACAAGGCTTCAAAGGACATGGATCAGAAACTGGCAACTGAAAGTCATAAGTGTAAATGGAGGTTCCAACAATCCTTTCTTAGTAATTGATTGTAGCCCGCGTAGTCGTCTCGCCAGCAAGAACGCACGCGGACACCAGGATCCTTCTGCAGCAAGCGTTTATTGAACAGATGAAAGAGGAAGACCCCGAGCCCCAAAATGGCGCCGCTTATATAGCCCCTAGGTGGCGTGTACTCTGCTGATTGGCTGCGCGCTCATATGACGCTCATATGCCCGGGCTGGGCAGTGACTTGGCGCGCTTTTGCCACTTGCACATGCGCTATTCTACTTGTTCACCAGGGCCGAGGCCGGATGTCAGCGCCATCTAGTAATGGCGGTCACCTCTCGGCTCTCTACATCTCCCCCTGTTTGTTTTAATAAGATGACAACTGCCTCATAGCCCAGCCAGCGCAGCACCAAACAACCCTATGCTCGATCAAGCAAATTCCTTCCTTGGGGAATAAGCGATCAAGAGCTCACTCCCTCACCTTATCAGGTGCAATGGAGACAAGTCCTCTGAGTGCAAAGGCCAAGGGAGAGACAAAAAGGGGAGTTAACACCCATCCCTGTGCAATGGAATATTGTTCCTGGGGGTGCAAGGGCTGTCAATCTCATATTTTGGTGCTGCAGCCACTTAGGCAAGGGCTTGATTAGACTTAGATCTCCCATCGACTCAGTGCAATGGGCTAAACCCCTGAGGTGCATCGACTGAGGGTCTCAGTCTAATTAATTAACCAAATTTCAGGAGATGAACCCTGTTCCATAGCCACAAGTGCTTGCGCAATAACGGCCTTGTCACATTGCTATTGAGCTCTGAGCTTGCAGAACAACCAAAGCAGGAACACTAAGCCACAACATAGGGCTGCACCAAACAGCGCCACTCCCACCCATTCCTTAAAGAAAGAGAAGGCTGAAGAAATCCAGGATGTCAGGCCCACAGCTAGGGAGGGGTCAACTCTAGTAGAGTAGGGTCTTCATAATGGATCTTGTCCACTTCTTCGGCTCCTGCACAGGATCTCGATGATTCGTCAGGTCTCACAAGTCTACGTGTTAGGCGTTCTGGTAGCCAGAATGGATTGTCTTCTTCCTGTGGAAAAACACAAACAGCTCCCCTGGATCTTATTAAAATAGGATCCGGGCCTCTCCATTGACCAGTCAAAACATCTTTCCACTTAACCATCTCCTGTGGCCTGTTAGGCTCTGAGCAATGACGGTCAGCCGCCGAATGGCCCTGACTGTCCAAATTTAAAAAATTAAGAGTATAAGACTTTAGAGTGCGATGAGCCCGTTCTATAATACCCTGTCCTTGAGGATTATACGGGAGACCTGTCAAATGGGTCACTCCCATCTGGTGACAGAACTGTCCAAGTTTTTGAGAAGTATAAGCTGGTCCATTGTCAGTTTTAAGAGTTTTGGGCTTCCCCCAGGCACTCCACGCCTCGAGGCAGTGTTGAATAACATGGGCTGCTTTCTCCCCGGTTAATGGGGAAGCAAACATAACTCCAGAACAAGTATCAATGGAAACATGTAAATATTGTAATTTGCCAAAAGATGGGACGTGAGTAACATCCATCTGCCAAATTTGTAATGGGCTAATTCCTCTGGGATTAAAGCAAGGAGAGACTAAAACAATGTAAACTCAACCATCATCAAACAAACATCAAACTTCTGCAGTTCAAGTTCAATAGCCTTGAAAAGCAGGTTCCTCCTCCAGTCAACTCTTTCCAAAAGTGTTTGCATTTCTATGATAGCCTTTCCTCAGGCATCCTTTCCATTGTTTGAATGTAAAGCAGTTGGAACATCTTCCTTAAGATTGCTAATGTGTTTGACAATAGCAGGTTCAGTAACCTAAAACCAGTCTCAGTGCCTGTAATTTTAACTTGCTTAAAGTTTTCCAGCTTAAAAGTCTTAAATCTCTCAGTCCAATATCTCTAGCCAAGCACATCAGTCCATTACGAATTTAACCTTGATCAAACTCTCTGGACCTCAGCAGCAGAACGCAGCCAGCCCTTATTCCAATAGCCCAGTTCCAACAAGGTCCTCTGCAGTCTTTCCTTCCCCTTAGAAAGCTTAATGAGGGCATACTCTACCGGCGCATGGACGCGGCTTCCATCCGCAGCCTCAAACACCGGGAAGGCTTGTAAGCACCTCCTTCTGTCCCCCTCTGAAAGGAAGGAATCTGAACAATGCTTGCCGGCATAAGGCGGAGGAGCACTGGGAATGATAGGGGCGGCAGATTGAAAAGCCGCGTGGTTCTTATCTCCTATCTTCTTTTGTTTTCGATTTTGCGGTAGCTCATCAAAATAATATCTCTCCTCCCCATAGCGAGCCACTTCCCCATCTAATTCTTCCTCCTCGGAGGGACTAAGATCCTCAGACTCTGAGCTATCAATTCCTAAAGCCTCCAATTCTTTTATCGGATAAAGAGGCCTCCTTTTTGGACTTCTTTTTTCCCTCTCCTGTTTCTCTCCCAGGGCGTCCTTTCCCTTGTCTTTTCTTTCTGTGGACTTAGCGTCCACAGAAAGGCCTTTTTTCTTAGAGACGTCTTTTTCTTTTTCCTCAAGGGCCCCTAACCTTTTATCCCGTTCTGTTTCTGACATGCTGTCTTGTAGCTCCGAATGTGAGGCTCCCATGTTCACAAAGAAGAGAACGAGAGCCACCATCACAATAGGGAGAGCAAAAATTGCTCCTACCAATTTGGATGAGAGATAAGACAAGTCAAGACCAAACATGCCTCTCAGAACCTACCTCAGTCCTGCAGTTCTGAATCCTTCCTCGTGAATGGGGGGTCTCCTCGGCGCCGGCGATGACAGGCACCCGGCGTCCCGGATGTTTCGGCACCAGTTGTAGCCCGCGTAGTCGTCTCGCCAGCAAGAACGCACGCGGACACCAGGATCCTTCTGCAGCAAGCGTTTATTGAACAGATGAAAGAGGAAGACCCCGAGCCCCAAAATGGCGCCGCTTATATAGCCCCTAGGTGGCGTGTACTCTGCTGATTGGCTGCGCGCTCATATGACGCTCATATGCCCGGGCTGGGCAGTGACTTGGCGCGCTTTTGCCACTTGCACATGCGCTATTCTACTTGTTCACCAGGGCCGAGGCCGGATGTCAGCGCCATCTAGTAATGGCGGTCACCTCTCGGCTCTCTACAATTGATAGCACAAGTATACATATTGTTTTAGGGATAGTATTGGGGAGATGGCTCAGCAATTAAGAGTATTTTCTGCTTAAGCACTAGGGCTTCTTGGGCTGGAGATTGCCAAGTTTGAATCCCCAGAACCCATGTAAGAAGCTGGGCTTGGCTACCTACATCTCTACCCCTCGTTAGTAAGGGGCAGAGACTGAACAGTTTCTTGGGGATTATTGATGGACAGTATCTCTTGAGTTAATGGAGAAATCCTATTGCATGGAAATACACAAATGAACAATAAGAGGATACCAGTGTTCCCTGGTTTTAGCACACATGTGCATGGGGAGCACATCTGCACACACACACGTATATCCACCACACATCACATACATAGTACGCTCTCTGAAAAGTTATAGGGATGTAAGACTTATGAACTGCCTCAACCTAAATGACACAGAAACATTGCAGAATAAACATTCTTCTCAAATGTTCATATAATGTTCACTTAGGTCAACCATATGCAAGGAAAAAATTTTAAAAGTCACTACATTTAAAAGTTTCTAAATCATAGAATAAATGCTCTAGCCCAAAAACAAAACTGAATTAGAATTTAGTAAGGTAAAAGATAACCCAGATATGTCTCAAATATTTAGAAATTAAGCAGATCCATTAAATAATTCATGGGTAAAATAAGAGGTCACATGGGAAGTTAAATACTGTGATTGAAAACATAAAAAGCACACATCAATTTGGATACAGCTAAGCAGTGCTAGGTGGATGTAATCTTAAGTAAGCTTCAGTCAACAGAGGAAAGAGTAAGTCCAGTCCAAACTGAGTAGACAGAGGGCAATAAGAAATCAGAGAAATAGGGCTGGGAGATGGCACAGCGGTTAAAGGTGCATTCTTGCAAAGCCTGATGGCTTCCATTTGCCAGGACCCACATAAAGCCAGATGCACAAAGTAGCACATGCATCTGGAGTTTGTTTGCACTGGCTAGAAGCCCTGGCCTGCCCATACCCATTTCCTCTCTGTCTTTTTCTCTTCTATTTCTCTTTCAAATAAGTAAATAAATAAAAATACTTACAAAAAAAGAAATCAGAGAAATATCTGGGTGTGATGGCACATGCCTTTAATCCCAGCACTTGGGAGGCAGAGGTAGGAGGATTGCCATGAGTTTGAGGCCACCCTGAGACTACATAGTGAATTCCAGGTCAGCCTGGGCTAGAGTGAGACCCTACCTCAAAAAAAAAAAAAAGGAATGGAAGGAAGGAATCAGAGAAATAGAAAATGAACAATGATGGGGAGAAAAAAATCAAACCAAATTCTGAATTTCTTTAAAAGATTAGTAGACCCAGCAGTATCTGAATGGGCATTGAGAAGAGTATGTCAAGACATGGGCAGCCCCCTTTGGGCATTAGGACAATGCATTGGGTATGGGTCAGTAAGAGAGGACATGAACTGGGCTGGACCTCAAGAAGGGAAGTTCTAAGCTTGAGGTCTGGATGGAGATCTCTGGAGACCCTAGAGTTTGCTCGCACTTCTGACACTAGGATGAATTGGAAGGGGCAGAAAAGGGAAGCCAGGAAAAGACTTTGACCTCATTCTTTCTATTTGTTTGCTTGTTTATTATTTATTTATTTGAAAATAGAGAGACAGAAGAGAGAATAAGAATGGGCATGCCAGGGCCTCATTCCAAATGCATGCACTATGTTGTGCATCTGGCTTTATGTGGGTATTGAGGAGTCAAACTCGAGTTGTTAGGCTTTGTAGGCAAACACATTAACTGCTGAGCCAGCCCTCCCTCTTTCTTCATCGAAAATTTAGATGCTTTGAAAGCCTTAAGCATCATGGTAATTTTCACCATTCAGAATAAAGCTAATGAGTTATATTTTCATTACTTTAATCACTTCAGCCTTTTGGCTAGGATCAAATGTTAGTTTCATGTATGAAGGACAAGAGAGCTGGACGTGGTAGCCCATTCCTATAATTCCAGCACTCTGGAGACAGAAAAGGAAAATAGGCATTTGAGGCCAGCCTGGGCTACATAGCATGACCCTGTGTTCAAAATATAAATAAAAAAAAACAACAAAAGAAAAAGTCATGGCAAAAGTTTTCTTTTGACAACTTTAAAGATGACCATGGGACTAAGCATCAAGAAAAATATGTAACTGCTTGTGTAAGTTCCTCCCTACTACTCCTTTAAGGTGATTTTATTTTGTTTGTTTGTTTTTCGAGGTAGGGTCTCGCTCTGGCCCAGGCTGACCTGGAATTCACTATGTAGTCTCAGGGTGGCCTCGAACACAGGGCGATCCTCCTACCTCTGCCTCCCGAGTGCTGGGATTAAAGGCATGCGACACCACGCCCAGTTCTTTAAGGTGATTTTAAATAGTAAGTATAAGTTTTTCTCCTGTTACCTTGATTGCTGCAAAGTCTGACCATTTTTTTTTTAAGTTGGAACATTCATTTTATTGTTGACTGATTGAAATTTGTTAGTGCTTATGGTACTGAAATATTGAGGTGCTAGTCAGGAACCTTGTTAGTACGTGTCTGACTGCATTTATCCTCCCCCCCCCACACACACACGCACACACTCAGTAACCCTAGACATCTCCTGAAATCTCCGCCGTGTGGCAGAGTGGGTTGCATGTGCTGAGCTGGACAGGCCAGAAGTTACAGGTTTGGGCAGTATTAATGCACATGTACTGTTTGTTTGTTTTCATTTGAGATACAGACTTTTAGTTAGATAATGTTTTATATGGTTTTGTTTTTCAAGGTAGGGTTTCACTCTAGCCAAGGCTGACCTGGAATTTACTGTGCAGTCTCAGTCTGATCTTGAACTCATAGTGATCCTCCTACTTCCTCCCAGAGCTGGGATTAAAGTCCAGCATGGTTACGTTATGTTATGTTTTGTTTTTTAATAAGAAACTGAGCATGTATTATTTCATGGATGGGAGGGGCCAGAACTCAAGTGAAGATCTCAGGAGCCCTGTTGGACAGCTCAAAAGAGTCTCTCCTCACTTTGCTACCATATCCTCAGTTTTAATTCTTCAAGTTCCTGGTGCTGACTTTCCTTCTCTGGTGGCCACAGCTCTCTTTTATGTTGGATAACATAACCCTCAAACCACTTAGCCTGACTGGAGATCCAGAACGTAGCCACAGGGAAAGTGTGGTAGAGGGTCATCCTTCTGGGAAGCACTTCCTCAGGTCAGCAACCTTAGGTTCCCCAGACGCAGACTGTCCATTTGGACTTCCTACATCTAGAGCCCTTCCTCTGGGTTTTCACCTGTAAAAATCTCTCCCGAGTCTCAAGTCTTTTTCTCTGGAGCACCCCTCACTTTGCATCTCTATCTCAGAGTGAAAATAGACTTTGGTCATACACTAGATAAACTAAGGGACCTGGTTCTTCCAAATTTATGTCTATTTTCTTGGCTCATTTTTCACGTACTTTTAATTTTTATTTTGGAGTAGCTTTATATGTGTGAAAAAGCTGCCCTCACATTCAGAGAGTCCCATGTACCCTCCAGTAGTTTGCCCTGTTGTTGGCATCCTACAGAACCATGTCACATTGTTACAACTAGGAAGTCAAGTACATGAACCAGTTTCATAACTCTGTTCAGATTTCACTAGCTTTTCTGCTAATGACCTTTTATTTATTTATTTTTTTTTTCAATTCCAAATCCAGTTCAGGCAGGGTACATTTCATTTAGATGTCATGTCTCCTAGTCTCCTTTGTTATATGACAACTTATCAGTCTGTCCTTATTTTTTATGACTAATGTTTTTCAGGAGTACTGACCAACTGTTCTGTGAATTGTCCCTCAGTTTGTTTTTCTTTTGTGTACTGAAGTTGTACTTTCAGGGAATATGTCACAAAGAGTTCGCTTTCTCATTATGTAATATCAGTAATATATCTTTGATGGTAACCTTGATGATCTGTCCAAGTAGTGCTTGGCAGGTTTCTCCATGGTACAGTTACCCCAACACCTAAGTTGAGCCTACTTTCAAGATAAGAGAGGAGAGGGAAGGGAGAGGGAGAAGAGAGAGGAGAGGGAAGGAAGAGGGAGAAGAGACAGGAGACGGAAGGGATAGGGACAAGAGAGAGGAGACGGAAGGGAGAGGGACAAGAGAGAGGAGAGGAGAGGGAGAGATTGAGGTTCAGCTTCCAAGCTTGAGTTATCAGTTCTCTTGGTTTTACCACTGAATAGAAGAGTTGATCTACTTGGAATTATTTCAACTGAAGCTTCTTTACTGAACACATGTGGAAAAGAGGCTTACTATAGGATATAATAATGATTTTAACACTGACTTTCAGGTTGTGAAAGAAATCCAAATATTTTCTCACTTATCCAAGATTGATATTATTATGATCAATTCAAATTACTGGTATTTTGCTCATGATAGTTTATACATAATGACTTTGTTTTAGCCAGATTACCCCATTCAAAGGTTGTGTTTGACTTCCATCTTGCTACAGAGGTTTTCTGTATGAAGGATGTTTTCATTTAAAAAACATGGAAAGTATAGTATCTCTTACATTAGGGTAGTATGTACAAGATTTCTCATCTACTCTAAAGAAAATCCAAGTTTGATGCTACAGGTTTTTCTTGGTCTAGGAGTTGTCCGTCTTCATTCTTACTGACTCTTACTATTGTATTAATGCCAATTTTATGTTCTTCATTTTCACTTTAAAATGGCATAATTCAACATGCCAGGAAGCATATAACATTTACTTTGAGAAAGAACTGTAGTCATTGTGTAGTAGACTGTAGAGGAAACTTGAAATCATTCCATCAGTTGAAGTAAATGAGAACATGGAAACATACAAGCTGCAAACAGTTTCTGTGCTGCTTCCGGACTGTCCTTTAATCTGGCCACATTCAGTGACATCTCAGGCTTTTCCTTCTCCTTATGTTAAAAAATCAGCCTGCTTTCCTAAGTGGAAAACTTTGCTAACTTATAAAATGGGCCTTTCTTACTGATGTTTTACAAAAAGTCTCATTCACTATAGTTGTCTGATGAGATAAAAAGAAGGATTGATCTATTTGTGGCCTGGAAGTTAGGGGCTCAGAGGTACCTAGATTTTCTTAACATCAACCCCTTCTACCACTTGAGACAAGGCAGCAAAATAAATTATTCTAGAGTTGTTACCTATAGGTCTAGAATTGATGTTTGCTAAATTGGGAAAGAACAAAACGGATACCCAAATATCCTGTATTGTAACCAGAGAGGGAGGAATTAAAATTTCATTATTGTTGAATGTGCACTTCCTTATCTTTGAAACATACTCCTGCTATGTATGCTTAAATGGCTGACTCAAAATTCAACATTGTAATGCACACCATGCTATCTTTGGAGAGTCTTTAATTTTGCAGATGCTAGTGAGTACAAAATTCCTGAAGGAAACTGCATATCCAGAATATTTCTTTGACTGATGAAATCCTGTGTGCAGGTCAAAGTCTGGTAGTGTATTCAGGTCTTTGAGTGGTCTTGTTTTCTTCAAATTGGGATCAGTTTTGAAGGTGATCTTGTATAACTGATTTAATGAATTATTGGTGCTTTCACTGAAACATCCTAATAATCATTACCCCCAAATATTTGTCATCTTTGTTGCGGGTCAAAACAAATGCATGATATATATATTTCTCATATCAACACTAAAAGCAAAAAAAAAAAAAAAATCTTACAGCCCCATCATATTAATATAGCGAGTTGGCAGTAGCTCAGTAACCCAAGTTCTTGGTTAAATCCATTTAACACTCTGCACTCAAATTCAGTGCAGATTGTCTAGAAAAGCTTCTTCCCAGGGTATTTTCTATAATCTTCCCAAAACTCTTGAGAACAGACTTTTGTTCCAGTTTTATGGACATTGAAACTTGGGTACATTAAGTGATATGTGCTGAACCAACCAGGTAGCAAATGTTCAAGCTGATGCACATCAGTCAGTTGACTTTAAAATCCAATGTTCCAGGGTGGAGATGGCTCAGGGGGTAAAAGTGTTTACTATGCTAGCATGAGGGCCAGACTTCAGATCACCAGAACCAAATAATAGCCAGATGCAGTAGTGAGCATTTGCAAATGCCAGCCGTCTTAAGGTGAGATGGGAGGTAGAGGCAGGTGACTCCCAGAAGCTCAGGTCGCCTGGGGTATGTGGTGGTGAACAAGAAGCCCCTTCCTCCAACAAGGTAGAAAATGAAGATCAATGCCCGCGTTGTCCTCTAACCTCCACGTGTGTACATGGCATGTAGGTGCCTACACACACACACACACACACATAAAACCAGAAAAGAATCCAGTGTTGTGCTTGTATTGTACAAATGTCTTTGTTATCTGAAGAATAAAATGTACTCAGTATATTGTGAGCTGAAGTATCCTTTTGTTTCAACATCTTGTATATTTTTGGAGATGCTGCCTCATAAATAGCAGGTATTTAGTTCAAGGAGTAATAAAATTGTTAAGAACAATTGTATAAAAATCTTAAAGAAACAGAAAGGATGCATTGAAAGTTTTTAAATATTTAAACATTTATCAAAGACGATAATGTCCCCTCACACTTCAGCCAAGGCCCAGGTGAAACCACAGAGGATTTGGGGAGATGAGCAAGAGTGCTGCTTCTATTGTGAGCCTGACAGTCAGTGCCAGGGTGAAGGAGACAGGCACTGAGGATACTCAACTCGTACCAAAGCAGAAATCCAGAGGCTACTGAGAGCTTATCATTGAAGTAGATTTAAAACACACCCACCACAACTAAGATAATTTTGTGGAAGAGGGGACAGAAAGATTGTAAGAGCCATGGGTTGAGACATCACACCCAGAGGCATTGCCCCCACCAAAAAAAAAAAAAAAAAAGTTGCTGCTCTGACAATGCATAATCCACAGCCCCATAGGGAATACTGGCAACCCCACTGAGAAGGGCCCTCAGTGGATTGGGGGCAGGAAGGAGGGAAAAGATGGTAACAACACATGATATCTCCATGCGAAGTATGTTCTTAAAATAAAAAGAAGACAATAATGTATAGAGCACTGTAATACAGAAGAAATATAAAGATGAATAGAACAGGGCTAGGGAGATGGTTCAGTGGATAAAGTGCTTGTCATGTAAGCATGAGTACCAGGAGTTTGGATGCCCAGAACCCACATAGAGCCAGAGGCTATCTCAGCACACTTGTGGCAAGATGGGAAGCAGAGACAGGAGAAACCCTCAGAAGCCTGTGGTCCAACTAGCCTGACCAATGCAGAGGTGAACAGTGAAAGAACCTGCCTCAGATAGGGTGGAAGGGGAGGCCTGACACCCAGTGATGCCTTTTGACCTCCACACTTTGCATGATACATACATGCTGGAATGAGCATGCACCCCCCCCCCTTACAAAAAAGCTGAGTAAAACATAATCTGTTTTCTTAATTTGGTTATAATCTAGTGGAACTGACTTACTCAGATGATAAAAAATAGGTTGACTATTGTTGAATTGAGGGGGAAAATTGCAGAAGGTTAAATGAGTTTAGAAACTCTTGGCCTCTAGGTTCTAACTTGAAAGTGGAACAAAATGCACAGGCTGTGATAATGTTTAGTTCTGGGAATGAAAAGACAGGGAATCTAAGGAGCCTATGGCTGTGACATGGTCTTGGTTGAGTACAGTGAAGTTGTCTTCTTTCAAGTGAAATATGGTAAGCCCCAAATAACCAAAACCATTGAGTTTTAGTTTAAATGGCTGTAAGTCTTAATATCCTCAGAAAGCTGCATAGGAGATAATTTAAATCAAGAAACTTTGCCACTGACTTTTTTCTTTGAATTGGGATATTCCAGGGATATCAGTTTAGCTGGTAGCAAGTCAGGCAGTGAGATCCACTGGCAGTGGTAAGAGTGTTGCATCTGAAGCTCTAGAGGCTATTTATTCCTTGCTGTGTCTTTTAGAGACATCATGTAGGTGGGCATTTTAAATCCAATTCTAATTATTGCTACTTTCTGAGCTAGTTATTTGGTCCATTCACACTTTATCAGTATGTTTGGATATGTGGTTTATTTTCCTGTTTGTTTGTTTTGTTTGTTTCTTAGTTCTTCTGTTTCTTTAGTCTTTTGTATAAAATGTGTTTTGGTGTACCATTTTAATTTCAGTGTTCTGTTTGTTTGTTTGTTTGTGTTTAGTTCTTGAAATTGAGTTTAGGTATCCCAGGTTGACCTGGATCTCATGATCCTTCTGCCTTAGCCTCCTAGGTGCTGAGATTATAGGTGTGAACCATCATGCCTGACTTTTTATGACTATATAAGTCTGAATTATTTTCTTAGTGATTGTTCCTAGGAATTACAGTACCCATCCTAATGTATCACAGTCTGCTTCAAAGTAATACATTATAATTTCAGCATACTAATGAAATTATTATAATATTTCATAATGAAATTTTGCACCCATTTCTCCCTTTACTATTGTGTATATATTTACATATATATAATATCCATATGTTAAGACTATTAATACATTACTATAAATTTTGCTTTATATATTCATATGTTTTATTAAGAAGAGAAGTAAGAAGACCTGTAGATTTTTTTTTCTCACCAAGAAAGGAATGAAGAAATAAAGAATTGGAAATGAATTAGCCATGTTCAACACCACTATCCAGTACATCACCAAAATATCAACCCAGCCAACCAGAACTTCACCAAAGAAAATCACAGGAAAAACTCTCACTAATAACTTTAAATACAAATGGCCTCAACTGACCAATAAAAAGTTGCAGACTAACTGACTGGATTAAAAAATAAGATCCAACTCTCTGTTGTCTACAAGAAACTCACAGTTAGCAAGGATATCCACAAACTGAGTGTCAAAGGATGGTAAGCAACCTACTAAGCAAATGGAAATGGAAAACAAGCAGATGTGGCTACAAAAATTGGGGCTAGAGGGATAGCTTAGCGGTTAAGGCATTTACCTGCAAAGTCAGAGGATCCCGGTTCGACTCTCCATGACCCACGTAAGCCAGATGCACAAGGTGGCGCATGCATCTGGAGTTCGTTTGCAGTGGCTGGAGGCCCTGGCGCACCCATTCTGTCCCTCCCCCCCCTTTCTCTCTCTCTCTCTCTCTCTGCCTCTTTCTCTCAAATGAATAAATAAAATATTTAAAAAATATATAACAGTTGCAAACATTTATGAGCCAAATATTTGGGATTCCCAACTTCATAAAATAAATACTAAAAGGCAACCAAATTTCAGACACAATAATAGTGGGAAACTTTAATACTCCTAAATACTCACATATTTAGACAGGTCCTCCAAACTAAAAATTAGCAAAACATATTTGCGAGCTCAATTATGCCATAGGTCAGCTGGTTTTACAGATACCCACAGAACATTCCAACTTAAGAGAGGGACTACACATTCTTCTTGGAAGCATAAGGAAGCTTCTCTGAACTTGACCACATCATGGACCACAAAGCAAGCCTTCATACATACAAAATAATTTGAGATAATTCCCTGTATTATTTCAGATCATAATAGAATAAAACTAGAAGCTAATAGCAAAAGAAACTTCAGCAACTACACGAACAGTTGGAGACTGAACAATATACTTTTGAATGAACAGTGGGTCATTGAAGAAATCAGGGAGAAAATTAAAATTTTTTCTAGAAATTAATGAAAATGATAACCTACTAGAGCCTTTGGAATATAATCAAGGCAATCCTAAGAAGAAAGTTTATATTCATAAGTGCCCACATTAAAAATTCTGAGGGATGGGCTAGGGAGATGGCTTATCAGTTAAGGCACTTGCCTGTGAAGCCTAAGGACCCAGGTTTGATTCCCCTGTTACTCATGTAAGCCAGATGCGCAAGGTGGCACATGTGTTTGGAGTCCATTTGCAGTGGTTAGAGGCCCTGGTGCACCCATTCTTTCTCTATCTGTCACTTTGCCCCCCTCAAAAAAATAAATACATAAATAAATAAGTAAAATATTTTTTAAATTCTGAGGGGCCCGGAGAGGTGCCTTAGTGGTTAAGGCATTTGCCTGTAAAATCTAAGGACCCAGGTTCAATTCCTCAGTACCCATATAAGCCAGATGCATGTGTGTGGAGTTTGTTTGCAATAGCTGGAGGCCCTATCTGCCTCTCTCTCTGTCTCATAAATTAAAATTTCTGAGAGAGGGCAGGAGAGATGGCTTAGTGGTTAAGGCACTTGCCTGTGAAGCCTAAGGACCCAGGTTCAATTCTCCAGGTCCCATGTTAAGCCAGATGCACATGGTGGTGCATGCATCTGGAGTTCGTTTGCAATGGCTGGAAGCCCTGGTGCACCCATTCTGTCTTTTGCCTCTCACTTTGCCTCTTTCCCTTTCTCAAATAAATAAATGAAAATAAAATAATAAAATATTTTTTAAAAATTCTGAGAGATCTCAAATAAACAATCTAATGTTGTAACTTAAGGTAGTAGAAAAATAATAAGAGGCCAGTCTGAAATCCAGTAGATGCTAAGAAATAAGATCAGGACAGAAATTAGTGAAATAGAGACCAAAAGTACAATACACAAAATCAACCAATCAAAGAGTTTTTGAAAGCCTTAACAAGGTGACAAATCCCTAGCCAAACTAACCAAACAGAAGAGAAAGAAGACCCAAATCAATAAAATTAGATATGAAAAAGGCGTTATTACAACAGACTGTAATGAAGTTCGATCATTAGGGAATAGTATGAAATTTCAAAAAGTTTGAACACCTAGATGAAATAAATTCCTAAATGTTTATGACCTGCCAAAATTCAAGTCAGAAGATATGCCAAGCATGGTGGTATATTCCTTTAATCCCAGCATTCTGGAGGTAGAGGCAGGAGGATCCCTGTGAGTTTGAGGTCAGCCTGAGACTACATAGTAAATTCCAGATCAGACTGGGTTAGAGTGAGACCCTACCTTGAAAAACAAAGAAACAAAAAACAAACAAACAAACAAAAAAGCCAGAAGATACAAAAAGTTTAAGCAAACCCATAACAAGCAATGAGATCGAAGATACTTAAAGTCTCCTCACAAAAAAGAGCTCGGGGTCAGATGAATATACTGCTGAAGTCTATCATACTTTTATGGAAGATACAATACCAACACTTCTCAAACTGTTGTCTGAAATAGAAAGGGAAGGAATACTACCAAGCTCTTTCTATGAAGCTGGTATTATCCTGATTCCAAAATTGGGTAAAGACACAATAACAAAAAGAAAATACATTGCAGGGGGATTTGGCAGGAAGGCATTTGACAAGGTCCAGTGTGCCTTCAAGACGTTGGGACTCCCCACTTCATAAAATACTAAAAGGCATAAAAGGTAACAAAGGCTCAGACATAGTAACAGTAGAAGACTTTACTATCCTGAAATACTCTGTATTTAGACTCCCTTTCATTGGTGACTGGCTGTTGTGTGCTTGTTTTATTTTTTGTCATTGTTTTTTGTTTATTTGTTTTTTTCAGCTGCAATATCTGTACTGTGCTGTCTTCTGTTTTATGTGTCTGGCTTTGTAGTAGTTTCCCACATTTCTGTCTGCACAGCTTGGTGATCAGCCAGATTGTTCAGAAGTTCTGCCGAAACACCTCAGGCCAATAAGGCTTCCAGATTCTCCTAATGAAGATAGGGAGAACCTTCAAGTTCAGACTGCCCTGACTGAATTCCTGTAGGCCTTCTCATGTTTTATCTGCTCATGCTGCAAACACTGGCTGCCAGGAATGCATGGACCCTTGCTACTCTCTGCTGCAGTGCACACAACTTCTGGTCAGTCCTAAATACTTGGGGGTCTGTCCCCGTCTTGCTGCTGGAACTCCCTGCTAAGTCGCTGGCTAGTGTGTACTCTGAGGTTTGCTTGCTCAGACCATCTCTGCTTGCCCTGGAGATCATTGTTTTGCTAAGATTGAGTCCCTCTGGGTTAGGGGACAAAGCTGGTGCCTTCCCCTGCCTTCTCTTTTCTGATGGAATTACTATGATGCCAGGAGTTGGGGATAGAGGTGGAAATAGCCCTGGAAAAGCTTGTAATGGTTCTATCAGAATATTGGTAGTTTTCATGAAGTGTATGCCTTTGGTTGAATTGCAGAGTGCCAAAGTTCCTTTTTCTATTTTGTTCAGTTACATACTTGCTTTCTGAGGGAAAATTGACAACCAGCTGATTCCACCATCGTAACTGGAATCTCAAAGCATTAGTAGTTTCGATTGTGTTGCTTTTTTGTTTGTTGATGATCTCCCACTAGCTCAGGCTAACCTGGAAACTCATCCATTAGCCCTGGTTGCCTTTGAACTCATGGAGATAATCCTATCTTAACCTCCCAAGTGCTGGGATTATAGGTGTGAGTCATGATAACCGGTTATGTGTATAATCTTTTATTTTATGTGTATTATTTATAATTGAAGTTTCAATTGGTTAGTCTTTTAGGGAGGAGGCTAATTTCTATAGTGTGAAAATACAGAAGATTTGGCCAGGTGTGGTGGTGCATACCTTTAATCCCAGCACTCAGGAGGCAGAGGTAGGAGGATCACCATGAATTCGAGGCCACACTGAGACTACATAGTGAATTCCAGGTCAGCCTGAGCTAGAGTGAGACCCTACCTTGAAAAACCAAAAAATACATACATACAAGATTTGTTACATAAGTGAAATATACTTTAAAGGGTCAAGTAGAAAATATTAATCCAGCCGGACATGGAAAATATCAATCCTAAAGTTTTCCTTTAAATACAAATTGAAAAATGAAATAGATCAAAAAGCATTATTTTAGAACTATTTTTCTCAGTAGTTTGTGACATCATATTGCCTGCTTTAATGAAACAATTCTTTGTTAAATTGTCCTATATTCACATGAAATACCACAAAATGAACACAACATATAGGATAATTTATTTTTATAGATTTAGAAATTTATTGACATTTATATTTTGTTTACCTTCTATGTTTAGAATTATTAAAAGTATATCAAAAGAATTTGATTAGTAAGAAATTTAATGTCATTTGCAAATTGCCGTATTTACTTTTTTAAAAGAGAACATTCCTTAAAATGTGTAGCACCATTTTGTTAAAATTCTAATTTTTTCACAATGAAAGTTTTCCAAATAGGATTTTTGGTATTTATCATATGTCATGAATATTGTAATAAATGTAAATTGTAGCATTAAATGCAAAATAGTTTGGCATAGTTTTTCTTACTAAAAATAAGTTGTCCTCTAGAGAAATCAGATCTCTGTACCTCTAACACTTGAAATTAAATTTTCATGTATGGTAAAATGTTGTTCTTGTTAAAGGAAATACTGCCCAGTATGTAAATTCAGAGTAGCAAGTTAGGTCCAAGTTTCTAATGTTGGAGATACCACTATACGTGGAGTCAAAACAAAACAGTATTAACAAAGCTTTTCAGCCTGGAGGCATTCCTTTGTGAAAACACTAACCACTCTCTTCTCTCACAGTGTTGAAGAAACAAATTTGTTGAGTATGAGAACTTTAGACCACTTGGTAATTTTTCAGTGAAGGCAAAACCAAAATGAACAACACTGTCCTCTTTGTGATGTGATTCTAAATTCATCAGTTGTCTGGGTCCAAGGAACATAGAAGACACTAATGGCAGCCTGTCGCCCAGACTGCCCCCCTCAGTGGGCTTGATTCTTTTCATATTTGATCCTAAACTAACCCATGTGTGGTCACTGACTCTCCTCAAACACTCCCTTACTGCTTTGTCTTGGTGTCTCCTAGAGTCCTTTCATGTGCCTTGTGCTACATGTCCTACGTTTTTAATGAGGGTTGTGGTTAGCAAGCAGTAGTCGGGCTAGAGAAGAGAGAATTCAAAAGAAATACGTGAGACAAAAGAGGCCAGTTCCCTTCATGTAGGGGATAAACCTAATGTTTACTTGCCAGTACTCTTATTTGGTCCTTGACCTAATATTTTATCAGTCTCCAGTATTCTTGAGATCTTTGGAAAGTATAAAACTTGGGAATAGGTTTATAATTTTCCCCCCACAAAATTCATATACAAAGAGCAAAGCAAAACAGTACATTGTTTTCATGCTCCGAGGTCATTTGCCAGGTTAAGCCTGAACTAAATTGCTTCTCCAGCCGGGAAATGTACTTGATGGAAATTCGTATGCAAGCAAAATGATAAATATTTTGAGAGACTAGGAAAGGAAATTTCTTGTGGGGAAGAGGAAGCTATTTCGATACCTATCTCTTATTAGTAACATGGACTCATGTTTCTAATTTCTTGTCTCTTTTGACTTTTTCTCAATTAGTGACAGAAAACCATAAAGTCAAAACCAAAGCTACATCTTAAGGTTGAATATGTGATTTTATTCCTTTACTCAGTTATCCTAGTCTTTGATGCCTTAGATCAAAAACTATTTAAGAGGATGCTAGAGCTGCCGACTTACTCTACTTTGATGATATCTAGTATGGACCATTGTTTGAAAAGGAACATGAAGTATAGTAGCAGTCTTCTGTATCCACTCATTTCCAGCTAGTAGGGCCCCACCCCTTTTTCGGCCCTTTGAATTTTTGTTATTAGAGCTGAGGAGCTTCCACTGGCATCTAGTAGGTAGGTGTTGGAGATGCTACTTAACACTTCACAATGTATAGTCCTAACAGTAGAGGCCCAGCACAAGATATCATTAATGCCAAGGTTGAGGGAACCTTGACCTTATCAAATTAGTTTCATTTAAAATGTCATCTTTCAGCTAGAAATGATGGTACAAGCCTTTAACTCCAGCACCCAGGAGACTGTGAGGAGAGGATCCATGAGTTTAAGGGTAGCTTGGGCTATAGAGTGAGTTATAGGTCAGCCTGGACCAGATTGAGACCCTACCTCAATTAAAGATAATATTTTATTTATTTGTTTATTTTCCAAGTAGGGTCTTCTAATCAAGGCTGAGCAGAAACTTATTCTGTAGCCCAAGCTGGCTTTAAACTCATAGCTATCCTTCTACTTCAACCTCCTTAAATGTTGGAATTAATTGTGTGAGCTACCATGCCTGGCTTAAATATCATTTTTTTCATGTTATCTATCTAAAAACCTGCCTCTAGGATTTTATCCATGTTTATTTATTTAGTTAGTTATTTTTATTATTATTATTTTTCAGCTTCAATAATTATAGACAATAACCCATGATTATTCCTTCCCTCCCCCCACTGTGCCTTTGCAACTCTACTCTCCCTCATATCCCCTACGCCTCTCAATCAGTCTCTCTTTTATTTTGATGTCATTATCTTTTCCTCCTATTATGATGGTCCTGTGTAGGTAGTGTCAGGCACTACAAGGTCATAGATATCCAGGCCATTTTGTGTCTGGAGGAGCACATTGTAAATAGTCCTACCCTTCTTTTGGCTCTAACATTCTTTCCACCACTCTTCCATAATGGACCCTGAGCCTTGGAAGGTGTGATAGAGATATTGCAGTGCTGAGCACTCCTCTGTCACTTCTTCTCAGCACTATGGTGCCACCTGAGTCATCCCAAGGTCACTGCCATCTGAAAAGAGAAGCTTCTCCATGATTTTGTGTATGAGCTATAGCTTTTCTTGCTATTGATTTGTAGTTTGATTCCATTGTGGTCAGATAGAATGCAAGGAATTATTTCAATTTTCCTGTATTTGTTAAGATTTGCTTTGTGTCCTAATATATGGTCTATTTTAGAGAATGTTCCATGTGCTGCTGAAAAGAATGTATATTCTGCAGCATTTGGATGAAATGTCCTGTATATATCTGTTAGGTCCATTCCTTCTATGATCTCATTTAGTCCAGATGCCTCTCTGTTTATTTTTTCCCGGGATGACCTGTCAATTGATGAGAGTGGGGTGTTAAAGTCCCCCACTACCACTGTGTTTGGTGTTATCTGTGACCTTAGTTCTAATATCGTTTGTTTGGTGAATTTGGGAGCCCCCATGTTAGGTGCATATATGTTTAGGATTGTAATGTCCTCCTGTTGGAGTGTGCCCTTAATCAATATAAAGTGACCTTCCTTATCTTTCTTGACTAACGTTGGACTGAAGTCTACCTTGTCAGATATTAGGATAGCAACCCCTGCTTGTTTTCTAGGCCCATTTGCTTGAAACACCGTTTTCCAACCTTTTACCCTAAGATAATGTCCATCCTTTGTAGAAAGGTAAGTTTCTTGGAGACAACAAATTGTAGGATCCTGCTTTTTAACTCAGTCTGCAAACCTATGTCTTTTGGTTGGGTCATTGAGGCCGTTGATATTAAGAGATATTATTGAAAGGTGTGTATTTATGTTTGCCTTTTTTTTTTTTTTTTTTGTAGTTCCGGTTCTACCTTTGCTCTCTTGTGTTAACTAGTATTTGAGTATTGTTTGTTTTTTCCAGGTTCCTTATATGTGTGCTTTTCCTTCTCTTCGGCATGGAGGATTCTTTCAAGTATTTTCTGTAGAGCTGGTTTTGTCTTCAAATACTCTTTTAGCCTGCTATTGTCGTGAAATGTCCTTATTTCTCTGTCTATTTGAATGGATAGCTTTGCAGGATAAAGTAACTTTGGTTCACAGTTGTTATCTTTCATAACTTGGAATACATCACTCTAAGCCCTTCTGGCTTTTAAAGTTTGTATTGAGTAATCTGCTGTAATCCTGATGGGCTTGCCTTTGTAGGTAACTTGATTTTTCTCTCTAACTGCTTTCAATATTTTTTCTTTGGATTGTGTGTTTGGTAGTTTGATTATAATATGGCGAGGGGAGGTTCTTTCCAGGTTTTGTCTGGCTGGTGTTCTAAAGGATTCCTGTATCTGCATTGGCACCTCTTTCCCAATTTGGGGGAAGTTTTCTTCTATGATTTTGTTGAAGGCGCCTACTATGCCTTTGGAGGGAAATTCTTCTCCTTCTACTATGCCCTGAATTCTTATGTTTGATCTTTTCATAGTTCCCAAATATCTTGAAATTCCCATTCATACTTCTCTATTAGTTTGTCTTTCTCTTTGTTGGACTGTATTAGATCTGCCACCTGGTCTTCTAGCTTAGATATTCTGTCCTCTCCTTCATCCATTCTACTGGTGAGATTTTCTACAGAGTTTTTTATTTCATTAACTGTGTTCTTCATTGCTAGTAATTCTGACTGGTTTTTCTTTATTATTTCTATTTCCTTATTTATGTCTTGTATTGACTTCTTTAGTTCATTAAATTGGTGTCCTGTGTCTTCTTTGATTCCTTTGATTTCCTCTTTGACTTCTTTGAGCATATTTATAATCATTCTTTTGAAATCTTTCTCAGGCATTTCCTCTAACTCGTTCTCACTGGAGGTCATTTCTGATGCATTAATACTTTTTGGTGAATTTATATTGTCTTGCTTTTTAGTGTTTCTTGTGTTATAATGTATATATTTTTGCATCTTGGATTAAGTTAATGCTTGGATTTTCTAGCTAGCTGGGTATTCTTAGCTGTATCAATTGATCTGATGTTATATATCTTCAGGGTAGGAGCTTAAGGTGTTAGGTGTGGCTCTTAAGACTCACAGAGTATCTACAAAGTTGTTCCTAGGGGTTGGGTTTGCCTGCTATGGGAGTATTCAAGTAGGCTGAGTGGAACAAAATGCAGATAGATTCTAAAATATAACTAAACAATGTACACACTCAATGAAAAGCAGCACCGAGTATTTATGCAAATGTAGGTATTATAACAACCAGATCCTCTATCAACAAAGGGGTTAAGATTTCTGGTCTGCTGAGGGTTCCAAGTCAGCTTGTGACCAAGTGAGACCCTTCCCTGTTGCAATCCCAGTTACCTTTTTGGATGATTTTGGTCTCAGTTATGCATCCCTCTTTGGTGCCCTGTGGGTTCAAGTAGGCTGGCTGGATCGCTGGACCACTGTTCTGTTTTCTGGGGCTGGGCACTGGCTTTTCCTGTGGGGCAAGCCGAGCCTGGCAGCTGTGGCCCCACAGACCTGGCACCTCCGCTGCTGGAGCTGCCGCTGCTGGAGCCGCCGCCGCCGCTGCTGTAGCTGCCGCTGCTGCTGCTGGATCCGCTGCTGCTGTAGCTGCAGGAGCTGCTTAGGCCTGCCTGTGTGGGCTCTGGATGCCCTGGATCTCTCCTACTTCTCTGCTGCCGTTTTAATTTCTTATACACCTTACTTTTTAGTAAAAGTGTGTATTTTGCTGGGGATTCTTTGGCTTTTTCTCCCCTAGGCTGCTTTGGTGTGGTTCCTAAGCCGCCATCTTAACCGGAAGTCAAGAGAAGCTTCTCTAACCAAAAGTGAGAGTAGCATTGATACACAGGTATGAACATTAATATAAGTGCTCACTAAGCAGCTTGGTGAGCATAGTATATATATATTTAGATGTTACACCCCTAGGGCTCATGACTTCCCTCATCATAGATTTTCAATATCAGGCATGTATTTCCTTCCATGGAGGAGGCCTCCAGTCCAATTAGAGAGTGGTTGGTCTCCCCCATAACAGACATGCCACTATTGCACCTGTTGATTCATTTGGCCTCATTGGCCAAATTTAAGGCTTGCAGTGTCCACTGTTGTTTATCTCTACTGGTGATTTCTCTCTCCCATGGTGCTAAATGCAGTGTAGCTTTTTCTAGCTTTTTGTCAGCTGGTCTACACAGAGGAAGTTTTCAGCTCAGCTCCCGCAGGATTTCTCAGTGACCTTGCAACACTTGTACATGGAGTCTTCAACAATAGGTTCTTATCATCTACTCCTGGTGGGAAACCAAGAGCATCAGCAATGGCCTGTAATGTTTTGGGGGCATCAGGGCCATCCCTGGCCAACAACTCACTAGAAGGTATCCCATCCCTGGCACTGAAAATTTTCTGGTAACAATCTATGGCTTCTGTGTGTGCTATTGTCCAACAAAGTAGGTTTCCATATGACTTATTCATACTCTCAGATTTTGATTAGCCCTCCCTCTACCTTTCCTTTACTCAGTCTCTTCCCCTGACCTCACTTAGGCCTTTGCACCCCCATTAGTCTGTTCTTCTACTTACATATATACAATACCATCCTATTAAGTCCCCCCTCCCTCCCTTTCTATTCTTTATATCCCCTTTCTAGCTTATTGGCCTCTGCGACTGAGTTCTATTCTAACTCACACAGAAGTCCAATCATTTGTAGCGAGGAACCACATATGAGAGAGAACATGTGATGTTTGGCTTTCTGGGCCTGGGTTACCTTACTGTTTATTTACTTTTTGAGACAAGCCCAACAGACTGGCCTTTTTTAAATGAGAGAGAGAAGGGGGAGGGAGGGATACAATTGGTGTGCCAGGGCCTTCAGCCACTGTAGTCGAATGCTAGACACTTGTGCCACCTTGTGTGCATGTGTGACCTTGCGTACTTGCGTCACCTTGTGTATCTGACTTACCTTATATATCTGGCTTACATGGAACCTGAAGAGTCAAACGTGGGTCCTTAGGCTTTGCAAGCAAGTGCCTTAACTGCTTAGCCATCTCTCCAGCCCCATTTTTATTTATTTTTGATCACTTTATTTATTTATTTATTTATTTTTGTTAACCTTTATGTAAAAATTTATATAATCCCCTTTCACTATCCTCCTTTTTCCCTCTCCTACATTCCCCTCCACTGAGCCCCCCCCTACTCCTTTTCTATTTTTTTTTTTCTTGTTCTTGTTGTTTGTGTGGTTTTTGGTATTTTTTTCAAGGTAGGGTCTCACTGTAGCTCAGACTGACCTAGAACTCACTATGTAGTCCCAGGGTGGCCTCAAACTCATAGTGATCCTCCTACCTCGAGTGCTGGTATTATAGATATGCACCACCACACCTGGCTTCCTTTTCTATTTTAGGCCCAGTATTATGGAGGTCTTGTGTAGGTAACCACAGCTGCTGTGAGGTCATGAGTACAATAGCCACTGGAAGACAGTGTTCCAAAGCACTCCTCCCTATCCTTTGGTTCTTAGATTTTTTTTTTTTTTCCCTACCACCTCTTCCACTATAGTTCTTGAGCCATTGGAGTGTGTGATAGAGATGTCTCATTTAGATGTCTCAGAGAGAGAGAGAGAGAGAGAGAGAGAGAGAGACAGAATGAGAATGGGCATGCCAGGGCCTCCAGCCACTGCAAACAAAATCCAGATACATGTTCTACCTTGTGCATCTGGTTTACAGGGTTCTGGGGAATCAGTCCTAAGTTCTTTGGCTTTATAGGCAAGCACCTTAACTGCAAAGCCATCTCCCCAGCCCTTATGCGTACTGGCTTGTTCTATAAAGAAATGTGTTGGAGGAGCCAAGTGGTACACACCTGTAATTCCTGCTACTTAAGAGGCTGAGGCAGAAAAATTACAAGTGTGGGGCCAACCTGAGCAATTTCGCAACATCCTGTTTTTAAAAAAGAAAATCAGATCCTGGGAGAAGCCAGATTGTATAGGAGGTAGGTGGTTAACTAGAGAAGACTTGATAATGAATCTTCCATAAGGTCACCATCCAAGATGGAGTGGGACTTAGTGATAATTCAACTGCCTTTGAGTCACCCATGCTCTGGAAGTAACCCCAATAAATTCATTGGCTTACCAAAAGAAAAAACAAGGAAATTAACAGAAATGTGCTACACAGATTACCTCTGCTGCAGTTCCAATTCAAACATTCTAAATATCTTTTCATAAGATTTAAAGATTCCTTAAATGATTCATACATTTAGTTTCTTAGTTATTGGAGGTAAAACAGTGAAAGATTATCAGAGAATAACCATTGCCTCTGACATAGTTATAGTCAGCTCCAAGCTTGCTGGGATGGATATCCAACCAAATGCAGTTTTCTGGGAGGAAGGGATTTATTTTCAAGCTTACAGATCCAAGTGAAGTTCAAATGGCAGAAGAAGCTGACGTCCCATTCATAAATCCAGGCAGAGAGACACTCCCAAGCAGCCAGCACCAGGATACACAAAATCCACCAGAGCAGACTGCTCTCTATACCTTTGAGCTGGACTTCAGGATCTACCATCAGTGACACCTCCCAGCCAGGCAGCTGGAGAGCCAAGTTACAAGTTTAATTTTAACACCTGAGTCTGTGGAGGACGTACATATATTCACAATCAAACCACCACAGATAGTTTTCAAGTAAATACAAAATATGGTGAAATGCTTTGAACTTGGGCAGGAGATTAGTATGTTGTGAGTCCCTTACTGGTTTTTTGAGGTAGGGTCTCAACTCTAGCCCAGGCTGACCTGGAATTCACTTGGCCTTGAACTCACAGCAGTCTTCCTACTTCAGGCCTGAGTGCTGGGATTAAAGGTGTGCACCACCACGCCTGGCTTCCTTTACTGCTTTTAGAAACCTGTGTGTCATTATTTAAATCTGAAAAAAATATTTAGTTTTTAGGAAATTAATCTTGTCAAGATGAAAGGTTGTTCTTCAACATTTTATATTAAAAGAGGGTTCCTATGGAGATGTTTGTTGTGGGAGTTAGGAAATGTATGTGAACTTCACTATCTTGTATGATCAGGACCATAGGAAAATACCTTTATATAAAATTAAACTGCAAAGCTAGGGATTGCATTCACATGTGAATAGATGGACTTTAAATTTGTATTTATTTTTAAGCTGTTTCCTAGTACTGAAATAAATTTGGGTCCCAGCAGCTCATAACAGTTAATAGCCTACATGAATGGGTCCCTGGACTCCCGTTCTTTTACTGTTAATGAGTTCCATTGTGTGCTGCAGGAAGATGGAGTTCCTGTTGATTCTCTGCCCTAGCGCATCTCCCTGTCTCCTGTGTGCATATGTAAATGACATTAAGAAATGCTGTTTCCTCTTGTTTTCTGTCATTTCTAGAATTCTACCAGACACACTTATTCTTGAATAGATTATTTGTTCCTAAATGCATTAGGGTGGTGTCCCCCCCGCCCTGTTTTCTGGGATTTAATTTTTTTTTTAAGAATTAGCTCTCAATCATGTTATGTTATGTTATGTTATGTTATGTTATGTTATGTTATGTTATGAGGACTTAGTATAAAATTATGATGATTTAATAGCACCAGATACACAAATAGCCAAGTAAAGTTTTTCGAGGAGAGAATAAATGGCTGATGAAAATTTTAATATGTAATATGGATATGGATTTAATATGGATATGTAAGAAAAGAAACAACAAACAATAAAGGTAGAAACAATTTCACTGTCTTAGTGTGGTCACAGTTTAGCCTTTGAGGTCACTTGATTATACCTTTTTGTATTTTCCATCACTGGCAATTTGGAGAGCTTGCAGTTATTTTATTCTATTTACTGTTTCCTATCAATGAAACAAGTAACTGGTCCTGTAAATAATTTGAAAGCAGAACACCATCTAGATAAATGATACAGGAGGCAGAGGTAGGAGGGTCACTGTGAATTTCAGGTCAGCCTGAGACTGCATAGTGAGTTCCAGGTAAGCCTGAGCTAGAGTGAGACCTACCTCAAAAAACCCAACAACAAAACAAAACAAACAAAAAAGATCTGGAAATTGAAAATGTCAGAGCCTTTCTTGGCTCTTGGGTGGGCAGTAACTCAAGAGCTAGGGTGTCCCGTACTCATGTTCACACAAAGCTTGCACTGAATGAGTGACCTTCTGGGTTCTTGTGTTTTGTATTTCAATGAATGAAACCCATAGACCAGAGTACAAAGTTTATAAAAATTTTATTATAGAGATAGAGCTTAAGAGATGGAAAGAATATAGACTCCTGACCAAAGAGGGAGCAAGGGGGAGGTTCCCAAAAAAATGGGAAAGCCCAGCTAAAGACCCAGATACTGGGTTTTACAGGATAGTGACTGAGCTGGATAGTCTAGTCCCAGTTCCAGGTGTTAAGATGCTGCCAGGTTTTCAGAAAGAGGAGTGGTCACATCTCTTAACTTTATCTTCCAGGAAAGATTTAAGAGAGAAGGAAAACCAGAGGCTCTCCTATGTTCCTGGTCTCTAGCACAGTGGAGGTTACTAGAGCTCCTTCAGGGGAAAAGAGAGAGATAAGGATGACCCGGGTCCGAGGACTTTCCTCACTTTCACTTTCAGGGCTCTCTCACCACTAAACTGTCTCATAAACCCTGTTATCACGATGTATCAGATGTTAGCTGTTTGTCTATATGGTAGAATGTTTTGAATTAACACTAGTGATCTTATTCCATTTACTTCCTCCTTTTAGGGGACAGTATACCAATAAGTTTTATTTTTAAATGTTTATTTATGTATGAGAGAGAGAATGCGAGGGTACCACGGTCTCTTGCCACTGCAATTGAACTCCAGATGCATGTGTCACTCTGTGTATTTAGCTTTACATGGGCATTGGGGAATTGAACCTGGATTGGCAGACTTTGTAAGCAAGTGCCTTTAACCACCTTAACCATCTCTCCAGCCCACTAATAAGTTTTTTAAAGACATGTTTTGAACATATGGTATAAAAGTGTATGGAAGGTATTCTTCTTTCTTACCTGTTGATGCAAAACAGAGCTCTCACCTAAAAGAATTACAAGTGCTTATTCTGAAGGTAAATAAAGTGACCATGACCCGAGAATATGGGCTCAGGTTGCCCCAAATACCATGTTCCAATGTGGAAACAGTTTTATGAACTGTTTATAGTAACAGAACAAAGAAAGTCATAAATTGGGGCACTTTTTGAATATATTGGGAGAATATCAGATGGGCAGATTACAGCAAAGCAGGGACCTCTCAGAACTGAAGCTAAAGGCATTTGATTGCAAAGCTAGTTGGCCAGGGTTCAGTTCCCCAGTACCATGTGATGCCAGATGCATAAAGTGGCACATATGTCTTTTTTGTTTTGGTTTGGTTTGGTTTTTTGAGGTAAGGTCTTGCTTTAGCCAAGGCTGACCTGTAATTCACTCGGTAGTCTCAGGGTGGCCTCCAACTCACTGCAATCCTCCTACCTCTGCCTTCCCAGTGCTGGGATTAAAGGCATGCACCACCACGCCCTTTAAAGCAGGAAACCTCTGCTGTAGGCTTCTGATGTTATCTGATGACATTATTAGCAATTTGGTTGGTGGAAGCTAGAGGTCTCTTAATGTAATCCAAAAGGTTTTTACCTGATGTCACAAGGATGTTAGGTCACAGAGGTGGGTAAGAAATGGCTATGAAGGGGACTAAAGATAACCCAAGGTCATTTAACTCTGACCTACAGCATTCCAACTACCTACATCACAAAGTTCTAATCAGTGAATCAAATTTGTAGAAGTTTTAGTACTGTGGTTTTTTTTCCTGGGAACTTAGTTCACACTCTAAAAACTGAAGTTTTGTTATTGTTGGTATAGTTTAAAGGTCATTCTTTAAAAAGGAATTTAATATCTGTGAAATGATAAGTAAGAATTATACTATTAGTCATTTTAGTCAGTTCTTCAGAATATTTGTTAAGTGCACTGGAAACCCAGAGAGCATTTATTTTGCCCATTGTGGAGGAATACATCCTAACCAGTGCAAGCAGTATAAGTTCATTCCAGAACAAATGAAAATAAATTTACTATTCCCAATCACTTGACGATGGTGCTGTTTCTAGTGTGCACTGATTGCTATTTAGAATAGATCATGGGTAAAGATTTTTTTACACTTTGTTCTTACATTTTGTAAAATTTCTTACAAAATTTACTATGCCAAACATTTTAGTACAACTATGCCCTTTTCTTCAGTCACATACCCCTCTGTAATAAAAAAGAAATGCAACACTCAATTGTTGGTCCTATAGAGATGGTGATTTGAGATCACGTCCTGGGATAAAAGGGAAATAGATGAACCATAGTTTCTGGTGAACTTCAGCTTGGCTGCTTTTTAGAGACTCACTTGAGGAGGCAGTCTCCCGCCTGTCTCCAACCCCTCTACCACTCCCCAAAGGAGAGGATCCTTACACATGCCAAGCTGTACTGCTAAGCTCCATTATATCACAGTCCCTGAAAAATGTTGCTTAATTAACTTTTTAAATGTTTATTATTAACAAGATGTTTTATATGGATACATCATGTGTTGGTACCCTCTTTTCCCTTGTCCCTGCCCCATTCCGTTGGGGACTCTTCTCAGTAGGGTTGCAGGTATTCCCCATGGGGTTGTAGTTTATGCGTTGTGGGAGCAGTAGTCAGTTATTTTTTTGGGGGGGTGGAGGGAATGCAACTTTTTTTAATTGACAGCCTCCATACATACACATAATTTATTTTGATCATAATCTCCTCCCATAGCCCTTCTTTGTCTCCCATCCCCTTCATTGAATTCCTCTTCTTTCCAGCTTATCCCTCTTGTATTTTGCTGCCTTTTTCCCCCTCCTCCTTTATCCATGACAACATGTTGATGGGGCCCAATATTATGCAGGTCTTCTGCAGGTATCACAGCTACTGTGAAGTCACAAATGCAACTATCCCATTGTGTCTGGAAGACAGCATTCCAAACCACTCCTCATCCTTTGGCTCTTACATTCTTTCCTCCACCACTTCCACAATGTTCCCCAACTTTGGAGGGTGTGAAAGAGATGTCTTTTTATTGATGAACACTCAATTGTCACGTTTCAGCACTCAAATGAGTTTTGCATCTCCCTGCTAGTCACTACCATCTGAAAAGACAAGATTCTCTAACCAAACTGAGAGAAGCATTAATATATGGGCATCAACATAAATATTTAGAGGGCAATTTGGTAGGCATAACATACCCATGTAGCCAAGAACAGTAGTAGCTTCCCTCATAGGGCTTATGACCTTCCCAGCCAATAGACTTTTGGCTAGGTTTTCAGTATCAGGTGTGAATTCCCTCCTGTGGAGTGTGCCTCAAATCCAACCAGAGAGCAGTTGGTTACCATAGGGAACATTTTGAAACTACCTAAGCATGGGCTCCACCACTAGAGATTCTGCCTAAGTTGACATGTACTGGGATGTTAGTATTGTTCTCTTTAAAGCTCATCAGGTGGGCTGGAGAGATGGCTTAGTGGTTAAGGCACTTGCCTGCAAAGCCAAAGGACCCATGTTTGATTCTCCAGGACCCATGTAAAGCCAGACGCACAGGATGGTGCTTGTGTCTGGAGTTTGTTTGCAGCGTCTAGAGGCCCTGGCATGCCTATTCTCCTGTGTGTCTGCTTCTCTTTCCTTCCTCTCTCTCTCTCTCAAATAAATAATAATAATAAAAGATTTTAAAACAATAGAGGTCGGGCCGGGCGTGGTGGCGCACGCCTTTAATCCCAGCACTTGGGAGGATCACTGTGAGTTCGAGGCCACCCTGAGACTACATAGTGAATTCCAGGTCTGCCTAGGCTAGAGTGAGACCCTACCTTGAAAAACAAACAAACAAACAAAAAACTAGAGCTCATCAGCTGTTGTTATTTTGCTGAGAATTACTTTTAGATGCATACCACTTAGAAGGTAAATTAAACTAAGAGCTATCATTGTCTATAGAGTTTTCCATACTGTGAGTTCTACCAAAGACTGCAGCATGACTGTGGGTGGTTGTGTAATCACTGGTAGGGCTTGCTGTATGATCACTACAGTACAGGCGTGTTTGTGGGCTGGATGAGCTTGGTAGCTGGTGTCACTCTCCAGACTCATTGCAAGGTTAAGGAATTATTTCATATTGCCTTATGGCCACAGATTTTTAATAAACTGAGTTCATAATATTTTTTCTAAGATAATTAGGGAACATTCTTCCATGTTATGGTCACATATTGATCTAGAGCAGTCTGCCAGTTTTAGAATGTTTTAATTGAAAGTTTTCCCCTATATACCTACCTTATATCACCCAGTTTCACTCCATGTATAAATATGCATATGCCTTTTCTGTATTCCTCTCATGGATTGTCCTGTATAGTGAAGTGCCTCACTTCTCATGAACTTGCTTTAGTGTAAGAAGCATAGGAAGAACTTATAAATGGGAAAAATCAGCATATTGAAGGATAGATACATGAAAATAGGACATGATGGGAGGGAGAATTTACGTCAAGTACCGTTTTCCAAATACTGTTTTGTAAGGGTAATCGAAAGGATCATTTATATAATTAAAAATAGCAAATATTGCCCCATATATTTTTAAGGAAAACCTTCTTCAAACTAGGTTAGGGAAGACATTAAGACCTCCCCAGTGACCTTGGTAAGAAGGTTGCTCATGCCAAGGTGGAGCCCTAGCCTCGTGTATAACAGCACCTCTGACTTCCTTTGAGATATTGGGTCACTGCCTCTGTTGTCTTAATAGTACAGGCAGGAATGGCTGCTCAAAATTTTACTTCCAGATTCATCACATTTATAAGTTCTTGGATGGCTTTTAGTTTTCTAGCAAGTTACCACAATGGAATTCAGAGCACCTGTATTTCTGAAAACCAGTACTATGTCCATGGAATAGAATCCAATCCAATTTTTAAATGAAATTTTTGCCATTTGCTTTATACCTGCTTGTTTTGTCAGGGAACTCTTTGCATTTCTTAATTTCTTACTTGTTCGCTAAGAAAATATGGCAAAGGGATATGATTACAGGCATGGTTCCACTTTTGTTACTTCAGTCCATTATTTGCTTCTCATCACATTCATATTTGTGGTTATATGCCCTGCATGGCAAGTGCTGAGAAAACATTTGTACAACATCTTGCCAAGGAAGACTGTTGACTCTATGGACTATAGAGTGACTTGACTATTTGAGATCTTCATGTGTTCATTAAAAGAGAAAAAATCCCTGATAGTAGTTAATTATATTCGTTTGAATTACTACATCTTGTGGTTAGTATATTGAATTATTAAATAGTTTACGTGTATTCAATACAGAATTACAGCAGTTTTATTGATACACTGGCAAAGAAACAAACATGACCATTCTTTACCATCTGTTTATAATGCTATATAAAGAAGACCATGTTGGTTGCCATGGAAACTAGATTTCCAAAACCACTTGAGTGTTTGCTTAAATTCTCCAATCTTTCAGAGTCATAAGTTTTTTTTTCCCTGAGAATAGAAAAAAGAAACATCTTAATTTCTTCAGTGATTTTTAAAACTATTTCTTCTGTAAAATTTATGTCTAGACTGATTGTTGCTTCAAGATTTCATGAATTAAATTGAAGGCTTGTTTCTTTATTTAAAAATTATTATTTATTTGCAAGGAGAGAGAGAGGAAGAAAGGAAGGAAACAAGGGAGGGAGGGAGGAAAGGGAGCAGAAAGAAGGAAGGAAGGGAAGATGGGAAGAAAGAGAGAGCCAGGGCCTCTTGACATTGCAAACTAACTCAAGATACATGTGGTACTTTGAGCATCTGGCTTTACATGGGTACCACGGAATCAAACCCAGGGTATCTGACTTTGCATGCAAGCACCTTTAACCACTGAGCCATCTCTTCAGCCCAGAGAGCTTTTTTTTTTTTTAACCATTTTCATACATGTACATAAAGTATTTTGATTCTCATCCTCTCTCCCATTACTGTCTTTTGTCCCCCATTCTCTTCCACTAATCCCCTTCTTTCCAACTAGTCAAATTTGAGGATCTTTGATATTTTCAAGAACAGGGGAGAAGATGTTAATGTTATCTTCTATTGATGTGGGCCACCTGTTTTGTTTTGTTTTTTCTTTTTTTCAAGGTAGGGTCTCACTCTGGCCCAGGCTGATCTGGACTTCACTATATGGTCTCAGGGTGGCCTTGAACTCATGGCGATTCTTCTACCTCTGCCTCCCGAGTGCTGGGATTAAAGGCATACACCACCATGTCTGGCCAATCCTTCTACTTCTGAAATTAAAGGCTTATACCACCACACCACATCCAGCCTACCTGTTGTTTTATAAGTAAATAACTTTGCTTTTTCAGGAAAAACTTTTATTGGAATAACAATGAAAAGGAATCTGAAGAAAAAATAAATATATTAACATGATATCTGCAGAGAAATGTGCTGGTAATATAATTTAATGTTGTCATGTTTGCTGGTATGACAAAAACTATAGCAGGGGATGCTTGGCTTTAAGCCGACCTGTTCAGACTTTTTTAAAAGTGTGGCTATTAAAAAGTACTTTGTTGGGCTGGAGAGGTGGCTTAGCAGTTAAGGCACTTGCCTACAAAGCCAAAGGACCCAGGTTTGATTCCCCAGGACCCACGTAAGCCAGATGCACAAGGAGCACATGCATTTGGAGCCCATTTGCAGTGGCTGGAGGCCCTGGCACATACATTCTCTCTCCCTCTCTCTCTTTCTCTTTCTCTCTCAAAAATAAATAAAATATCAAAAATTTTTTCAAGTACTTTGTTGTAATTACTAAGTAAAATCTCTTTCATATTCCCAAAACTCTTGGCTATGGAATAAAGAAGCAAATTAGATGTTTCTTACTGTTACAAACATAAAATGACATTTTTCTAATCTGACAAGATTGTGTACTTCCACATTTTCATTATACAAATCTATATCTGTGTAGATGTTCAAAATATTTTTGCCATATTCTTCAAAAAATATTTGTTTTCATTTTCTTCTAAATTATCCTTGATTTCCTTACATTGGGACAAATAATCCCAGTGCTCAGGAGGCTGAAGTAGGAAGATAACTGTATGTTTCAGGACAGTCTGGGCTACAGAGTGAGTTCCTGATCCTCCTGGCCCAGATTGAGACTGTGTCTCAAAAAAGTAGAAAAAGAAGGGCTGGAGAGATGGCTTAGCAGTTAAGGCACTTGTCTGCAAAGCCAAAGGATCCAGGTACAGTTCCCCAGGATGCATATAAGATAGACGCACATAAGATAGATGGTGGTGCATGCTTCTGGAGTTCATTTGCACTGGCTGGAGGCCCTGGGGTGCACATATTTTACCCCTGTCTCTCTTTCTCTCTCAAATAAATAAACAAAAATAAAAATATTTTGTAAAAAAGGAAAAAGGGCTGGAGAGATTGCTCAGTGGTTAAGCCACTTGCCTGCAAAGCCTAAGAACCCAAGTTTGATTATCCTGTACCCATATAAAGCCAGATACACAGTGGCACATGTATCTGGAGTTCGTTTGTAGCAGCTGGAGACTCTGGTGTGCCCATTGTCTCTCTGTGTCTCTCCTCTATCTCTCTTTGCTTGCAAATAAATAAGTATTTTTAAAAACAGAAAAAGAAGCCGGGCATGGTGGCACATGCCTTTAATCCCAGCACTTGGGAGGCAGAGGTAGGAGGATCACTGTGAGTTCATGGCTATCCTGAGACTACGTAGTGAATTCCAGGTCAGCTTGGACTAGAGTGAGACCCTACCTCAACCCCTCCCCCTCAAAAAAGACCAGAGAGATGGCTCAGCAGGTAAGTCACTTGCTTGCAAAGCCTAATGACCCAGGTTCAGTTCCCCTAGGTCCTTTGGCTTCACAGGCTAAGTGCCTTAACCACTAAGCAATCCCTCCAGCCCAAGAGTAGTATGTTCTATTATTATTTTTATTGACAGCTTCCATAATTATAGACAATAAATGATTAGTAATTCCCTCCCCCCACTTTGCCTTTGCAACTCCACTCTCCATCATATCTCCTCCCCCTCTCAATCAGTCTCTCTTTTATTATGATGTCATCTTTTCCTCCTATTATGATGGTCCTGTGTAGGTAGTGTCAGGCACTGCGAGGTCATGGATATCCAGGCCATTTTGTGTCTGGAGGAGCATGTTATAAGGAGTCCTACTCTTCCTTTGGCTCTTGCATTCTTTACAACACCTCTTCCACAATGGACCCTGAGACTTGGAAGGTGTGATAGAGATATTGCAGTGCTGAGCACTCCTCTGTCACTTCTTCTCAACACCATGGTGCCTTCTGAGTCATCCCAAGGTCACTGCCATCTGAAAAGAGAAGATTCTCTAGCCAAAAGTGAGAGTAGCATTAATACATGGGTATGAACATTAAGAGAAGTGCTCACCAGGGAGTTTGGTGAGCATAGTATATACATTTAGCCAGACACGAGCAGATGTTACACCCCTAGGGCTCATGACTACCCCCAACATTGGTTTTCAGTATCAAGCATGTATTCTCTCCTGTGGAGCAAGCCTCCAGTCCAATTGGAGAGCAGTGGGTTTCCCCCATAATAGACGTGCCACTATTGCACCTGTTGGCTCATTTGGCCTGGCTGGCAAAATTTAAGGCTTGCAGTGTCCACTGTTGTTTATCCCTACTGGTGATTTCTCTCTCTCCCATGGAACTGCATGCAGCATAGATTTTTCCAGCTTTCTGTCAGCTGGTCTACATGGAGGATGTTTTCAACTCAAACCCAGCAGGATTTCTCAGTGACCTTGCAGCCCATGTATGTGGAATCTTCAATAGAGTCTTAACATCATCTATTCCTGGTAGGAAACCAGAGCCTTGGCAATGGCCTATAATCTTAGGGCATCAGGCACCTCCTTGGCCAACAATTCACTGGAACGTATCCCATCATTGGTACTGAAAATTTCTAGTAACAATATGGCTTCTGTGTGTGCCACTGTCCAAAAAAGTAGTTTCCATACGGTTCAGTCATACCCTCTTAGATTTTGATTAGCCCTCCCCCGACTTTTTCTTTGCTCAGTCTCTTCCCATAACCTCACTTAGGCCTTTCCACCCCCATTAATCTGTTCTTCTACTTACATATACACAAGTCCCCTCTCCCTCCTTTCTATTCCCTTTATATCCCCTTTCTAGCTTACTGGTCTTTGCTGAGTTTTATTCCAACTCACATAGAAGTCCAATTATTTGTAGCTAGGAACCACATATGAGAGAGAACACACAACATTTGGCTTTCTGGGCCTGGGTTAACCTCACTAAGTATAATACTTTCCAGATCCATCCATTTTCCTGCAAATTTCAGAAATTTATTTTTCTTTACTGCTGAATAGCACTCCATTGTATAAATGTGCCACATCTTCATGATTCACTCATCAGTTGAGGGACATCTAGGCTGGTTCCATTTCCTAGCTGTTGTGAATAGACCAGCACTAAACATGGTTGTGCAAGTATCTCTAAGGAAGTAAGACGAGTTCTTAGGATGTATGCTGTAGCAGACAGCTTCAGGTTCACTGAGATGAACTTCCAGACCAGGCACAGTTATGGATGGAGGAAGGGATATTTATTGAAGCTTACAGATCCAGGGGAAGTTCCATAATGGCAGAAGAAGCTGGCCTGCCTTCACAGGCCCAAGCAGAGAGAGAGAAGCACAAGCATAAAAGCCAAACGCGACAGCACACTTCAGGAACTCCAGCAAGGCACACTTTGCATATCTTTAGATTGCAATCTGAAACCCACCACCACACCTTAAGATCCACCCAGTGACACTGCCTCCATTCAGGTGGCTGCAGATACAAACTACAAACAATAAAGAACTGAATATATTGGGGGCCATCTATTCAAACTACCACATATGCCTAGAAGTGGTATAGCTGGGTCATATGGTAGATCTATTTTTGGCTGTCTCAGGAACCTTCACACTGATTTCCACAATTGCTGGACCAGACTGCCTTCCTACCAACAGTGTAGAAGGGTTCCTCTCTTTCCCCATCCTCTCCAACATTTATTGTCATTTGTTTTCATGATGGTAGCCATTCTGACAGAAATGAGATGGAAGCACAAAGTAGTTTTAATCTGCATTTCCCTGATGGCTAAGGATGTAGAACATTTTTTTCGATGTTTATATACCCTCTGTATTTCTTCTTTCTTTAAGCAATAAAAAGAGATCTTCCTTATCTTTCCTAACTAATGTTGGTCTGAAGTCTACCCTGTCAGATATTAGGATAGAGACAGATACCTGCTTGTTTTCTGGGCCCATTTGCTTGAAACACTGTTTTCTAACCTTTCACCCTAAGATACTGTCCATCTTTTGTAGAAAGGTGAGTTTCTTGGAGGCAACAAATCGAAGGAGCTGGCTTTTTATTCCAGTCTGCAAGTCTGTGTGTTTTGGTTGGGGCATTGAGGCCATTGATATTAAGAGTTATTATTAAAGGGCTGTATTTATTTTTGCCATTCTTCTGGTTTTGTAGTTCTTCCAGTTTTACCTTTGCTCTTTTGTATTAACTAGTATTTGAGTATTGTTTGTTTTTACCATGTTCCTTGTGTGTGTGTTTTTCTTTCTCTCCAGCATGGAGGATCCTTTCAAGTATTTTCTGTGCAGCTGGTTTATACTTCATCTATTCCTTTAGCCTGCTTTTGTTGTAGAATGTCCTTATTTCTCCATCTATTTGAATGGATAGCTTTGCAAGTAATCTTGGTTAATAATTGTTATCTTTCAGAACTTGGAATACATCATTCCAAGCCCTCTGGTTTTTATTTTAATTTTAATTTTATTTTATTTTATTTTTTTGTTTTCTCAAGATAGGGTTTCACTCTAGCTCAGGCTGACCTGGAATTCACTGTATAGTCTCAGGGTGGCCTTGAACTCACAGCTGTTCTCCTACCTCTGCCTCCCAAGTGCTGGGATTAAAGCCATATGCAACCACACTTGGCTCCTTTCTGGCTTTTAAAGTTTGTGTTGAGTAATCTGCTGTTATCCTGATGGGCTTGCCTTTGTATGTGATCTGATCTTTCTCTCTAACTGCTTTCAATATACTTTCTTCAGTTTGTGTGCTTTGTAGTTTAATTATAGTATGATGGTCAGAGGTTCTTTCCTGATTTTGTTTAGTGTTCTATAGACTTCTTGTATCTGCATTGGCATCACTTTCCCTACTTGGGAGAAGTTTTCTTCTATGATTTTGTTGCAAATACCTGTTATATCTTTGGAGTGATATTCTTCTACTGTGCCCTGAATTCTTATGTTTGATCTCTTCATAGTGTCCCAAATATCTTGAAATTCCCATTCATGCCTACCTATTTAGTTTGTCTTTCTCTTTGTTGGACTGTATTAGGTCTGTCACCTGGTCTTCTAGTTTAGATATTCTGTCCTCTCCTTGATCCATCCTACTGATGAGACTTTTTACAGAATTTCTATTTGACTAACTCTGTTTTTTTTTTTTTATTTCTAGTATTTCTGATTGGTATTTTTTCATTATTTCTATTTCCTTACTCATGTCTTATAATGATCTCCTTATTTCATTAAGTTGGTTTCCTGTGTTCTCCTTCAGGAGTTTGTTTTATTCTTTGATTCCTTTGATTTCTTCTTTGATGTCTTTGAGTATAGATAAAATATTCTTTTTTTGAAATCTTTGTCAGGTATTTCATTTCAAACAGTCTCACTGGGGGTCATTTCTGATGGATTTATAATTTTTGGTGGGATTGTATTGTCTTGATTCTTTGTGTTTCTTGTATTATAATGTAGATATCTTTGTATCTTGAGTTAATTTGATGCTTGCATTGTCTAATTATCTGCAGTGTTTTTAGCCATGTAAATCCGACTTTATATGTCTTCAGTGTAGGAGTTTAAGGTGTCAAGTGTAGCTCTTATACTTCAAGAGAAACAGCAGAAGTGACCCTTGGTGTTGTTTGCCTGCTATTCAAATATTGTAGTAGACTGGGTGAAGCAAATTATTGGTAAATTCTAAAATTCAACTGAGCAATATAGACATTAAATCAAAACCAGCCCAGAGTATTTATATAAGCATGGGGATTATTCTAAACGGATAATCTTTTTTTTTTTTTTGGAGGGGGGTGTTGGTGGTCAGGTCTTGTTCTAGCCCAGGCTGACCTGGAACTGACTATGTAGTCTCAGGTTGGCCTTGAACTCACAGTGATCCTCCTACCTCTGCCTCCTGAGTGCTTGGATTAAAGGCTTGTGTCACCATGCCCAGCTCTAAACAGATAATCTAATAAAGCCAAAGTCCCTAAGGGTGTTTGTTGCTCCACACCCTTAATCCTGTCAACTAGGAGGTTGAGATTTCTAGTCTGAAATGGGTTCCAAGTCAGCCTGGGGCCAGTCAGTCCCTGCCCCCCAACAGTGACTTAAGGAAAAGAAAAAGGCCCTATAAATCAGAAACGTTAAAGGCAACAATAGTCAACACCAAAATACTGCTTATTTCAGAAGGGTAAAGTCAACAGAGAATATATCATTCAAATGTAATTCATAACCTTTCCTGATATGGAAAAAGAGATTAGATTAGCACTTCTAGTGCAGGCCTATGTATCTGGCTTTGTATAAGTAGGCCCTGTTAACCTTTTGGGATGGCTTCCAAACTCACCAATGCTGAATACCCACCTTGATCTCTGTCAGTTCTGGGCAGACAGGGTGAATGAGATTTCTGGATGTTCACAGCCCTGATGGATGGGGCATGAGAGACTATGCAGGGTGCCTGGGGTTGTACCTGAGCTGCTCAGCTGGTCCCATTTGTTTTTCCTTCAGCAGCTGCTTAGCTGGTCCCTGAGTTTTTGTCCTTCAGGTTTCTTGACTTTACAAGGGGCCTGATATGAGTGGAAAATCCCTTCACTTTTTTTCTGCTTCTGCTGCTCTGCTTGCGCCAGCCACCTGGCCGACTGCAGGCGCCTCGGCAGGATTCTCCAACAGTACATTGTTTTTGGTTTTATGTTTTTTGAGGTAGGGTCTCACTCTGGCCCAGGCTCACCTGGAATTCACTGTGTAGTCTCAGGGTGACCTCGAACTCACAGCAGTCCTACCTCTGCCTCCTGAGTGCTGGGATTAAAGGCGTGTGCCACCATGGCTGGCTTCCAACATTTTTTTTTGGTTTTTTTTTTCTTTATTAGTTAGTTTTGTATTCAGCAAATACAGTCAGTTTGGTACCAACAGTGTTTTTGATAATAGTAATAACCAATGCCTATTAAGTACTATTATGTATCTGAGTATATTTAGCATTTTATGTGCTGTTTATTATTAGTCTTTGTAATAATCCATCAGGCTAAGTCATGTAATTTCTTAGCAATGCTTTCAAGTTGTGCTCATCTGACATGAGACCCAATAGTTCTCTGAATTGGTAAAGTTAAGTCTCTATGATTCATAACACTTCTTTATCAAAAGTCTTCCCTAAAATCTCTTTAAAATATAATATTTTCCTACTATTTGACAAATTATTTCAGAAATATATGTCAATACATGGTTCAGGGCTGTTTGGTAAAAAATTACTAGATCTCACTATCATTAAGTAAAAGAACATTTTGGAAGAATGTAGTCAGAGAATAATAGCTTTTTAGAAGTATGAGACTATTAGGCACTTCAGACTAGTAATTGTACAAAATAATTATGCTGAAATTTTAACTACTATAATTTTTATGTAGGCACAGTATATCATATTTTAAGATCAAATTTAATGGGAGACAGTATGCACTGAGAATTGTGCTATCTTATATTTCATTCAGCACTTTTCATCTCTTGAATAATACTGGATAATCAGAGCCATTCACTTGTCAATGATTTAAATACAAAATGTTTGACCTTTTCAAATGGTCAAAGTGAAAATCTGCGTTGATGGATCAAACTAAAATTGGTGTATGAATAATAACTACACCATCATTTCTGTGACTTTGCTGTCAAAGATGCATAGCCTGGATCCAGTCACAAACAGACATCAGACATGAGAGGACTCCTACAAGATCGTTTACCTGCAATCTTCAAAACTGTCAAGGGACATCTAAGAAGTTTCCAGATTAACAGAAACCAAGGAGACATGACATTTAAATGCAATGTATAATTCTGATTGATCCTTTCATTGGTGAACCTCTGTGATTTAGAGAGTAGGACTGTGTTCCTATTTATTTCTTTTATTTCTTAAACTTTATTTATTTATATGAGAGAGAGAGAAAGAGGCAGAGAGATGGTGAGAGAGAATGGCCATGTCAGGGCCTCCAGCCACAGCAAATGAACTCCAGACGCATGTATTCCCTTATGCATCTGGCTTATATGGGTCCTGGGGAATCGAACAAAGGTCCTTTGGCTTTGCAGGCAAACACCTTAACTGCTAAGCCATCTCTCCAGCTCTCTTTTTAGTTTTTATATTTTAATTTTTATTCTTGGTTTTTCAAGGTAGGGTCTTGCACTGACCTCCAGGTCATATGCAGTCTCAGGGTGGTCTCAAACTCATGGCAATCGTCCTACCTCTGCTTCCCAAGTGCTGGCATTAAAACTGTGCATCACCACACATGCCTCCTGTTTATTTCTTGATTTTTATGGTTGTATTCTAGTTATTTAGGAGAATGTTCTTATTTGTAGGATATATACCCTAAAAGATACCAGAGTGATTGGTAATGAAGTCAGAAAATGATTTACTATTTGTTATGATAAAGTGACTAATATACTAGTGGAAACATTTCACTACAGAAATGTGAAATAAGCATTGTGCTACAGGGCAACAAAAGTAGATATTTCGGGTAATTATTGAGTTTAGGAACTATCAGAAATGTCTCTTTACTTTTGCTAATAGTAAAACTTGACCTGTTCGTGTCACTCTCACGTTCCCTTTCCCTGTTGAGATTGGAATCATATCTGTGCCTCAACAGTACTGCTCCCTGGGAACCAAGGAGCTTCACGAAATAACTAGGAGTTAAGGTAGTAGCTTTGAAGTTAAGTAATCCTGACTTTGAATTCTGACTCTCTTACTTACTTTTGGCCATGGATAAGACACTAACGGCTTTCAGCCTCTGCTGTCAAATGGGGATAACTAAATGCCCACTGCATGAGTTGTGAAGTGAGTAGCCCATAGCATGTGTTGTAATATTAACTTGCTCGTGCTCCCTTCCCCATTGCCCGTCACCTCGTCTTCATAAAAGTCAGCCCAAAGGGCAGGCAGGCAAGTGTTGATTCCCTTACTTGGGAGGTTAGGGAAGAATCAATGGCCTACTTCCGATGACTTCTCTTCTCATTTCTAGTGAAATAAAATCTGTTGTTGAGAGCTCCTTCACAGCATTATTATAGAAAGGAGAAAACAAAAACAAAAAACCCTGTAGGTTAGGAAGATGGTTCAGTGATTTCCCAAGCTACCCATGTAACTCAGACACAAAAAGTGGCACAAGTGGGGCTGGAGAGATGGCTTAGCAGTTACGGCACTTGCCTGCAAAGCCTAAGGACTCAGGTTCAATTCCCCAGTACCCATGTAAGCCAGATGCATAAGGTGGCACACATGTCTGGTGTTCATTTGCAGTGGTTAAAGGCCATGGCATGACCATTCTCTGTTTACCTCTCTCTCTTAAATAAATAAATAAATAAATAAATAAATATTTTTTTAAAAAGTGGCTGAAAGGCCGGGCGTGGTGGCGCATACCTTTAATCCCAGCACTTGGGAGGCAGAGGTAGGGGGATTGCCAAGAGTTCAAGGCCAGCCTGAGACGACATAGTGAATTCCAGGTCAGCCTGGGCTAGAGTGAGACCCTACCTCGAAAAACAAACAAAAAAAAAGTAGCACAAGTATCTGGCATTTGTTTGCAGTGGCAAGAAGTCCTGGCATGCCCATACACATGTGTGTGCAAATAAATATTTATTTTTTAAAGAAAAAGCACTGGAGAGATGGCTTAGCAGTTAAAGCACTTACTGTGACGCCTAAGACCCACGTTTGATTTCCCAGAACCCACATAAGCCAGATGCACATGGTGGCACATGTGTCTGAAGTTTGTTTGTAGTGGCTGGAGGCTCTGGCATGCCCATTCTCTCTCTTTCTCTCTCCCCCTCTTTCCTTCTCTCTTTCTCTCTGTCTTATAAATAAGTAAAAAATAATTAATTAAAAATATTTTTTAGCTGGGCATGGTGGCACACGCCTTTAATCCCAGCTTTTGGGAGGCAGAGGTAGGAGGATTGCCATGAGTTCAAGGCCACCCTGCAACTACATAGTGAATTCCAGGTCAGCCTGAGCTAGAGTGAGACCCTACCTCAAAAAACCAAAAAAAAATTTTTTTTAAAGAAAACTGTGGAGGAGAACTGGCAGTCTAATACAGACCACAGTGTTTCCATCATTTCCTAAACTTTATGGCTATGGTGCTATCTTTACTCTTTGTTGCTTCTTTTAAATGGGCTATTTTAATACTAATTAGGACAAAGTATAGGTATTTTGTTCCATAAACAATGGAACAGAAAGTCAGGTTTATAAAGTCATTAGGCTTTTCATGAAGACTTCCTATCTTACTGTATTTCTGGAAATAAGAATATTGAATATATAACCTATTTCTATTAACTGAGTAGTTCTTTACACAGCTGTGTCTGCACAAGTTCACGTTTTGCCCAGTTTTAAAGGAAGGACCCCAGGTACTCAAAAAAGAGTAAAGAAAAACGTGGCCCCCCAAAAAAGTTGTAAATCTGTGAACTACTTTAGAGGATCAGCTGTCACAGACCAGCAGCAGGGCACAGCGCCATAGACCACAAGCTGGGCTGTGCAGAGCCTCATGGAAGGGTAACACTCCTTGGCTGTGGGTTAAACCTGTCTTCTCTTGCAGTCTGTGTGGTTTGTTTTTATTTTTGTTTTAAAAAATACTAAACTCAAAGGTTTTAGTTTTTAACCTGCACAGCACTTTCACTGTACTACAGCCTTTACTGAGCCTCTGTGTGAATAGGGGCTATTGAAGACTTTTCATGGCCCTGTGTTTAATGAGCCTCCAACTCTCCTGCTCTCTGTTACCTGTAAGCCTCTTTGAGCATGCACCACTCTGCTAGTCTAGTTCCCAGCAATACAGCCTGGAGTCAAAAGATGTTGCAAGGCGGTGTTAAACAAAAATGAATTAAGATTTTTTTTATTGTGTCCCTGACCTATAAGGGTCCTTTTAAATTCCAATTTTAAGCCATCATTTCTGTTTACTCTGTATTTTAATTCTGTTATACTCATCCAAATTGACCCCTAGGTCTCTCATTTGTCAGTTATATACTTTTAGGCAGGATACATTTTTAATTCATTAAAGACATATTGGATATCTTTCTATACCAGTCACTATTCTAAGTACTAGTGATACAACTGCAAGTTAATGTGTTCTAACATGCTTATTGTAGTAGAGTCAACAAAGACAACCAATCCTGTGTTTTTTTTTTTTTTTGGTTTTTTGGTTTTTCGAGGTAGGGTCTCACTCTAGCCCAGGCTGACCTGGAATTCACTATGGAGTCTCAGGGTGGCCTCGAACTCACAGCAATCCTCCTACCTCTGCCTCCCGAGTGCTGGGATTAAAGGCGTGCGCCACCACGCCCGGCTCAATCCTGTGTTTTGAATACTTGGTCCCCAGCTGGTGGTGCTGCTTTGGAAGGTCATGGAACCATTAGGAAGTAGAGTCTTGCTGGAGCAGGCCTTAAGGTTTTTATAACCCAGCCTTGCTTTCTTTCTACCCTCTACTTCCTGACTGCAATGTGACTAGCTCTAGTTCATGCTTCTGCCACCATGCCTTCCCCACCATGTAACTTTCCTTCAAAACTGTAAGCTTTTGAAATAAACCCTTTCTCTAAGTTGCTTCTGGTCAGCAATTTGTTCACAGCAGTGAGAAAGTAACCAATATTGAGCATTATCCCTGTGAGCCTTATAGCCTTATTAGCAAAATGGGAATGATGTCAGTCTCAAAAGTGGTTGTCAGGCCAGATGAAATGGCACATGTGAAGACAGGTGGAAACTGTTATAAATGTGACAGTCAACCTGAAAGCTTATTGATATCCTGATGGTTCAGTTATTTCCTCTCTCTCTCTCTTTTGGTTTTTCGAGGTAGGGTCTCACTCTAGCCCAGGCTGACCTGGAATTCACTATGGAATCTCAGGATGGCCTCGAACTCACGGCAATCCTCCTAACCTCTGCCTCCCAAGTGCTGGGATTAAAGGGGTGTACCACCACGCCCGGCTTTCTCTCTCTCTCTCTTGACTAGCTTGGATAGACCAAATATTATTGTTCTCTGAAGCTTAAAGTGACTTAAATTCATTTCTACTATCTCCTCATTAAACAGTTGCCATCCTGTTCATTGACTGCCTTACAAATGAAATTTTAGAAAATTGAATCGTGTTTTTCTGACACGCATAATTTGAGAGATGGTCCTCTCATGGTAATATTTCCCCTTTACTATCACTCACTGTAGGTGGACTTTTTTTTTTCTTATGTGGATGTTTTAAGTATCTAAGGTTTTCAAGTTAATTAGGTGTCAACATTTGTGATTATGAGAGCTAATGGGTTTGAACTAGACAGCCAATCATGGGATCTTTTCTCTGCTGGAAACTTTGTATGTAGGAGAAGCATACAAGCAATGTGTGCGGTGCCACCCCAGTCATTTCTAATTCCCCATGACTTGGTCCCCTGTACCCTAAATTAGTGTTGACTTTGTAAAAATTAATGAGATTTTTTTTCCTAAAAATTTTATACTTCTGAGTGAAAATGTGGCATTAATACTGATCTATGTCTTTTCTGTTTGCTTTTTAAAACACATTTTTCTTGCTAAAATGTGTTGTTTCCCATTGCTATCCACCCTCCTCCTAATTTGCCCTTGAGGTATTATCTGTTTCTCTGTAAAGTATGCCATAATTTTCCCCAAACTTGCTGACTGTTACTTGCTTCTTTGAAGCATCTGCTGTGGTATCTTTTACATTTGGCTCTCGCCTCTTCATAATATGTTATGTAAATACCAATTATGTGACTATCTACCTTCTTATCTCTTTCAACTTGTTCAAGTACAGATACTCTAAATTTTGGACAATTGAACCCTTTCATTAGCTAAGAGGACCCATACTCCAAGATGTAAATATTCATTATTTACTTTGAGACATTCTTTGTGTTATAATAACACCTACATAGGAGTCCTAGTAAAACCATAGACAATGATAGATTAATCTGAGAGCACGTTTTTTTGGTGTTTTTTTGTTTTGTTTTGTTTTGTGTTTTTTTTTTGCATTTGAGTGGCAGAGTCTATTGAAACTGAGACTGCAAGTTGAGAAAAGCACTAAGTACTTGGAAATACTCATTCATTTCTGGTTGCTTTCTTTTCTGCACAGACAGACTGTGGTGATGGGAAGTGTAATTCACAGCACATTAGCTCTTGGCCACTGTCACTGCTTGAGCGGTGGACTGCGTCTCTTGAGACTATGCAGTGTAATGATGCTGTATACCAGCGCTTTCCTTGACTCAGTTTAATTTTTTAAGGTGCAAGTAAAGGGGGCCAATACATACAGTGTATTGCATGAGATCATTTTAAGAATTTTCATCCTAAACAAAATATTAGTTTTAAATGGCCTTATTTCATTCCATTAGTATTTTTTAAAGTCTTCAGTTATCATTACTTTGTTATTTGCTGTTATTTTTGACAAGATGTTTAATTCTAAGGTGGTGAGCCATATCTAGCTGCAAACCTGATTATGCTTTTTTGTTTTCAGTCATTTTAATAACCATTTCTAAAAAGCTCCTGGCTTGATTTCCTCCCCCTGCTCAGCATTGGACTTTCTCTTTTCCCTTCTCTCCCAGGAGCTTGTCTTCTGCCACATGCCCATCAAACCTAATTGGAGCTTTGGGAGGGCTTTGGTGAGGCGATTCTCCAAACTGCTGGGTCCCTCAGAGATTTAATTTGGATAGTGTGTGCTTGTGGCCCTCGAGCCATGTCAATGGTTGCTACAGCTCCCAGAGTCTAAAAGCTGGTCACCTCAGGCCTAAAGTTGTTTCAAGTCCAGGACAGTTTAATCTCAGGATGGATTTGGCAGCAGTGACACAATTTGGGTCATTTTGTCAATAGAAATGAACTTCTAGTTCTTCTAATATTATACAAAAATCTGTGACATCTAGGCATGTTTTAGTCAGTCCTAAATTATAGTACTTTGAAACTATTTTCATGAGTGGTAAGTTTTTTTCCTTTTTACAACTAAGTAATATTACTGTCCTGATTACAGGGCCGGAGAGGTGGTTTAGCAGTTAAGGCACTTGCCTGCAAAGCCAAAGGACCCAGGTTTTATTCCCCAGACCCACGTAAACCAGATGCACAAGATGGCATATGTGTTTGGAGTTCATTTGCAGTGGCTGGAGGCCCTGGCACAACTATTCTCTCTCTCTCTCCCTCTCTCCCTCTGCTTCTTTCTTTCTCTCAAATAAAAATAAGTTACTGATGCGCCGGGCATGGTGGCACATGCCTTTAATCCCAGTACTCGGGAGGCAGAGGTAGGAGGATTGCTGTGAGTTCGAGGTCACCCTGAGACTACATAGTGAATTCCAGGTCAGCCTGGGCTAGAGTGAAACCCTACCTCAGAAAAACAAAAACAAAAAAACAAACAACAAAAACCCTGCAGCTTAGTGAATTACAATCAGCCAAAAGAAGAAAGGGGAATATGGAGAGGAAGAAGAAGGGGAAGAGAAATAGGAAAAAGAAGAGATCAGAGTATTCCAATTGTCTGTTGTCCAAGCTATACATATTTTAGTCAGTCTTTCTGTTTCAGTTGTCTTTATGGAGTGTGTTTATTGTAGCCAGGGTTTAAACAGGGTCACAGTCATAAGCATTATTAGGAATCTTACTGCTCTACCCTCCTCCTATTTGTTTGAATTTGGCATCCATCTTTTATGTTTTTTTTTTTTTTTTCCTGTATAGATTTACTTAAATCGAATATATAGAAACTGGGTATGATAGTTAATCTTGCCACTTTGATGGGATTTAGACTCACCATGAAACACATCTCTGGGCATGTCTGTGAGATTTTCTAGATTAAGTTATTTGATGTGGGAAGACCCAGTGCCATTCCATGGGCGGGGCTTCCTGGGCTGCATAAAAAGGAGAGAGCTGGCCAGGCGTGGTGGCGCACGCCTTTAAATCCCTGCACTCGGGAGGCAGAGGTAGGAGGATCACTGTGAGTTCGAGGCCACCCTGAGATTACAGAGTGAATTCCTGGTCAGCCTGGGCTAGAAGAGTGAGACCCTACCTCAGGGGGAAAAAAAAATGATGAATTGATTTGGAGCAAGGGGAAGAGTAAAGAAGAGGGAAAGGAAATGACGGAAAGGTTTGAGATAAAGAACATTTAATATTTGGCATTGGTGGAGCATGTCTTTAATCCCAGCACTTGAGAGGCAGAGGTAGGAGGATCACTGTGAGTCTCAGGGACTACAGAGTGAGTTCCAAGTGAGACAGGGCTAGAGTGAGAGCCTACCTGAAAAAATTAAAATTAAAAGTAAAAAAGAATAGTATTCATCACTTTCTGCTTCTTAACTGTGGACTGAATGTGACTAGCTGCTTCAAGCTCCTGTCACCATGCCTTTCCCTCCATGATGGACTGTAACCTTCAACTGTAAGCCAATATAAACCCTTCCTTCATGAAGTTCCTTCTGGTCAGGTGTCTGGTGACAGCAATGAGAAATTAACTAATACACTTATTAAGGTACCCAAGGGCATCAATAAAAATAGAAATGTGGAAGTCTTTGAAATACCAGAAATGTTTTATGTTCATTCATGACCAAAAAGATCTACAAAGTCCAAAGCACTGTGTTAAATTAACATTTAAGGCCAGTCATGGTAGTACATGCCTGAAATCCTAGCCCTTGGGAGGTAGAGGCAAAAGAATTAGGAGTTCAGGGTCATCCTTGCCTACCTAGTGAGTCCACATGGAATCCTGTCTCAAGAAACAATGGCTTGGGCTGGAGAGATGGCTTAGCGGTTAAGCGCTTGCCTGTGAAGCCTAAGGACCCCAGTTCAAGGCTCGATTCCCCAGGACCCACGTTAGCCAGATGCACAAGGGGGTGCACGTGTCTGGAGTTCGTATGCAGTGCCTGGAAGCCCTGGTGCGCCCATTCTCTCTCTCTCTCTCTCTCTCTCTCTGTGCCTCCTTCTCTCTGTGTGTCACTCTCAAATAAAAATGAACAAAAAAAACCAAAATTAAAAAAAATAAAAACAAAAAAATGGCTTGTTTTATGTTTTGTAGGGTTTTAAAAAATATTTTTATTTATTTATTTGAGAGAGAGAAAGAGACAAGGGGAGAGAGAGAGAATGGGTACCCCAAGGCCTCCAGCTGCTACAAATGAACTCCAGACACATGTGACACCTTGTATATCTGGTGTACGTGGGCCCTGGGGAATCAAACCTGGGTCCATATGCTTTGCAGGCAAATGCTGTAACTGCTAAGCATTTCTTCAGCCCTATTTTGTAGTTTTTAATCATGCTTTTTTTTTTCTTTTCTGAAAGAAAAATGAGATAAGAAGGGGAAAAAAGCTAGGTGTGGTGGTGCATGCCAGTAAATTTTTTTTTTTTTTTGGGGTGGTTTTTTCGAGGTGGGATCTTGCTGTAGCCCATGCTGTGCTGTAATTAAATATGTAGTCTCAGGGTAGCCTTAAACTCACCTCTGCCTCCCACCTCTACCTCCCAAGTACTGGGATTAAAGTCGTGTGCCACCATGCCTGGTTCATGCCAGTAATTCTAGCACTCTGCATACTGAGGCAGGAGTATCTTGAGTTTGTGGCCAGTCTGGGCTATGCAGGAAAACAATGTTGCAAACAACCAAAAAAAAAAAAAAAAACAAAAGAAGTAAATAGAAGATAAAAATTGGGAAAATAGATTGCAAAACAAGAACAAAAAGAATGTGGTTTACTGATCACTTGATCTCGTACTATGTGCTTCCACAGTGTTACACACATTACTCATGTTGTCTCTTCCCAAAACATACATTGCTACTGTCATGTCATGGAACAGGTGACAAAACCTCTACATCATGTTGCTGGCGAATGACAACAAAAGAATTTTTCAAATGTAGGCCCATCTGGTCCTGAAGCCTTTTTTGTAATTTGACCTAGCAAGTAGTTTTTCCACAAGATGAAGCAGAAGAGTCACTGTGGCATAATGTTTAACAGTGTCTGAAGACCCTAAGGCCCCTTTGCCTTGTTCAAATCCTGGTCTTCCATGTGCCAGCTATGGTTGCTTGGGCAAGTCACTTGACTTTTATGTATACCTAATTTTCTTCTTTTGTAAATCAGGATAATTGGGTTACCTTCCTCTTTCAGTTGTGAATTAATTTTAACTTTTTTTTTCAAGGTGGGGTCTCACTGTAGCTTAGGTTGACCTGGAATTCACTATGTAGTCTCAGGCTGGCCTCGAACTCACAGCGATCCTCCTACCTCTGCCTCCCAAGTGCTGGGATTAAAGGTGTGCACCACCATACCTGGCTAATTTTAACATTTTTAATGTGTAGTAAAATTCATGATATAGTTCCTAACACATCAGAGGAAAAGCACTAGATAAGTAGTTACTGATGCTATTAGTAGAAATACCCTGTGAAATGCCTCATTTCCTCAAAGTTTAAGGAAGTTGTTGAAATGATTGTCAGAGCTGTTTCATCAGTGTAACTTGGCACAACTTGTTTCCAGGTTTGCCTGTTAGAATTCTTAATTTCTTCCTTCCCTCCCTCCTTCCTTCCCTCCCTTCCTTCCTATGATTGATAGAGAGAAAGAGAGAATGGCTCACTAGAGCCTCTGGCTGCTGTAAACAAACTCCAGACACATGTCCCATCTTGTGCATCTGACTTACATGGGTACTAGGGAATCAAACCTGGGTCATTGGGCTTTGCAGGCAAGTGCCTTAACTGCTAAGCCATCTCTTCAGCTCTTAAGAGTTCTTACCATGCCATCATATGGTTCATCACTGATCAGACCCCACTCCCTAACAATTACAGTGGCACGTACACATGCAAGGCCTCACTTCTTTGGCTGTCCTTTCTATCTTTGTTTGTTTGTTTAGGTAGGGTTTCCTTCTAGCCCAGGCTGACCTGGAATTCACTCAGTAGTCTCAGGGTAGCCTTGAACTCATGGCTGATCCTCCTACCTCTGCCTCCCAAATGCTGGGATTAAAGGAGCGCATCACCACTCCTGGCTTCTCTGTCCTTTCTAAACTTAAAGACCAACTCAGACCTTCTCTTTACTGTTCTTATAAAAGAATAAAGATTCACTATGATATATAACATAAGAATCTGGTAGCCTCTGTTAAGATTTGCAATTTAAAGCAAAACAATTTAGAAAAAGTTCCTATTTTACATTTTCTTATTCTAAATTAGGCTACTTTCTAAGTTCCCTGCAATTCCGATCTATAGAGTTTAAGTAGATTTTTACATGGTAATAAAGAGTCTGGAACTTCTCTGTGGGTTGTTTGCTTCTGTTATGATGGAACTTAATTGCCTCCATTTTCCTAGGAAATTATAACTTCTTTTTTAAAATCAGTGGCATTTCTAACCCACTGAAGATCACCTACTTGGTTAAGGGGAATATAAAGCAGTGAAAAAACTATAGCTTAACTTACCTGACAATTTGTCTAATGAAGGGTAAGAAGGAGCCCTTTTATAAATTTCTGTTTAATCTAAGAGGATATAAATAAATCATATGGAAACCTACGTTTTTGGACAATGGAACATTCAGGAGCCATAGATTGCTGCTAGAAAATTTTCAGTGCCAGGGATGGGATACCTTCCAGTGAGTTGTTGGCCAGAGAGGTCCCTGATGCTCCCAAAACATAGTCCCTTGGTTTCCCACTAGGAATAGATGGTAAGACCCTATTGCTCCACATACTTGGGCTGTAAGGCCACTGAGAAATCCTGCTGGAACTGAGCTGATAACCTCCTCCATGTAGACCAGCTGACAAAAAGCTGGAAGAAGCCATTCTGCATGCAATTCAATGGGAGAGAGAGAAATCACCAGGGAAGATACTTAACAGTGGACACTGCAAATCTTATATTTGGCCAGCCGGGCCAAATGAGCCAACGGGTGCAATAGTGACACGTCTGTCATGGTGGAAACCAACTGCCCTCTAATTGGACTGGAGACCTGCTCCATGGGAGGGAATACATCCCTGATACTAAAAACTTAAAACAGGGGTAGTCATGAGCCCTAGGGCTGTAACGTTTGCTGCTGGTCTGGCTAAATGTATATACTATGCTCATCAAACTGCCCAGTAAGCATTTCTCTTAATGTTCATACTTTTATATTAATGCTACTCTCACTTTTGGTAGAGAACCTTCTCTTTTCAGATGGCAGTGACCTTGGGATGACTCAGAAGTCATCATTGTGCTGGAAAGAAGTGACAGGAGTGCTCAGCACTGCAATATCTCTATCACACCTTCCAAGGCTCAGGGTCTGTTGTGGAAGAGGTGGCAGAAAGAATGTAAGAGCCAAAGGAAGGGTAGGACTCCTTACAACGTGCTCCCTCCAGACACAAAATGGCCTGGATATCCATGACCTCACAGTGCCTGACACTACCTACACAAGACCATCATAATAGGAGGAAAAGATCATGACATCAAAATAAAAGAGAGACTGATTGAGAAGGGGAGGGGCTATGATGGGGAATGGAGTTTCAAAGGGTAAAGTGGGGGGAGGGAGGCTATTACCATGGGATATTGTTTACCATCATGGAAGTTGTTAATAAAAAAATAAACAAAATAAATTCAAAGTGTAAAGTGGGGGGAGGGAGGCCATTACCATGGGATATTGTTTACCATCATGGAAGTTGTTAATAAAAAAATAAACAAAATAAAAAAATTTCTGTTTAAAGGCTTGAGGGGCAAAGATGTTTCTTAAGTAATAGATTAGCTCATTATTTTTGGTTGTATTAATTTCATTTAATTTAGTTCCTAGTTCAGAACTCACAGGTCTTAATAATTCAATAAGGTATCATTGTTCCTATTTTAATGGTGCTTTTGTGCCCCTCAGAAACTATACTTGTGGGCTGGAGAGATGGCTTGGCAGTTAAAGGTGCTTACTTGAAAGTCTAAAGACCTGGGTTCAATTCCCCAGCATCTATGTAAAGCCAAATGCACAAAGTGATGCACGCATCTAGAGTTCATTTACAGTGGCAAGAGGCCCTGCTGTACCCATTCTCTCTCTCTCTTCCCCTCCTTCTGCTTCTCCCTCCATTCCTCCCTCTAACTCTCCTTCTCTCCTTGCAAATTAATAAATCAAATATATTTTTTTAAAGACCTATACTTGTAGGGCTGGAGAGATGGCTTAACTGTTAAGGTGCTTTACCAACAAAGCCAAAAGATCCAGGTTCAGTTCCCCAGGACACACATGAAGCCAGATGCACAAGGTGGTGCACATATCTGGAGTTTGTTTGCAGTGGCTGGAGGTCCTGGTGCACCCATTCTCTCTGTATCTGCCTCTTTCTTCCTCTCTCAAATAAGTTAATTAGATATTAAAATAAAGCTATACTTGTATGTTATTAAAGTATACTTAAATGCAATCTATTACAGTTCACAAGAGTAAAAAATCTTATTTATTTATTTATTTGGAGGGGGGGAAGAGAGAAAGAGGCAGACACAGTGAGTATGGGCTCGCCAGAACTTCTTGCCACTGCAAATGAGCTCTAAATGTGTATGCCACAGTGCATCTGGCTTTATGTGGGTCTTCGGGAATCATCTGGCCCCTTAGGCTTTGCAGGCAAGCACCTTAACTGCTGAGCCATCTCTCCAGCCCAAGAGTCAGGATATCTTGATGCTGCAAAGAAATACCCATTTAGCTTACATGGGTGGCTGGGACAAGCACCTTTAACCATTGAGCCATCTTCCCAGCCCCACAAGAACATTATTTTAAATGTTAATTTATTGTGATTTTTTTGCATAGTTTTCTTTCCTTTCCTCTCTTTCCCTCCCTCTGTCCCTTCCTTCCTTCCTCCTAACAGTGTCTTTAAACCATTTGCAATGCTTTAAGGAGAAAAACGTGTTCCTGGAAAATATTTTTAACCTTAGTGAATAAATCATAAAAGATGGGCTGGAAAGGTGGCTCAGTGGATAAGGTACTTGCTTACAAAACCTGATAGCCTGTGTTTGATTCACCACAGTGCCCATGTAAAGCCAGATGCACAAAGTAGTGCATGCATCTGGAGTTTATTTGCAATGACAGGAGGCCCTGGCACACACATTCATTCATTTCTCTCTCTCTTTCTCTCCTTCCTTGCGAATACTTAAAATATTTTTTTAAAAGGCATAAAGGTTCATGCCTCATAGCAAAAGAAATGATATTCTGAATTAAGACCTAATTGTTCCTTATAATGATATTTTCTATAAGTAATAGCAAATAAGATTTTTGCTAGTGGTATTCATTTCTGTTTATTTATATGCATATTAAAATCATCTGGATTTGGTTTAATCTCTTCATTTTCCAAGCTGTTTTTCTACCTCTGAAGACAAATCACTTTTTACCACTCTCTCTTACCACCAACACTGTCATTAAATGGTATCTGTTCATCCAAGCCATATAGTTTCCATTTCAATAATCAACTACCACAAAATGAGTCGAAACTGTGACTTCCTCTTGCTGTCAGAGCAAATAATAAAGATTATAGGGGTTACCAAAAGTGGTAGAGAGCTTACATAACATGCACAAAACCATGGATTCTATCCCATCGCTAGTTAAACAAATTTTTTAAAGATTATAAGGTGGGAAATGTAGCAAATGAGAACACCCAGAAAGGAGAAAGATCATCATGGCTCACATTCCCCCTAGCTCCCCTATGGTGGGGTCTCACTGTAGCCCATGCTGACCTGGAGTAAATTGTGTAGTCTCAGGCTGGCCTTGAACTTTCAGTGATCCTCCTACCTCAGCCTCCTGAGTGCTGGGATTAAAGACATGCGCCATCACACCTGGAAAGCTCACATTGGAGAGTGTCACTTTTAAAAACCAGTCATAGGCTGGAGAAATGGCTTAGCAGTTAAGGCACTTGCCTGCAAAGCCAAAGGACCCAGGTTTGATTCCCCAGGACCCATATAAGCCATATGTACAAGGTGGTGCATGCATCTGGAGTTCATTTGCAGCAGCTAGAGGCCCTGGCATACCTTCTGTCTGTCTGTCACTCTCTCTCTTACACACACACACACACACACACACACACAAATTTTTAAAAACACACAAAAAAACTAGGCATAAGGGGCTGGAGAGATGGCTAAGTGGTTAAGGCACTTGCCTGCAAAGCCTAACAACCCAAGTTTGATTCCCCAGTACCCTCATAAAGCCAGATGCATGAAGTGGCACATGTATCTGGAATTCATTTGCAGTGCCTGGAGGCCCTGGCATTCCCATTCTCTTTCTCTCTCTCCCCACTCTCTCTCTGTCTCTCCCAGGTATAGTGGCCCATGCCTTTAATAAGTCAGGATGCAGAGGTAGTAGGATAGCTGTGAGTTTGAGGCCCCCCTGAGAATACATACTGAATTCCAGGTCAGCCTGGGCTAGAGCGAGACCCTACCTCCAAAAAACAAAACAAAACAAAACAAAAATTTTTAAAGTCATGAGTTTCTCTAGTTGTCTTGTGATCTCATTGCTTCCCCATAACTCTTTCTTGGCATAACCATGTTCCTTTTCAGTAAGTTCTATTGTCTAGTCTTCAAAACCTGGGCATTCTTAGGGTTGGAGAGATTGCTCAGTGGGTAACGTGCTAGCTGAGTAAGAGTGAAGACCTGACCTCAGATCCCCAGCATCCACATAAAATGCCAGTATGGTGGCACACGCTTTTAATCCCAGCATTAGGGAGGCAGAGACTAGCAGATCATTGAGCTCTAGGTTCAGTGAGAGACCCTGTCTCAAAAAATAAAGTGGAGAGCAACTGAGGAATGCGCCTGAGGTCCACCTGTAGCCTCCGCACTCTGTGTGCACACAGGCACCAGTGCTTGCACACCAGCCCGCCACACATGCACACTCTAGAGTGGGAGGAGAAAAGGAAGTAGTAGAAGTTGTTGTGTAGGCAATCTTGTAGCAATCTTCTAGCTTGGTCTGCCTGATGCCATGAATTATATTAATTTTCTCTTTCTTTTCTTGTTGGCAGGGGGTTTGTGCATGACACTAGGCATAATCTCCAGCTAAGAGGCTTGGTGGTGCTGCTCATTTCTAAAGCAGCCGGACCCAGCAGAGTGAACGCTTCATGTCAGGACTATGACGTGGTCAGTGGCATCTATTCATGGTAAGAAGAAATGAGCCTTTCAGCATGGTTCTCTAGATGGTGTTTCTTTCATGGAACAGTGGTCACTGGAATCACTGCTCAGCTCTTTGGCATTCTCTCATTCAAAATATATTGTGGGTTTTTTATATAAAATTTTTAAAATTTTATTTCAGAAATAGAAGGAGAGAGGGAATTGGCATTCCAGGGCCTCAGCTGCAGCAGTCAAACTCCAGATACTTGCGCCGCGTAGTGGGCATGTGCACCCTTGTGCTTGCCTCACCTTTGGTGTCTGGCTAACGTGGTATCTGGAGAGTCAAACATGGGTCCTTAGGCTTCACAGGCTACTTACTACAGAGAGAGAGAATGAGTGCGCCAGGGCCTCTAGCCACTGCAAATGAACTCCAGACACATGCACCACCTTGTGCATCTGGCTTACACGGGTTCTGGGGAGTCGAACCTGGGTCCTTAGGCTTTGCAGGCAGGTGCCTTAACTGCTAAGCCATCTCTCCAGCCCTATTATGGGCTTTAAAAATGGATCTTTGTTATTCTTAAGTCTTGGCTAGTGTAGATGCTTTCCAGATAAGAGCTCTAGAGTGAAAGCTTGTCTCAAAAAACAAAAACAAAAACAAAAAAAAAAAGTTTTTTTTTCCCCAAGGTAGAATCTTACTTTAGCCTAAGCTGACCTGAAACTCACTCTGTAGTCCCAAGATGGCCTCAAACTCCTAGCAATTCTCCTACCTCTGCCTCCTGAGTGCTGGGATTAAAGGTGTGCGCCACCATGCCCAGCAAAACAAAAATGTTTTATTTATTTATTTTACTTATTTGAGAGAGAGAGAATGGATGTGCTAGAGCCTTTAGCTGCTGCAAACGAATTCCAGATGCATGTGTCATCTTATGTGGCTTACATAGGTCCTGGGAAATCGAAACTGAGTCCTTTGGCTTTGCAGGCAAATACCTTAACCACTAAGGCAATCCCTCCAGCCCCCAAAATGTTTAAACTAATATAAATAGATATAAATAAAATTTAAAATAGTATAAGTAGGTTTTGTACTCAAATTATAGAATCTACAATTATATTCAGGAAATAATCCTGGCATACAGTTCTAGACTATTTCTGTAATCAAACTTAACCTAATAAGCCATTGGGTGTCTTACACACTTGTTAATGTGAAACAGTTATTTGGAAACAGTTTGTTTCTATAGCCCTGAAGTCAATTGATTTGGCTCCTACTTCCTTAATTATTAAAGTGTAGCTTTTGCTGGAGGCTTGTGTCTAGGATGCCACAGTGAATTATTTAACATTTGAGGGAAGTACTGATTTGGGAGCTTTTAAATTTACCTCCAAACTACTGGGGTTTACACTGTTGGTGTTTTTCTCTCATAAACTTGACTTTGATGACAGCTAATGGGACCTGAGTGAGTTAGGTGATATCTTTTGTTTAACCTCAGGATATCTCTGGTCCTGTGTATATATCTGGGAAACTTACAACACTATAGCCAAGAGAGGCAAAATTTAGGTTAAAATATAATAGCTATATTTTGAGGGGGGAAAAAAAGGCAAGAGATTAACATTTGTAAAAATACACACTGTAGGCCCGGGGAGATGGCTAGGCAGCTAAAGTCACTTGCTTCTAAAGCCTGCTGGCCTGGGCTCAATTCCTCATTACCTACATAAAACCAGACACAAAAAGTGATGCATCCATCTAGAGTTCCTTTGCAGCAATAAGGGGCCCTGGCACACCCATGCATGCATGCACACACACAAATCATAAATTTTTAAATTTTTTTTGAGAGAGGAAAAAAGAGGGAGAGGGGGAGAGAGAGAGAGAATAGGCATGCCGGGACCTTTCTGCCACTGTGAACCAACTCCAGATGCATACGCTTCCTTGTGTGCATGTGCAACATTGCATACTTGCGTCACTTTTGTGACTGGCTATATGTGGGACCTGGAGACTCAAACAAGCGTTCTTAGGCTTTGCAGGCAAGTGCCTTGACCATTAAGGCATCTCTCCAGCCCAATAATAATTTAATTCCCTTGTAAGCATTCACTAAATCTTTTTTTTTTTTTTTGTCAGCAAGATAATGGGTTTAAGGTTTATTCTACCAATCCTTACTAAAAATTAATTGTAAGCTGGGCATGGTAGTGCACGCCTTTAATCCCAGCACTCGGGAGGCAGAGGTAGGAGGATCACCATGAGTTCAAGGCCACCTTGAGACTCCATAGTGAATTCCAGGTCAGCCTAGGCTAGAGTGAGACCCTACCTCGAAAAAAAAAAAAACAAAAAACAAAAAACAAAAAAAATTAATTGTAAAGCTAGTCAACAAAATATTACTAGGGGTTGGAGATGTAGCTCAATGGTAGAGCACTTGCCTAGTGTGAATGATTCCCTTGGTTCAATCTCATGTACCAAAAGTTGAGAGAGACATTACTAACCTTGCACATATCCCTAACCATAATTAAGAAAACATTTCTGAGCTGGAGAGATGGCTCAGTGGTTAAGGCACTTGCCTATAAAACCTAAACACCTGAGTTCAATTCCCCAGTAACTGTGTAAAGCCAGATATACAAAGTGGAACATGCACCTGGAGTTTGTTTGCAGTGGCTGGAGGCCCTGACACACCCATTCTATCTCTCTTTTCTTTCTGCTTGCAAATAAAAATAAATAAAAACATTTCTGTGGAATTGAGTTCTCTTTAGTTCGTGTTAGATTGGAGGTGGCTGAGTAGACAATTAAATATTTAAGTTTGGACTTCAGGGTATAATTTAGAACAAAAGGCAAAATGAAGAGGTTATCAGGGAGTAACCGTGGCATTGGGTAAAGTCATATGCAGTTAGAGAAGAGGAGGTGGCAAAGAACAAGCCATAGCGTGTGACAGCATCACAGTTAGAGAAGAGAACCAGCAAAAGTCTGAGGACTTAACCAGTGAAGTACAAGAAAAAGACTATAGGGATGGAGGCCCAGTGAAGAAAGTGTTTCAGAAAGGAGGGGATATTTGCACAGTCTCACATGCAGAAGCTTAAAAGGCTGACCTCAGAAGTAGAGTAGTGATAACCAGAGAGAGGTTGAGTTAAGGGAATGATAGATACTAGGTACAGGGGTGCAGTCAAATAGAAGGACAATTTCTAGTGTTCTATAGACTCATATGTTAACTCTGGTTGCAAATATTGTGTATTTCCAAATCACTACTAGAATAGATTTTGAATGCTGTATAGCACAGAGTAGTTATAAATGTAGGAGATAATAAATATGCCATTTACTCTGATCTGATCATTGGACATTGTATATTTGTAAGTATCAACTAATTTCTTAAATAAAATCAGAATTCTGATTCCTTAAAAAAAGAAGACATTTCTAATTTTCCATTCTGTTGATGAGAAAATACTTTCATTTTATATACAAAATAATAGTTGTACCAATTATAATATATACTATTAAAGAATTTAGGTGCTCAGCCAGCCTGCCAACTGGAGTTTGGATCCCCAGCACGAATGTAAAGCTGGGCTTAGAGTAGCAGCTGTATCTGTGTTCCCAGTGTACCTATGGCAGTGAGAGACAGAGTTAGGAGAAAACACGGCTTGCAGGCCAGCTAGTCTGGCCTTCCCAGTGACAAATAAGAGATAGTATTGCAAATGATGAAAGATGAAAGCCAACAGCCCAAGTTGTCCTCTAACCTCCACAGGAATGCTTTGGCATGTGCGTTCGTATGCGTGCACACACACACACACACACACACACACACTAAATAAATAAGATTTTTCTAATGTAGCTTGATTGTGAAGCTTAAAGAAATTTAGGTGAGTTTCTGTTGTTTTTGTTTTTGAGATGTTTTGCTATGTAGCCCAGGCTGGCCTGAAACTCATGATCTTCCTGTCTGAGCCTTCTGAGTACTAGACTTACCAGCATGTACCACCATACCTGGCTGAATTCTGACTCAGTTTTTCTCTTTTCTAACCAGCAGTTAAAAACAAACCCCGGGGGCTGGAGAAGTGGCTCAGCACTTAAGGTACTTGCTTGCAAAACCTGAAGGCTCAGGTTCAGTTCCCCAGGACCCACTGAAAGCCAGATGCACAAAGTGGCAAATTCATTTGCAGTAGCAGGCGAACCTGGCATGGGCATTTCCCCCTCCCCCCCCCCTTTGAAATAAATAAATAAAATATTTGAAAAAAGAGACAACTTTCTTTAAAAAAAAAAAAAAAGTAAATAAAGCCACCACAGCTGGGCATGGTAGCACATATCTTTAGTCCCAGCACCCAGGATGTTGAAATTGGAGGATCACGGTGAATTTGAGGCCAGGCTGGGGTTACAGAGTGAGTTCCAGTTCAGCCTGGGCTAGAGTTAGACTCTGTCTCAAAAAAAATAAATAAATAGGGCTGGAAGTGGTTAAGGCATTTGCCTGCAAAGCCAAAGGACCCAGGTTCTATTCCCCAGGACCCACATTAGCCAGATGCACAAGGGGGCACACGTGTCTAGAGTGGCTGGAGGCCCTGGTGTTCCCATTCTCTCTCTCTCTCTCTCTCTCTCTCTCCCTCCCTCTCCCTCTTTCTCTGTCAAATAAATAAATATTTAAAAATAAATAAATAAACACACATGCACACACACACACACACCATAAGCCAGACATATTGGTACACTCTTATAGTCCTAAAATATTGGAAGGCTGATGCAGGAAGACCACGTTTAAGGCCACCTAGGCTACAGGCTACATAGTGGATTTAAGACCAGCCTGTGCTATATAGGAAAGCCCTGTGTCAAAACAAAACAAGGGCTGTGAAGATAACTCATTTGTTAAAGTGGTTGCCTTACTAGCATGAGGACCTGGTTTGTTCCTCAGAGAACCTGTGTCAAAATGCTGAGTGTGGTGGTACACACTTGTAACCTTAGCACCAGGGAAGCAGAGTGCATTAGGGTAGAGGAACAGAACTGATTGGAATAAGGGGATTTAGTATACTGGCTTATAGGATAAGAGCAGGACAGTCCAACAGTGACTATCTAAGGGCTAGAGAGTCAGTTGAAGAACCCCATAGCTGCTCAGTCCATGAGGCTGGATGCCTCAGCAATTCAGAGTCACACAGAGACAGGTGTGAAAGGATCACAGGAGCCCTATGGCTCACCAGCAGGCCAGTCTTGCCTAGTTGAAGAGTTCCAGGCCAGTGAGAGATCCTGTCTCAAAAAAGGGAAGGAAAAAAATAAAAATAAAAAATAAAAAATAAAAAAAAGGGAAGGAAAAAAATAAAATAAAAAATAAAAAAAGGGAAGGAAAGGGTGGAAAGTGTATCTGAGGAATGAGGAATAGCAACCAAGGTGTACAAGGTGTACATCTGGCCTCCACATGCACACACGTGCATCCACACAGGCGCGCGCACACATAGAACAAAACACTCCCCACAAACTGAATATTTTCCCTCATGAAACAAATATGAAAAACACATATCTTTTTCTTCCCTGGTACCCAGCTAGACTTTGTTTCCCAGCTTCCCTCACAAATTGTCTGGGATATCTGACAGGGATCTAGCTAATAGTATGAGCAGAAGTGATAGTTACTACTTCCTAACCATAAAAATCTGGCATTTGTGTTACATCGTATAAGCAGATATTCTTGGAAGTGGCCCATTCGAGAAGAAAGATTCCGGTATCCCTGAATTGTTCTTTCATTTATAAAGGCACTTAAGTTTTAGGGTTAATATGTTAACAGCAGCAGCAGATGTCAACACACCTTACTATTTCTGTCAATGCTATCACTATTCTATTAACCACTTATCTCAGTGAACTTGGTAATCTTTGATAACTCCTACCATTTTGCTTCCTGTGCCCCATAAGCCACCGACTTACAAGTTTCTGAAGATCTCCCCTTTCTTTCAATCTATGTTCACTCCCCTGTTTCAGGCCTTTGTTGCTTCATTTTTAGATTTGCCAATAGTTGTCTTTCTAGCCTACATGTCTTTAGATATTCTGCCTTCCAGTTTTACCTCAGGTCTTGCTGGATTAAACACTCTGCAGTCCTACTTGGATCACTCATTAAACAGTTACTAAAACACTTTCTGTATGTCAGACTCTGTGCATGTTGCAGGTCATATAAACTCAGTAATACTTAGTGCTTTTCTAAGGCTCAGGGTCCATTGGAGAAGAGGTGGAAGGAAGAATGTAAGTGCCAAAGGAAGTATAGGATTCCTTACAATGCACTCTTCCAAACACAAAATGACCTGGATATCCATGACCTCTCAGTGCCTGGCACTATCTACAAAAGGCCAGTGTAATAGGAGGAAAAGATGATGACATCAAAATAAGAGAGAGACTGCTGGGTGTGGTGGCTCATGCCTTTAATCCCAGCACTCAGGAGAGCAGAGGTAGGAGGATCTCCATGAATTCGAGGCCACCCAGAGAATACAGAGTGAATTCTGGGTCAGCCTGGGCTAGAGTAAGACCCTACCTCGAAAAACCAAAAATAGGGCTGGAGAGATGGCTTAGCACTTAAGGCACCTGTCTGCAAAGCCAAAGGACCTCAGTTGGATTCCCCAGGACCCACGTAAGCCAGATGCACAAGGTGGTATATGAATCTGGAGTTCGTTTGCAGTGGATGGAGGCCCTGGCGTACCCATTTTCTCTCTCTCTCTCTCACTCAATCTCTCTCGCTCTCTCTCCCTCTTTCTCTCTAGCTCTCTCAAATAAATACAATTTAAAAAACAAACCAAAAATAAATAAAAATGAGAGAGAGAGACTGACTGAGAGAGGGAGGAGATACGATGATATGATGGAGAACAGAGCAGTGAAGGGGAAAATGAGGGGGGGGGAAGTATCATGGTTTATTGTCTATAATTATGGAAGTTTTCAATAATAAAAAGAATTAAAAAATAAGTTAATAAAAATAATGCTTAGTGTTTGTCCTCAGAAACCTTAACATCAAGCTAGGGAACTGCACAAGTTTGTCAGCCACTATAATAAAGCTGGATATGGTGGCACACACCTGTAATCTCAGTACTCAGGAGCAATGGTAGGCAGATCATTGCAAGTTCAAGGCCAGCCAGGGTTACATAGTGAGACCCTGCTTTTAAAAATGAATACAAGCCGGGCATGGTGGCACACACATTTAGTCCAAGCACTCGGGAGGCAGAAGTATGAAGATCGCCATGAGTTCGAGGCCACTCTGAGACTACATAGTAAATTCCAGGTCAGCCTGGTCTAAAGTAAGACCCTACCTCAAAAAAAAAAAAAAAAAAAAACCAAGAGGGCTGGAGAGATGGCTTAGTGGTTAAGGCGCTTTGCAAAGCCAAAAGACCCAGGTTCAATTCCCCAGTACCCACATAAGCCAGATGCACAAGGTGGTGCATGTGTCTGGAATTCGTTTGCAGTGGCTAGAGGCCCTGGCACACCCATTCTCTCTCTGTCTGTCTGTCTCCCCCCCCTCCCGGCAAATAAATAAATAAAATAAAATTTAATTTAAAAAACAAGAACAAAAAAAGAAGGAATCAAATTAAAATGAAGTCATTAGGGCTGGAGGAATGGCTTAGCAGTTAAGGTGCTTGCCTGCAAAGCCAAAAGACCCAGCTTCGATTTCCCAGTACCCATGTAAGCCAGATGCACAAGGTGGTGCATGCGTCTAGAGTTCATCTGTAATGGTGGAAGGCCCTGGCACATCCATTCTCTTTCTCCCTATCTACCCCTATCTATCTGAACAAATAAATAAATTAAGTAAATAATTTTTTTTAATTTTAGGCAGCTGTACTCAGCACTCGGGAGGCAGAGGCAGGAGAATCACTGTGAGTTCGAGGCCACCCTGAGACTACATAGTGAATTCCAGGTCAGCCTGGGCTAGAGTGAGACTCTAACTCGAAAAAACAAAAAATAAATAGATAAAATAAAAATAAATAAAAATTTTTTAAGAAAAGGAAAAAAAATGAGGCTTAAGAGCATGCTGATCATATTTTTTGTTTGCGGCTCAATATTTTAAACATAAAAGAAGCAATATTGAAATGTGCAGCATTTAGAAGGCAATCATGGTGGTGTGTTCCTTATGGTCATACATTAAATACAGAGAAGAGTCAAGAAAGCTCGCTCACTTGCTAGTTAACACTGGTTGGGAAAATGAGCCTGGGAATGAATGCAACACACATAAGGAAATAAATAGTCAAAGGGAATTTTATTTGTAATATTATAGCTTTGAAATAAAAATAATACATCTATTATTTTGTTAATTAAGGTTAATTAAAAATCAAAAAAGTTGTATTTAATAATTGTAAAACAATAAAAACATACCTAGAAATCAATCTTTTTGGATTTTAAGAACTTTATGCTTTCCAGGCACATTGACACATGCCTTTAGTGCCAAAGCTTGGGAGGCAAAGGTAGGAGGATCTCATGAGCCTGAGACTACATAGTGAATTCCAGGTCAGCCTGAGCTAAGGCAAGACCCTACCTCGAAATACAAAACAAAACAAACAAACAACAACAACAAAAAGAACCTTAAGCCGGATGTGGTGGCACACGCCTGTGATCCTAGCACTTAGGAAGCTAAGGCAGGGGATTGCCTTGAATTTGAGGTCAGCCTGGGCTACCTAGCAAGAAAACAAAAACACAAACACAAAAGAGCCTGAAAAAGTCTTAGTGCTTATTGACTTATCCTCAGTGATTTAAAGTGATTGTGCTAAGTAACTGAACTTAGCTATAAGCTCTATAAATACTTTCAAGTTATGTCTGCTAGTTTCGGAGGCCTCGAGAGCATTGCAATTTGATTACATATTCTTAGTAACTGTATTCCACGTTCAGTAATAAAGTAAACTATATATACAAATCTAGCAATATTACTAATTCATTGCGACCAGCACTTATTTTCTTCATTAACTTTTTATTGTTATTTTCAACTTACACAGCATGCACAAATACAGCAATTACATGTTGAGCAAGAAGGGGAAGGCTTTTTATGCTCAACGTACTGTACATCAGAAGTCATTACTTCACCCAAGCATTCAGAAAAATACAAAATAAGATCAGCCTGTTACAAAACAAGTATAATTAACCACAAAAGTAGGTGGGCTAAGCTACTAATCTACTCAGCCTGAGAGTTAGCTAATCGCGTGATATAGATTAGCTCTCCTGACTTCATCACAGCAAAACTAAGCTGCATAAATTGGTTTTTTAATGGTAAGAATATCTAAATCTTTTTCTTAAGGGAAAGCTATATGTTAATAAGAAAACAAAGTTAAAGTCTTTTTTTTTTTTTAAGTTTAGAGGATTTTATTAGATTAAGAGAAGGAAAGAGGGAAGTATTAAGGGCTCCTGCTCATGAGAAGGCAGGAGTGGGGAAAGGCTACCTAGAGACCCAAACTGGGGTCATTTTGGGGTTTTGAATGGGGGCTGAGCTAACCGAAAGGCTTTGTATCATAATAAGACATTTAAAACAGGGCTTGATAGTCACCAGTACAATGCTATTTCTATGCAGTTAGTTAAAACTTTAAAAAATGTGGCACATGCCTATAATTCCAACTACTTGGGAGGTTGATGCAGCAGGCAAGTTTAGCTTGGGTAACGTAAAGACACTCACCTTAAAAAGTCATGTCTAATGGTAGAGTCTGTTTAATAGCTTCATGATGAAGTGCTTCCTGATCCTTTAAATTTAAACTCAGAGCACACGCAGTGGTAAAAACAGTGTGTTGTAACAGTGTGGTGGTGCACGCCTTTAATCCCAGCATTCAGGAAGCAGAGGTAGGAGAATCGCCATGAGTTAGAGGCCACCCTGAGACTACAGAGTGAGTGTCCAGTCAGCATTGGCTAGAGTGAGACCAAAAAACACCAAACAAACAAAAAAACCCAATGTGTTGTAAAAACAACATTGGAGTTTTATCTCAAATCTGTAACTAGATCATGTTTGAGCTGAAGCAAGTCCACTGCATCTTACTCATTTATAAGAAAGGGCAATAATGAGTTTTACATCAGGAGCGTAACAGGGCATCTTGCCAGCTAGCCTGGAGTCCAGTACTGCTTATCCTGAGCCCCTCTTTTCACCAAAGCCCAGGGCTAGGTGTATGCAAATACAAATATAAAACAGTTTGATCTTAAACAACAAGGGTTTCCTGACATCAAATGCAGCTTAATTTCTTCATTTACCTGCTGGCACTGTGTCCACATTCACTATTGGAGCTACCGACTACCCGGGGCCATCCGCAATCCCTTGGCTTACAAATAAATAGCCCTGGGCTGAGGAGATGGCTCAGCTGTGAAGAACTCTTGCCCCATAAGCATCAGAGCCACTCAAGGCAGAGACCACCCACTTCTAACCCCCCAGAATCTAAGTAAAAGTCTGGGCATGGCCCCACATAGCTGGCTATAAGGGTGGCAACTGGAGAATTACCTCTGGATTCAGGGAAAGATCCCAGTTTCAAGTAGATGGAGAGAAAACAAGGTGGGCTTCACATGATTGAACCCAACCAGGAGAGCAACAGAACTGATAAAGATGCCAAGAGTAATTGCAGGGTGCCAGAGAAGAGGATGGCAGTGGGAAGTAGAGCTGGCTTCAGAGGATCAGTGGCCTTCCCCAGCCTGGCGAATTAAAGCTCCTTTCAGCTCTCAGCTCCTCAGTGAGAGTTGTGTAAGTTAAACATATCTTAATCTAAAGTAGAGGGTTGGGGCACCTCAGGAAAGAAAACATGGCTTAATCATGTTAAGCATGGAAAATGATCTGTGACTCAAAATGCTTAACATACTGGTTTTTAGTGACTAGTTTATATGTATGTTTTTCCCACTTAAGTACCTTCTAGAGAATGCCTGTTTTAGTCCTCTCCCATCCTAGTACCTCCCCTGCTACTGGATCCTCTATTAGAGTTCAAACCTTTGAGGTACTCCTTGTCTGTTTTATATGTAGTAATCTATATACTCATATTTTCCCTGTACTATATTTCTAGATTTGTTCATATGCTCATTGATTGATTGGTTGGTCGTTGATTCAACAAATATTTGTTGAGGACCTGCTGTGTGCAAAGCTGACTATAGCTAACATAGAAATATAATAAGTATTATTATAGCTTAACACATACAATGATATGTGTAAGTCTGGTACTATTCTATGTTCATATATATTCTTTTTTTTTCTCACAACACTGGGTAAGAAACAAATAGCTATTCTTAGAAAACAGATCAAAGACATTTAATAGCCTGCTCCTGTTTATAGTGCAAGTAAATAGCACAGTTGTTTTCCAGACCCCATTTGACCATAGAATCCATGCTCTTCCCAGTACCATAGACAGCTTCTGGACTCCGTTGTCCAGAATAAACTTTCTTACTTATGTTGACATCCATCCACAGGACTGAATACAAATCTTTATGCTCTAGGTTTGACATGGATTCTGTAATGGGTAGGAACCAACTTAATAGACCCTTTTGTTGTTTCCAAAGCCCCAGTGCTATGATACAGATGCTATGTATATTATTGTTGATTTATTGAGACAAACTTTCCTTATGGACTTCAATTTAGATGAGTAGAGAGACTCGATACAATTTAAAAAATAAAGTCTTTTGTGTTTACAGGCCATATCTCTTTTGCTATACATTTCCTTTCACCAATTTATTCTTAATTTATCATATTCTGTTGTGGAATACTGACTTCTAAATTATATATATATATATATATATATATATATATATATATATATATTCTTTTGGGGGGGTTCGAAGTAGGGTCTCACTCTAGAGCCCAGGCTGACCTGGAATTCACTATGTAGTCTCAGGGTGACCTCAAACTCATGGCGATCCTCCTACTTCTGCCTCCCGAGTGGTGGGACCTAAAAGATGTGCACCACCACGCCCAGCCTTGAATTTTTTCTTGAAACACAGGGCACTTTTATTTTTCAAAATGTGCTTTTGCCCTAAGCAGATGTTCTAATGGATCTCCTCTACAGATAAGAAGCAAAATGTATGTCAAGTCATTAGTCCTGAAATGCTAAAAATTTTAGTACTACAAAATTTTGACATTACATTTATATTCATTGGAGACACCATTTCAAGGCATTATTTGGACAACTGTGTGTCTACAAGAGCTCCTGCTGTCCATGCTGAAATATGGACCATCTATTGCTTCATTGTAATTGCTTACATCTTCATTGTAAATAACAATGCTATGGATTTTCAGGGGCCATACAGAAGAGAACCAGCAAACTAAGAAGACACAAAGAAAGTTTCCATCCCTTCTTTCCAAAGCTGTAGTTAATCACTTGAATACTATCCAATATAGTAGAAAGCTGGCAGACTTTTCTTTGCAGCAGGCTATGTAAAAATGTTTATAATTCACAGCTTGTTATGCCATGCAAATGACTGCATTCCCAGTGAAGGAGAGTGAGAAAATATGGCTGTGAAATTACTTAACTCCCCTTTGTTAGTTGTTTTCTGGCAATAGTGAAAGGATACTTTGCACTTAAAATGCATTTCTATATTTAATTTTGTCATTTGACTCAAAACTTTTGAAAAAAAAGAGGATGATTTACTTTTTATCTCTAGATAGGCTAGAGCAGTTTTAACAAAAACAGTAAGCTAAAAATCAGAGTTGTCAAGGAATTTAAGTGAAATAGTACAAAATTATTAGGATTTTAATTCAGCTTATGGCTTCAATTTTGCAAAATCTGCTTTTGTTTCTGTCACACCTGCAGAGCTTAATAAGCAGCTTCTTATTTTCTTTCTTTTTTTTTTTTAATTAGTCAGTTCTGTATTCAGCAAATACAGTCAGAGCAGCTTCTTATTTTCAAAAATATATGAACTGTATTTCATGCCTGCAGCACTTTCACTGAAAGTTAATCTTCCTCAGGAATAATTAGATGGATGGGTAAGGTGACTATAGACTATATGTAATTGTTGAATCTGTCTACCCATTAGTTCTTTTAAAAAATATTTGTTATTTATTTGCAAGCAAAGAGACATAGAAGAGAGACAGATAGAAAGAATGGGCATGCCAGAGCCTCCAGCCACTGCAAACGAACTCCAAATGCATGTGCCACTTTATGCATCTGGCTTTACATGGGTAATGGGGAATTGAACTCTGGTCATAAGGCTTTACATGCAAGCACCTTAACCTCTAATTCATCTACCCAGGCATTAGTTGCTTTTTTTGTTTGTTTGTTTTTGTTTTTGTTTTTCAAGGTAGAGTCTCGCTCTCTAGCCCAGTCAGTCTGACCTGGAATTCACTAAACTATGTAGTTTCAGACTGGCCTCAAACTCAGCAATTCACCTACCTCTGCCTCCTAAGTGCTGGGATTAAAGGCATGTGCCACCTCACGGGGCTCTGTAAAATTCTAATTTTATGGAAGATCCCCCCACACTCTGTTAGATTCATGAAGCTCCCCAAAGTCAAGATCCACCATTATAATTTCCTTTGTACCAGTTACACTACTGTAGGCTCAATAAATGTGCCTCAGATGAGATTCTGGTGGAAAAGTAGCTACAGCTGGTCTTTTGGTGCTTGTTGCAGTCAGGTTCTCATTGCTGGTAGAAGTCACCCAACCACGAGCAGCTTGTGGGAAGAAAAAAAAAGGTTTATTTTGGCTTACAGGATCGAGGAGGAAGCTCCATGATGGCAGGGGAAACAACAGCATGAGCAGAGGGTGAACATCACCCCGTGGCCAACATAAGGTGGACCATAGCAACAGAAGAGTGTGCCAAAGCTGTAAAACCCATAAGCCCGCCCCCAACAATACACTGCCTTCAGGAGGCGTTAATTCCCAAATCTCCATCAGCTGGGAACCTAGCATTCAGAACACCTAAGTTTATGGGGGACACCTGAATCAAAACACCACAGTGCTTTACCCTGTAGATGCCTTCTGAGGGAGGGGGATCCTGAGGGAGGTGAGGAAAAACATAAGAACTGGCACTTAGAAGCGCATGTAGCCTTTTTTTCCCTAAATCTTCAATATGGGGGGTATATCTAGTTTACACTTCCCTAAAGATAAAAGAGGAAAAATTTATGTTTAAATATTTAAAGCAATAAAAATCATATTTAACTTTTCTTTAATATACTTGGAATAGAAGCTGAGGACTGTCTAATACTTTATCAGTTATTAGTTGCACATTCCTTTTTTTCCCAGTGCACAATTCACTGGATAGTTAGCATATTTAAATAAAATATTTTGTGGACCTGCAACCTATGTTTTTGAGAAATAATAGATTACTGTCTCAGAGAGAATAGGATTTTGTGGCAGTATCAAGGCATCATTTTTACTGTCATTTTCTCTTCAAAGAACTTTTTGTTATAGAAATTTAACTTTTACAACCATAGGGGAGCATTTACTTGTTTCTTACTTCAAGCATTCTTTGAAGTTAAACATTAGAGCACCATGAAAGTTCCCACGTCAGGGTGAGAAGCTGACTGTAATGATTTGTTGTACTTTCTTAGCTGCTGTTTGGGGAAAAATGGAGCCTGGGGGAGCCCAGCCCTGTGCAGCTTAAGATGGGCTGCTTGCACTGCTCTCCACTGACCTCTCCTGGCCTTGGGCTAGAAGAGTTGGTGATATGGATGTCTTCTTGAGTATGCCTTGATGAGAGAGCTGGGAAGCCAAGGAGCCAACCAGTGTACTTCTCTTTTTATGCTTTCTTTTGTGGTTGTTTTAGTTTGTTTGTTTGTTTGTTTGTTTGTTTGTTTGTTTTGGTGGCTGTTTGAGGGACCAAACCCCGGGCCTATCTGTGCTAGGCAAGCACTCTGCCACTGAGTCATGCCCTCGACTGCCTCTGCCAAGGTACTTTGTTGTGATCACTTCCCAGCCTCTAAATCCTAGGACTCTTTTCATTAATCTTCTGTCACCTTTGTAAGAGGCTAGGCGAGATGATACACTCCTGTGATCCCAGCACTTGGGAGTCCAACCTGGGCTAGAGTGATACTATCTCAAAGTTAGATAGGTAGACAGACAGACAGATAGATACTCAGTCAGTCAGTCTGGGCAGGGGAGATGGCACAGTGGTTCAAGTACTTTCCCACATAAGCATTAGAACCTGAGTTCAAATCCCCAGAGCCCACATCAAGTGCCAGCATGGTGTGCTCATTTGTAATCCCCATACTGGACAAGTGGAGATAAGAAGACCCTGGGACTTGCTGGCTAGCTATTCTAGTCAAATTCTAGGTTTAGTGAAAGACCCTGTCTCAAAATATTGGGGAGCAATTGATACCCACCTGTGACCTCCCACTCATATACACATGTGCACCCATCAGTGTATGAATACACATACATAAAACTAAGTCTTTATCAGACATTTTACATATAAAATAATACCTGATTTCCATCTTATTAGATATACTTATAAACTACGGTCTGAGCATCTGATGACCTTGAGATAACTACCTGCTGCATCTTGCCAGTGACTACAAAACGGAAGAAAACTGAGATCTACTAGCAGATGTACCTTTCGCAGGAGTTTGACTGTCCTTACACGTAATAATTTGTTTCTGTGAAAGTTGCAGGTACTCTAAGCTGGGAACCTCTGACCTGGACAGCATTGTCAAGCAGTAGTGCTCCCATTTTGTTTTCGTGTTGAAATGGACATCATTATTAAGTATGATTTTTAAAAGTTATCCTTTTCTTATTCTGCTCAAAATTCAAACATGTTTAAAGAATGATTTATACTATCTGCAGATTCTTTCAAATCATAAAAATATTTTAAAACTCCTAAGTTGAACCATTTCAAGTGAAAGATTATGGTCATAGACCACAGCCATAAAGAAAGATCAGCTATATTAGGACATGATGGCATTTACTTTTTGTACATTGGTTTTTATTTTTTGTTTTTTGAGATGGGGGCTCACTGTGTAGCCCAGGCTGGCCTTAAACTCAACAGTCCTACCTCTACCTTCCAAGTGCTAGCATTACAAGCATATGTTACCTTACCCAGCCGTGTTATTTTTAAATTAATTAATTAACTTTTATTTTGCTTGTGTGTAATGTGCTGTTTGTGTAAAGTGGTATATGCATGTGTCCATATGCTTGCCTGCAGCAGGGGTCACTCACCTTTGGTGGCCAGAGTGGAATGTCTAGTGTGTCTACTCTGTTTCTCTTCCACCTGGTCTTGAGCCCAAATTTCTTTCTACTGCTTCTGGAGTTTGAGGGGCTCCAAAGGTTCTGAAGTCTCTGCTCCCCTGCAAGACTAAGGTTATAGGCACATGTGGACAACCCCAGCTGTTTTATTTGGAATGTAGAGATTTGAACTGGCAATCTCAGGCCCTGCAGACTCTCATGCTTCTTCAGGAAACACACCTAACCATTGAGCTATCTCTCCAACTCCCTAGCCATATTGTTTTCCTTTTCAAGGTTTAGACAGACTTTATTGGATTAAGAGAAGGTAAAGAGAGGAGAAAATATAGAGAGCTCCTGCCCCTGAGAAGGTAGAAGGGGTAAAGCTCTCATACAGTTTTTTAAAAAGCTTTTTCATTGCTTACAGTCAGCTCACATTCAAATGGTTCTGTGACAGTGAAACTCCATCTGCCTGGGTCACATCAATTGTCTCCAAGGCCTGGAAGTCTACAAGGGTGGGAACCCTGAAAAGCCCCAATTTATCCAATGTCCCCTTCCCCACAATGCCTTGCTTTTATTCTATCTCTGCAACAATAAAAACAAAAACAAGGGCTGGAGAGATGTCTCAACAGTTAAGGTACTTGCCTGCAAAGCCTAAGGACTCAAGTTCAGTTCTCCAGTACCCACATAAAGCCAGATACACAAGGTGGCATGTGTGTCTGGAGTTCATTTACAGTGGCTAGAGGCCGTGGCATGCCCATATTCTCTGTCTATTTATCTATCTATCTATCTGTCCGCCTCTTTCTCCTTCTCTCTATCTCAACTAAATAAAATATTTTTAAATAAAAAATATAAATATCTATTTAATAAAGTCTGTCAAACCAACTTCAGGATAGTTCTTCTAACTTCTAAGAGATACTCCTTAAGATTACATATTTTGCCGGGTGTGGTGTGGTGGCACATTCTTTTAATCCCAGCATTTGGGAGGCAGGAGTAGAAGGATCGATGTGAGCTCGAGGCCACTCTGATATTACATAGTGAATTCCAGGTCAGCCTGAGCTAGAGTGAAACCCTACCTCGAGAAAACCACACATGGCGGCACATACCTTTAATCGCAGCACTGGGGAGGCAGAGGTAGGAGGATCTCCGTGAGTTCCAGGCCACCCTGAGACTACATAGTGAATTCCAGGACAGCCTGGACTAGAGTGAAACCCTGCCTTGAAAAACAAAAAACAAAACAAAAAAAAATACATATTTTGATAATTGGTGGTAAGTGATCCCATTTTGGCTAGTTCTTTGACTTGTTCCCCCCCCCCCCTTTTTTTAAATTTTTTGAGGTAGGCTCTCTCTCCAGCCCAGGCTGATCTGGAATTCACTATGTATTCTCAGGGCGGCCTCCAACTCAGTGATCCTCCTACCTCTGCCTCCTGAGTGCTGGAATTAAAGGTGTGCTCCACCACACCTGCCTTTTTCCCTTTCTTAATATATTCTCCTCATGGTTCTAACTGGGTAGAATTCTTCCTGAGGCTCACTTTAGGTGTTACTTCCTGTCCTGTAGGCTCCCTTACAACCTGTCTTTACTTCTGTGCTAGCACTCACTGCCGAGGATTGAAATCTTTTAGTTTTCTCTCCACATCCTTCTCTTATCTAGCCATGAACTTCTCTAGCACAGAGCTATGCCCTCTACCCTCACTTTTTGCTTTGTGGCTTTTTGGGGGGTTTTTTCTTTGTTTGTTTTGTTTTGTTTTAAGTATATGCTTTCTATGGACACATCATGTGTTGGTACCATCATTTCCCTTCTTCCTGCTCCCAGTCCGCTGAGGGTCCTCCTCAGTGGAATTGCTGATGTTCCCCGTGGGGATGTGGGTTATGAGTTGTGAGTGCAACAATCAGTCATGGGGGCGGGGGATGCTAATGCCTCTGGATATGCTTTTCCAACCTGTGGCTATTACAGTCTTTCTGCTCCCTCTTCCACAAAATTCCCTGAGCCATGCTGGGTAGGCACGTTTTAAGACTACTTCAGTATTGAGCTCTCAGGAGCTTCTGGATCTCTGCTTTGATAAGTTGAATGTCCTCAGTGTCTGCCTCCATCATCCTGACCCAGGTTGTCAGGTTTGCCAAGGAAGCAAAACTCTAGCTCATCTCACCAATTCCTCTGTAGTTTCACCTGGGCACTGGCTGGTGTGTAAGGGTTGGTTTATCTTCTGAAAAAGAAAAACAGACACCCTTACAGAGAATGGTGGGATAAACATTGTTAATTTAGGGAGATTTTGATGGATGTAGCCCCTCTTTTGGCCAAAGACTAGCAGGAGTTTGTCATTGGAGACCATGATCTTGGTCTCCATAGGATTCTGACCTGGTTCCCAGTTTCAGCTATGGATACCTACCCACTGAGCAGATCTCTTAGCCAATCAAAAAGCCATTGGTTACCCACCAAGGCTGGGTGCCACCATTTGCACAGGTTGTGTATGTCTTGTCAGGCTGGTTGCTTTTGAAATAGCGGTGTCCCCTGCTTGCTCACAACATTGTTAGCCACTTCCCCCCAACAGCTTATAAAGCATTTTCTAGCACTATACAGGTTAACCATCTGGGAACTGGCTCCCTTTTGGATTCCAGCCAGGTCTGTGTTCTGTGTTGGCAGCATGTAGTGTCTTCAGCAATACACCCCCACCTTTCAATGAATTTTCAGAACCTATCACAGGGTCTAACACAGGACAGGTACTTAATTACTGTTCATTAAATAAAAGCCTTGAATAATGCTCTTGTAATGTAACAATAAGATGGGAAAATATCTCTGGAATATTGTCCTTCTAATGCTAATGATTTCTTTTTGTTTGCATATGATGTGTGTGTATGAGTGTACATGTGCTTATGGAAGGCCAGAGGTCCTCTTTGGATCTTGTCTGCCTCTTTTGTGAGACAGCTCCTCTCATTGGCCTGAGGCTCACCAGTTAAATTTGACTAGCTGGCCACAAGCTCAGGGGATCGCTTGTCTCCATCTCCCCAGTGGCTGGGTTTAAAAATCACCACCACACCCAGTGCTTTACATATCTATCTCTATGGCTGGGATTGCAGGAATGCACCACCACACCTAGCACTTTATGTGGGTGCTGAGGATTGAACTTGGGTCCTCATGCATGCAGGCACTCTACCAACTAAACCACCTCCCAGCCCCCTTTCCCGATGAATCATTAACAATAGTTTAGAAATAATCTCTTCACAAGATCTCTTTGCTGAAATTCTTTGCTTTACCACTAATTCAGATGGTGTTAAAGGGTTACCTACTAATTTAGTAAAATCCTTTTAAGTTATTATTGTAAAATTTGCCTTCTTGACTGGTCTTTCTAGTTATAATCATTTTGTCCACAAATTACAATTTGTTAAATATCAGTAAATGTGGGTTTTTCATAAAGATGAGGAACCAAGGGATGACTTTAGGAAAATAAATGTATGTAGCAGTCTGTGAGTTTATAACCAAATTGTACACAAAGGCAGTATTTAAAATGTTTTAAAATAAGTTGATGTAAATGAGGCATTTCAAAGTATAGTGTGGTGCCTGATCATTAATTTTGTGACTTTTGTCAGTTGATGTCACAACCTTAGTGTTATTTTTAAAATAGTTGTTTAAGGGTCCTTAATTAAGTAATATGATGTTTGCTTATTTCAAACAGTGTGCCTTTGTTCCTATCAAAGCTGTGCTGGCAGGACATTGCTTCTTTTCCCTGTTGTTCATATTCAATGTTAGATAATGGTTTCGCAAATAATAGATTCCAAGGACCTTTTGATCCACTATTACTGTAAGATAAAATGCAACTTATTTTTTTTTCTGGGCATAATGGTTTTAACCTTGTATACTAATTTGACTGGGCTTGTGGGGGGCAGATCCTTAAATGAGACACAAATGAAGGAAAAATTGCTAATGCTGCCACTGTATATCTAATGAGCACTGTGTAATAAACCATAACCTTTTCAACATTTCTCTGGAAAATGGCATGATTATTTTGGATGGCTAGCCCTTTGTGGATGGCTCATTACCGTCTGGCATAATATGTATTGATAGAGACTGTAATTGTCAACTCCTATTTGACATGCTGCCTCTAATAAATATGGCTTGCATCACTGGAGCCCACTAATGACTATATGGGAAACTGTAATCAAAGAAAAAAACATTTTTTCATTTAAAAATATATGTGTATACATAAAATAGAAGATTATCTGTGTCTCCCTGCCCCTGTGTGAGTATTTGAAGCTTCCCCTAAGGACTGACTGGTTCTTGACTGAGCATAGGAGCCATATGCCGAGGGCTGAGGCATGTGTGTGTGAAGAAGGGTCCTCACAATGAAGAAGTGACTGTGAAACCCACCTCCTGTGGATGTTTAAGATTACAGGACTCTAGTTCCCAGTCCTGAAATTAATGCTTGATAAAAACTATTCTTGATGCTTCTTTGTGCTTTTCTTAAACGTAACTTTCTCTTGAACATTTTGTTATAAGAATTTTGATTTTTTAAACTGAGCATGGTGGCACATGCCTTTAATCCCAGCACTCGGGAGGCAGAGGTAGGAGGATCACTGTAAGTTCGAGGCCACCCTGAGACTACATAGTTAATTCCAGGTCAGACTGAGCCAGAGTGAGACCCTACCTCGAAAAAGAGAGAAAGAGAATTTTGATTTTTGAGAAGAGAAATAAAAGGCTATCTTACAAGCCAAATTACTGTGAAATATGAGTCACAAGAAAAATAAATGCCCACAGACTATTGTATACAGTATTTGAGGATAAAAAAGTATAAGTTGAGTATGAGAATTAGACCCTGTTTCATGTTGGAAAACATTTAGGTCTATTCAGTTATAATTTCTGAAAACAGAGTTTCAAAAGAATTATATTTCTGTTACCCAATATGTAATTATAATATATCCTGACCGTATGGACAACTTTCAGTTTATATAGTATAATTCAGGACTTTTATGAAATGGAATTCTCATATGGCCTATAAAATTAGAATATGAACATATATTTATACTTCCTGAAGTAAATCTAGAAAATCATGAGCAATGGGACCACTCTCATGTTTCTTCTTAGAAATTTAAAATGTGATATAAGTTATAAGTTAAGAAAATAGAGGCCAAGGAGGTGAAGAGAATTGTGGGGAGAGATGACTGTTCATCTACCTATAGATTTGAACCCTGTTCCTGATCCACATTTCTTGAAGTCTCTGAGCCCCTCTATGTACACTGCACAGTGGGCAGTGCCACCTACTTAGCAGAGCTGTTGTCAGGATCAGGTGACAAAGCATATATGAAGTCCTTAATGTACTACTTTTGGTTATTTAGTAGGTAATCAAAAAATATTAATTGTATTCCTTAAAAATATATGTATATATGTATGTATGTAGGTAGGTAGGTAAGTATTTGAAAGAGAGAGAAAGAGGCAAAGAGAGCTGTGCCAGGGCCTCTAGCTACTGCAAACAAACTCCAGACGCATGTGTCACCTTGTGCATCTAGTTTATGTGGGTACTGGGGAATAGAATTTGAGTCCTTAGGCTGCAAGTGCCGTAACCACTAAGCAGGCTCTCCAGCCCTAATTTTCTTCTTTTTAAAATATTTTTATTGGGCTAGAGAGATGACTTAGTGGTTAAGGTGTTTGCCTGCAAAGTCAAAGGACCCAGGTTCGATTTCCCCAGGATCCAGGTAAGCCAGATGCACAAGGTGGTGCATGTGTCTGGAGTTCATTTACAGTGGCTGAAGGCCCTGGTGCACCCATATTCATGCGCGCTCTCTCTCTCTCTCTCTCTCTCTCTCTCTCTCTCAAATAAATAAATGAATAAAAGTGAAATATTTATTTATTTGGAAGCAGTCAGAGAAAATGAAAGAAAGAGGAAAATAGGTGCACCAGGGCCTCTTACCATTGCAGATGAACTCCACATGCATGATCCACTTTATGCATCTAGGTTTACTTGGGCGCTGAGGAATCAAACTCAGACCATAAGACTTTACAAGCAGGTACCTTTAACTGCTGTGTCATCTCTCCAGCCCTTAATTTTCTTCTTTGGCCCTTTGATTCTGCCTCTAGCCCCACAGAGAGCCACATTTCAAGTGTATTCAATTATTTTCTTTAACAAAAAAAAGTCTTATTTGTGAAATAAAGGCTTGACTTTGTATAGGTAATACTAACTAGGACTTGTTATCAGCCACATATTCTTCTCATGTTCTTACATGCATACTCACTTAATCCCCAACAACCCTAAGAAGTAAATGTTTTTATCACCCTGTGTAACACAGGGTTAAAGTAACTTGCCCTCAGTGACACAATGGTGGGCCAAGATTTGAACCCAGGTCTTACTCTTGATCCCATGCTCTTAGCTATGCTCTATACTCCTTCTGCAGGCCATACTTCTCATGGTGATAAGACAGGAAACAACCGGATCCAGCAGGGTTCTGAGGGCCTGTCTACCTTCCTCTGTGAGGCTGAATTGTCCTTAAAGAACAAATCCAGCCTAGCTTTTAAAAGTAGGGAAGGGGGCCTGGAGAGATGGTTTAGTGGTTAAGGTACTTGCCTGTGAAGCCTAAGAACTCATGTGTGAATCTCCAGGTCCCACATAGCCAGATGCACAGTGACACAAGCATGCAACATGTGCACAAGGGGCACACTCATCTGGAGTTTGTTCATAGCAGCTGAAGGCCCTGGCACACCCATTCTCCCTCCCCTCCCCCCTCAAAATAAATAATTAAAAAATACTTTCCAAAAAAAATAATAAAGTAGGGAAGGTGCTGGACATGGTGGTGCATGCCTTTAATCCCAGCACTCTGAGAGGCAGAGATAGGAGGATCACTGTGAGTTCAAGGCCACCCTAAGACTACAAAGTGAATTCCAGGTCAGCCTGAGCAAGAGTAAGATCCTACCTCAAAAAAAAAAAAAAAAAAAAAAAGGTAGGGAAGGTATTTCTAGAGGCTAGCTGGTTAGCTGGTAAACCATGGGAAGAGAGAGAGAATAGATAATACTATGGGATGCCAGGTTAAAGGGAAACTGATGATTCTTGCACTACACTTTCCAGTAAATGCCCTGTATTCACTATGACAGTTCCCCTGTGGGTTCAGGATTCTTGACCTGGCTAGCTCTTAACTGTTCTTTAAGATATAGTTCTGCTCTCATCTGCTCTGGAAAATCTTTCCAGACCCCAGGTTAAGTACTCTTTTCTGAGCTTTCTTGGCACACTGTGTGTGTAAGTCTGTATAGCTCTAGTGAGGATAGTGGTAATAGTTTCTGTGTACTGAGCACTGATCAAGTGTCAGGAGAGTGGACCATTAAAGAGGCAATTAAAGTTAAATGAGGTCATAGGACTGGTGTTTTTCATAAGAAAAAGAAAAGACAACTGAGAGATCTCTTTTCTACTCTGCACACACAAAAGAAAGGCCACATGAAGTTGCAGTGAGAATGAGGCTGTCTGCAAACCAGGAAGAAAGCCCTCACCAGAAGCCAGACTGCTGGCACCTTGATCATGAACTTCTAGCCTCAGACACTGAGAGAAATTAAATGTCGGTTAAAGCCACTGCCTCTGACATTTTATTTTTGTTGTTGCTGCTGCTGCAGCCCAAGCAATTTAATATAGTAGATTATCACAGATTTGCTTGTTTTAGGTTTTAAATCAAATGTTATTTGAAGGAATGTTCACAACTGATTATTTGCCATGATCAGTATCCATCTGTGGATAGTGTCATAACTCAAGTTATGCCATTAATACTATAAGTCTAGGTGTGTAGCTCAGTGATAGGACACCTGCCTAGCATTGGGAGGCTGAGGGTCTAGTCACTGGCACGGGGAAGGTGAAGAAGGAAGGGGGAAGAATGAGGAGGAAGAAGAAGAGGGTGATGATACAGAGAAGTTGAATTGATACTTAGCATTCATAGTGATAGCCTCCTATCATCATCTAAGTAGCAGCTCAGGATCCTTCCCTTCGCACCGTGTGGGCTCTGGGGCTTCCTGAGCTCATCCTCCTCTCATTACTCCTGGCCTAGTCTTTTCCCATTGTCAGGGCTTATGAGGACAGGTCAGTTCAGAACCATCTAAAGTATTACACTCAAGGCCAAAGGAAGCCAAACAGGTATATTTTTATCTTTCAAGAAGGCTTGCTGTTTTTTTTTTTTTAATGTATCACCTTCTTTCATAGTCTTTACTGCATTCTTTTTTTCAGAATAAAAGTAAAGCAAAGGGCTTAGTACTCCTCATTTATTCTAGAGTGAACTCTGTAAGCCCACTCTGATTAATAAGCAATCCTCTGTTTAGACCAGAGCAGGGCACTTGCAGCCAGACAAAAAGTATGCTGATGAAATTAGGTAGTATAATGACTTGACATTCCAGTAATTAACTGGCAGTGAATATTCTTCTGTGGTCTGTGAGTCCCAACTGTCAGCTCACATTTCTTTGGTTTAGGTAACCTCACTAAGCAAAATATAAAATAAGAAGAATGTTAATGTTCTTTTGTTTCTGCATGAAAATGACTGTCGTAAATAGTGGCAACTCAATCATTTTGTTCTCTTTACCGTATCCAAATCATTTAGGGCTATGGCCAGACATAGAGTTGCTCCTAGACTTTTCTCCTTTTGTATTGTTCTCATTTCTTTTCCTCTCAAGCTTTGTCTAGAACAGACCCCCAAGCCTTTAAAACAATTAAGCATATATTTATTTATGTGTATAGACAGAAATATAAATTTTGGTCAAGTAGAGCAGTGTCATTAAAGTTGATAACCAGGCAGTAAGTCCAGAGCGCAGAATGAAGTCGGTATGGGTTATACTCAGGTCTTTCTCCTAACCTGTGTTCCATCCCTATTCCAGTTGCCGACTGCCAACTGCAGCCGTGCTCATACTCCCCGGCAGCTGCCACTCTGCTCACTGTCTGGCAAAAACAGTGCTCCCTAGCATCTAAGAAGAGCCCAGCTCTTTTGTTAGCCAAATCCTCAGGGATCGTCATTGTGTATCTTTGTAGCATATGGACCACAGTATTAATTTTACACTGTATACTTCATATTTTTCTTGTTAAATCTTTTAAGCCACAGTACTGTACCCCAGCTAAAATTTGAACCCTAAGGGCACAGACCATGTCTTAAACTACCTTTATAGAAAGGATAGCTACATATTTCATGTTTTGATATGTATTTGTTGATAAAACAAAAACCCTACCTCAAAAAACATAAATAAATAAATAATTAAATTACACATTGAGTACTTAACTGCGAAAGTTTTTTTTCCCCCTCCATAAACTTAACGCAAGAGTAATTTCATTGTGGTCCTGAAATGCATAAGGTACATATTTTGGTTGTAATGGTATGCCACATAATCTGAATTAAATGATTCTCTTACAATATTTTGCTGATGTTTGACTTTCAAATTGATATGTGAACCTTTTTGTGTCATTGGCTCTGGAAATTTTGTAATGAAGGAACTTGGTGACTTCTCATACATTTCAGACATGTCTTATTCCTTACAGCCTTTATTATTTTAAAAAATGACTTCAAATACACCCATTTCTAAAGAAAGAAGTCCCTCCAATTATTCTTTGAGTGGCATTGATTGGAAGAAAGTCTAAGAATACAGAGTCTTTCTTTAAGACACCATACTGTGAGCACAAGAATTATTAAACCAGTGCATAGAGAAGACAGTGGTTGGTAACAGTACAAACATGATTAAATGTGAACATACATAAACAACCCACAAGAAGAAGATTGCTTAGAAAATTAGGAAACATTGTACCCTTTGATTAGAATAAGTACGATAATGTAGATAACCACATGTCTACTTTCCTAGTTACAGAAAAGTCTTATGGATGTATATTTCCCATCTATATGAGATGAAAGTTTATCAGATGAGCTTCAAGTTCTTCATTTAGTTCTCCAGAGAATTCAAAGTTTTTAAGCTGCTACATAATGTTTTAGTTGAAACTGAATCGAATGCTTGCTGATTGATTATGGAGCTTGATTGCTTTGCAAGGTTTACATGATTTTAAAATGTTTTTAATTTTTTTATTTTTATTTATTTATTTGAGAGAGAGAGAGAGAACAGTCACTCCAGGACCTCTAGCCACTGCAGTCAAACTCCCGATATATGCGCCCCCTTGTGCATCTGGCTTGTGTGAGTACTGAGGAATTGAATCTGGGTCCTTAAGCTTCACAGGCAAGCTCCTTAACTGCTAAGCTATCTCTCTAGCCCCCCCCCAAAAAAAATATTAATTTTTTTGTTTGTTTTTTTAAGGTAGGGTCTTGCTGTAGCCATGGCTGACCTAAAATTCACTCTTTAGTCTTAGGGTAGCCTCAAACTCACAGTGATCCTCCTATCTCTGCCTCCTGAGTGCTGAGATTAAAGGCATGTGCCACCATGCCCATCCCTAAAAATATTTTTTTTTATTTATTTGCAATCAGAGAGGGAGAAAGGAGAAACAGACAGAATGTGTGTGCCAAAGCCTCCATCCGCTGCAAATGAACTCCAGATGCATGCACCATTTTGTGCATCTGGCTTTATGTGGGCACTGGGGAATCAAACCCGGGTCATTAGGCTTAGCAAGCAAGCATCTTAACCACTGAGCTGTCTCTCCAGCCCCACATGACTTTTTTGAGAAATACAGCAACCATTATTAAGTACTTTTGTTTCTGCTTATCACATTTATCCTTGCCATTCTTTAACTTCCTTTAGAACAGGACTTTGATGGGCTGATGATAAAGGTATCACGAAGCACTTCATGAAGGGTCATAAAGCAAGATAGGTAGAACTACACATGTGGCCATTCTTCTACAGTGCATTTTATGTTACTTATTTAAAATGTGAAAAACAAGTGCCAAGTGTGATGGTGCACAGTTTTAATCCCAGCACTCAGGAGGCAGAGGTAGGAGGATCACTGGGAGTTCAAGGACAGCCTGAATACTACTGAGTGAATTTCAGGTCAGCCTGGTCTAGACCAATACCCTACCTCAAATAATTTTTGAAAATAAATAAAAGTAACAGTGGGTAGCAAGAAAGTTGACAGGAAGGCTAAGCGTGTGGATGGGGAAGAAGCTAATAACCATGATTGGGTTTAGAGCAGAGGTTTCTGTGAAGAGTCTGCCCATTGAGGGAGGCAGCCCACCACCGTGAAACTGGAAGGCAGAGGGGATGGTAGCAGAATATGGCTGTGTCTTATGGCGCTGGGAGATTTGAGTTCTGCCAGCACTCACCTCTGAGGTCTGGGGCAGGTTATCATGCTGCGATGCAAAATCTGGCCTGTCCTATGAGGATGAGTATGAAAATCAACAATCAGTGCTGAGGCTGAGGGTATAGCTCAGTGGTAGAGCTCTTGCCTGTCATGGAGTTCCATCCCCAGTGCCCAAAAACCGGCACAACCAGTGAATGCCAAGTGCTTTGCAAGATCAGCAGCCCAAAGCATATGTTAAGCCTTGGCTTTGTACTTATAGCATAAAAGAAGGCTTCCAGACTGTCCTTGTATTCACCAGCAGAAGGGACTAAGCTAGAGCCTAGAGTGGACTCATTTCAACACGTCAGGATGTTACCATGCACAGTAAGCAGTGTTACCTGGTTATCTCAAAAATGGAGATGCATACCTTGCATGTAAACAGCTAGAATGAGAAGTGATGGTCAGACACAAGAACAGAGAATGATGACTTGAGAAGGTGTGGCTGGAAGTAATGTGATCTTAGAGATGTCTATGAAAATCAAGTCCTTATAACTGTTTGTGACTTAAAACAGATAGTACAAACTTAACATATGCTGTAAAGCCAGTTTTTCCTAGGGTGAGCAGTTTACAAAACTCATCTCTGATCATCTTTGACTATTTTAGCACTGTGTAATCAGTGCTGATTTTATTTATTTTATTTAAGAGAGAGGGAGAAAGAGCCAGGCAGAGAATGAGTGAGTACAGGCACTCTAGGGCCTCCTGCCACTGAAAACAAATTCTAAACGCATGTGTCATTTTGTGCATCTGACATTACATGGGTACTGGGGAATCGAACCTGGGTTTTCAGGCTTTGCAAGCAAGCACCTTTAACCGCTGAGCCATTTCTCCAGGTCTGTGTAATCAGTGTTAATTGCTTGTTAATTACTAGTTCAGTGTTTATAGAACCTTTGTGTAATGATATATCTTCATTCCATATCTGAAAGACTACCAGTAAGTTATAATTTTGGGGGCCGGGCATGGTGGCACACACCTTTAATCCCAGCACTTGGGAGGCAGAGGTAGGAGGATCATTATGAGTTCAAGGCCACCCTGAGACTACATAGTGAATTGCAGGTCAGCCTGAGCTAGAGTGAGACCCTACCTCGAAAAAAAAAAAAAAAAACCCAAAAGATATAATTTCTGGACTATATATATTACAGCATAGTAAAAGGATTTTATAACTCTGTATTACATGGTCTTATTTTTTATTACAGAAATTTCTTTTAAATTTCCAACCAGAAAAAAAGTCTTCTTGTTTTGTTAGCTTCTTAGGGCAACATAAGATTTAAAAAGAAAAGATTTGGAAACAAGGAGTATACTTTTGTGTCCTTGAGCAAGGTATTTGGCCTCTGGATAATCACTTAATTGACCTTGAACCAAGTCTTTAGAACCTCTTGGCCTCAGTTTCTACAATTGTAAAATGAGGTTGCAGGATTACATGATTGGAGTCCAAAGTTTTTAATATTTTTCTATTTGGAAAATAGTCCCACTCTTTGGCTCTAGCTTAGGAAGCTTAGGAAGTTCTAAATACAGCATTTAGTCTCTTCCCTCACTAAAGTTTGTGTGTGTGTGTGTGTGTGTGTGTGTGTGTGTAACTTTTTTTTGGGGGGGGGTTCGAGGAACAGTCTAAAATGCTCTACCCCAGGCTGACCTGGAATTCACAATGTAGTCTCAGAGTGGCCTCAAACCCATGGCGATCCTCCTATCTCTGCCTCCCGACTGCTGGGATTAAAGGCATGTGTCACCACACTCAACCTAAAATGATATTTTAATCTACTCTATATTCCCATTGTTCTGGATTATAATCTTTCATTTAATAGGTAATTAAATATTTCTTAGATAAATAAATAGAGCCGTAATACTAGTCCCATTTGCCAAAAAAAATGGTTAATGAAGGCATTTCTACCTGTAAACAATTTTAATTAAAAATAAACCATGTCTACTACTCCCAAAATAAGCAATATTCCATAAGTCCTTCTTACTTATACAGTGAGTTGAATTTATTTCCTTACCTTTTCATGATACCATTTTTTAATTGGAAAACCAAGCCATAGGTTGATGAAATAACTTGTAAGATGCTGTAGCTCACAGAAAATAAAGCCAGAATTTTCTGAAAATAAAACTCAGCATGTAGATAAACTTTACATTTTTTTTAAAATATCAATATTTTAACTCATGTACATTTCAATGAGCTTCATAGATATCTATCACCATAATCACCTTTCCACTGCCTTCTCCCATCCTTCCTTCCTACCTCCCATTGATCCCCTTTCTGCCACCAAATAATCCCTGTTCTGCTATATGTGAGGAGAAAAAAATACATGATAATTTGTCTTCCTCTCCACTGCTTTATCTTCTTTTGTCCCCAGTTCTCCCTATGTAAACTCACTCTCTCTCTCTATGTATATACACACACACACACACACACACACACTGAAGCACAAATGACTTGTATTATTCCCAGAGAAAGGTGAGAGCATGAGGCTTCAAGAAACGTGAGGTAGATGACCACGCATTAGAGACCTCAGAGCTCACAAAACAAGTTTACCACCTTCTGGAGTTAGCCTTATCCATCCATTGGATTACTTCAGATACTTAGCAGTTTTATTTTGAAGAATATGAGGCATCAACATGAAAATAAAAGGTGTCTTCTCAGGAAATAAATGTAGTGATTATTGAAGAAAAGCATGGATGGAGGTAAGGGCTCCTGGAGAACAATACAAATATCTATAATCTGTAGGGCCTTAATGATCCAGGTGACATATCTACTTGCTGATGCCTCATTTTTACCATAGACATAATCTAAAGCAGTGGTATTTCACAGATCCATAGAGGGCCTTCAAGAGCCTGCTAGGGATGGGGACAGGGAAGGTCTGGAGGGACAGGAAAGGCTTGCCTAACACCAAAAGAAGTATACAGAAATCCAGAGGACCTTTGGAGTGCCTGCATTGGTTTAGTGGATGATGCTCTGCTGCAAGTTTAAGTTACTGTACCTGTGAGTACCTCATTTCTGACCTGGGTTTACTAGACAGATGAGTTGAAAAGTTTTCTATAAAGATTTATTTAAGTAGAAATAGAAAGGTCAGTTGGTTTAAAAGCAACAATAGTTAACACTTAGTAAGCATTTGCTACGTGAAATTGTCATTCTAAGAACTATCCAGTTATCTCACTACCACATCACTATGACATATGTGCTATTATCACTATCATATACATGAAAAGAATGGGCTCTTAAGCACATTGTTCAAGATTACACAGCAGGAAGCTAGACAGATGGCTCAGTTTAACCACTGATACTTGCTCACAAAGCCTGATGGCCCAGGTTCAGTTCCCCAGTACCCACATAAAAACAGATGCATAGACTTCCAGTTAAGATGGTGGCATAGGGACCATGCCAAAGCAACCTAGGTGAGAAAAAGCAAAACAGCAAAATACACTCTTCTACTAAAAAGTGAAGGTGTATAAGAAATTGTCAACTGTAGGAGAGATCCAGAGCATCTAGAGACCACAGAAGCAGGCAAAAGTGGCTCCAGCAGCAGTGGCATCAGGTTGCTGCAGCCACCAGGCTCAGCCTTAGCCGCAGGAAAAGCCAGGTGAGGGGATTTTCCACTCACACCAGCCTCCTTGCAAACTCAAGAAATGTGAAGGGGAGGACGGCAGGGGCCAGCGGAGCAACTCATGAGGAAGACAAGTGCGAGGACCAGCGGGAGAACTTCAGCCCCCATCCACAGCGGTCCTCCCCCCCAACAGTGTCAACAAGCACCAGAGAGAGACCTGGGGAAGGGAACTCGCCTACACAACACCCAGAACAGGCTGTCAGAGCAGAGACCCACCGACCCAGCCAGCCTACCTGAGCCCACAGCACAGCAAAGAGGGACCCAAGCAGGCACGGAGCATAAATGAGACCAAAGCCATCCCAAAAGGTAACTGGACTTAAAACCAGGTCACTACCCACCAAAACAGCCTGGTATGTAGGCTTGTGATGGAAGTGCTAATAGCACCATCCATGTCAGGGTAAATTATATGTTAAATCAGATGAGTGGTCAGATTGGCCTTTTTTTGTTGTTGTTGTTGTTTTGTTTTTTTGAGGTAGGGTCTTGCTGTAGCCCAGGCTGACCTGGAATTCACTATGGAGTCTCAGGGTGGCCTCGAACTCACAGCGATCCTCCTACCTCTGCCTCCCGAGTGCTGGGATTAAAGGCGTGCGCCACCACACCCGGCTAAATTTGCCATTCTTAAATAAGCTGTATTTTGGGCTTGTCATTTTTGCTTCCTGATTTATAGTGCCTTTGTCTCCTCTGTTGTTCATTGGGGCAGGGTCTCACTCAGTCACAAGTGGACCTTGGAACCCTCTACAGACCAGAAATCTTAGCCTCCCAGTTGACAGAATTAAGGGTATGGGGCAACATACATCCTTAGGGACTTTGACTTTGTTAGAGGATCTGTTTCTCATATTACATACTCCTGCATAAATACTCTGTGCTGGATTTCACTGACTGTGTATATAGTTCAGTGAAATTTTAGAATGTGCCTGTATTTTGTTCCACCCAGCCTACTAGATACACTCATAGCCCGCAAACCCAACACCTAGGGTTACTTTTGTGGTTACTCTGTGGTTACTCTGAAAGAATTTTAAGAACCACTCCTAGCACCTTAAGCTCCTACCCTGAAAATATGTAATGTCAGATTGATTGATACATCTAACAATATTGTGGATAATTAGAAAACCCAAGCATTAAATTAATCCAAGATGCAAAAAATCTCTACATTATAATACAAGAAACACAAAAGGTCGGACAATATAAATCCACCAAAAATTATAAATCCATCAGAAATGACCTCCAATGAAACTGACTTAGAGGAAATTCCTGAGAAAGATTTCAAAAGAATTTATATTCAAAAGAATATAAATATGCCCAAAGAAATCAAAGAGGGAATCAAAGAAGACACAGGAAACCAATCTAATGAAATAAGGAGGTCAATACAAGACATAAATAAGGAAATAGAAATGATGAAGAAGGGCTAGAGTGATGGCTTAATGGATAAAGTACATGCCTGTGAAGCCTAAGGACCCAGGTACGATTCCCCACATCCCACTTAAGCCAGATGCACATGGTGGCGTATGCATCTGGAGTTCATTTGCAGTGGCTAGAGGCCCTGACATGCCCAACAGTCTCTCTCTCTCTCTCTTTCATAATAAATAAATAAAAATAAATATTTTTTTAAAAGGAAATGACCATAAGTTTGAGGCCACCCTGAGACTACATAGTGAATTCCAGGTCAGCCTGGGCCAGAGTGAGACCCTGCCTTGAAACAACAAAAAAATAATAACTGTAATAATAAAAAATGAATAAAAGAAATGATTTAAGAAATGAGTCAATACTAGCAATGAAAAACAAAGTATGTCAAATAAAAACTCTATAGAAAGTCTCCCAGTGGGGTGGATGAAGGAGAGAACAGAATATCTAAACTAGAAGACCAGGTGGCAGATCTAATACAGCCCAACAAAGAGGAAGACTAGCAGGAAGGTATGAATGGGAATCTCAAGATATTCGGGACACTATGAAAAGATCAAACATAAGAATTCAGTGTATAGTGTAAGGAGAAGAATTTGACTCCAAAGGCATAGTAGGCATTTTCAAAACTCTCAAGTGAGAAATTGCAGAAGACACTAGGAAATGGAAAGACATCACTTATTCTTTGATTGGAAGAATCAATATTGTGAAAATAGCAATCTTACCAAAAGCAATCTATACATTTAATGCAATCCCCATCAAAGTTCCAATGGCATTCTTCATGAAAATAGAAAAAAAAAAAACAATCCCAAAATTCATTTGGAAGCACAAAAAAACCTCAAATATCTAAAACAATTTTGAGCAACCAAAACAAGGCTGGTAGTATAGCCATTGTGAAAATTAGTGTAGAGGTTCCTGAGACAGCTAAAAATAGATTTACCATATGACCCAGCTATACCAGTCCCAGGCATATATCCTAAGGACTCGTGTCACTACCTTAGAGATACTTGCTCAACCATGTTTATTGCTGCTCTATTCACAATAGCTTGGAAATGGAACCAGCCTAGATGTCCCCAACTGATGAGTGGGTAATGAAGATGTGGCACATTTATACAATGGAGGTCTACTCAGAGGTTACGAAAAATGAAACTGAAATTTGCAGGGAAACAGATGGATCTGGAAAGGATTATATACTAAGTGAGGTAACCCAGGCCCAGAAAGCTAAATGTCACATGTTCTCTCTCATATGTGGATCCTAGCTACAAATGATTGGACTTCTATATGATTAGGAATAAAACTCAGTAACTATGGCCAGTAAACTAGAAAGGGGATATAAAGGGAATATAAAGGAAGGGAGGGGTTAATTAATAGGATGGTATTGTTATATGTAAGTAGAAGAACAGATTAATGGGGATGAAAAGACCTAAGTGAAGTCAGGGGAAGAGATTGAGTAAAGGAAAGGTGCGGGAGGGCTAATCAAAATCTAATATGATATAAATAAGTTATATGGAAACCTACTTTTTTGGACAATAGAACACCCAGAAACCATAGATCATTACTAGAAAATTTTCAGTGCCAGCAATGGAATACCCAACATTATAGGCCATTGCCAAGTGTTGCAGTCAGGTTCACATTGCTGGCAGAAATCACCCAACCAAGAGCAGCTTGTGAGAAAAGAAAAGTTTACTTTGGTTTACACACCTGAGGGGGAGCTCCACGATGGCATGAGCAGAAGGTGGACAACAGGAACAGGAGCTTGTGCCAAACACTGGCATGGGGAAACTGGCTATAGCACCCCAAAGCCCACCCCCAACAGTACACCACCTCCAGGGGGCTTTAATTTCCAATTGCCATCAGCTGGGGAGACTAGCATTCAGAAGACCTAAGTTTATGGGGAGTACCTGAATCAAACTATCACACCGAGGCTCTTGGTTTCCCACCAGGAATAGATGGTAAGACCCTATTGATGAAGACTCCACATATTTGGGCTGCAAGGTCACTAAGAAATCATTCTGGATCTGAGCTGAAAAGCTCTTCCATGTAGACCAGCTGACAGAAAGCTGGAAAAAAGCTACAGTGCATGCAGCTCAGTGGGAGAGAGAGAAATCACCAGTGAAGATACTCAACAGTGGATACTGCAAGCCTTAAATTTGGCCAGCCAGACCAAATGAGCCAACAGGTGCAATAGTGGCATGTCTGTTATGGAGGAAACCAACCACTCTCTAATTGGACTAGGGGCCAACTCCATGGGAGGGATTATATCCCTGATACTGAAAACCTACAACAGGGGTAGACATGAGCCCTAGGGGTGTAACGTCTGCTGCTATATCGACCAAACTGCCCAGTAAGCACTTCTCTTAATGTTCATACCCATATATTAATGCTACTCTCCCTTTTGGTTAGAGGAGCTTCTCTTTTCAGATGGTACTGTCCTTGGGATGACTCAGAAGGCAACATAGTGCTGAGAAGAAGTGACAGAGGAGTGTTCAGTGCTGAATTATCTCTCTCACACCTTCCAAGGCTCAGGGTCCATTGCAGAAGAGGTGGTGGAAAGAATGTAAGAGCCAAAGGAAGGGTAGGACTCCTTATAACATGCTCGTCCAGACACAAAATGGCCTGGATATCCATGACCTCACAGTGCCTGATACTACCTACACAAGACCATCATAGTAGGAGGAAAATGAAAGGGAGACTGATTGAGAGAGGGAAGTGGTAAGATCAAGAGTGGAGTTTCAAAGGGGAAAGTGGGGGGAGGGAGGAAACTACCATGGGTTATTGTCTACAGTTATGGAAATTGTCAATTAAAAAAAAAAACAAACAGATGCACAAAGACACAGAAACTCCAGACACATGTCCCTGGAGTTTGATTGCATGGCAAAAGGCCAGTCCTGGCACACCTCTTCTCATTCTCTCTCTTTTCTTTTTCTCCTTGCTCACTCTCTCTGTCTCTCTCAAATAATAAATATATTTTTTTAAATAAAAGATCACATATCTAAGAGGTTGTTGAGCTGGAATTTGAATATAGGGAGGCTGAATTTAGACTCTGCATTCTTAAGTTCTATGCTCTCTCTAAAAATAGACAAAAGTCCTAAGACAAAATTTAAAGAAAAATGTCTAAGAGGTACAGGTCATGGTACAAACATTTAAGTAACTGAAGTGCATATTTTGTTGTTGGTAGTTTTTGCTTTTTGTTGTTGTTTGTGTGTATATAGTATGTCCATGTTCATATGTGGTGGACGTGTCTGTATGCATGTATATAATGGCCAAAGGTCATCAGATGTTGCAAGTAACTTGTCATTCCTAGTGGACAGTATCTGATGAAAAGCAGCTTGTGGGTTTTTTGTTGTTGTTTTTGTTTGTTTGTGCCGGGCTCCCCCGGCAGGTAGTGCTGAGGAAGGACCAGGCCCGCTGGTTCCTCCGAAGGGGTTGAGGAGGAGGGTGGGTGTCGATAGCCAGGAACACACCACCCACCACCGGGCTGGGAGTCTTGTCAAAGCAGGAACTCGCTTTATTGTAACAAGCAGGTGCTTATATAATGTTGAGAACGAAGGCGGGGATCTCAGGAGGGGATAAGCTGTAAGGGCCAATAGCATACCATGACTTTTGAAATGATTGGTTCTAAGCGCGCGTGAGAACTCTAACTTTCTACGCAGAAGTAGCAGGCCAGAGGCCATTAGGCGTCTTGCTGAGTCATAGCTGGCCAGAGACAGGTCACCAAGCTTTAGCTAGGCTCAGGAAGTTCCACTAGGCCTCATGTCCGGGCCTTTCAAGGCCCAACAGTTTGTTTATTTTTCGAAGGTAGGGTCTCACTCTAGCCTAGGCTGACCTGGAATTCACCATGTAGTCTCAGGGCTGGCCTGGAACTCACAGTGATCCTCCTGCCTCTTCCTCCTGAGTGCTGGAAATAAAGGAGTGTGCCACCACACCCAGCGAGGGTGAGAATCAGGGCAACAATAGTTTCATTGGAAGACTTTGAACAAAGGCTAAATTAGGCCATTGAACAAAATGCATTTTCAGAAAGTGGCCTCGTTGAAACGGAATCTTTGTTGGTCTCTGTACAGAGGTTAAAGGATGAAGCAAGAGATTTAAGGCAAGAGCTAGCCATTAGTAACAAAAGCAGGAAGTAACCTGAAAGTCAGCTCCCAGTTTTCTGACTCTAGACTGTGAGAAGATGGATTTTGCTGTCCAGGCCTCACTCCCCTTGCCAGCAACTCCTGTTGGCAAAGGAACAGAAAACAGTTTTCCTTCACCAAAAGCTATACCAAATGGTTTTGGAACCAGTCCACTAACTCCTTCTGCTAGAATATCAGCACTAAACATCGTGGGGGATCTCTTATGGAAAATAGGGGCTTTAGAATCCAAATTAGCAGCTTGCGGGACTTTTGCAAAGGAAGGACCATGCATCATGAAAGTCCTGCATTTCAGGGAATGTTAACTGCAGGGTGATGAATAGCAATGGCACAAAGTTCTCCCCGTCAGGGCACATGTCCTTCTTTGACAAAGGGGCAGTAAACAAACAGCTTTGACCCCACTCCTCCTCCTGCTCTCAGCGCCTCACGCCCATCGTCCGCACTGGGTACGCTGCCTCTCAGTGCCCGGCCTCCAGGTGGGGGTCCTAGCCCAGGACACCTACGCCTCACCCCTCGGTGCCTGGGTCCAACCCTGTGCCCCTTCACTGACAGAGGGCAGGCTGCATGCAGTGGCAGCTGCTGGGCACTGCTCAGCCCCAGGGCTTTGCACAGTAGTAATACTGGCTATTTTCTCTTCTCGCGGTAGTGCCGTTGGTTTCACATGATTGTACTTCTTCTTTTGTTTATTTTTATTTATTTATTTGAGAGAGACAGAAAGAGAGAGAGAAAGAGACAATGGGAACGCCAGGGCCTTCAGCCATTGCAAACGAACTCCAGACACGTGCGCCACCTTGTGCATCTGGCTAACATGGGTCCTGGGGAATCAAGCCTCAGACCGGGGTCCTTAGGCTTCACAGTCAAGCGCTTAACCGCTAAGCCATCTCTCCACCCCTCACATGATTGCACTTTTATGGGTCACAAATGATACATACGTGTATTGCTCAATCACTGATGTGGAAGTACCCATTCATCACACCTGCCTCATAGCCCCCTGTTTGCTGTGCTGATAAGATTGTGTTTAGGACATTGCAGATATTCTAGAAGTTGTCCTTCAATCAGGTTGATGTGTGCCCTTCTAAGCTCCCACCCAAGCATCTTCATTACTTATAATCATGCGTCTCCCAACTTTACCCCTACAGTTCAGATCTGTTTCTGGCCAGAAGTCAGGAAGGTCCTTGAATGAGGGACTTGCACCTTCTGACTTTGCATAAGCAGTTACCGTTCATTCCATAGACTTGCCTGCCAAAGCAGTGAATGCCTGTCTGAGCTGCAGCTGGCAGGAGCTTCTGGGGCCTGCGCATTCAGGGCCAAGCCTCTGCTGCCCTTTCCTTCATGTGCCTCGGACTCAGAGGCAGGTGGCAACCTCCTCTCTAGCTTTCTGATCCCTCAGTTCAATGACATCTCAGAGCCTTTTTGTTTTCTCCTCTGAAGGTCCGTCCAGTTGCATTGGGAAGGGTTGAGGGACCTGATTCCAGGGCTGGCTGGCGCTGGCTCCTGGAGGCAGACTGGCCAGGGTTGTACCTTGCTTCCTTTAATTACTCTCATGCTGCACTTACTTGTTTACGTGTGTTTTATTGTACATAGGTTTGTAAACATAAGATATTTGTATATAACTTGGGCTTTGTAGCTTTTATTTGTTCAGACTCATATGTCAATGTTAGTGACTTATGATGTTGTCCTACTCTGGGCAGCTGGCTGTATAGGATCATCATGTGGTTAAAAGAAAATACTCCCCCCCAAAAAAATAAAATCTTTTGATGTGAAAACAATAAGTTTTACAGAAAAATTTTTAAAAAGCAGCTTGTGGGAGGAAAGGGTTTATTTTGGCTTATAGATTTGAGGAGAAGCTCTATGATGGCAGGGGAAACGTGGTGTGAGCAGAGGCTGGACATCACCTCTTGGCCAACATTAGGTGGATAACAGCAACAGGGGAGTGTGTCAAACACTGCAAGGGGAAGTTGGCTATAACACCCTTAGGTCTGCCCCCAACAGCACACCTCCGAAGGCTCCAGTTCCCAAATTGCCACCAGCTGGGGATCAAGCATTCAGAACACATGAGTTTATGAGGGACACCTTATTAAAAAACCACCATACGTGTCTTCCTCAGTTAATCTCCATTTTATTTTTTTTCTGAACTTGGAGCTCACCAATTAAGCTAGCCAGCAAGTCGCAGGGATCCTCCAGTCTCTTCCTCCCCAGGGCTGGAATTATAAGTGTGTGTCTCTGCATCCAGCTTTTACATGAATGCTGGGAATCCAAACTCAAGTCCTCATGCTTTGTGCTGTGCAGCAAGAGCTTCGCCCTCTGAGCCGGCTCCTTGACCTTGATTTGCACTGTGTTTTGCTGAGACCCTGATGATGAACCTTGGACGTACTAGGCGAGTGCGCCACCACTAAGCTACACATCCCTAGCCCTTGATGTGTTTTTTTAATTAAATATTTTTATTTATTTATTTGTGAGCAGAGAATAGATGCATCAGGGCCTCTTGCCACTGCAAACAAACTCCAGATGCATGTGCACTTTGTGCATTTGACTTTATATAAGTGTTGAGAAATTGAACTCAGTCTATTAGGTTTCACAAGCAAGCCCCTTTAACAGTGAGCTATCTCCCCAGCCCAGCTCTTGTCTTTTTTTTTTTTTTTTTTTTGCAGTATGGGTATGCATGTCCATATGTGTGTGTGCATATGAGGACTGCATTATAAAACCCAGACTGGCCTAAAACTCACCATCCTCCTGTCTCAGACCCCAGACTGCTAGAATTAAAGGCGTGCTTTAACCCCACCCACTACCTACCATCTCCCAAGTCTGTGTCTTATTGTGTAGCCCAGGCTAGCCTGGAACTAAGATCATTTTGCCTTAGCCTCCCAAGTGCTAGGATATCAAACATGCACCACCATACACAGCTTTACTGAAGTTTCTAGATGCTGTTATGGATTATCACTTCTAGGATCTCCCAAATAACTCTATATTTCAGATTCCTGGAGAAAGCAGCTGAGTGCCCTTGATTGGGCCATGTGATTAGCCCCAGGTCACTTAATCAACATGGAGAAGACAGAAGGGCACACAGAAGTGACAGCTACTATGCACATTCCAATCTCAGGGGGGGCTATCATATTTCCAGAGAAAGGATAATCATCATTAGGGGCCACCTCAGTCATCAATGGCTAAGCCTTGGCTGAGTTCAGAGCATGTTAGAATTGTTAGAATTTTAAACATGAAGGTGACAACATTGTTATAGCGGGGTTTATGGAAAAAATAAAGAGATTATAAAGCAGATGGCTGATCTTTTCATTTTAAAAGGAGAATAACCAATTTGGCAGTATCTAATACAACTTTAGTTTATTTGTTTACTCATTTATTCTTTGCTGTGTATGATATGCATGAATACGGGTACATGTGTTCGTGTGTGTGTGTGTGTGTGCGCGCGCGCGCACGCGCGCATGTAGAGCCAGAGGTTGGCATCAAGTGTTTTCCTTAGTCACTCTCCACCATATTCTTTGAGACAGGATCTTCTTGCTAACCCTAGAGCTCACTGTTTCAACTAGACAAGACAGCCAGCAGACTCCAGTGAGTACCTCTCTCTCATCTCCTCAGTGCTGCTGGGGTTAGAGGGATGCATGCACCACTGCGCTCAGCATGTTCGTGAGGATCCAAACTCAGGTCTCATGCTTATATGGCAAGTTTTTTTTTTGGTTTTTTTTTTTTTTGTTTTTTTTACCAACCAAACCATCTTCTCAGTCCTTACTATTTTATTTACTTATTTGTTTGGCTTTAAATATTTTAATTATTTTCAAGCAGAGAGGTACATGGAAGTAGAGGAAGAGAAAGAGGGAGAATGGGCATGCCAGGGCTTCTGCAAGCAAACTCCAGATTCATGTGCTACTTTGTGCATCTGACTTCACATGGGAGCTGGGAAATTGAACCTGGCCTGTCAGGCTTTGCAAGCAAGCATCTTTAACCTCTGAGCTATCTCAATAGGCCCTGTTTGGCTTTTTTAGTTTTTTCGAGATAGGGTCTCATCCTCTAGCCCAGACTGACCTGGAATTCACTGTGTAGTCTCAGGGTGGCCTCGAACTCACACCTACTTCTGCCTCTGTAGTGCTGGGATTAAAGATGTGCACCACCATGCTCAGCTGATTTTTTAAAAAAAAACATTTTGTTTATTTATTGAAGAGAGAGAAAGAGGCAGAGAGATTGGATGCGCCAGTACCTCTAGCTACTGCAAACAAACTTCGGATGCATGCTGTACTTAGTACATGTGGCTTTATGTGGGCACTGGGGAATAGAACCCTGGCCAGCAGGCTTTGCAAGCAAGTGCCTTTAACCATCTCTCCAGCCCCTTCTTCATTTTATCGTGTGTTGTGTATTCCTCCTCTCCTGTGGGTCTGCAGGTATCATCTGAACGCCTCTGTCTTCTTGAAGCTGAACCACAAACCAGAACTGGAGTACATGCCAGTGAGAGAGCGGGCCCAACTTGCTTAAGTCCCGGCTTAACTCCCAGATCATCCCCTTATCACCCGCCCCAAAACACAGCTAAGCAAAACAATTCAGCTAAAGAAATATAAACTAGCCTGGGCTAGAGTGAGACCCTACCTCAAAAAAACAAAACCAAATAAATAAATGAATAAAAATGTATCCACAAAGTAAGAAAGATATGCCCAAACCCATGTAGCAAATTAATGCAGACAACAGAGCCAGAAGCCATGCCTCCATCGTCTTGGAAGAGTATAGCCACACTGCTATGCAATGTGTGTAATATGACTGACTGCCTTGTTTTTTGTTTATTTGTTTTTGGGTTTTTGAGGTAGGGTCTCACCCTGGCCTAGGCTGACCTGTTATTAACTATGTATTCTCAGGGTGGCCTCCAACTCATGGCAGTCCTCTACCTCTGCCTCCCAAGTGCTGGGATTAAAGGCATGTGCCACCATGCCTAGCTATATGACTGATTTTCTAATGGCAAGAGTGATTACAGTTACCTTAAGTTATTGGATGAAGAAAATAAATTGTGGCAGCTCTATAGTTTAAATCACTTATTTAAGAATGATTATTATTTGTTTCCTGACATAATTTAATATGACTGAACAAGTTATTAGAAATGTAATGTAGTCACATAATCAAATAAAAATTAGTATAAATTATACAAGTGCTGAGCTCATAAGAAACAGAAACAAGCCAGACCTGGTGGCGCACACCTTTAATCCCAGCACTTGGGAGGCAGAGGTAGAAGGATTGCCATGAGTTGGAAGCCACCCTGAGACTCCATAGTGAATTCCAGGTCAGCCTGGGCTAGAGTGAGACCCTGCCTCGAAAAACCAAAAAAAGAAAAAAAAGCTTAAAAAAAAAAAAAGAAACAGAAACAAGCTCTATATTCATCTTTAATGGGAATGACAGGTACAGCCCAGCCTTTAAAAAACTTGGAAATGGAAGCCAGGTATGATGGCGCACGCCTTTAATCCCAGCACTCGGAGGCAGAGGTAGGAGGGTTGCCGTGAGTTTGAGGCCACCCTGAGAATACAGAGTGAATTCCAGGTCAGCCTAGACTAGAGTAGAGTGAAGCCCTACCTTGAAAAAACAAAAAAAAAAGAAAAAAGACTGGAATATAAAAAAATTATAGACACTAACAGCATTCTGAATTTTAAAAATTATACTGTTTATTTTCCATCCTAATTTTATATCAATTCCCAATCAACATGATGAAAAGTGGTTCTGTCTATATGAACATCTTTGACCAAGTAAAAGATACTTGGCAGTTTTGCTTTTGAATCACTCAATGAGTAACAAGTAATCTGGGGCCATATGTGTAATCTCATTTAATCAATAAAACAAATTTATAATGTTGGAAAAAACAGAAATAAATGTTATCCCAATTTTCCTTCTCTTTTCTTTTATATTATACTGATTTCATTTGTGATTTGAATTTCTAAAAAAAAAAAATTTCTCTCTAAAAATACTGCTTATTTGTGCTTTCCTGATAATTTTATTTATTTATTTGCAAGGAGAAGGAGAGGGAGAGGAGAGAGAGAGAGAGAACATGCCAGGGCCTCCCACCACTGTAAACAAACTTCAGGCTCATGTGCCATTCTGTGCATCTGGCTTTTATGTGGGAACTGGGGAATCAAAGCCAGGACACAGGCTCTGGTAGCATGCACCTTTAACTGCTGAGCCATCTCCCCACCCCAAGAATATCTTTTATAGGAGAGAAAAGATATTGTGTTGGTACCTTGAAACCACTTTTAATTTAATAAAATGAAAGGAATTATATATGGCAAAGAATATGCACTAAATTCGAGACTGAGGGAGATTGGGGAAATCTCTGTAGGAAACACCAGTCTTTAATTGTCACTGCCTTGTGCCATCCCTGTTAGGATGAAGGCTCTTCCTTGGCATGTGCCCTATCAGATGCCCTGCCACAGTGTGCCCTCTGTTGTTCTATTCATTCCCTTAAAGTTCTAAGCATTGCCAGTGAGTGGGACTATCAAGCCTCCTGGTGGAAAAGAATTTGTCTTGGAATTTCCAGTTCTCTAACAACTCCACTAAATGTTCTGCTTTTGGATTCGTTTGATATGATGTATACCTGCAACTATTGTGTGATTCTTTCCCAATGACTTCCCAGTACCAGCTCTACCATAGTCATAGAATGTAGCCATTTGCCCTAGACAAAGAAAAGCCTCCATTATTCTCACCATGGGTTGCACTAAGCCAGATTAAGCGGGAGTGGCAAGTGGCCTTACAGTATCACTCACCAGATGGAAGTCTACTTCTCATCTTCTCATTCACATGTCACAGCCATACCATCTGTACTCTTAAGACCAAGGCTGACAAAGCAGGGGCAACTTGGGACAGAAAATTAACATTTTGCTTTCTGTTTTGGTACTGGGTTTGCTGTTTGTTTGTTTGTTTTGCGTGTGCGTGTGTGTGTGTGTGTGTGTTTGAGACAGGGTCTTACAGGGTAGCCCTGGAGGTCCTCAAACTGAGTTGTTTTTTAAATTATTTTGATTAATTTATTTATTTAAGAGGGAAACAGAGGCAGACAGAGGAGGGGAGTGTAATGGGCATGCCAGGCCCTCCTTCCACTGCATATGAATTCCAGAAACTTTATGCATCTCGCTTTACATGCCTTTAGCCACTGAGCCCTCTCTCCAGCCCTCACAGGAGTTCTTAAGATGGGCTTCAGTAGCACTCCAAAAAATCTGTGGATTTAATTCGAGATCCATGAAGGCTAGGAGTTTGGAAAGAGAAATAATTGTATATTTATTTTCAAAATAAGGGCTTCCATCATAGTCTTATTTATGTGTTTAAAACCAGCATTCAGAATAGTCACCAGGCTTCACTGGACTGTGGAACAATAAAGTTCATAGTATAGCAGAGATTAAAAATGGAATCCTGTTTCTAGTGATAGGCTCTACAGGCTACCACAATTATTCTGTTAGACAAAGAAAATTGATCCTTTAGGGAGTCTGTGGGCTTTGATAGATGGCTGGAAAATTGCATTCCACCTCAGCAAAAAAGCTTTTTAATCAAAATCTAACCGAATTTCTTAGTAGTCCTATGAACCTGGGCAATCAATTAATACCTAAGCTTCCTTTTTTTTGACGGTAGGATCTCACTCTAGCCCAGGCTGACCTGGAACTCTCTGTAATCCCAAGCTGGCACCAAGTTTATGGCAGTCCTCCTACCTCTGCCTCGCAAGTGCTCCGTGTTCTTATCTGTAAAACAAGCTAAACTTGATGAATGTTAAATGAGATGCTATATTTTAAAATCATAATATCTGGAACATAGTAGGTTGTGGATCGTATGCTAATCCACACACTGGCATGCCTACCCATGTTTAAACCATGGGCTTATCGATGGTTTAAACATAATAGGGGAGCCAGGTATGGTGGTGCATGCCTTTAATCCCAGCACTTGAGAGGCAGTGGTAGGAGGAGCACTGTGAGTTCGAGGCCAGTCTGAGATGACATAGTGAATTTCAGGTCAGCCTGAGCTAGACTGAGACCCTACCTCAAAAAAAATAGATAAATCAATAAATATGCTGGGGGAATCACTCTACTCTTGCACATGAAAAGACTTGCTAATACAATTTTGGGGGATATTTAGGATTTATTGTTAGGTCTATATATACCTAGATTGGTCAGGAAGCAGAGTAAACAAGATATTTACTATGCTCTGACATTCTTTTTCACAGGAAGTAGAGCTTTTCCCCTCTATACCCACTTGACCTTCCCATCCCGCAACCTTGGCTACACATCTTGCCATCTACGTGGAGCCTACCAGAGTTCCCCATGGGTCCATCACAGCCTCTTGTTATTTAGTCAGAGACTGTTTCCCTCCGGCAGTGCTCACCAGGCCCATCTCACATGTGGCCTGCACAGCTTGCTTTCTAGAGGAGAGGAGACTGTCCTGGAACAAATTGGCACTCACAGCGGCCAGGCAGTAGGCACTAGGCCCACCCAGCACAGAACTTCACTAATGACCCAGGTCCCATATTTTCAAGCGATCTCCAATAATTCACAGGCTAAGATCTGCTTATCCTCTTCCTTTGCTAGCGCACATTACCCATGATCCCTTCAGAAACTAATGCCTGTGTGCCAACTCCAATTCACCCAATACTCTTAGCTTTCTTGTATTCCAATTTAACTTAGCATTGTCTGCTATATTATCTAGGTTGTCAGTGGACTGTCATTTCTCCCAGGCTGGCTATGCCTGAAGCAGTTTCAGAGCTAAACGATGAGCCCTGGAAGAGAGTTTGTAATGAAAATGGAGGCACCAGTGTGCTCTTTGTAATCACTTCTTTAATCCTCCACCTGCCATGCCGGGAGATGATCATAATTATCAGAGCAGAGAACTGAACTCCTGTACCGCAGCAGAAAGAAAGAATGAGCTCTATGGGAGGGCAGGTGACAGACTCCGCTCTCCAGTGGGGTGGGGGACAGTTATTTTGGAAAACTTTGACACGAAATCTGATGTATTTGTATAACCTTTTCATGTGGAACTGTGCACCAGTCAGAGAAGGGGTTTTGGTTTTTCTTCATTAAAAGCTTATTAAATGAAGAAATAGGACAGTGGTTTTGCTTGGGTAGATGGGGGTCAGAGAGGCGGGTGTGATCTCCTCAGGATATTAATGTCTGCCTTCAGCCAGGGGAAATGAGCCGTCACTTGAGTTAGAGGCAGCTTTATGTGCTCATCACTAGGGATTCCCATATGTCCAGGGAGCTGCAGCAATGAAAAATGGCCGAGCTCAGTGGTGGAGTACAGAGGGCTCTCATTGGAATTCATGTCAGGAAGCCAGCTCAGTCTGCCCAGAGCAAGTCTGTTTAATGTTGATCCCCTGTCCATCTGATAAACTGAATTGATACAGGCATTCCTTCCAAGGGCTGCCCTGACAGTGACAGCAGTAGCACCCAGATGTCTTGTTAGGCTCTCGTGGTGTAGTTGCAAGTATTTTTAACCCCTTTTGTGACACCCAAACCCAAAAAGACTGATAGACTTGGATAAGCATAGCTAGTTGGGCTTTCTCCATTTTTCAAATAGAAAAAAGCTCAGCATTAATTCTTTCCAGAAACCAGATGCTAGTATTTAGCTGCCTCCCCCTTTCCCATAAGCATCTGGGTGACCTGTAGGATAACTATGTGTTGAGAATGTCATGTTTGTGTTTGAATTATCCAAAATAATGGCTTTAAAAAATATTCTTCTAGCCAAGTGTGGTGGCGCACGCCTTTAATCCCAGCACTCAGGAGACAGAGGTAGGAGGATCGCCGTGAGTTCGAGGCCACCCTGAGACTACATAGTGAGTTCCAGGTCAGCCTGGGCCAGAGTGAGACCCTACCTCGAAAAACCAAATATATATATATACATATACATATATATACATATATACATACATATACATATATATATACATATATACATACATATATATGTATATTCTTGGAGCCAGACATGGTGCCACACACCTGTAATCCCAGCACTCAGGAGGCAGAGGTAGGAGGATCACCGTGAGTTCAAGGCCAACCTGAGATGACATAGTGAATTCCAGGTAGCCTGATCTAGATTGGTAACCTACCTCAAAAAAACCAAAAGAATAAAATAAAATAAAATTCTTGGGGCTACAAAGATGGTTCAGTGGTTAAAGGTGCTTATAAATCCTGACAGCTCAAGTTTGATTCCCCAATAGCCACATAAAGCTAGATGCAAAAAGGGGCACAGCCATTCTCTCTGTCTCTCTGCTTGAAAATAAATAAACTGGTTTTATAAAACTGAAAAAAGGGCCTGGAGAGATGGTTTAGCAGTTGAAGGTGATTGCCTATAAAGCCAAAGGACTTTGGTTTGATTCCCCAGGACACACATAAAGTCAGATACACAAGGGGGCGCACGCGTCTGGAGTTTGTTTACAGTGGCTGGAGGCCCTGGCGCACCCATTCTCTCTCTCTCTCTCTCCCTCCCTCCCCCTCCCTCCCTCCCTCTCTCCCTCCCTCTTTCTCTGTCAAATAAATAAATAAAAATAAAAAATATTTTTAAAAAACTGAAAAAGGGGGTACAGTCTGGAGTTTGTTTGCAGTGGCAGGAGGCCCTGGCATGCCCATTAATTCCCTATCTGTCTCTCCTTCCCTCCCTGTCTCCTCTCTCTGTCTTTTTCTATCCTCAAATAAATATTCTTTAACAATTAAGTTGACTGCCAGCAATCCCACTGAGGAGGGCCCTCAGTGGAATGGGAGCAGGGGAGCAAGGAGATGGTACCAACACATGATGTGTCCATACAAAGTTTCTACTGAATGAAAAAAAATTAAGTTGCCTTGCTTATTTATAACTTATTAGTTTCACAGGTATACTTACTGATCTCCAAGCAGAACTTTACGATATTTGTGCATAAGTAGACACGATACTATAAATTTCTTCTTGGTCATCCAACCTTTAGTGATTAGTCTGTGATGCCTCCTTGCTGAGTCCTGGCATCCCTCTGCTCTTTAAAGTAGTACTGCCACCACTTGAGACAGCTAGCCTCTTTGGAGATAGGTTGGCAGCTATGGAGGTAATTAATTACAGAACACATCAATGCTGAGCTTCTTCTTTTGGAAATCAGTCAACATAGGAGAGGAAAAAGTACAAGTCTATGTTAAGCCATGATTATTTGACAGTCGGCATTTCAGCCATCTGCCAGTAGTTCAAATGTATGGTGTGGTGTGATTCAGGTGTCCCTCATAAACTTAGATGTTCTGAATGTTAGGTTCCCAGCTGATGGAGATTTAGGAATTAACCCCTCCAGGAGGCAGTGTATTGTTAGGGGCGGGCTTATGGGTATTATAGCCAGTTTCCTCTTGCCAGTGTTTGGCACACTCTCCTGTTGCTGTTGTCCACCTGATGTTGGCCAGGGGGTGATGTCCACCCTCCATTCATGCCATCATTTTCCTCTGCCATCGTGGAGCTTCCCCTCAAGTCTATAAGACAAAATAAACCTCTTTTTCCCAAAAGCTGCTCTTGGTTGGGTGATTTCTGCCAGCAATGCGACCTGACTGCAATAGAAAATTGGTACTAAGAGTAGTGTTGCTGCTAGACACCTGGCTGTGTGAGTTTGGCCTTTTGGAGCTGATTTTCAGAGGAATGTAGAAGGATTTGAAACTTTGGCCTAGGAGAAGCCTTACAGTGCTGTAAGTACAGCTTGATGGACCATTCTGGTCAGAGCTGAAAGGCCTGAATGCAGTGAGAACTATGGACTGTGAGGTTTGGCTTATGAGGGTGAGAAAGAGCTTTGCTTGGACTGGGCTGGAAGCAGTTTGTGTGAGAGGCTTGCTGCCTGCTTGGAGATCTGATAGAGCTGTGAGGATGGACCGTGGGTTGCAGTGGAGACCCAGTGGAAATGCTGGGACCATGAGACAGCTGCTAAGGAAAGCTGCTAGCCCCAGATGAAGTTTTCCAGGACTGTGAGTAGCCTAGCTGGAGGGGCAGAACGGGAACTCCAGAGACTCGTTGCTAGTTAGAATTATCAGACTTATAGATTTGTCACTGACTAGAGTTGTTGGACTTGGAACTACAGAGTTTGATGTTTGCCCTGTTTTAAATCTTGTATTGATTGAATATTTCTTTGCTATGCCCAATGCCACTTGCACACTTTTGCAGTATGAATGTGTCTTCTGTGCCATTATGAGTTTTTGGAGAATTTTTTGCTATTATGGCTCAGTTAAAAGACCTTGGATTATGGGAATGTTTGAACATCATTAGTATTGATAAAAATAGGACTTTTAAAGTTGGACTAAGTGCATTGCATTTTGCATCATGGATGGTTATCAGTTTATGGGGGCCAGGGGTGGGATGTGGTCGTTTGATTCAGGTGTCCCCCATAAACTTAGGTGTTCTGAATGCTAGGTTCCCAGCTGATGGAGATTTAAGAATTAAGGCCTCTTGGAGGCAGTGTATTGTTGGGGGTGGGCTTATGGGTATTATAACCAGTGTCCCTTTGCCAGTGTTTAGCACAGTCTTCCGTTGCTGTTGCCTACCTTGTGTTGGTCAGGGGATGATGTCCACCCTCTGCTCATGCCATCGTTTTCCCTGCCATCATGGAGCTTCCCCTCCAGCCTGTAAGCCAAAATAAACTTTTTTCCTACAAGCTGCTCTTGTTCGGGTGATTTCTGCCAGCAATGCGAACCTCACGGCAACATATGGCATATAAATTATTTAAATAACATATTTGTTTTAGGAGTTTTTGTTGAAGTACTATTAAACAGATTTGTGCTACCTGATACTTTGCAGTATATATCCCATTCTTACCTCTAAATCTCAATCTTTGTGATGTGCCTACAACTTTAAAAAGCATAAATATTAAAAAATATGTAAGTTGCTGAGTCCAGACTTGGTGGTTCATGCCTGTAATCTCAGCACTCGGGAGGCAAATGGGGAAGCTGGCCAAAAATGTTTTTGCCTCCAAAAATCAACCCATGCCATTCATTTACTAATACATTCATTCATTCAACAAATAACAAGAGTCTTACCAGAGACTAATCTATGCACTTAAGCTCTAATAATGAAAAAAAAAAAAATCCAGGTGTTCCTAGAATTTACATGTTTCAATTTACTTCTTATACTTACCAACATATATATCATAGGCAGTTTTCTGAATCCCTCCCCAAGACAGATGTGTGTGCCACTGTTCATCTGGCTTTACATGAGCACTAGGGAATTAAACCCAGATCGTTAGGCTTTGCAGGCAAATGCTTCAACCATTGAGCCATCTCTCCAGCCCCTCCCCCACATTCTTTTAAATTGCCATTTACTGTTAAACTGCAATAGTAAACATTTAGATTATTCCCATTTTTGCCTGGTGTGGTGGTGCTACATAATGACTTCCAGGCCAGCCTGGACTAGAGAGTGAGACCCTACCTTGAAAAACAAAAAAAAACGCTAGATGTGTTGGTGTACATCTTTAATCCCAGCACATGGGAGGCAGAGTTAGGAGATCACTGTGAGTTCAAGTCCAGCCTCAAACTACATAGTGAATTCCAGGTCATTTGGGCTAGAGCGAGACCCTACCTCAAAAAACAACAACAACAACAAAATGTTTTTATAGATTATTCCCATTTTTGCTATTATCAAACAATGTAATATATCCTATTAAAAACAAACATGTTGCTGGGCGTGGTGGCACATGCCTTCAATTCCAGCACTTGGGAGACAGGTAGGATTGCCATGAGTTTGAGGCCATACATAGTGAACGCCAGGTCAGCCTGGGCTAGAATGAGACCCTACCTGAAAAAAAAAAAAAGAAAAGTTGGCGCATAAGCATCTAAAAAGATGTTCTACATACCTAGTCATCAGGGAAATGCAGATTAAAACTACATTGAGATTCCATCTCACTCCTGTCAGATTGGCTACCATCATGAAAACAAATGATCATAAATGCTGGCGAGTTGGTGGGAATGCAGTCTGGTCCAGCCATTGTGGAAATCAGTGTGGAGGTTCCTAAGACAGCTAAAAATAGATCTACCATATGACACAGCTATAGCACTCCTAGGCATATATCCTAAGGACTCATCCCATTTCCTTAGAAGTACATGCTCAACCATGTTTATTGCCGCTCAATTCATAATAGCTGGGAAATGGAACCAGCCTAGATGTCCCTCAACTGATGAGTGGATAATGAAGATGTGGCACATTTATACAATGGAGTTCTACTCAGCAGTAAAGCAAAATGAAGTTATGAAATTTGCAGGAAAATGGATGGATCTAAAAAGGATTAGACTAAGTGAGGTAACCTAAGCCCAGAAAGCCAAGTGCCACATGTTTTCCCTCATATGTGGATCCTAGCTACAGATGATTGGGCTTCTGTGTGAGAAGGAAAAAACTCAGTAGCAGAGGCCAGTAAGTTAAAAAGGAGATATAAAGGGAAGAGAAAGGAAGGGAGGAGGGTACTTAATCAGTTGGTATTGTATATATGTAAGTAGAAGAATAGATTAACGGGGGTGAAAAGGCCTAAAGTGAGGTCAGGGGAAGAGAGTGAGTAAAGGAAAGGTGGAGGGAGGGCTATTCAAAATCTAAGAGGATGCAAACAAATCATATGGGATCCTCTGGTTTTGGACAATGGAACACTCAGGAGCCAAAGATTGATGTTAGAAAAATTTCAGTGCCAGGGATGGGATACCTCCAGTGAGTTGTTGGCCAGGGAGGTCCCTGATGCCCCCAAAACATTATAGGCCATTGCCGAGGCCCTTGGTTTCCCACCAGGAATAGATGGTAAGACCCTGTTGCTGAAGACTCCATATACTTGGGTGGCAAGGCCACTGAGAAATTCTGCTGAGACTGAGCTGATAACCTCCTCCATGTAGACCAGCTGAGAGAAAGCTGGAAGAAGCCATTCTACATGTAGTTCAATGGGAGAGAGTTACCACCAGTGAAGATACTCAACAGTGGACAGTGCAAGCCTTATAATTGGCCAGCCAGGCCAAATGAGCCAACAGGGTGCAATAGTGGCACGTCTGTCATGGTAGAAACCAACTGCCCTCCAATTGGACTGGAGGCCCCCTCCATGGGAGGGAATACATCCCTGATACTGAAAACTTAAAACAGGGGTAGTCATGAGCCCTAGGGGTGTAACATCTGCTGATGTCTGGAAAAAGGTATATACTATGCTTATCAAACTGCCCAGTAAGCACTTCTCTTAATATTTATACCCTTATATTAATGCTACTCTCACTTTGGGTAGAGAATCTTATCTTTTTAGATGGCAGTGACCTTGGGATGACTCAGAAGGTATCATAGTGCTGGAAAGAAGTGACTGTAGAACTGAGTAACATCTCGATCACACCTTCCAAGGCTCAGGGTCTAATGCGGAAGAGGTGGCGGAAAGAATGTAAGAGCCAAAGGAAGGGTAGGACTCCTTACAACGTCCTCCCTCCAGACATAAAATGGCCTGGATATCCTTGACCTCATAGTGCGTGACACTACCTACAGAAGACCATCATAAGAGGAGGAAAAGATCATGACATCAAAATGAAACAGAGACTGATTGAGATGGGAAGGGGATATGATGGAGAATGGAATTTCAAAGGGGAAAGTGGGCGAAGGGAGGGTAGCACCTTGAGATATTTTTTATAATCATGGAAAAGGTTAATAAAAATGAAGAAAAAAATCAGAAAAAAAAGTTTGTGTGTATATAAAATCTTGGTACTATTTAATAGGAAAATACAGGTGAAAGAGTATCCAATTTTAAAAATTTTTATTAGATACCATATTTTCAGTTATCACCAAGTTTTATTAATTTAAAATTCAGTAGTAAAGGGAAATTTTTCCATGGTAGTGATTGCCTTCAAGGGTCAGGCTATCCAAAGTGTATAATTAGGTATAGGAATTGAAAACTGATGAGCTGATGAGGTTAGTTCCAAAGGCTTTCAAGTTTGATTTATTCTTTAAAATATTGATTACTAAATAACATACCCATGAAGCCGGGCATGGTGATGCACACCTTTAATCCCTGCACTTGGGAGGCAGAGGTAGGAGGATCGCCGTGAGTTCAAGGCCACCCTGAGACTACATAGTGAATTCTAGCCTGGGCTAGAGTGGGACCCTACCTCAAAAAAAATAAAATAAAAGTGCCTCTAGGTTTCATTTGTTCTTGGAGCATCACAGTACCCCTATGCCCACCCACACTAAAAAGGTATCTTCATCTCTTCCTGGTTTTGAAGACCTAATGAACTAAAAATATTGTTTCATGGTTATTATCATACCTCTTTTCTAAATTGTTAGTGAAGCTGAGTATCAGTTTATGCAGGTTTGGGCCAGTTTGTGTCTTTCTGGAATTACTTCTTCATGTTTTTTTTTCTCATTTTGCTATTAAACTGCTTCTTTTTCTTAATAATTTTGTCAAGCTTGAACAATTTCCATCCATGTTTTTTTTAATTTTGTTTTGTTCATTTTTTAATTTATTTATTTGAGAGTGACACACAGAGAGAAAGAGGCAGAGAGAGAGAGAGAGAATGGGCACACCAGGGCTTCCAGCCACTGCAAATGAACTCCAGATGCGTGCGCCCCCTTGTGCATCTGGCTAACGTGGGTCCTGGGGAATCAAGCCTCGAACCGGGGTCCTTAGGCTTCACAGGCAAGTACTTAACCGCTAAGCCATCTCTCCAGCCCCTCCATCCATATTTTGAACATAGATCTTTCACCTGTTATATGTGTTAGGCGTATTTAACCTCTAGCTTATATTTGCCTTAATTTCTTACACTTTGCTATTAATTTTTTATATGGTAATTACTCAAAGTTATCTATTCTTTTCTTTATGACTTCATAACTTCCTGTCATATTTTGCAAGACTTTTTATCAAAGGCTAAAAGAATGTTTCCCTAAATTCATATCTGACATTTAAATTAGCAGTGTAAAGATGCTTCTCTATGTTGTAAGATAGGGATCTTTTATCCCCTTAATTGACAGCCAGTTGGCTCAACAGCATTTATAAGAATGTTACCTTTGTCATAAATGATTAATTTTTCAAATATATTTGGGTCTCTTTCTGTATTCCACTAAGTGATCTTTTAAATCTGTTCTAGTGGTATTATTGTACATTTTTTAAACAAAAGCTGGAGGTACAGCTCAGTGGCATGGTGCTTACCTAGTGTGTGCAGAGCCCTGGATGTGATCCCAGGACTCTAAAATCAAACAACAACCAAAGAAAAACACAACATACTGCAGTAGCTTCATAGTAAGTTGTAAAATGTAGAATGACAGGCCTTATTTTCTTTTCTAAAATATTTTTAACTTTTGAATTTATTTCTCCCACATGAACATAAAATTGATGTTTCAGTTTAAAGCAAAGAAGTTTTAGGATCCAAATAAAATGATCCTAAATAAATGACTCTTGCCTACCATTTACTTTTTAAAAGACACTAAATTTTGGACATGATATGTTCGGGATTTGGATGAGCCTTCTTTTGATATGCAAAGAACTTGGACCATCAACCCTGAAGTCCTGGGCTTGAATCCAGCCTGCAGTTGACCAGCTGTGCAAGTGAGCACGTGCTCTATAGCTTGTCAGCCAAGATCCTCCCGTACAGATGAGGCGGCGCTCCTCTCAAACCACGGTCGCTTAATGTTGGTTTATTTACCAATCAGCTAACTAAGTTATTCTTGTGAAAATACTACTCAGCATGCAGTAATTAGTTTATATAGCTAATTTTTATGAGTGGTAGTCCTAATCACCAGCCTTTCTTTAAAATAGGACACTTGAAGTGTTTTCAAATGAAATGATACTTCAAAATAACCTGGAAAGGATATGAAAACTGTAGCTAAAACAAGGGTAACCTGGAGTTAGTAATTTGTAAAGTGACTGCCAAGTAACGAATTGTTCACTGGGTCTGGAGAAATAGCTTAGCAGTTAAGGCACTTGCCTGCAAAGCCTAAGGACCCAGGTTCAGTTCCCAAGTATCCATGTAAAGCCAGATACACAAGGTGGCTCATGCCTCTGGAGTTTGTTTGCAGTGACTAGAGGCCCTGGCATACCCATATTCTCTCTCTTTCTCTCTCATAAATAAATAAAATAAAAAAGAATTGTTCATTTAACAACTGTTTATAGGCAGCCTAGGCAAGTAGAAAGCATAATTAAAGTATAGTGAGGAAGAAGGTAGAGGGAGATGGATACCTAAAGAGATAATTACAGTAAAGCATGAGAAATAATAAAACTGTCTTCAGAGACATTCCAGCACAATAGGAGTTAATTCTGGAGAAATAAGGGCAAGCTTTGCTAAAGTAGTAATTTTAAATAAAAAATTGTTAATTCTTTAAGCAAAAATTTATCAGTTACTTATCCTAGAAGAGCAAAAGTGCTATGGCATCTTCATACAGAGGATATCTAGATGTGTTAAATGAACAGGGAGGTTCTCCATCAATATTGTGGAACTACCAGAAGAAATAATGTTAGGTGAATAAAACCAGAGAGCATAAATATAAACATATAAAATCTTTTCATTTTGTGGCACAATTTTTTAAATAACTTTAAAAAATATTTTATTTGTATTTATTTATTTATTTGACAGACAGAGAGAGAATGGTCACGCCAGGGTCGCCTGTCACTGCAAACAAACTCCAGATGCATGCGCCCCCTTGTGCATCTGGCTAACGTGGGTCCTGGGGAATCAAACCAGTCATTTGGCTTTGCAGGCAACGCCTTACCTGATAAGCCATCCCTACAGCCCTTGTGGCACAATTTTTATTGACTGTATCTTTTCAGGGATTTATTTTGCTGCATATAACAGGCCTTTAACAAATAGGAACATTTATTTATCTCAGAAAAGCAGAAGTCTAGTTGTAGGGGCTATAGCTTATGGTAGAGCAATTTCTTAGTACCCATAGGTCCTGTGTTCAGTCATCAGCACCAAAGGGGGGGGGGGAAGGAAGGAGGGAGGAAGGAAGGGAAGAGATGGGAAGAGACGGGGGAGAGAAGAAACCTAGAGTTGGGTACAAGAAAACAGATGGTGGGGTCAAGCCCTCCAGAACTGAAACTTTTCCTTTCTTTCTGGCTTCTTTTATCTTCCTTAGGTTAGGGAACCTTGTTTAGATACCTAGTTCTTTACTGAACCTCTAGGCAGTTGGGCCATATTCTAGACAGGTTAGTCCCAAAATGCAAATGATACATACTAGCTGAGTCTGTCCCCTCATTTTAGGAACTTAATAGGTTTCTTAGAAACCCCACCCAGAAGGCTTCTGTACACATTGTTTGGCCAGGCCTTGTCACATGCGTCTGCAGGAGATCCTACAATGGTCTTTTGGTTTGGGACAGGGTGTGTTTTCACATAGCCCAGGCTGGCCTCTAACTCACCGTGGAGCTGAGGATGACTTTGCACTCCTGACCCTCCTGCTTTCACCTCCCATGTGCTGGAATTATAGGCCTGCTGCCATGCCCAGCTAGTAAAGAGATCTTTTGAAGGAGGTACATTGCCACTCCAAATGTAGTAAAGGCATGTCAGTAGTAAGGAAGATTACTAAAGGTAGGTAACTAGCAGTGTCTGCTATTCTTATTTCTGGACCTTAGGATGCTAAAAATTTGAAGTATTGGGAGAAAATGGGTGGATCAAAAGCAGATGAAGTTGCACAACAAAAGTGATTTAAAAACACTGATCCTTAGTTTCTCTCAATGTGGTAATTATTTCCTTACTCTGATGAAGGTAGTGGCTGGGTGGTTTTTTCCGTCAGGGTCACACATTGTAGCCTTGGCTGGTCCAGATATCACTGTGTATCTCAGACTGGCCTCAGATTCACAGTGATTCTCCTGCCTCAGCTTCCTGAGTTCTGGGATTACAGACATGAGCCACCATACCTGGTTCAGTGGTATTTATTTGTGATTCTTCCAATCAAGACTTAGCAAGAGAGATGACCGAGAGTTCTAAAATGTGTGTTCATAAAATGGCATGAAGACTGGAGATAATTTTAAAATCCATGACACTGAAAGCTTACTAGGTTGCTTTGGGTAGCCAAAACAAGATTAAGATAATGAGAAGAAAATTCAGATTCTTTCACTGCTTCTCTGCTCTCCCCTAGTTGGAGTCATATAATCTTGATGTGATCTCTCTCAAATAAATTGAAATATAATGTGATCCACGGCAGGTCACCTGATAAAATCTGAGAAGTTGAGGTCTGGGGAGATAGCTTAATGGATAAATTGCTTGACCCTCAAGCCAAAGTACCCCAATTCAATCCTTAGACCCCACATCAAAAGCCCAAAGCAGCCAGACATGGTGGCGCAAGCCTTTAGTCCCAGCACTCAGGAGGCAGAGGTAGGAGGATTGCTATGAGTTCGAAGCCATCCTGAAACTACAGAGTGAATTCTAGGTCAGCCTGGGCTAGAACGAGACCCTACCTCAAAAAACAAACAAAGTCCAAAGCTGTGGCAGGCTTCTGTATAACCCAGCATGCTGACAGTGAGATGGGAGGATCCGCAAAGAGAAGCCACACTAAAAAAGCGGAGGAAAGGCAAGGATAAGGGAAAGTAGCTCATGCCTGCACTCACACCACACACTGTGCACATGTAATCTAAAACCATCCGAACAGTTGAAAGCACAGTACTGCTTAGTAGAATTACAGACCAGATTTAAAGGTGACCACACACTTTGTTCCTGCTTTCTATAGAAAAGTAGGTACCACTAGTAATAATAGGTGTTTTCTTGTCTTGGGGTGGGTGCACACACGTGTAGGGTATGCATTAGTGTGGGTGCACATGGGCCACAGAGCATGTATGGAGGTCAAAAAACAACACTGGATGTCTGGCCTCCCCTTCCACCTCAGTTGAGGCAAGCTTCTCACTGTTCGCTGCTGGTTTGCCAGCTTCACTGGCCCACCAGCTTCTAGAAGAGTCTCCTGTATCCTATTGTGCCATAAGCATGCTGGGATTCCAGATGCCTGCTACAGCAGCCATCTTTTTCACATGGATTCTGGGGGCTCCAAACTCAAGTACTCACTTTTTTTTGTTGTTGTTTATTTATTTGAGAGCGACAGACAGAGAAAGAAAGAGGTAGAGAGAGAGAGAGAGAGAGAGAGAGAGAGAGAGAAAATGTGCGCTCCAGGGCCTCCAGCCACTGCAAACGAACTCCACATGCACGCGTCCCCTTGTGCATCTGGCTAACGTGGGTCTTAGGGAACTGAGCTTTGAACCGGGATCCTTAAGCTTCACAGGCAAGCGCTTAACCGCTAAGCCATCTCTCCAGCCCTCAAGTACTCACTTTTGTGCAGCAAGCACTTTATCCCCTGAGCCATCTCCCCATCCCTCATTTTGTCTTTTTACCAATTAACTGCTAGTCTAGATCATTTCTGTTTTTTAAATCCCTGATTCTTAGAAGTTGGGAACTGAAAGGAATTTGTTCTCCAGTCCTCTTCTTCCTGTCAGGGATGAGAAGACCAAGGACCTGAGAGTACAAGGGATTCACTTGTGAGCTGTCTGAAGGACTAGACAATGGGAGAACTGTTTTCCAGTCAGATTGCTTACTGGGATTAATCAATTGATTTTGCTCACATCCATTGATCTGGAAAAAAAAAAATTGACACCTGACCAGTACACCCTCTAGATTCCCTGTGTGTGTTAAAAAAAAGAAAAGGGGGGGGGCTTTTCTTTTTGCAAAAAGAGACAGAGAATATGAATGATTATTGCCACACCAGGGTCTCTAACCACTGCAAATGAACTCCAGATGCGTGTGCCACCTTGTACAACTGGTTTTACATTGGTACTGGGAATTGAACCCAGATCCTTAGGCTTTGCAGGCAAGCACCTTAACTTCTGAGCCATCTTTCCAGCCCTGTTTGGATTTTAACTTCTTTTTTTGTTTGTTTTGTTTTGTTTTTGTTTATTTGTTTTTGAAGATAAGGTCTCACTCTAGCCCATGCTGACCTGGAATTCACTATGTAGTCTCAAGATGGCCTAGAATTCACAGTGATCCTCTTGGCTCTGTCTCCTGAGTGCTGGGATTAAAGGCATGCACTTCCACACTCAGCTTGTTTTAACTTTTTTTCGAAGTAGGGTTTTGCTCTAGCTCAGGTTGACCTGGAATTCACTATATAGTCTCAGGGTGGCCTTGAACTCACAGCGATCCTCCTCCCTCTGCCTCCTGAGTGCTGGAATTAAAAGGCATGCACTTCCACACTCAGCTTGTTTTAACTTTTTTTCGAAGTAGGGTTTTGCTCTAGCTCAGGTTGACCTGGAATTCACTATATAGTCTCAGGGTGGCCTTGAACTCACAGCGATCCTCCTCCCTCTGCCTCCTGAGTGCTGGAATTAAAGGTGTACCCCACCACACTCTGCTTACTTATTGATAATCTCCAAACATATTCATAATGTACCCTGATCACAAACCCCTGCCACTACCCTTCTTTGCTCCCCCGCCCCCCACCACCACCATACCCCTACATTGATCCTTCTCTTCTTCCCAACTAGCTAGTCCCTCTTCATTTTGAATTTTGGGACACAGTGTCATGTAACCCAGTTTGGCTTCAAACTCACATTGTAACTGAGGATGACCTTGAACTTCTGGTCCTCTGCCTTCACCTTCAGAGTGTTGGAATTACAGGAGTGCACCACCACACTTGGTTTCATGCAGTGCTGGGGATCAAACTAAGGGCTTTGTGCATGCTTGGAAAGCACTCTTACCAACTGAGCTACTTCCCCAGCCCAAGCTTGTTTCTAATATACCTTTTCTTAACAGAGTTTCCATCTGTAGTGCTTAGAAATAAAAGATGAAAACTGAAAAGTTAGTGGTGTGGTGGACATATGGCACCAGTGCTGATAACATTTACTATTCATTAAGTAAAGAAATATCTTAAATTGTCACTGGTCATTATGATAAGGTGGCTTGGAGTTCCAGCTTTGTTTTTTGTAAACTTTTATGTTCTTGATCAAGTATTCAACCTCCCCTGACCTGCTGTAAGTAGGATGTCAAGTAGATAATACAAATGAAAGGAAACAGTGGCCACAGTACAAATGTTGGGCTTTGTTACCACCATTGCTTTTGTTATTCCTGGCCATGTGGCATTTAAAAGTTAGTATTAATGAATACTGTTTTGTGATTATACATACCTTTATAGAAAGCTCACTATTAGCTGGATGTGTTGGCACATGCCTGTAATCTCAGCACTTGGGAGGCAGAGGCAGGAGGATCACTGAGTTCAAGGCCACCCTGAGACTACATAGTGAACTCCCTGTCAGCTCAGGCTAGAACGAGACCCTAAACTTGAAAAACAAAAGGAAACAAAGCTCACAATTACTCATTTATCCTTAGGGCAATTCAAAACATCTACAGCTTCTTGCTTGCTGGTTATTACTTTTCTTCTTTCATAAGATAAACTACAAGAGAGACTTATCAAAATGCCTAACCCTAAGTTTCACATTTGCATGGAATTCACTGTGTGGTTTTTGTGAAATATGACAGTGACATTTTTTTTCAGAGAATTTTTTGTTGTTTGTTTGTCTAGCCCAGGCTGACCTGGAATTCACTTTGTAGTCTCAGGGTGACCTTGAAACTCACAGTGATCCTCCTATCTGCCTCCCAAGTGCTGGGATTAAAGACCTCCTGCGCCATCACGCCTAGCTCAGGGAATGTTTTTGTAAACAAGAAAGCATCTGCAAGAGAGAAATAGTCAGTTTTTGGTGCCATTACCTTCTCATTGCTGGGACAAAACACCCAACCAAAAGCAGCTTATGGGAGAAAAATTTCCAGTAGAAGCTTCTTCATGGCAGAGCCAGAAGCTGTCACATATATGGGTGGATGTAGTCGGAATACTGAGGTTGGAGCTGGGCTAATAAAGCCAATGTCCTCCCAGTGAGAAAAGTCCTCCACCAAGACTCCATCTCCCAAATTGCCACCATCTCTGGACTGAGTATGAAGCTTAGTCACAAACACATAAGGCTGTAGGGGACACTCTACATTCAAACTACCGCACTTTTATTAAAATACGATTTTTATTTATTTATTTGTTTGTTTATTAGCTTTTTGAGGTAGTGTCTCACTGTAGCTCAGGCTGACCTGGAATTCACTGTGTAGTCTCAAGGTGGCCTTGAACTCACAGCGATCCTCCTACCTCTGCCTCCCCAGTGCTGGGATTAAAGGCATGCACCACCACGCCCAGCCAGAATGCTCCTTCTTAATCTTTCAGTAACAATTTCCTCACTGCCCTGTCAGCTAACACTAAGAATTTCCCATTTTTTTCAGCCTTCACATCTAGGCCGTTATTCACACTCGAAGCCTTTGACACATAGTTTAGTTTTCTGTTGTAGCAAACCTCTACTCCTAAGTATTCCATTTTCTTATCACATATCTATTATTTCATAGCCAATAAGTCTATATTTTAGTGACTTGAAACCACCATTGTATTTTTCTTATTCTGTGAATTGATTGAAGGCTGCTTCTGCCTAGGGTCATGCAACTGCTATGACTGCCTGAGTCATGCTAAGCTTCATAAACATTCAGTAAGCTTTGCTTTTGTTTTGTTTGTTGATGTCCCATTGGCCAAGGAAGTTGTGTGGCCAGTCCCAGTCACTAGAGGAGATTTCATAAGAGTATGGAAACCAAAGGTGTAATTTATGTGGAGTCATTCACTGTGTTAGAGTCTAACAGATTTATAGCTCCATATTACTGTGCATACTTGAGAATTCATTTCATTTGTGTACAACATTTCTCCCCTAGAAATAGGGGTTAATAATATTATAGGGGGTCTGGAGAGATATCTTAATGGATAAGGCACTTGCCAGCAAAGCCAAAGGACCCAGGTTCAATTCCCCAGTACCCATGTAAGCCAGATGCACAAGGTGGCACATTTATCTGGAGTTCATTTGCAGCAGCTGAAGGCCCTGGCACACTCATTATCTCTCTATCTGCCTCTCTCTTTCTCTCTCAAGTAAATAACTAAATAAATATAAGGTTGCAGTGAGGGTTAAATTTTTAATAATTAGTTTTTTTCTTTTTTTGTCTTCATTTTTGTTTTATGGTTTTTGAAGGATGATAATTGAGGTGTTTTTATTATTTTATTTCAGAGAGAGAGAGACAGACAGAATTGATGTTCTAGGGCCTCAGCCACTGCAATTGAACTCCAGATGCTTGTGCCGCCTAGTGGGCATGTGTGACCTTGCACTTGCCTCACCTTTGTGTGTCTGCCTAACATGGGATCTGGAGAGTCAAACATGGATCCTTAGGCTTCTCAGGCAAGGCCCTTAACCACCAAGCCATCTCTCCAGCCCAGTTGAGGTTTTTGTTTGGTTTGTTTTCTTTGTTTTTCTTTCTGTTTTTTTTTTTTTTCGAGGTAGGTTCATGCTCTGACCCAGGCTGACCTGGAATTCACTATGTAGTCTCAGGGTGGCCTTGAACTCACAATGATCCTCCTACTTCTGCTTCTGGAGTGTTGGGATTAAAGGCCTGTGCCTACCACTATCAGCTTTTTTTTGTTTATTTGTTTTGTTTTTTGAGGTATGGTCTCACTCTAGCCTAAACTGGCCTGGAATTCACTGGAATTGACTGGCCTCAAGCTCACAGGGATCCTCCTACCTCTGCCTCACAAATGCTGGGATTAAAGGCATAAGCCACCATGTCCTACTTTTTTTTTAATGTTTTATTTATTTATTTGGGAGAGGGAGAGAGAGAGAGAGAATGGGCATGCCAGTCCAGACACATGTGCCACCTTATACAGCTGGTTTAAGTGGATCCTTTGGCTTTGTAGGCAAGCGCCTTAACCACTAAGCTATCTCTTTAGCATCCCCCCCCCACCTTTTTTTGAGATATGGTGTCATGCTGTAGTCTAAGCTTGCCTGGAGCTCAAACCAGCCTCAGATTAATGACAATAGTACTAATTCATCCTCTTCAGTGCTGGTATTATAGGCATGAGACATTATGCTCCCCACATATCTATAATCCTAGTCCTAGGAGACTTAAGACCATATAATCACTGGTGCTCCCCAATCCAAAATAAACCACAGCTCCAGGATGAAGAAGAGACCTGTCTCAAGAAAGTACATATGTAAGCCAGGCGTGGTGGCACACACCTTTAATCCCAGCACTCAGGAGGCAGAGGTTGGAGGATTGCCTTAGTTCAAGGCCACCCTGAGACTGCATAATGAATTCCAGGTCAGCCTGGGCTAGAGTGAGACCCTACCTCGGGGGAAAAAAAAAGCTGCAGTAAAAGAGATACAACCCATCCCCACAAAAAAGAATCACCTATGAATTGTTTTATTTTTGAAAACTGAAGTCTGACAATAGTTGGTGCTAATGAGATATACTCTTGATATTCAGACAAACCTTATTTTTATGTTTTAGTCAGAGAAGTCTGGCAGAGATCACAGAACTTATCCATACTGCTCTCCTTGTGCATCGTGGGATAGTGGATTTAAGTGAATTGCAGTCTTCTGATGGACCATTGAAAGACATGCAATTTGGAAATAAAATAGCTATCCTGAGTGGAGATTTTCTTCTAGCAAATGCCTGCAATGGACTAGCTCTTCTCCAGAACAACAAGGTAAAAATGAGCAGAGTTTGCCGACCCTGGTATGTCTACTGGAACCTGTGAGGTGGGACTGTACTACTGCTCAGCTCCCTATGTAGATGCTCAGTAAGACTCCCGTGAAGGTGATGGCGGCAGTGTCAACACCAGGTGAATGTGAAAATCCCAGCTGGGCCTGGTGGCGCACGCCTTTAATCCCTGCACTCAGGAGGCAGAGGTAGGAGCCTGTGAGTTCAAGGTCACCTGGAGACCACATAGTGAATTCCAGGTCAGCCTGGGCTAGAGTGAAACCCTACCTCAAAAAAAAAAAAAGAGGGGGGGGGAGGGGAAGGGAGGGAAAGGAAGAGAAGAGAGGGGAAGGGAGAAGAAAGAATTCCAGAAAAGAGTTTTGAAGAGCAGCTGTGGAGGCACATGACTAAATCCAGCACTCTGGAGGTAGAGATGTAGAAGCCTGAATTCAAGGCCAATGTGGGCTACAGAGTGAGACTCTGTTCCAAAAAGAGAAGAACGGGAGGCAGAGGCAGAGAGGCTGGATTTGTAGCTTAGTGGTCGAGTAGTCACCTAAATGTACAATACCATAGGTTTGATCCTTGGGGAAAGTGCTTATATAATATGTGCTGGGAAAAATAAGACAAGATAAAAAAGAAAACCCTTATACATATTAGCAAGTTCTTACCTACGCTACAGAAAAAGATCTCCTAAGAAACGACAACATGGGGGCTAGGGAGACGAGTTAAGTGGGCAAAGTGCTGATGTGCAAGCATGAAGGCTTGAATCAGATCACCAGAACCCAGTAAATTCTGGCCATACTGGCACACGCCTTAATCCCGGTACAAGAAGCGACGAGATTTGTGGAATCATTGGCTAATTCATCTAGCCAAGTTGTTGAGAGACACTTTTCCTCTTCAGCAAGAGACCTTGTCTCAAAAGAACAAAACAGGTGCCAGGCATGTGGTACAGGCCTTTAATCTTAGCACTCTGGAAGGTAGGAGGATTGCTGTGAGTTTGAGGCCAGCCTGAGACTGTATAGGGAATTCCAAGTCAGCCTAGAGCAAGACCCTACCTCAAAAAACAAACAAAAAGAGGCCAGGCATGGTGGCATGCCTTTAATCCCAGCACTCACTCGGGAGGCAGAGGTAGGAGGATCACTGTGAGTTCTAGGCCACCCTGAGAATACACAGTGAATTCCAGGTCAGCCTGAGTTAGAGTGGGACCCTACCTCGAAAAAACGAAAAGGAAAGAAAAGAAAAGAAAAAGAACAAAATAGAGTGATCTAGGACAACCATTGTCTATCTTTGGTCTGCATGTGCATGCACATGCACGTGCAACCACACATACATTGCTCACATACAAAGACAACAAGGACATATATCAAGATATTAACTGGTCCACTGGCCAATAAGGTGATAGGTAATATTTGTTTATATATTCTTATTTGTTTTACTTATTTATTTATTTGCAACCAGAGGGAAACACAGGAAGAGGAAGAGAGAGAATGCCACTGCAAATGAATTCCAGATGCATGTCCCACTTTGTGCAGCTGGCTGTAGGAGGGTACCAGAGAATTTAACCCAGGTCATTAGACTTTGCAGGCAAGCACCTTAAAACTTGTGAGCTATCTCTCCAGCCCTTATTTTTGGTTTGTTTGTTTTTGTTTTTGTTTTTAAGACCATCTTATATAGCCCATGTTGGCCTCAAAATGGCCCTGTGTGGTTAAACTTAAACTCCTTGATCCTCCTCATTCCACCTCTCAAGTGCTGGGATTGTAGACATGCACCACCTTGCCCAGTTTATATGGTGCTAGGGATCAAATCCAGAGCTTTTTGCAAGCCAGGCAAGCACTCTTAACAGCTGAGTTACATCCCCAGGCCTTTGTATTTTTGAACCATGGTCTAACTATGTTACCCAGGCTGTCCTCAAATTTCTAGTGTCCTCCAGCCTCAGACTCCCAAGTGTTGGGATTACAAGCATGTACCACTGTATCCTTCTGGGAGAGGACTGAAAGATTTCCACTTTGTACTTCTAGCTTCTGCCTTAGTTTTTGTCTAGTATAGTTGGATAGTATTGTGAGACTTGCACAGTAGAGAAAGCAGTCATTTTAAGGTGCTGTTAATTCCAAAGAAAACTAATAATGACTTTCCCCAGCCTTTTCAGACATAGTAGAAATAATACCTTCCTCTCAGGGACGGAATGCAGGACATTTGCTGATAGAACAAAGTACTCTTGGGTACAAGCATCTACAGCCAGCTCATTCCTTTCTGTTGTCAAGTGGTGGGGAAAGTATTTGACACTGCTGCCCTTTTGGCTCCTTGGTGAATCAGCCATGGCCCGTGCATGGCCTAGAAGAGTCATAAAACTGCCGTGTATCAGTCAGGAAGCTCAGTGGAAAAAGGAGTTATGTTTGATGTCTGTAAAATGGAGGTGAGGTATGAGGGCTGGTCAGTTTGGTCATAGAGAGTGCTTGTTTATAGAGTGTAAACCTAAGTTTGTTGTTTGGCAACACTTTGTTTTTGCAATCAACCCTCTTGGTAGCAGTAAGCCCAAAAAAACTAAAATTATGTCTTGTATTTCAAAAAGTGTTGACAGTTAATAGGAAATGTGTAACTTGCTTATGTTTGTTATCACCGTCCACTGCAGAGGCCATCATGGCATCACTGACCACATGAGCAAAATCTACTGGGACAGTATTGGAATCTACTTAAAAAGTACTAGTTAGAACTATAGTTACTCAGCAGTTAAGTTCACTTCTCTGCAGGTTTGAGGGCCTGATGGGGCCTGAGACTGCTGGAGTTGGAATCTCTAGAACCCATGTGAACAGCTGGACATGGGCATACATGTCTGTAACCCGAGTCCTGTGGAACGGAGAGCAGAGGATCACTGAGGCTCAAATGCAAGCCCCCAAACCAGTAAGAGATTCCATTTCAAGGGAAAAATAGGCAGATAAGTGAGGGGATACCCACACTCAATGTTTTTCTCCAGCTGCCACAGGTGAGCACACAGAGTGCCTCAGGTGGGTGTATGATGTGCCCTTCGGTACATGCACATGAGTACAACCACATATACTATTCACATGCAAAAAACTAAGCTGGCCCGTGGCACATGCCTTTAATCCCAGCACTCGGGAGGCAGAGGTAGGAGGATGCCTGTAAGTTCGAGGCCAGCCCAAGAATATGTAGTGAATTCCACATCAGCCTGGGCTAGAGTGAGACCCTACCTCAAGGGAAAAAATAAAAAGTTACTAATTAATTTAAGGATACTATGCCTGAAGATGATAATTTAACACATGGAGCTACAGAAGTTTTATGCACATATCACCCTGTGAAGCATAACTTTTCTTTACATAACTAATCAAACAAGTTAATTTTGTTCATTTTCAACTACAAGTTTTTATGTGCACATAGAAAAAGGGAAGCAGTAATCCTTCTGCATGGTGGCCCCACTGGCAGACCTTTGCAAACAGGTAAATAATTTTAGTTTTAATTTGGTATCATCAGGTGGTTTAAATAATTAATTCCTTAAAGTTAATTATAAAACTGACTTGGGCTTTTTCCATTCATAAGATCAAAGTAAAGCTTTTGGAAGTATGATCTGTCAAAAATAAAGCCTTGTGAGATTGGCCATTCAGTTTAAAAATCAAAACTAGGGGCTGGAGAGATAGCTTAGCAGCTAAGGCGCTTGCATGCAAAGCCAAAGGACCCAGGTTCAACTCCCCAGGACCCATATAAACCAGATGCACAAAGTGGCACATGCACCTGGAGTTCATTCGCAGTGGCTGAAGGCCCTGGCACAGCCATTCTCTCCCTCCCCCCCCCCCTTTTCTCTCTCTCTATCTCTCAAATAAAGAAAATTTAATTTAAATTTAAAAAATTAAAACCTAGGACTGGAGAGATAGCTTATTGGTTAAGGCGCATGCCTTCAAAGCCAAAACACCCAGGTTTGATTCCCCAGGACCCACATAAGCCAGATATGAAAGATGGAACATGCATCTGACGTTCATTTGCAGTGGCTGGAGGTCCTGGCATGCCCACTCTCTCTCTTTCCTTCCCTTCCTCTCTTTTTCTCTCTCTCAACTAAATAAATAAATAATATTTTAAAACTTCAAAACTAGCCAGGGTGTGCTGGCTCACACCTTTAATCCCAGAACTCGGGAAGCAGAGGTAGGAGAATCGCCATGAGTTCACGGGCACCCTGAGACTACATAGTGAGTTCCAGGTCAGCCTGGGCCAGACTGAGACCCTACCTCAAAAAGAAAAAAAAAAAAAAAATTCAAAACTAGAGGGCAGGAGAAATTGCTCAGTGGTTAAAGGTGCTTGCTTGCAAAGCCCAGTGGCCTGGGTTTGATTCCCCAGTATCCACACAAAGCCAGATGCACAAAGTGGTACGTGTTTCTGAAGTTTGTTTGCAGCAACAAGAGTCCCTGGTCTACCCATTCTCCCTCTTTTTTTTTTTTTTTTTTTTTTTTTTTTTTGATTTTTCGAGGTAGGGCCTCACTCTGGCTCAGGCTGACCTGGAATTCACTATGTAGTCTCAGGGTGACCTCGAACTCACAGTGATCCTCCTACCTCAGCCTCCCGAGTGGAGTGCTGGGATTAAAGGCATGTGCCACCATGCCCAGCTTTCTCCCTCTTTTTTTTTAAAAAAATATATTTTATTTATTTATTTGAGAGTGAGAAAGAGGCAGAGAGAGAAAGAGAAAAAGAGAGAGAGAGAATGGGCATGCCAGGGTCTCCAGCCACTGCAAATGAACTCCAGATGTGTGTGCCACCTTGTGCATCTGGCTTATATGGGTCCTGGAGAATCGAACCTGGATCCTTTGGCTTTGCAGGCAAACACCTTAACTGCTAAGCCATCCCTCCAGCCCCCTATTCTCCCTCTTTCTCTCTCTCTCTCTTTCTCTCTCTCTCTTTTCAAGGAAGGGTCTCACTCTCACCCAGGCTGACCTGGAATTCACTCTGTAGTGTCAGGATGGCTTTGAACCTCAGCCTCCCCCAATTCTCTCTCTCTCTTTTTTAAGCTGTCCTACTAAAGAACACATTTTTTTCTTCATTTATTTAAGAGAGAGAGGCAGGTAGAGAGAGAGAGAGAAAATGGATACACCAGGGCCTTCAGCTACTGCAGATGAACTCCAGACACATGCACCCTCTTACGCATCTGCCTTAGTTGTGTACTGGGGAATCAAACCTGGGTCCTTGGGCTTTGTAGGCAAATACCTTAACTGCTAAACCATCTCTCTAGTCCTTTCTTTTTGCAAATAAATAAAAATTTTTTTTTAATCAGCAGAACCTGCATGTGGTAACGCATGCTTTTAATCCCAGCACTGGGGAGGCAGAGGTAGGAGGATCACTGTGAGTTCAAGGCCAGCCTGAGACTATGTAGTGAATTCCAGGTCAGTCTGGTCTAGAGCAAGACCCTACATTGAAAAAAAAAATTCTGGGGCTGGAGAGATGGCTTAGTGGTTAAGACACTTTCCTGCAAAGCCAAAGGACCCAGGTTCGATTTCCCAGTACCCACGTAAGCCAGATGCATAAGGCAACACACGCATGTGGAGTTCGTTTGCAGTGGCTGGAGGCTCTGCGCGCCCATTCTCTCTCTCTCTCTCTCCCCTCCCCCGCCTATTTCTGTATTTCTCTCTCAAATAAATAAATAAATATAAATATAAATAATTTTTTTAAGTTTTTGGATAGGACTAATTGAGTCTGCTACCAATGTAAAAATTGTTAATAGCCGGGCATGGTAGTGCATGCCTTTTATCCCAGCACTCGGGAGGCAGAGGTAGGAGGATCACCATGAGTTTGAGGCCACCCTGAGACTACATAGTGAATTCCAGGTCAGCCTAGGCTACAGTGTGACCCTACCTCGAAAAACGAAGACAGAAAAAATTGTTAATAAATATATGTTTTTTAAAATATAAATTTTGGGGCTGGAGGGATGGCTTAGCACTTAAGGCGTTTGCCTGCAAAGCCGAAAGACCCAGGTTCAATTACCCAGGACCCACGTTAGCCAGATGCACAAATGGGGCGCATGCGCCTGGAGTTCATTTTTGCTGTGGCTGGAGGCCCTGGCACACCCATTCTCTCTCTCTCTCCCTCTTTCTCTGTCAAATAAATAAATAAATAAATAAATAATAATTTTTAAGGCTACCAGTATATATATATATATATATTTATATATATATATATATATATATATATAATTTTAGCTATTTTAGCACTTTGTAAACATTTTTTTGGTTTGGTTTTTTGTTTGTTTTGTTTTTTGTGAGCAGAGAGAGAAAATTAACGGGTGTGCCAAGGCCTCTTGCCACTGCAAACAAACTGGACATTCATGCGCCACTTTGTTATCTGGCTTTTCGAGGATACTCAGGATTTGGAGCCTGGCCAACAGGCTTTGAATTGAGTACCTATAACTGCTTCGGTATCTCCCCAGCCATTATCACTTCTTTTTACCCTTAATTGTCCCAGTTTTGATGATAAATAATGTAAGGTCTATACTTTAAGACATTTCTCAGAAGTTTTACAAAATACTTCTGTTTGTATCTCATTGGCCAGAATTTAGTGGCGTAGCTATAAAGAAGGCTAAGCAATATATATAATCTGAAGGCTAATGATCCTAGTGCTTTAGAAAGTGAGACAGAGGACCCATGGGACTAGTTTCCTAGGTAGTCTAGCCAAATGGGCAGACTCTGAGCTCAAGTGAGAAACCTGCCTCAGTAAACAGTGCTCAGCAATCGAGGAAGACACCCACAGCCAACTTCTAGCCTGTATGCACATGCACGTGGGGAAAGACAAACTGGCTATGTGAGAGAGAATATTACAGAGGCCCAGATCTTCCTCCAGCTGGGCATTCTTTCCCTTTTTATTCCCTTCCAATTCCTGTCTTCTGTGTGGTCCATGTTGCTTCTGTGGGACTTGCTACATTCTGTCAGTGGCATCTACACGTGAAGGCAGTTCCTCTCTTCTGTGTGTAGCGTGTACTTCCGTGGGTCTCATCTCAGGAATTAGCTACAACATGGTCCCACCCTAGAAAAGAAGCCAAGGGCCTTTGCCTTTAAACAAATTTCTATTTATTTTCTCTCATTACCAGTCTGAACTTATCTTACACTATTCTGATGAAATCTTACGTAATGTTAAAGATGGTGGATTTATACAGAGATACAGTCATGCTATAATGACACAAACAGCCACGTGCACTTCTCTTTATGGGAATAATATTTAATGGTTTCTTTTTCTTAACTAGCTTGTGTCAGCCACATATTCTTTCTTTGACTGTGGTTCATGTTCAATGAAGATGGAGGCTTTGCTGCCATCAGAATGTAATCAGCCTCCCAGCCTGTTGAAATCCACTCTTGGTGCTTTGCATTCAAAAGCATCGCTGTAAATGTTCCCAAGTCCAAAGACCTGTACCATCTGCTTCATTAGGCACTAGAGTTCAGTAGCACTACTTGATTTACAAAGTGAAGAGAGAAAACAAAGAAAAACAGAAAACAAACAACAGCAACAACAACAACAAAAAAAAAAACCTTACATATCCAAGCAACTATTCAACCTGAAGCTTCTCCATGGAATGAGAGAGGCACTTCCTTCCCCTTCACCAAGCCCCATGCTTCCATGGTCTCTGTACAAGTTTGTACCTTTAGATCCACATTTCATCAGCTTCCTCTGCTAAAAAAATAAAATAAAATAAAAACTTCTTTTGAGGAAATGAGTTTTTTTTTTTTTTTTTCCCTGAGTTTGATAGTTATGTGTTGAGCTTAGGCCTTTATCCTGTGCAGACTTCACTCAAAGCATGGATCTTTTGCACCTTGCTCTTCAAAGGGCCATTGAAGGTTCTACAGGGTCAGTTCGAAAAGGTGCTTCACCAGCTTGCGTCTGTGAACACCCTTGTTACCATGTCCAGGGAGCATGATTGGTCTTCTCCACACCTAGGCTTGTTGGTAACCCTCCTTTTAGTCACAGTACATGATGATGAAATCATATGAGCAGTATTTTAAACTGAGGAGACTGTGAGAAGTAATCAAGTGCTTGAAAAGCAAGAATTCTCTTTGATAAAGCCTATCTCATCTCCTGTATTCAGGAAAGATCTTTATTTTAAATGCTTGGCAGTATTTTCATCAGAATACTTTTTAAAGGAAAGTAGTTTATATTTCAGCAGAGGACTTATTAAATGAAACTTCAAGAACCTTAAGTTGGTTAAGTATAATACTATCATTAGGGTTGGTTGGTTTGTAGGAAGGGGCTTGGAGGTGGCAATGAATGTCTTTGGGCAATACTGTTTTCTTATCTCTAAATGTAGTTAATACCTTGGTATAGTTAGATTCTGTTTACTAATGCTTTAATTTTCCTTTATAAGAAAATGTGTCAGCAAAGGCAACATAAATAGACACTGCAGAGTGAGGGAGCAGGCAGACTTACTGTGGAATTTCTGCTATGTCACTTCCTGTTCACAGTGGCAGCCTGCTTTTTCTTTGATAGTATATATTTCACTTGATAATTAAAATTGGCATATTTGTGGCAACTTTAATATTCTCTGGCTTATTCACTCTTATCAGTTTCCCACTTTCTTTTGCCCTTGGATTCATTTATTATTTATTTATTGGAGAAAGAGGCAGAAAGGAAATCCGTGTGCAAGAGCCTCTATCCATTGCATACAAACTCCAGATGCATGCACCCCCTTGTGTATCTGGCTTACATGGGTACTGGGGAATCAAATCTGGGTCCTTTGGCTTTGCCAGAAAGTGCCTTAACCACTAAGCCATCTCTCCAGCCCTACCCCTGGATTCTTATTTGAGTTTCTATATGATGTGTTTATCTGTATCTCTCCAGAGACAGACTGTGAGCTGAAGGGTTCTGTAGTCAGATGACATTCAGAGCTGTTTTATAGTTGCCAAGGGTAGAGTCAATTATTTTTCCTTCAGCTTTTCCCTCAAAATACTATGGATCTTTAAGGCCTTAGGTAATACTTAGATGTTTAAGTATTCCCAAGTATAGAAACTGGTATAATAATCCTCTGATAATCACTTACTGTAATTTCTGGAGTCACAAGTGCAAACTAACAAGATTTTGAATTCAATAGTGGGTTGAAAATTTAATGCTTGACTTAATATTTCATTCATTTTCAATTATTAAACTTTTTATTTTAGCACTTCATTGTGTAAAGACCTGTACTGAAAGACTTCGGAATGCTTCTTTGAAGCCATAAATTCCTTCCCTCCATTGATACTGCTCTATAGTATGTTAATATAGAGTACCACTGAATGTTGTAATTTTGTGGTCATTCTAGTATCTAAAATTTTAGCATTTGGTCATCAAGCTGTTAATCAGACATGTTAAATATTGGGGGGTGGGAGGATCATACAGTAGAAAAGCACTATGGAGGCTGTAGAGATGGTTCAGTGTGTCAGGTACTTGCTGCACCAACATGAGGACCGGAACCGGATTCCCAGCACCCATGTGAAAACCAGGCTGTGGAGCTTGGGAGACGGCTCAGAGGACAAAGGCACTGGTAGTACAAGCATGAGGACTGGAGCTGGGGAGACAGTTCAGAGGATGGGCATTGCCATGAGAGTCTGAAAGGGCTTGAGTTTGATCCCCAGCACCCACAAAAAAGCCAGGTATAGGGCTGGAAAGATGGCTTAGCAGTTAAGCACTTGCCTGTGAAGCCTAAGGATCCCAGTTTGAGGCTCGATTCCCCAGGACCCACATTAGCCAGATGCACAAAGGGGCACACGCCTCTGGAGTTTGTTTGCAGTGGCTGGAGGTCCTGGCGCACCCATTCTCTCTCTCTCTCTCTCTCTCTCTCTCTCTCTCTCTCTCTGCCTTTCTGTGTCTGTCGCTCTCAAATAAATAAACAAATAATGAACAAAAAAATAAAATGAAAAATAAAAGCCAGGTATAGTGCCAGGCGTGGTAGCACACGCCTTTAATCCCAGAACTTGGGAGGCAGAGGTAGGAGGATGGATCACCATTAGTTCAGGTTACCCTGAGACTACTTAGTGAATCCCAGGTCAGACTGGGCAAGAGCAAGACTCTACCTCAAAAAAAAAAAAAAAAAAAAAATTAAAAAAAAAAAAAACCCTGTCTTAAAAATAAGGTTGAGAGCAATTGAGGAAGACTCCCACCATTGACCACTGGCCTCCATGTGTGCATACACACATATAAAACACATGCATACATGCACACACACACACAAAAGAAAAGTACTATAATTTAGAATCTTGCTAGCTTTTTTTTTTTGGGGGGGGGGGGGCCTGCATTTATTTAAACTTATTTAGGGTTGTTTTGGGGTTAAGCCAAAGTGCAGATAATACTACGTAGATTACTACTTGTCATGCTTTTTTAAAAAACGTTTTTATTTTACATATATGGTTGGTAAACCTAGCATTTAAAGAAAATGCACAGTATTATTTTTGTTTGTTTTGGTTTGGTTTGGTTTGGTTTGGTTTTTCGAGGTAGGGTCTCACTCTAGCCCAGGCTGACCTGGAATTCACTCTGTAGTCTCAGGGTGGACTTGAACTCAGGGCAATCCTCCTACCTCTGCCTCCCGAGTGCTGGGATTAAAGGCATGTACCACCATACCCGGCTCTATTTTTTTCTTTATAGTCATTTTTATTTAGTGGTCCTATTAGTATATATCAGCTGGAAGTCAGTCAGGGAGTCAGCCTGGATCTGGTCTAATGTCCAAGAGCACTGTCACGTTGGGGCTCTGGGGCTATTCTATTAGCATTAGTGATTTATAGTTGTAAGTCATTGGCAGCACAGATGCCCTTCTTCCAAAGCTGATGTGGTTCCTTATGTTAACTGTATTTGCCTAAAGGCATAAATATGTTGTTTACAAGGGAGAATTTTTGTTTATGTAAATATGTTCAATTTATGCATATAAATCTCCCATTATATACTATATATATTTTAATAAAGAGGCTGCTATTGATTTTTGTTTATTTTATATGAATTTCACTTTATTTTTTTTTTCCTTTCAAGGTAGGGTCTCACACTAGCCCAGGCTAACTTGGAATTCACTATGTAGTCTCAGATTGGCCTAGAACTCATAGCAATCCTCCTACCTCAGCCTCCCAAGTGCTAGGATTAAAGGTGTGAATTTCACTTTCTTTTTTAGTTTTTTTTTTTTTTTTCGAGGTAGGGTCTCACTCTAGCCCAGGCTGACCTGGAATTCACTATGTAGTCTCAGGCTGGCCTTGAACTCACGGTGATCCTCCTACCTCTGCCTCCCTAGTGCTGGGATTAAAGGCGTGCACTACCACGCCGGGCCTTTTTTAGTTTTTTAGATAGGGTTTCAGTCTAGCCCAGGCTGACCTGGAATTCACTATGTAGTTTCAGGGTGGCCTTGAACTCAAGGTGATCCTCCTACCTCTGCCACTGGAATTAAAGGTGTGAGCCACCACGCACAGCTTGAATTTTACTTTCTAATTCATATCAAAATTAAAATTTCAAAGCATGCTATGTTATATGAACTTTCAAGTTTTTCTCTATCGTATACATTTAAGATAGGCATTATTGTGGCCTAACTCAAGAGATAGAGTACTTGCAGGTCCTGGGCCTGTTCCCTAGCACCCAGGAGGAAGAAAGGTCTAACATAGACATTATTGTGAGTGTATGATTACAACCTTGCTAACATATTTTACTTATGCAAATTATTCACTTATTGGTTTGGCTTTTTTGTTTCTTTGTTTGTTTTGTTTTTTGAGGTAGGGTCTCACTCTACCCAGGCTGACCTAGAATTCACTATGTAGTCTCAGGGTGGCCTCAAACTCACAGCAATCCTCCTACCTCTGCCTCCCGAGTGCTGGGATTAAAGTGGTGTGCCAACACACCTGGCTTGGTTTGGCATTTTTGTTTGGTTTGGTTATGAGGCAAGTTTTATCTTTACCCCATGAGACAGAGAGAGAGAATGGATGCAACCAGGGCATCCTGCCACTGCAAACAAACTCCAGACACATGTACCACTTTCTGCATTTGCCTTCCTTGGATACTGGGGAATTGGACATGGGCTTCAGGCTTTGCCAACAAACACCTCTAACCACTGAACCATCTCTCCAACCCTTGGCTTCTTTTTATTATTATTATTTTTACTTAGAGAGAGAGAGAGAGAATGGCCACACCAGAGCCTCCAGCCACTGAAAACAAACTCCAGACACATGCACCACCATGTTCATCTGGCTTACATGGGTCCTGGGGAGTTGAACCTGGGTCCTTAGGCTTCATAGGCAAGTGCCTTAACTGCTAAGTCATCTCTCCAGACCCCCTGGCTTCTTTTGAAACAGAATTCCATTAAATAGCCCTGTCTGGCCTTGTACTTGTTATATAGACAGACTGGTCTTGAAGTTTAATCAGTCCTCCATTCTCTATCTTCCAAGTGTTGGGGTTTTATTTTTTTTTATTTTTTATTTTTTTTTTTGGCATTTTTGAGGACAGTGTTTCATTGACCTCACACTTGCTATAGAGCTGAGCCTGGCTTGAACTTCTGATCCTCCCACTTCCACCTCCCAAGTGGTGGAATTACAGGCATGTGCTACTACACCTAGCAAAATTATTGAATTAATGTCTTTAGCCTCTTTAGTTGACACCCAAGATGAATGTTCTGTCCTCTGAATAACCCACTCATGCATAGATTTCCATGACCACAGCAAATGGCTGCAAAAGGTAAGTAGGGAGACATTTAACAATAAAAGACTATCTCAGCTGGGCGTAGTGCTGCACACCTTTAATCCGAGCACTTGGGAGGCAGAGGTAGGAAGATTGCCATGAGTTTGAGGCCACCAGAAGACTACATAGTGAATTCCAGGTAGGCTGAGCTAGAGTGTGAACCTACCTCACAAAACCACAAAAAAAAAAAAAGGCAAACACAATCTCAATATCAATTAAATCAAAAGTCAAAACACTATCAAATGATTTCAGATTTCCAAAACAAGTTAGTTTCTCCTTTTTTTTCCTTATCATTTGCTAACATAGTCACATATTAAAACAGAATAGACCCACTTTAAGTCTTCCTTGCTCTTTAAAATGATAAATTATTAATTTATGTAAAGTATATTAAAAATTGGCTGAACTTCCAGTTAAGATGGTTAAGATGGTGGCATAGGAACCACATCAAAGCAGCTTAGGGGAGAAAAAGCCAAAAAAAAAGAAAATCCAGCAAAATACACTCTTCTACTAAAAAGTGAGGTGTATAAGAAATTACCAATGGCAGCAAAGAAGTAGGAGAGATCCAGAGCATCTAGAGCCCACATAGGCAAGCAGAAGCGGCTCCAGCAATGGCGGCACCAGGTCTGCAGGACTACAGCTACAAGGCTTGGCTTGATCCACAGGAAAAGCCAGGTGAGAGGATTTTCTACCCACACCGGAGCACCTCGCAAACTCAAGAAAGGTGAAGGGAGAACCACAGCGAACAACAGAGAAGCAGATCACAAGGTAGAGGATCACGTGGACCAGCAGGAGAACTAGAGCCAGCATCCATAACCTCCCCTCCCCCACCACCAGCATGCACTAAAGACCAGGGGAAGGGAGCTCACAGCACCCAACACCAGCGACCCAACGGCCCAGCCAGCCTACTTGAACCCACAGTGCACCAAAGAGGGGCCCAAGCAGGAGCGCAGCATAACTGAGACCAAATCATCCCAAAAGGTAACTGGGATTACACCAGGTCAATCAATACTCACCAAATAAGCCTGGTATGTAGGCCTGAACCAGAAATGCTAATTGCACCTTCCATATCATGAGAAATTATATGTTAAAACTGGAGGAGTGCCGTGAGTTTGAGGCCACCCTGAGACTCAATAGTGAATTCCAGATCACCCTGGGCTAGAGAATCCAGGCCATTTTGTGTCTGGGGGGAGCACATTGTAGGGAGTCCTACCCTTCCTTTGGCTCTTACATTCTTTCTGCCGCCTCTTCCGCATTAGACCCTGAGCCTTGGAGGGTGTGCTTGAGATATTGCAGTACCAAGCACTCCTGTCACTTCTTTCCAGCACCATGATACCTTCTGAGACATCCCAAGGTCACTGCCATCTAAAGAGAGATTTTCTGCCAAATTGAGAGTAGCATTAATATAAGGGTATGAACATTAAGAGAAGTGCTTACTGGGCAGTTTGATGAGCATAGTATATACATTTAGCCAGATAGCAGCAGATGTTACACCCCTAGGGCTCATGACTACCCCTGTTTTAAGTTTTCAGTATCAGGGATGTATTCCCGCCCATGAAGCGGGCCTCCAGTCCAATTAGGGGGCAGTTGGTTTCCACCATGACAGACGTGCCACTATTGCCCCTGTTGGCTCATTTGACCTGGCAAATGATAATGAGAACCCAACATACAAAAACCTTTGGGACACAATGAAGGCAGTCCTAAGAGGGAAATTTATAGCTTTAAGTGCCTAAATTAAGAAATTAGAAAGGTCTCAGGTAAACGACCTAATGCTTCACCTTAAAGCCTTGGAAAAAGAAGAACAAGGCAAACTGAAAATCAGCAGATGGGAAGAAATAATAAAGATAAGGGCAGAAATTAATGAAATAGAAACAAAAAAAATCGAATCAATGAAACAAAGAGTTGGCTCTTTGAAAGGATAAACAAGATTGATAAACCTTTAGCAAATCTGACCAAAAGAAAGAGAAAATTAGAGATGAAAAAGGCAACATCACTCCGGGCGTGGTGGCGCACGCCTTTAATCCCAGCACTCGGGAGGCAGAGGTAGGAGGATTGCCGTGAGTTCGAGGCCACCCTGATACTCCATAGTGAATTCCAGGTCAGCCTGAGCTAGAGTGAGACCCTACCTTGAAAAAACAAACAAACAAAAAAAAAAAGAAAAAAAAGAAAAAGGCAACATCACAACACATACCAGAGAAATTCAAAAAAATCATAGGGACATACTATAAAAACATATACTCCACTGAGTATGAAAATCTGAAAGAAATGGATGATTTCCTTGATTTATGTGACCTACCTAACTTAAATCAAGATGAGATTAACCACTTAAATAGACCTATAATAAGTATGGAGTTATGAGCAGTTATCAAAAATCTCCCAACTAAAAAAAGTCCAGGCCCAGATGGATTCACTGGTGAATTTTATCAGACCTTCATGGAAAAAATAACATCAATGCTTCTTAAACTTTTCCATAAAATAGAAAAAGAAGGAATCCTACCAAACTCCATCTACAAAGCCAACATCACCCTGATACCAAAACCAGGCAAAGATAGAACAATAAAAGAAAATTACAGACCAATCTCCCTCATGAACAAAGGTGCAGACATTCTCAACAAAATCTTGGCAAACAGAATATAAGAGTATATCAGAAAGATCACTCACCCCGACCAAGTAGGCTTTATCCCAGAGATGTGGAGATGGTTCAACATACGCAAATGGATTAAAGACCTTAATATCACACCTGAAACTCTGAAACTGCTAGAGGAAAAAGTACGGGAAACCCTTCAACATATTGGTCTTGGCAAAGACTTTCTGAATATAACCCCAATTGCTCAGGCAATAACCACAGATTAACCACTGGGACCTCATGAAAATACAAAGAATTTGTATGGCAAAGGACACTGTGAATAAAGCAAAGAGGCAACCTACAGAATGGGAAAAAATATTTGCCAGCTATACATCTGGTAAGAGGATTAATATCTAGGATATACAAAGAACTCAAAAAATTAATAAATCAAAGAAGCCAATTAAAAAATGGGCTATGGAACTAAATAGAAAGTTCTCAAAAGAAGCAATACAGATGGCATATAAGCCTTAAAAAAATGTTCTACATCCCTAGTCATCAGAGAAATGCAGATTAAAACTATGTTGAGATACCATCTCACTCATGTTAGATTGGTTACCATCATGAAAACAAATGACCATAAATCCTGGCGAGGATGTGGAAAAAGAGGAACCCTTCTACACTGTTGGTGGGAATGCAATCTGGTCCAGCCATTGTGGAAATCAGTGTGGTGGTTCCTAAGACAGCTAAAAATAGATCTACCATATGACCCAACTATAGCACTCCTAGGCATATATCCTAAGGACTCATCTCACTACCTTAGAGATACTTACTCAACCATGTTTATTGCTACTCAATTCACAATAGCTGGGAAATGGAACCAGCCCAGATGTCCCTCAATTGATGAGTGGATAATGAAGATATGGCACATTTATACAATGCAGTTCTACTCAGGGGTAAAAAAAAAAAAAAGAAGAAGTTATGATATTTGCAGGAAAATGGATGGATCTGGAAAGGATCATACTAAGTGAGGTAACCCAGGCCCAAAAGCCAAGCGTCGCATGTTCTCTCTCATATGTGGATCCTAGCTACAGATGATTGGACTTCTGTGTGATTAGGAAGAAAACCTAGTAACAAAGGCCTGTAAGCTGGAAAAGAGATATAAAGGGTAGAGAAAGGAAGGGAGAGAAGTACTTAATAGGATTGTGTTTTATATATGTGAGTAAAAGAATAAATTAATGGGGGTGAAAAGGCCCAAAGTGAGGTCAGGGGAAGAGATTGAGTAAAGGAAAGGTGGAGGGAGGGCTAATCAAAATCTAAGAGGATATAAATAAATCATATGGAAACCTACTTTTTTGGACAATGGAACACTTGGGATCCGTAGATTGTTGCTAGAAAACTTTCAGTGCCAGGGATGGGATACCTTCCAGTGAGTTGTTGGCCAGGGAGATCCCTGGTGCCCCTAAAACATTATAGGCCATTGCTAAGGCCCTTGGTTTCCCACTAGGAATAGATGGCAAGACCCTATTGCTGAAGTCTCCACATAGTTGGGCTGCAAGGCCACTGAGAAATACTGCTGGATCTGAGCTGATAACCTCCATGTAGACCAGCTGGCAGAAAGCTAGAAGAAGCCATTCTGCATACAGTTCAGTGGGAGAGAGAGAAATCACCAGTAAGGATACTCAACAGTGGACACTGCAAGCCTTATAATTGGTCAGCCAAGCCAAATGAGCCAACGGGTGCAATAGTGACACGTCTGTCATGGTGGAAATCAGCTGCCTTCTAATTGGACTGGAGGCCCGCTCCATGGGAAGGAATACACCCCTGATACTGAAAACTTAAAACGGGTAGTCATGAGCCCTAGCGGTATAACATCTGCTGATATCTGGCTAAATATATATCCTATGCTTATCAAACTGCCCAGTAAGCACTTCTCTTAATGTTCATACCCTAATATTAATGCTACTCTTACTTTTGGTAGAGAATCTTCTCTTTTCAGATGGCAGTAACCTTGGGATGACTCAGACGGCATCATGGTGCTGGAAAGAAGTGACAGGAGTGCTCAGTACTGCAATATCTTGATCACACCTTCCAAGGCTCAGGGTCTGTTGTGGAAGAGGTGGCAGAAAGAATGTAAGAGCCAAAGGAAGGGTAGGACTCCTTACAATGTGCTCCCCCCAGACACAAAATGGCCTGGATATCCATGACCTCACAGTGCCTGACACTACCTACACAAGGCCATCAGAATAGGAGGAAAAGATGATGACATCAAAATAAAAGAGAGACTGAATGAGAGGGGGAGGGGATATGATGGAGAGTGGAGTTTCAAAGGGGAAAGTGGGGGAAGGGAGGGCATTACCATGGGATATTGTTTACCATCATGGAAGTTGTTAATGAAAAAAATTTGAAAAGAAAAGAAATTGGCTCAATATTATGTTCTTGAACTTTACCCATGCTGATGCTCCAAGCAGTATAATGTAAGGTCTTGGCAGAGCAGACATTTCTCTCAGGGTCTGACAAGCCACAGACCTGCAACAAAGAAGAGCACATGAAACTTGCACTCCACAGCAGCCCCGGAAAACACTCCTGTGTGCCGCCGAAGCACCGCTTTTGATATCGTGCTCCCACCCAGGCCACAGTTGCCATATTGGTCACAGCAGTCTTACACATTTGGCAACCCCAATTTTTGTAAATCCCATTCTGTACTTAGCAGAAGTCAAATTTAACTTAATCAGCTACCTGCCCTCCAAAGCCAGGGAGAAGAAAGAGGCTTTTGTCTGAGTTGAATTGCTCCTTACTCTTCTTTTGTTTTTCTAAACATTTTGCCCAGCAATTTTTTTTTTGTTGTTGTTGTTTTGTCTTGTTTTGTTTTTTTTCTGAGGTAGGGAGGTTGGGTCTCACTCTAGCCCAGGCTGACCTGGAATTCACTCTAACTCTAGGCTGGCTCCGAACTCATGGTTGATCCTCCTACCTCTGCCTCCCAAGTGCTGGGATTAAAATTGTGCACCACCACACCCCGCATTCCAGGAAGCTTCTTGAATTGAGAGTTTACATAATGATGAAGAGTTTCGCATCTCTAGCTGCTTCATCTAGCATCTCTTACGTCCATGTATCCTTCCCCATGTATCCACAGGTTTGTACATGGTATCTTGAAATTTAGTTATTTTCACCTCATGTAGTCTTGGAAGTGCATACACATCATTTTTAACTCATTTCCTCCTCTCAGTTATTAGTTGTTTTTTCTTTAAGTAATTCACTTCACTGCCTTCTTCTTACTTCTTTCAAGATGAAAATTAAAAGCCGGGCGTGGTGGCACACGCCTTTAATCCCAGCACTCGGGAGGCAGAGGTAGGAGGATCGCTGTGAGTTCGAGGCCACCCTGAGGCTCCATAGTGAATTCCAGGTCAGCCTGGGCTAGAGTGAGACCCTACCTCGAAAAACCAAAAGAAAAAAAAAAAAAAAGAGGAAAATTAAGTGAAGAACTTTTACTTGGAATTGCAAGCCATCAGAGCAAAGCTTAGGAAGGAAAAAGGGAAATTAAGGCATGGTACCTCACATTTATAAATCCCTGAACTTGGGAGGTAGAAGGGTCAAAAGTTTAAAATTATCCTCAGCTATGTAGCAAATTTGAAGATAACCTGATCTACATGAGACCCAGTCTCTGAAGAAAAAAGGAGAGGGCTGGAGAGGTGGCTTAACTAGCAATGGAGCAGGCAGGACACCCAACACCCAATAACACCTGATGTTCCACTCCAGCCAACATAGGCAAGCTCCCCCCATACACACAAGAGAGCATGGGGTGCCTTACCAGACCCCCCCCACACACACATATACCACCTTATACACACATACAAGTAAAATAAAAGTATGAGAACTTATAGCTACATGTGAAAAAATTTTAAGAAAGAACCTGTGTGTGGCTCCTCATCCTCTTATTAAATCAAATTTCTCTTTAATTGTCAATATTTAAAGATAATTTACCAAGTATTTCCTATTTGGTTTTCCCTACATTATTTGATTGAATTGTGAGAGTATGGTTTTCTACTAATCTATTTTTATCATTGTGGACTAACCAAGTTTTTGTGGCCTGCCTTTTAATAACTTCACTCTGTTGCCACCATTTGTAGCCTTGCTTTTTTGGGAAAATGTGGTATCAGCTCCAACTGACTGGCAGATGCAGTTCCAAAGTGCAGTGCCTGCTCTACTGCACTGGTACTGAGTTCTAGCGCCATATACAAACAAATCTATCTAGAGTATTCAAAGGGACCCATGTGACCACATATAGCCCTATTATATCCATATAATTTTGGTCTTAGCATTTCTATCACTTTCTTTTTTTTTCTATCACTTTCTTAAATCTTTAGAATTGCAGCTACTCACTCCAAGCCCAAGTTGGCTGGTAGAGCCTGCGCCCAAGAGCAAATATTAGTTATTCAGCAATCAGGATGGGGAGGACCCTTCTGGCAGCTAGTGACTTGCCTGAGGACTTCTGTGCCTAAGGCAGAGCTGAAGGCCATTTGTCCAGCAGGTCATTAAGTGACAGATGCCTGACCCTGAGGTCATTTCTGTTATTGTAAACTGTGAAAGTATTAAACTTGTTAGAAAGTATGGCTGTGCCAAGAAAGTTTCTTAAACATTTTGGAAAATGTATTAGATTACTTATCACTCACGCAACTTAATTGCTTTTTTTCTTTTTCTTTCTTTCTTTCTTTTTTTTTTTTTTTTTTGTGTGTGTGTGTGGACTTTTTTTTTCTGAGACAAAGTCTTCTTATGTAGTCCCAGCTGGCCTCAAATTTGTCATCCCCCTGCCTCAGCCTCCCAAGTATTGTGATTACATACTTATGGTACCACAGCCAGCTGAGTTTGATCATCCTTGTTCTATGTCCATTTTCACTCTAAATAGTAAATCAAGAAACACCAAATGTGGCCTGAAGAGATGGCTTAGCAGTTAAGGCACTTGTCTGCAAAGCCAAAGGACCCTGGTTTGATTCCCCAGGACCCATGTAAGCCAGATGCACAAGGTGGTGCGTGCATCTGGAGTTCGTTTGCACTGGCTGGAGGCCCTGGTGCTCCCATTCTCTTTCTCTGCCTCTTTTTCTCTAATAAATAAAAATAAAGCAAGAGTGCTGCTTCCATCCTGTATCTGGTAATCAGCACCAAGAGACAGACCCTGAGGATACTCAACATCTACCAACTTAACACCTACCAAAGCAGAGATACAGAGGCTCCTAAGAGCTGGTCACTGAAATAGACTTAAAACTCACCCACCGTAGCTCAGGGAATTTTGTGGAAGAGGGAGTGGAAAGATTGCAAGAGCCATAGGTTGAGACATGCCCCGAGGCATTCCCTCCCCCCAAAAAATAACTACTGCTGCCACAACACATAAACCATAAATAACCGCATGGGGAATACCTGCTACCCCCTCTCATTGAGGAGCTCCCCAATGGAATGGAGGCAGGGACAAGGGAAAAGAGGATACCTACACATGATTTATCCATACAAAACATCTTGTTAATAATAATAAACATTTTTAAAAGACACTGGGGATGAGAGAAAAGTTGGTACAACATATGATATATCCATACTAAGTGTATATGTATGTATGTATGTATGTATGTATGTATGTATGTATATTAAAAAATAAAGCCAGGTGTGGCAGCACATGCCTTTAATCCCAGCGCTTGGGATGCAGAGATAGGAGGATTGCCATAAGTTCGAGCCACCCTGAGACTACATACTGAATTCCAGGTCAGCCTGGGCTAGAGTGAGACCCTACCTCGAAAAACCAAAATAAATAAATAAAATAAAATAAAATACGATTTGGGCTGGAGAGATGGCTTAGCGGTTAAGGCATTTGCCTGCAAAGCCAAAGGACCTCGGTTTGACTCCCCAGGACATAGTAAGCCAGATACACATGGTGGCACATGCATCTGGAGTTGGTTTGCAGTGGCTGGAGGCCCTGGCATGCCCATTCTCTCTCTCTCTCTCTCTCTCTCTCTCTGCCTCTTTTTTTTTTTTCTCTCTCTCTTTCTCAAATAAATATATAAAATAAGATATGGAAAAAAGAGAGAGAAAAAACATAGAGCCTCATGGCTTGGAATCTGGGATTTGTTTTCATTAAGCATCATGCTCAGAAGAAGGAGTTAGCCTCCTGCCTACAGCAAACCTTTGTGAGCTTTGTGACAAACTGTCTCAGGCAGTCCTTGAACTTACAGTGACCCTCCTACCTCAGCCTCCCAAATGCTAGGACTAAAAGCATGTGCCACTACACCCATGACTTTTTAAAAAAATTATTTATTTTAAATCTGAGTGAGAGAATGGGTGTGCCAGGACCTCTAACTGCTACAAACGAACTCCAGATGCATGTGCCATTTTGTGCATCTAGCTTTATGTGGGTCCTGGGGAATCAAACCTGGGTCATTAAGCTTTGCAGGCAAGTGCCTTAACTGCCAAGCCATCTCTCCAGCCCTGACTTTCTTATTTTTGTTTGTGTGTGTATGGTGTATGTGTATGTTTGGGCACATGTCACAGAATGTGTTAGATATTGGTCCTTACCTTCCATCTTGTTTGAGGTAGGGTTTCTCATTGTTTTTTTGCTGCTGCAAATTCCAGACTGAGTTACAAGTGTTAAGATTCTCCTGATTCTGGAGCCCGTAGTGGTGGCACACACTTTTAATCCCAGCACTTGGGAGGCAGAGGTAAAAGGATTAAGGAGATGAGTTCAAGGCCACCCTGAGACTACACAGTGAATTCCAGGTTAGTCTAGGCTAGAGCAAGACCCCACCTCAGAAAAAAAGAAAAAATTCACCTGACTCTGCATCCATTGCCATAGGCACTTTGGCATGACAAACGTGTGCTATTTGCATCCGGCTTTAAGTGGATTCTGGGGCACTTGAATTCTGGTCAACTGGCTTGCTTACACAACAAGTGCTTTTAACCATGAGCCATCTCCCCATCCCATTATTCTCTCTGTGTGTGTCTTTTAATCTTACATGGATGTATGTGTGTGGGCACATATGAGTTCAACCAAAGTTTAATGGTATACGACACCACTCCCAGAATTTACATGAGTTTTAGGCCTCAGGACTCAGGTTCTCATTGCTTGCTCCACAAGCATTTACCCACTGAGCCATATCCTCGCCCTCTGTTTTGAAAGCTTTTTAGGACAGGGGCCTTATGTATCCTAGGCTGGCCTCCAACTTAGTATGTAGGATGTCCTTAAACTTGATTACTGGCATATCCTATCATGCCTAGTTTATGCAGTGCTAGAGATTGGACCCAGGGATGTGCTAGGCAAGTACTCGACCAACTTAGCTACATCCCAAACCCAGGCTTTGCTTGTTTGGGGTGTTTTATTTTCTAGATAGGGTCTCACTTTAGTTCAGGCTGACTTTAAACTGACTCTGTAGCACCAACACACCAGGTTGGCCTTGAACTCATGGTGATCCTCTTGAGTGTTGAGACTAAATGCATGCACCACCATACCCAACTGTTTGTTTCTTTTCTCTTCTATTCTTTCTTCAATTAGCCATTTAACATTAACTTGTTTCATCTCTCAGCATTCTAAGTTCAGATTGTCCATCTTTTTCTCCATACTATCCCAAACTTTGGAATAAATATATAAATATAAAATAAATACAACATCAATAGGGGCTTCATGAACTATTTTAGGGAAGTAACTAATAAGGAGAAGAAACTTGTGTTTTAGTTTCCCCAGCTATAAAATCAAGGCAATGTCATGTCTATTTCCAAAATTCTTGCCAGTTCTAGTGTTCTACATTTCTGAAAGTCATAGAAAGGAACCTAAGCTTAAAACATAGAACTAGGCTGGGCATGGTGTCGAACGAATCCCAGCACTCAGGAGGCAGAGGATCACCGACAGTTCAAGACCACCCTGAGACTACATAGTAAATTTCAGGTTAGCCTGAGCTAAAGCAAGACCCTTCCTTGAAGAAAAAAAACACACACACACACACAACATAGAACTAGAACCTAGTATAAAAGCAGTGTGATATGTGACAACAAATTATTCAATAAAAAATAATAAAGTCAGGGATAATACGGAATCTAAAGTCTTTTAGACATGTTAGCTATATGAAGACTTTCAAGTGTTTTCTGCAGTCTAGCATAATACCAGTATTTAGTAGATTCACCTCCATACAGATTTGTGTTGAGAAACTAAGTGGCTTCATTTATTCAAATACTTTTTTAAAAACATGGTAATAGGCAAATATAAGTTTCTGAGAACAGTGATTAAGCAAAGTTATAACTATTCAAACTTACTTTGAAATAGTCGATTCACACAAGTAAATTACTATTAGAATGGTATTGGTAACACAACAGAATATTTTTCTGTGCTTTGTGCTGAGCAATGGAGACAACAATTTAAAAGCCCAGTATATATTGTTCTTCCTGCCTATTGCACAGTCTCATCCCTTATTGATCTGAATTAAACTCTATTTTGTATACTGTGGAGGGGGGAGCCAATTGTAAACCAAATGTATATCAGTTTGAAAAACAGGAGGGCCAGGCATGGTGGTGCATGCCTTTAATCCCAGCACTCGGGAGGCAGAGGTAGGAGGATTGCCATGAGTTCAAAGCCACCCTGAGACTCCATAATGAATTCCAGGTCAGCCTGGGCTAGAGCAAGACCTACCTTGAAAAAAAAAGAAAGAAATAGAAAAGAAAAGAAATAAAAGAAAATAGGAGGGATTGTTGTGATTTTGAAACCAGCCTGGCCTTTGAATTCACAGTTTTAGACCAGCCAGGACTACATAGCAAGACCCTATCTTAAAAAAAAAAAAAAAAAAAAAAAAGGTCAAGACAGGTGTAGTGGCATATTATCTTTAATCCCAGCACTCAGAAAGCAGAGGTACAAGGATTGCCCTGAGTTTGAGGCCACCCTGAGACTAGTGAATTCCAGAGTAGTCTGGGGCTAGAGTGAGATCTTACGTCAAAAAAAAAAAAAATAGAAAATAAACAAACACTATCGAAATGCACCATAACAAAACATACCTCAAAGTACAACAGAATGAGTCCACTTTATCCTGCCTCTCTGTTTACATTCAATTAATTTACAGTGTTTTTGCAAGCAAGCGCCTTTAACCACTGAGTCATTTCTCCAGCCCTTATCAAATACCTTCTAAAAATCTATTTCAGCCGGGCGTGGTGGCGCACGCCTTTAATCCCAGCACTCGGGAGGCAGAGGTAGGAGAATCGCCGTGAGTTCGAGGCCACCCTGAGACTCCATAGTGAATTCCAGGTCACCCTGGGCTAGAGTGAAACCCTACCTTGAAAAACCAAAAAAAAAAAAAAATCTATTTCAGGGGCTGGAGGGATGGCTTAGCAGTTAAGGTATTTTCCTGCAAAGCCAAAGGACCCAGGTTTGATTCCCCAAAATCCACGTTAGCCAGATGCACAAGGGGTTACATATGTCTGGAGTTCGTTTGTAGTGGCTGGAGGCCCTGGCATGCCAATTCTCTCTCTCTCTCTCTCTCTCTCTGTCTCTCTCTCTCTCCCCCCTCCCTCTTTCTCTGCCAAATAAATAAATAAAAATAAAATATTTTTAAAAATCTATTTCAGGGCTCAAGGAAATTCATGGTAGAGGGGCCAGAAAGATTTGTTAGAGTCATACGTTGGGTCATTATGCACAGAGACATTGCCTCTCCCCCATAACTGATAGCCACCCCCTCAATGCAACACCCACAATCCTCATGAGAGGACAACAGGGAGAAGGCTAACGATGGTACCATCATGGCTGTGTACACACTATATACACAACTAAAAAAAAAATCTATTTCAGCCAGGCATGGTGGCACATGCCTTTAATCCCAGCACTCAGGAAGCAGAGGTAGGAGGATTGCCATGAACTCAAGGCCACCCTGAGACTACATAGTGAATTCCAGGTCAGCCTGAGCTAGAGTGAGACCCTACCTAGGAAAACCAAAATAATAATAAAATCTATTTCAGAATAACAATATTTAGAGCTGCGAGATGGAGCTCAGTTGGTAGTGTGCTTGCCTGGCATGCATGAATCCCTGGGTTTGGTCCCCAGCGGGGGTGTGCTGGCACTCACCTATGCCTGTGGTACCCAGCACTGGGAGGTGGAGGCAGAACAATCACAGTTCAAAATTATCCTCAACTATATAATGACTTTGAGGCAAGCTTGGGCTACAATTCCAGCCCTGTGAGCAAATGGAGATTATCAGCCACATTTGCTAAAAATGAGATCATTGAAATGGCATAATTCTCTCAAAGTTCTGTGAGAAAGAACAGCATGGAACAGTGCCACTAAGTACACAATGCACTGAGTGTGACGACTACCGACCTACTATTCAGGAATGCCCACACGGTGGGAGGTGGGGAGTGGAGTGACTGCTACATGGCAGTGCCAACATTTCTTTCCATTCTCAGCACCTACTGACAGTTTCACCACTAGTGCAGAATACATCACACCGCTGCTGTTCCAGGAACTGAATTTGGCTTTGGTCAATGGCAAATAGTGGACAAAAAAAAAATGGACCTTCATTCAAACAGTAACAACTTTTTTGGATTGCTTTTTTAAAAAAAATATTTTTATTTATTTGAGATAGAGACAGAGAGAGAGAAGAAGACAGAGAGTGTGTGTATGTGTGTACAGGCACACCTGGGCCCCCTGTCACTGCTAATGGGGAACTCCAGACACTGCTTTATGCATCTGGCTTTACATGGATACTGGGGAATTGAACCCAAGCCATCAGGCTTTGAAAGCAAGCACCTTTAACCACTGAGCCATCCCTCCAGCCCCTGGGTTGCTTTTTATATTGTTATGTATTTGAGAGAGAAAGAAAGAGGAAGAGGGAGAATGAGCACACCAGAGCCTCTAGCCACTGCAAATGAACTCCAGACACATATGCCACCTTGTGCATTTAGCTAGGGTTAGGGAGTCAAACCTGGGTCCTTAGGCTTTGCAGGCAAGCACCTAAACCGCTGAGCTATCTCTGCAGCCCTGGATTGCTTTTTAATTGTTACTAAAAGAAGCCCCTATTTTGTGCTAACTAACTATGCTTAACAGTTACCAATTTATTTATTTTTGTTTGTTGTTTGTTTGTTTGTTTGTTTTTGAGGTAGGTTTTCATTCTAGTCCAGGCTGACTTTGAACTCAGTCTATAGCCCCCAGCCAACCTCAAAACTCATGGTGATCCTCCTTCCTCAGCCTCCTGAGTACTGGGATTAACAGCTTTTTTCATATTGGTTCTTTAAACACAGACATCTTTGGTTGGTTAAAGGAATTGTGATTTAGATTCATAATTTTCTTTTCATGAGACTAGTATCATCAGTACAGTGCAGCCACTTGGTAAACTATCAGTAAGCATTTATGGACAGAATGGATTAGCTGATACAGAATTAGATCTCAACACTTTATACTCAAGCCATTTTTCTGAAGTTGCAGATTCATTTCAAATTGTATTCATTGTGACTTTATATTTTTGTTTAGTTCACTGAAAATTTCCAAAACCTTTTGAAAAATGTTACCAGTAAACCAGTGTATCAGCTGCTCTAAAATTAAAAATGAAAATTATCAATTCGCTTGGTTTTTGCTGCACCTGTCCTGTTGGTAGTGCCATTTCTATCTGCTGTCCCCCTTAGCCAGAAAGAACTTCCAGCTCAGTAGAACAGATTGTCTTCCCTCCCACAAATACGCAAGGCCTTACGAATTGGCAGCACTGAAAAGGCTCCCTCCCAAACAGCTGAGTGAAAAGCTTCCTCCAGGACTCCTGCGAGTTAGCAATGTGTTTACTGCCACACACCTTTCATCATTGTCTTCATTAATCCTAGCCCTGATCTGTCTGATAGGAAGAACTGGACAGCTTCTGCCATAGACTCCCGCAATGGCTTTATCAAAACCACTCATTTATATTAATCAGCATGTGGAATAGGGCTCATCTGGGCTGTTTATGCCCAGGTGGTGGCTGAGTAGGTTTCTCCTTATTTGGCCACTGCTACTGCTTCCTGTGTTCTTCAGAGGTCACTGTTCCATGAGGCTCTCAGCCTGGAAGCTCTGGCTGAGCTCTGAAGACTAAGTCCACCTGGAGCAAGACGCTTTGCTTGAACCCAGTTTGAGAATGATAAAGTGCCTTAGAAATGTTAGCTGTGCCAGGCATGGTGCTGCACACCTTGAAAAAGGTCTGGGGGGAGGATGTTAACTGTTAGTGGTCTTTACAGGAGGGCATTACTCATGATCCAGTCCTTCTCTGTCTGCCTTGCCTTGATAATGCTAGTCTTTGGTCCCGCACACCCTGGGTTTCATTTGTGCCCTGAAGAACTAAAGAGTGACACTAACTGCTCTGATTACTCTTTTTTGTTTGTTTGTTTGTTTGTTTGTTTTTCAAGGTAGGGTCTCCTAGCCCAGGCTGACCTGGAATTCACTCTGTAGTCTCAGGTTGTCTTCAGATTCACGGTGATCCTCCTACCTCTGCCTCCCGAGTGCTGGGATTAAAGGTGTACGCCACCACACTCTGCTTCTGATTACTCTTAGAAGCCAGTTTCTCTTCTTCTACCTCCAGAAGTATTTTTCAGTAAGACATTTTCCTAATAATATGGATATATTTTATGGCTTACACAGAAATCTTAACAATAGGGCTGGAGAGGTTGCTTAGCAGTTAAGGCACTTGCCTGCAAAACCTAAGAACCCAGGTTTGATTCCCCAGTACCTACATAAGCCAGATGCACATGGTGGCGCGTGCATCTGGGTTTGTTTGCAGTGGCTGGAGACTCTGGCATGCCCATTCCCTCTCTATCTGCCTCTTTCTCTCACACAAGTAAAAAGGAAATAAAATATTTTAAAAAAAGAAATCTTGACAATATTCCTTCAAATGCCAAAATCTTTGAAAAAGCTTTATTAATCCATCTTTTGTTTCTCCCAAGATGTATGTGAAAATCAACTTTTAAAAATATTTATTTATTTGAGAGCAAGAAAGAAAGAGAAAGAGGCAGATATATATAGAGAGAATGGGCACACTAAGTCCTCTAGCTACTGCAAACAAACTCCAGATGCAAGTGCCACCTTGTGCATCCGGTTTACGTAGATACTGTGGGATCGAACCTAGGTCCTTAGGCTTCGCAAGCAAAGGCCTTAACTGCTAAGCCATCTCCAGCCCAAAAATCAACTTTTTTTCTTTATTTCTATATTTAACTGTTTCTCAAGAATCTTTTCACCTTGGATATTGCTTCATATATTGCTGTCTATTGCTCACAGAAGTGGAAGAGTGCAATACATTTGCAGATGTGTATCACAACTGTTTCCTCTGCTAGCCGCTGTTAAGAGTAGTAAAGATGGGGGCTGGAGAGATAGCTCAGCAGTTAAGGCATTTGCCTGCAAAGCCTAACAGCCTGGGTTCAATATAAAACCAGATGCACAAAGTGGTGCATGCATCTGGAGTTCATTTGCAGTAGCTAGAGGCCCTGGTTTGCCCATTCGTGTCTGCCTGTCTCTTCTCTTTGCCTGCAAATAAATAAAATATTTTTTAAAGAGTATTAAAGTCTGAGGGGTTCCATGTTCTATACCTCCTGAGTGACACATCCCACATTGTTTTGTTATTCCACACTGTAGTTAGAAAAGGCTGCCTTTAAAATAACCATTCAAAAGATTATAAATCTGTAATAGCCTTCACTTTTTTTTTCTTTTTTTTTTTGGTTTATTTGAGGTAGGGTCTCACTCTGGCTCAGGCTGACCTGGAATTCACTATGTAGTCTCAGGGTGGCCTCGAACTCTTGGCGATCCTCCTACCTCTGCCTCCCATTACTGGGGTTAAAGGCGTGTACCACCATGCCCGGCTGCCTTCACTTTTTAAAAAATATTTTATTTTGATTTATTAATTTGAAAGAGAGAGATATACAGAAATAGGCAGGTAGAGAGAGAGAGAGAGAGAAAGAGAATGGGTGTGCCAGGGCCTTCAGCCACTGCCAGTGAACTCCAGACGCATGTGCCCCCTTGTGCATCTGGCTAACATGGTGGGTCCTGGGGAATCGAGCCTTGAACCAGGTTCCTTGGGCTTCACAGGCAAGCATTTAACTGCTAAGCCATCTCTCCAGCCCCTAGGAGTTTTTTTATCATTGTTTTTCTCTTACCTTCCTCTGCTTTTCTCAATTTCTGTTTTTCATGAAGACGCTTTATTTTATAGCTCAACACCTATTTTTGTTTTGTTTTTCAAGGTAGGATCTCACTGTAGCCCAGGCTGACCTGGAATTCATTATTTAGTCTCAGGCTGGCCTCAAACTCATAGCAATTCTCCTACCTATGCCTGTGTGCAAGTGCTGGGATTAAAGGCATCTGCCACCACACCTGGCTGTTTTTTGGTTTTGGGGTTTTGTTGGTGGTGGGGGTTTTTTGTTTGTTTTTGTTTTTGAAGTATGGTCTCACTCTAATAAACTCACTGTGTAGTCCCAGGGTGGCCTTGAACTCACAGTGATCCTCTTACCTTTGTCTTTTGAGTACTGAGATTAAAGGCCACCACACTGGCAAGTGTAATTTTGAAAATCAGAAGCTGGGATTGAGTCCAGCTGTCAAGCAGCTAAGCTGATGCACTAATTAGCAAGAGTCTGAGCCGGCCGTGGTGGCACACACCTGTGATCCCAGCACGCGCGCAGAGGCACAGGATCACGAAGGTGAGGGAATGCAAAGGCCTTCCCTGAAGCTCCACTCCTTTCCCCGCACGTCATCCTCGCTTTGTCAAGGCACAGGCAGCAGCCAGTGTCCTGATCCTTACTGGTCCAGTGAGGACAGCACGTCTCAGGGAGGTTAAGGTAAAAGTATGACCAAGGGCTGGTGACGGCTGGGTGGTTAAGTCGCTTGCCTACAAAGCCTAACAGCCGGGATCCAATTCCCTGGTACCCACGTAAAGCCAGATGCTCAAGGTGGCACATGTGTCTGGAGTTCATTTGCAATGGCTAGAGGCCCTGGCATGCCCATTCTCTCTTTCTCTCAAATATTTAAAAACAAAAAAAGTATCATCAAAGGCTAGGAAGATTGCTCAGTGGTTAAAGATGCTTGCTTGTAAAGCCTGATGGCCCAAGGTTGGTGCCCCAGAACCCACATAAAACCAGATGCAAAGTGGCACATGTATCTGGATTTGGTTTGCAGCATAGGAGACCCTGTGCGTACTCTCTAAAAGAAATAATTTTTTTAATATTTTTGTTTATTTATTAGAGAGAGAGAGAATGAGCACACCAGGCTCTCCAGCCACTGTAAATCAACTCTAGACGCTACAACACCTTTTGTGGAGGTGCTCATTATCTTAGTTTCTCAGTCAAAAAAATAAAAAGTTGAATTGCCGGGCGTGGTGGTATTAACTCCAGCACTCAGGAGGCAAAGGTAGGAGGATCGCTGTGAGTTCGAGGCCACCCTGATACTCCATAGTGAATTCCAGGTCAGCCTGGGCTAGAGTGAGACCCTACCTCGAAAAACCAAAAAAAAAAAAAAAAAATTGAATTGCAGTTATCTTTACCAAAAGATGAAAACTGAACAATTATATGTTGCTTTGAGATAGCTCGATTTTGTTCTCTAAATTAGTCATTTAAGCAGTTCATTGTAGTATTTGGTGCAGTGATTCATGTCTTTAATCCTAGCACTCAGGAGGCTGAGGCATTGGAATTTAAGGCTAGCCTGGGCTGCATAGTGAAACACTGTCTCAAGAAAACCAACCAGTCAGTCAATAAGTTCATTAGAGGTGTGAGTGTGTGTGTGTTTGTTTGTGTTGAAGAGTCTCATGTAGCCCAAGCTGGCCTGCAATTTGTTAAGTAGCTGAGATTGACCTTGAACTCCTGATCCTCCTGCCTGTACCTCCCAAATGCTGAAAGTACAGGCTTGTTTTAGCCACTTTGTCCAGCTGTTTGGGGGGTTTTTTGGTTTGTTTTTTTGTTGTTGTTTTTGAGGTGTTTCCCTCTAGCCCAGGCTGACCTGGAATTCACTCTGTAGTCTCAGGGTAGCCTCAAACTCATGGAGATCCTCTGCCTCCCGAGTGCTGGGATTAAAGGTGTGCACCACCACGCCCAGCTGCTCTAGCTGTCCTAGAACTGGCTACATAGCCTAGGTTGTCCTTAAAGTTGGAGCAATCCTGCAGCCTCTGCTTCTCAAGTGCCAGGATATAGCTTTGTATCAAGGTTCAGATACATCTATATCATGTCTATTTCCCTTTTCTTTCTTTCTTTTTTTTTTCTTTTTTGATTTTTTGAGGTAGGGTCTCACTCTAGCCCAGGCTGACCTCCTGGAATTCACTATGTAGTCTCAGGGTGATCCTCCTACCTCTGCCTCCTGAGTGCTAGGATTAAAGGTATGTGCCACCACGCCTGGCTGTTGTGTCTGTTTCTTTTTTTTTAAGCAATAATTTTTTTATTGACAACTTCTGTGGTTGTAAACAATACTCCATGGTAATACCCTCCCCCCCCCAACTTTCCCCTTTGAAACTCCATTCTCCATCATATCCCCTCCCCATCTCAATCAGTCTCTCTTTTATTTTGATGTCATGATCTTTTCCTCCTGTTATGATGGTCTTGTGTAGGTAGTGTCAGGCACTGTGAGGTCATGGATATCCAGGCTATTTTGTGTCTGGGGGGTGCACATTGTAAGGAGTCCTACCCTTCCTTTGGCTCTTACATTCTTTCTGCCACCTCTTCTGTAGTGGACCCTGAGCCTTGGAAGGTGTGATCGAGATATTGCAGTACTTAGCATCCTGTAACTTTCCAGCACCATGGTGCCTTCTGAGTCGTCCCAAGGTCACTGCCATATGAAAAGAGAAGGTTCTCTACCAAAAGTGAGAGTAGCATTAATATAAGGGTATGAACATTAAGAGAAGTGCTTACTGGGCAGTTTGGTAAGCATAGTATATGCATTTAGCCAGACAGCAGCAGACGTTACACCCCTAGGGCTCATGACTACCCCTGTTTTAGGTTTTCAGTATCAGGGATGTATTCCCTTCCATGGAGTGGGCCTCTAGTCCAATTAGAGAGCAGTTGGTTTCCACCATGACAGATGTGCCACTTTTGCCCCCATTGGCTCATTTGGCCTCACTGGCCAAATATAAGGCTTGCAGTGTCCACTGTTGAGCATCTTCACTGGTGATTTCTTTTTCTCCCATTGAACTGCATGCAGAATGGCTTCTTCCAGCTTTCTGTCAGCTGGTCTACGTGGAGGAGGTTATCAGCTCAGTTCCAACAGGATTTCTCAGTGGCCTTATAGCCCAAGTATGTGGAGTCTTCAGCAATAGGGTCTTGCCATGTATTCCTGGTGGGAAACCAAGGGCCTCAGCAGTGGCCTATGATGTTTTGGGGGCATCAGGGACCTCCCTGGCCAACAACTCACTGGAAGGTATCCCATCCCTGGCACTGACAATTTTCTAGCAACAATCTACAGTTCCTGAGTGTTCCATTGTCCAAAAAAGTAGGTTTCCATATGATTTATTTATATCCTCTTAGATTTTGATTAGCCCTCCCTCCACCTTTCCTTTACTCAATCTCTTCCCCTGACCTCACTTTGGGCCTTTTCACCCCCATTAATCTTTTCTTCTACTTAAATATACATAATACCATCCTATTTGGTTTTTCAAGGTAAGGTCTCACTCTGGCCCAGGCTGACCTGGAATTCACTATGTAGTCTCAGGGTGGCTTCAAACTCACAGCAATCCTCCCACCTCTGCCTCCTAAATGCTGGGATTAAAGGCATGCGCCATCACGCCTGGCTCTGTTGTATCTATTTCTTGTCCTTATTAGGAAGGTTATGGATAAAGTAGAACAGATCAACAGTGTGCTTGAGAAAAGCAACCACATCCACAACCATCCATTTACCTCCAAGTGCTATAGTCTTTGATAGGCATAGAAGGAAAGGTAGCAGGAGAAGCCAGTTTAGGACACTGAAGTGGAGAGTTGCCACTTCTAGTTCAATGCACTCAAGAGACTGAGGGATAGTTTGTGGCATTGCTCTAGAGTCTAATGTAAACATACAGCACAAAGTAAAGAGAAGAACATGTTTGTATTTGCACATATAGTAAAGCATTACTGTTGTTGCATTCATCAGAAATGCAGAAATGGGGGCTGGACAGATGGCTTAGCGATTAAAGGCACTTACTTGCAAAGCCTAACAGCCTAGGTTTGATTCCCCAGTACCCATGTAAAGCCAGATACATAAAGTGGGACATGCATCTGGAGTTTGTTTACAGTGGCAGGAGGCCCTGGTGTATCCATTTTCTCTCTTTATCATCCCCCCCCCCGCTTGCAAATAAATAAAAAATATTTTATATTTAAAAAAAAAGAAATGCAAAGGTGGGTATGGTGATGCACACCTTTAATCCCAGCACTTGGAGGCAGAGTTAGGAGTATCACTGTGAGTTCAAGGCCACCCTGAGACTACATAGTGAATTCCAGGTCAGCCTGAGCTAGAGCAAGATCCTGCCTCAATAAAAGAAAGAAAGAGAGAGAGAGAATCATGTAGGGCTGGAGAGGTGGCTTAGTGGTTAAGGTATTTGCCTGCAAAGCCTAAGGACTCAGGTTTGATTCCCCAGTACCCATGTAAAGTCAGCTGCACAAGTGGCACATGTGTTTGGAACTCATTTGCAGTGGCTACAGGTCCTGGCCTGCCCATCTCTCCCCCCCCCCTCTCTCTCTAAAATAAATAAGTAAAATAAAATGCAGAAATGAAAGCTAGTCTACTGTTTAATTGCTCTTCTAGTGACTAAAATGAACTTTTTTTGGCATGTGCATGTAGGATGTGTGTGATGTATACATGTATGTGCAGATGCATACGTCCATGTGCATGCATACGGAAGCTAGAGGAGAAAGTCTGCTGCCTTCCTCTGTCACTCATTCATGTATACACGTGTGTACAGATGTGAATGACTCTGTGCATGCATGTAGAAGCTAGAGGTGAAAGAAAGTCCAGTGCCTTCCATGTATTTCCTTGAGGCAAGAGTATCTCCCTCAACCACAGTAGTTGTCTTTAGTCAGATAGCCCCAGCCATTCTCCAGTCTCCATTTCCCACAGAACTGGGGTTATAGGCATGTATGACCACATCCAGCTTTTTATATGGTGCTGGGGAACCAATCTCTGACAGTCTCAGCCCTTCTCAGGTGTGGTGGTTTAAATCAGATGACCCCATAAACTCATGTGTTCTGAATGCTTTGTCCCCGGCTGGTGGCAGTTTGGGAGGCGAGGTCTTGCTGGAAGAGGTGTGGTGTTGAGGGCAGGTTTAGGGGTGTTACATCTAGCTCTCTCTTGCTGCTGTTTTCCACCTGTGGCAGCAGTGATGTCCACTCTCTGCTCATGTCATGCTCTCGCCTGACATTGTTAGGGTAACTGGACCTCTGAAGATAAAAAAGGCAAGAAATTTTATACTTGCTAGAAATGAAAGATGACCTGACTTTTTATCTCTTGCCTAGTTCCCTAGACCTATTTTTCCACAAACAACCAGGACCCTTCCTGAAAGGGAGGTCTTTCATAGGATTTGAACACTGTGGTTGGTCAAGTTCAGCCCCCAGAACTTGGTGTCAGGTCTAGCCTCTTCCTGAGACAGCCCCTAGCCCTAACCAACCAGCTCTCACCTGAGCCGGATGACAGCCCACCACCATAAGGTCATAAATACCTTTGCAAAGAGAAGGCAGGCTCTCTGACCACTTGGAAACTTCCAGCTGTGGGTGAGTTTCCCCAACTCCTCACCTGGGAGGTAAGGCGTAGCTGGAGGAAGTAGTTGTAATACCCCTGACCAGTTCCTGTTTCTCTGCCTCCTGCCTGCAGTGTGAACAGCTGTCCTCTGCCACATACTCCTGCAGCCACGACGTTCTGTCACAGCACATGATGCCAAACAACGTACGGGCCAAATCCTCCGAAACCAGAAGCCAAAAGAAACCTTCCCTTTCTAAAGTTGTTTTTGTCAAGTACTTTTGCATCACAGAAATGCAGCAGTAACCAATACGTGTGCCTCATTATGAATGCTAAGATTTGCCTTGCCCATGGGATCATAGTGTTGGAACCACAGGGACCCCTAAAGAACTGTCTTTTGCATCTCCTCTCAACGTCTTAAAGAAAACCAAAACTCAAAATTGATGTGCCTCAAATCTCACAACCGAAATCAGTGGTTGGATGTGAAACAGCCGAAGAGCCTCTGGCTCACCCTGCCTTGTTCGCTTGCTGCTCACCGTTCGGGTGGGTTTTCCATGAGCGCTGCATGGGACACCTTTTTTTTTTTTTTTTTTTTTTCATAATAAACATCCTTTGCTTGCCCCTTGAAAATCAAAAGTCCTTGAACCTTTCTCAAGGTTGTTTTTGTCTAGAGCACCAAGGAATCTGGTGAGGAAATGTCTGGAGGTTTGGCTTATAAGCCCTCAGTTTCTCTCTGGCTGCCATTATCCTCACTAGCACTTAAACGAATCCTTCTCCAAGAATGTGAGGTGGGGAATGTTATCAAGCAAGTGCTTTCTTTGGTGAAGGTCTGGGGTAGTAAACCAAGTAATAAAAACAATCAAATCATTAAGTGAACTTACTGTGTCAAGAATGGCTGATGTCCCCTTGTTCTTTCTAGAAATATTTGCAATTTTAAAGGAGGATGATACTTAAATTTGTCATTCTTTGTTGTGATTTTGTGTGTGTGTGTGTGATTTTTTGAGGTAGGGTCTCACTCTAGCCCAGGCTGACCTGTAATTCACAATGTAGTCTCAGCGTGGCCACGAACTCACAGCGACCCTTCTATCTTTGCCTCCGAAGGCATGCACCACCACGCCCAGCTGATTTATTTTTAATTGAACATTTCAGACACAGAAAAAGGATTTATATGTGTCCTGGGCAAACCATCTGGCTCAGGACATGATTATCACTCTTAGGCTGGTCCTGTTTCATCATCTCCTTTCTTCGTTGTTGGTTTTCTTCTTTTGGCTGGCATTGGGTATGGAGGCATAGTCTGAAAGATGGCCACTTGTAAGTGCAGGTCATTTAAACATTATGAATTTCCAAGTCAGGTCTGCCCATAACTTGCTAATTTCATTAAGAGAAAAAGAGTCAAAGAACAAAAGTCTGGTCTGGAATTTCAGGGAAGTAAAGGAACCTTTGGTTATCCAGAACTGGATCTTCCGTTAAAAGTTCATGCCATCATTTTGACATTTTGTGTTGGACTTTCTCTTTGTAAATCCCTCTTCACATTAGCAGTGCTGGTCTCAGAGCCCAGACTGTTTCAAAACCATAACATTTCTGAGTGAGTGATTGATCTGTATTATGTGTCCAGCCATCAGGGGGATCTTGGGATGTTGCTTGTATAAACTGTAACCGAAGCTTATACTCTGCATTTAGTTACAGTCTTTCATAGCCCTGTTGAAGATATTCAATCCTTCTGGATTTGGGAATAGGGCTTATCTGATACCTTCAGAGGGAAAAAAAATCCATTCATTTTTCTCTCCTCTCCACTTAAATAACTCAACACATCTGGTAACACTGTAGAGTCATTGTCCACCCAGTTCCTCTGCGGCTGGTCTTACTGCAATATTTCTTAAGTATTTGGTTACCTAAAGACAATGTGAATTAAAAAAAAAAAAGATTGTATAGATCTTACAAATTAACCATCTGCAGAACTGGAAAAATATGCTTTTAATCAGCACAATTTCCATATCAGCACTTTGCAGAATGAATATAAATGGAAAATTGCAGGTAAATGTTTGTGTATTAAAATTTTAAAGCAAGTTTTTCTTCAAATCAGTGTAATTTGCCTCTAAGAAAATTTTTTTGTTAATACATTATACCTGAGATTAAAATATCTTTGTGTTTTGGTCTGTATCCTTTTGCTTAATAATGTCTTGAGTTACAACAGTGATAAAAGCTGAAACAAAATCCTTTAATTCAATCTGAACTGAGCTAAATTTTAGGAAGCAAAGAGTAGAAACCAGATACAGAGCTGTATAATGTAGGAAGTTGATATACCTGATATTAAGAGTTGGTAAGAAGCAGATGGGATTGCTGAGGAAATCTTACTTGGACATTATTAATAACACCACTGTTACATCCTCTTTCATTAGGATGTTTTATGCAAACAGCTGCAAATTATGCAGTATAAAATGAAATGAAACAAAAAAAAAACCAAAAAGAAGAAATTTTTACAAATTATGCAGGAGTTCTAAAGAGACCATTTACTATTTTCTGCTTGTTTTACATTCCAAAGCAGGTTCAAAGTTTTTGGTTTTCCTTGATATTCTTATCAGTCTGAGCCTAGAAAATATTACAAGTTTGATAAATGCAATTTCATTATTTGTGATTCTTTAAAAATTTGGGGGAATTATGGTACATTTCACCCAGGGGGCCTGTGCATTTTAAATGCAACACGGTGAACACATTTGAAAGATTAATTGTTCTCTTGCTGTTACTTTTATTTCTGTATTAAGTATGAAAATTAGCATTGTAATGGCTTCCAGAATGGAAATGTGAAGAAGTATCCACTTGATGGAAATAAACATGCAAAAAATAAATTGAATTAATATTTCATTCATTATCTGAAATTTAAGCCTATGTTCAAAATGGTTGTTACTGGATTTTCATCTATATTAGTTAAATGTTATGCTTCTAAGATTTTTTTTTTGTGCTTAAGTTATGCCTGAAAAAATTTGGATCACAGCTTTAATATCCAGGTGGGCAATGCCATTTGCCAAGATCTTTGCACATAATTCCAATTTTTTTGTAGAGCACAAATCCTGCCTTACTACTAAGCTTCCTGAAGCATTTTGAGGTAAAAAATAGAGCTAATTTATTTCATTGTTTCCTTTATTTATTTATTTGTTGTTCTTGCCTTTCTAGGTCGTGGAACTTATAGCAAGTGCTCTTAAGGACTTGGTTCAAGGAGTATACCAGGAAAATTCTACTTCAGGCAAGGTAAAGATTTCAGAGTCATTGAGAAAATGCTATTAGATCAGAAGCATTTGTGGCAAAACTAGAATTGATGAGTGAAAATGTCAGTCTTATTTTGTGTTTAAACTGGACAAGATTTTATTTTTTTAGATTAGTGTATTGGCTACAAATGCATGGCCATATGCTTACAACATAGCAGATTCAACCAATTAAAACAACCTCTTATCCTCTGGCTGTAGTCTCAGGCTGCTCAGTCTGTATCAGCCCAGCGGACACCTGGATGCTGCTGGCTGGCAGGTAGCACAGTCACGAAGCAGGCAGGCTAGAGGGGTAGCTGATGATGCTGAGGAACTGGGTCCAGCCTTTCCCCAGAGTAAGGGACCTCTGTGCCCCAGAAGAATGGACCAGGAGCTCAAGAGCATCGCAATCAGGAAGGTGGGAGAAAAATGTCTTTTATAGCCAAGGTCCAAATTTTCTATGATAAAAACTAGAATGTTTGCACAGTTGGATTGTTTTGATTAATTTTTTAGGTCTAAATTTAAGATTTTTGATTCATTTAACAGGTCATCTCAAGAAAGGTTTTATTTCCTTAAAATGAAGTCATTTCACTTCAGTAGATTAGATGTGAGCTGTGCGCTTCACTGACCACCACCGTCATTACTATAGTTCCTACTGCTGTACGGGATTCCTCTGTGTTTCATTATTCTAGCTTCCTTAACCCTGTATTAGCAAGATTTGACTCACTAAAAATTAGAAAAATATGCTTATATGCACATCCTAAGCATTAACACTTCCATTTGAAAAAAGAAAGGCAAATTTTACTAGAAGTAAAAGATGGGGAATGAGCAATTTAGCTTTAAAAAAAAAAATCTGGAAGTATAACCCAGGAACTCTGGGAGGTTCAGAGAGTGGTTAATGAAATATGAAGAACTGCTCCTTAGATACCTGCTAATATTTGGTTCAGGGAACCATAATGCCTAGGAGGTCTCTTTAAGCACCTACGCAGCTTGTTGACATCTGGGGAACTCACAAGATGTAGGACCACAATGAACCCTTTTTGCAAAATTAGGCAAATATATTAATGATTCTCTACTTTTGCTGAAGGTTAATATTGGATTGTCTAGCTCCCCTCATAGAAAGTCACCTTGTACATAGTGTGGAGATCAGGATAACTAAGCAAGTAATGCTGTGGCAAGTGACTTGCTTGTGCTTCTTTATTTAATCTCCACAGAAGTCCTAAGTGAGGTAGATACTGCTGTTGTTCCCATCTCAGAGGTATGAAGACTGGGATTTACAAGACATTTAATGACTTTTCCCAAGGTTATACAATTTATTAGCTGGATCTGAACTTAGGATCCTAAGCTTTTCACCTCTGACTGTACTGCCTCTCTACCTTGATGAAAACTAACTGGAAAGCCTCCACCCTCCATCTGCCAAACCTGAGGTCTCACCAGGTGATGATCACAGTGACTGTTGATGAGGTGTGTTTCCCTCTGAGGTGTTTCTAAGGTATTCAACTTGGCACCACTCAAGGGTTAGTACTTCACTAAGATCTGCTCATTTTGTTTGTGGAAAGTGTTTGTTTATGACAGAAATTTACTGTATAGAACAGGCTGGCCTCAAACTCATAATCCTTAATCCCATCCCTGAGAAGGCTAAGACAGGACTGTGGTGAGTTCAAGATCATTCTAGGCTACATGAAACTCATAATGTCCATTAAGAAAAAAAAGAAGAAGAAGAAAGGAAAAGGAAAAGGCCAGGTGTGGTGGTGCACACCTTTAATCCCAGCACTTGGGAGGCAGAGGTAGGAAGATTGCCATGAGTTTGAGACCACCCTGAGACTACATAGGGAATTCCAGGCTAGCCTGAGCTAGAGTGAGACCCTACCTGTACTGCCACAATGGATACCTGATTTCTAATACCTATTTAGGAATTGGAATCAGTGATTGAAGGTGATTAAGCATAGGAGTTATTTGATCAAAGTAACCTTTGAGACAGTTGAGTGATAGAAGTCTTTAGGATGGCTTATAGCAGCTGGTATTCATCTGTTTGACATCTTTGTCCCTTGTTGGCATTCATGTTTCTATATCAACAGTGACTTCTCAGAAACCGCTACTCCATACCCAGTTAGAAGTAGCTACCCTACTTAATTACTTTTATGTTAATCACAATATATATATTTGTATATATTATGTATGTGTATGTATATCAAAGAAACTACCATCACAATTTAATAAACATACCTGTCACTTCATGTAGCTTTGCATTCCTCCCTCCTGCATTGTCTTCTATGATCCTCAGGTAATATACTATCACAAGAAATTACACAGTATGGCCTTTTTTGTTGTTGTTGTTTTTGTTTTTTTAAGGTAGGGTTTTACTCCAGCACTCAGCTAAAGCTCCAGTCACACCATTGTACATTTTTGTCAGCAGCATATGAGAACTCCAGCTGCTTTATACCTGTGCTAAGGTCAATATGATCAGTCAGTCTTTAATATTTTAGCAATTTACTATATGTGTAGTTTTATCTCATTATGATTTCAATTTGTACTTTCCTAGTGAATAATACTGTTGACCATCTTTTCAGTGTCCATCATTTGATGTATCTTTTTTGTTTGTTTTTTGGGTTTTTAAGGTAGGGTCTCACTCTAGCCCAGGCTGACCTGGAACTCACTATGTAGTCTCAAGGTGGCCTTGAACTCATGGCAGTCCTCCTACCTCTGCCTCCCAAGTGCTAGGATTAAACATGTGTGCCACCATGCCCGGCTCTTCTTTGTTTTTAATATTTTTAATTTATTAATTTGCAAGTAGAAAGAGGGAGAATATGGGCATACCAGGGCCTCTTGCTACTGCAAGCAAACTGCAGATGTATGCTCCACTTTGTGCATTTGGCTTTATGTGTAGATAAAGAATTGAACCCAAGTTGACAGGCTTTGCAAGCAAGTGCCTTTACTGAGCCATCTCCCAGCATTGATACATCTTTAGTGATATAGCTCTTTAATCATTTTACCTATTGTTTTACAAGAGAGAGTGAGAAAGAGAGAGAAAATTGGCATGCCAGAGCCTCTAGCCAGTACAATTGAACTCCAGACACGTGTCACCTTGTGTGCATGCATGACCTTGTACACATGTGCCACCTTGTGCATCTGGCTTATGTGGGTTCTAGGGAGTTGAACCTGGGTCCTTAGCCCCATTTTACCTATTTTTTAAATTTTGAAAAAATCGTATTTAGGTCTGGAGAGATGGCTTAGCAGTTAAGGCACTTGCCTGTGAAGCCTAAGGACCCAGGTTCAACTCCCTAGAACCCACATAAGCCAGATGCACAAGGTGGCACATGTGCACAAGGTGGTACACATGTCTGTACTTCATTTGCTGTGGCTAAGGCCCTGGCACACCAACACACACTTTCGCTCTCACTCTTTCATAAAATAAAAATAAATAAATAAACTTGTATTTATTTGCCTGTGTGCATGTGTACACACTCGTGTGCGTGCTGGATCTCTTGCTGCTGTGAATCAATGGTTTCATGTGAGTGATGGGAAATCAAATCTAGACCACCAGGCTCTGCAAGCTAGTGCCTTTAACCACTGAGCCATCACCTCATACCCATTTTAATTCGTCAATTTGGTATTGCTTTTTGTTTAGGGAGTGGAGTTTTGTTTTGTTTTTGGCTTTCATTTGTTTAGCTTTCTGTTTCTTTTATTTATTTGTAAGCAGAGAGAGAAATAGAATGAGCATACTGGGGTCTTTTGCCACTGCAGATGAACATTCTAGATGCTTTCACCACTTTGTGCACTCAGCTATTGAACTACAGCTGGCAGGCTTTGGTATATTGTTTTTCATTATTTTTATTATTATTTCGAGGAAGGGTCTTGCTCTAGCCAAGACTGAGCTGGAATTCACTATGTAGTCTCATGGTGGCCTCGAACTCATAGCAATCATCCTACCTCTGCCTCCCGAGTGCTGGAATTAAAGGCATGCACTACCACACCCAGCTTTTCATTGTTATTTGATTCTCTGAATTTTTAAAATTTCTTTCTTGATTTCTTCAGTGACCCATTCAGCATTCAGTAGTGTACTGTTTAGTTTCCATGAGTTTGTGTATGTTACATAGTTTTTTGGTTTTTAACTTTATATTTTATTTGTCTGAGAGAGAGAAAGAGGCAGATACAGAAAATGGGTACACCAGGGCCTTCAGCCGCTGTAAATGAATTCCAGACGCATGCACCACCATGTGCATCTGGCTTATGTGGGTCCTGGGGAATTTAACCTGGGTCCCTTAGCTTTGCAGGCAAGCACCTTAACCAATAAGCCATCTCTGTCCAGCCCTGTTAGTTTTTCTTGCTGTTGATTTATAGTTTAGTCCCATTGTGATCAGATAGAGTACAAGGAATTGTTTCAATTTTCTAGAATTTAAGATTTGCTTTGTGTCCTAATTATATGGTCTATTTTAGAGAATGTTCTATGTGCTGCTGAAAAGAATGTGTATTCTGCAGCATTTGGATGTAATGTTCTGTAGATATCTGTTAGGTCCATTTGTTCTATATCATTTAATCTAGATGAGATGCTTCTCTGTTTTTTGGGTTTTTTTTTGTTTTTGTTTTTTTTTGTTGTTGTTGTTGTTTTGTTTTTTTTGCTGGGATGACCTGTTAGTTGGTGAGAGTGGTTATTGAAGTCACCCTACAATTGTGCTTGGTGTTATCTGGGATCTAGGAGTGTTCACTTAATGAAATTGGGAACACCTATATTTGGTTCATATATGTTTAGAATTGTAATGTTGTCTTGTTGGATTGTTCCTTTAATCAGTATAAAGTGACTTTCTTTTTCTTTCGTAACTAATGTTGGTTTGAGGTCTACGTGTCAGATTAGGACACCAACACCTGCTTGTTTACTTAGGCCCATCTGCTTGAAATACGACTTTCCATCCTTTCACCCAAAAGTAGTGCCTATCTTTTATGGAGAGGTCAGTTTCTTGGAGGCAACAAACAGAAGGATCCTGTCTTTTAATCTAGTCTGTGTCTTTTGGTTGAGATATTGAGGCCCTTCATGTTAAGAGCTATTATTGAGTCAGCTCAGCACACTCACTCAAGGCTGAGAGCCGCTCCAAGCCATCTCTCCCAGCATCTCTCCCCAGCTACCAGTCATGTCCCTGAGGAGCAGTCTGTCCTGTATCTTCCGGACACAAGTGCACTTAGTCCTGAAGTCCATGCACTCGGTGGCTGTGATAGGAGCCCCTTTCTCTCCGGGACAGAAAAGGAAGAGAGTGGAATATGGTCCAGCTGCAGTTAGAGAAGCTGGCTTTCTGAAGAAGCTCTCTGATTTGGGCTGTCACATAAAAACCTTTGGAGATTTGAGTTTCACTCCCATTTCCAGAGATGACTGCTACAACAATCTGGTAGTGAATCCACGCTCAGTGGGCCTTGCCAGCCAGGAACTGACTGAGATTGTTAGTAGAGCTGTGTCAAGTGGCTATAGCTGTGTCACCATGGGAGGAGAACACAGCCTGGCAACTGGTAGTATTAGAGACCATGCCCGGCACTGCCCAGACCTCTGTGTCACTTGGATTGATACTCATGCCAACATCAATACACCCTGACCACTTTAACAGGAAATCTCCATGGACAGCCAATTTCATTTTTCCTCAGAGAACTACAAGACAAGGTGTCTCAACTCCCAGGATTTTCTTGGATCAAACCTTGTATCTCCTCAAGTATTGTGTACATTGGCCTAAGAGATGTGGATCCTGCTGAACATTTTATTATAAAAACTATGACATACAGTATTTTTCCATGATAGACATTGACCAACTTGGCATACAGAAGGTTATGGAATAGACATTTGATCTGCTGATTGGCAAAAGACAAAGGCCTATCCATCTGAGTTTATTATTATTATTATTTTATTTTTTGAGGTAGGGTCTCGCTCTAACTCAGGCTGACCTAGAATTCACTCTATAGTCCCAGGCTGACCTTGAACTCACTGTGATCCTCCTATCCATGTCTTACAAGTGCTGCAGTTAAAGGCATGCACCACCACGCCCAGCCCATCTGAGTTTTGATATTGATGCATTTGACCCTACTCTGGCTCCAGCCACAGGAGCCCCTATTGTGGGGGGATTGACATATAGAGAGGGCATGTATATTACTGAAGAAGTACATAATATAGGACTGCTGTTGGCATTGGACCTTGCTGAAGTCAGTCCTCAACTGGCCACTTCAGAGGAAGAAGCAAAGGCCACAATCAGCCTCGCAGTGGATGTGATTGCTTCAAGTTTTGGTCAGACAAGAGAAGGACACATCGTCTATGACCAACTTCCTACCCCAAGTTCACCACAATAATCAGAAAATGAAGAACATTGAGAATTTAGGAAATACTGTGCACTGGCACCTTCAACAGTGGACATTCCAGAGTTGCAAGGCGTTTAAGGGGACAGATATTTTAAATGGCTGTCTGGGTCAGTACTGCCTTAATGAGAATATCTGTGTGTTCTCACAACTGTGGGATTTCTGTTCTCCATCTTGGTGACGAATACTACTACTGTAAATTGTAAATTCTTTTTTTTTTTTTTTGCTTCTCACTAGGTATTAATATCATAATACCATGTAATTTTGAAGAAGTAATAAACAGCATTTATTACCTTGATTAAAAAAAAAGTTTTCTCTCTCTCTCTCTGTCTCTCTACCTGCCTCTCCCCCCCCTTTCTGTCAAATAAATAAAAATAATTTAAAAGGGGGGCTGGAGAGATGGCTTAGCGGTTAAGGCACTTGCCTGCAAAGCCAAAGGACCTAGATTCGATTCTCTAGGACCCACGTAGGCCAGATGCACAAGGTGATACATGTATCTGGAGTTAGTTTGCAGCAGCTGGAGGCCCTAGTGTGCCCATTCTCTATCTCTCTCTCTGTCTCCCTGTCTGTTTTCCCCCCTCTCTCAAATAAATAAAAATAATTTTTTAAAACAAAGAGCTATTGAAAGGTGTGCATTTATTCTTGCCAATCTTTTTTTTTTTTTAATTCTTGCTTTTGTAGTACTTCCTGTTGTTCCTGTACTCTCTTATATTAACTGTTATTTGAACATGGTTTATTTTTTCCTGTTTTCTTATGTATGTGCTTTTCTTTCTCTTCAATCTGAAGCATCTTTTCAAGTATTTTCTGTAGAGCTGGCTTAATGGTCATATATTCCTTTAGCTTTTTTTGTTTGTTTGTTTGTTCTGTTTTGTTTTGTTTTTCAAGGTAGGGTCTTACTCTGGTCCAGGCTGACCTGGAATTAACTATGTAGTCTCAGGGTGGCTTTGAACTCATGGAGGTCCTCCTACCTCTGCCTCCTGAGTGCTGGGATTAAAGGTGTGCACCACCACGCACAGCTTCCTTTAGCTTATTTTTTGTTGTGGAATGTCTTTATTTCTCTATTAATAATAACAGATAACTTTTCTACATAAAGTAATCTTGGTTGACAGTTGTTATCTTTTAGAACTTGGAATACATCATTCCAAGCCCTTCTGGCTTTTAAAGTTTGTTTTGAGTAATCTGCTGTTATCCTGATGGGCTTGCCTTTATAGGTGACTTGATGCTTCTCTCTAACTACTTTCAATATATTTTTTCTTTCAACACATTTTCTTTGGTCTGTGTGTTTAATAGTTTAATTATAATATGGCAAGGAGAGGTTCTTTCCTGGTTTTGTCTATTTGGTGTTCTAAATGCCTCCTGTATCTGCTTTGGCATCCATCTCTTTCCCTATTTGGGGGAAATTTTCTTCTGTGATTTTGTTGAAAATATCTACTATGCCTTCAGAATGAAATTCTTCTTCTACTATACCCTGAATTAAGTTTGATCTCTTCATAGTGTCCCAAATGTTTTGAAATTCCTACTCATACCTTCCTATTGGTTTGTCTTTCTCTATGTTGGAATGTTGTAGATCTGCCACCTTGTCTTCTAGCTCAGATGTTCTATCCTCTCCTTAATCCATTCTTTATTTATTTATTTATTTTTGGTTTTTCAAGGTAGGGTTTCACTGTAGCCTAGGCTGACCTGGAATCCACTATGTAGTCTCAAGGTGGCCTCATGGCAATCCTCTCACCTCTGCCTCCTGAGTGCTGGTATTAAAGGCATGTGCCATCACATCTGGCTCCTTGATCCATCCTATTGGTGAGACATTCTACAGAGCTTTCTATTTGACATACTCTGTTTTACATATCTAGTATTTCTTATCAGTATTTTTTTATTATTTCTATTTTCTTACTCGTGTCCTTATTTCATTAAGTTGATTTCTTGTGTTCTCCTTCAGGAGTTTGTTTTCTTCTGAGATTTCTTTGAACATAATTATAATCATTCTTTTGAATTCTTTGATATTTCATCTAAATCAGTTTCACTGGAGGCCATTTCTGTTGGATTTGTAATTTTTGGTGGAATTATATTGTCTTGATGTTTTGTATTTTTCTTTTTTTTTTTTTTTTTTTTTGGTTTTTCGAGGTAGGGTCAAGCTCAGGCTGACCTGGAATTCACTATGGAGTCTCAGGGTGGCCTCGAACTCATGGTGATCCTCCTACCTCTGCCTCCCAAGTGCTGGGATTAAAGGCGTGCACCACCACACCCGGCTTGTATTTCTTATAATATAGAGATTTTTGTATCTTGAGTTAATTCAATTCTTCTGTTTTTAAGTTATCTGTTGCTCTTAGATATGTAAATCTGACGTTATATATCTTCAGTGTAGGAGCCTAAGGTGCCAAGTGTGGCTCTTAAATTACTCCCAGAGTAATAGCAGGAGTGACCCACGCTGTTGGATATGTCTGCTATGCAAGTATTTTAGTATCAAATTGACAACATTTCTTTGGACTTCAATAATTGCTGTTGGGTAAAAGAACAAAGATGGTAGAGATATGCTAGAGTTTTGGTTACTTCAAAGTAGGAACAATGTATGAGGGCTAGTATTAACTTTGAAAAAAGATGGAGGTGATTCTGGTTTTTGGGAAAGGGAAGTTGGGTGCTGTTGGTTCCACAGATATTAGTTGTTGAGTCTATGGACTGTTGTAGTTATGAAGAATAAGAAGGGGAAAGGAGAATAGGGTATAGAGAAGGAGGCAAGTAAACAAGTTGTGGGTAGGAAAAGTTGTAGAAATATTCCAATAGTAGGCTGTGAGGAGAAAATTACTAAACAATTCTAAAATCCAACTGGGCAATATACACACACAAAGAAAACCAGCATGGAATGTTTTTGCATGAGTGGGGATTAAAACAAATAGGTAAACTAGCAAAGCCAAATTCCCTAAGCTAGCTTAACTTGTTGACTCACACCCTTAAGCTGGTCAACTATGAGGCTGAGTGAGATTCCTAGTCTACAATAGGTTCCATGTCAGCCTGGACCTAAGTGGAAACCCTGCCCCCAAGAAAGGAAGAAGAAAAAGAAAAAAGGGGCACTAGAAATCAAGAAATATCAAAAGCAACAAAAAGTCAACCCCCAAACACAACTTATTTAATTATGTCAAAGCCAACCAAAAGTGCATCAATCAAACCTAATGTATCAGTGTGTTGTTGTTGTTGTTGTTGTTGTTTTTGGTTTTTTGAGGGTAGGGTCTCACTCTAGCCCAGGCTGACCTGGAATTCACTATGTCGTCTCAGGGTGGCCTCGAACTCAGTGATCCTCCTACCTCTGCCTCCCAAGTGCTGGGATTAAAGGCGTGCGCCACCATGCCGGCTTTACATCAGTATTTTTGTCTAAGTGAGCTAGGTTTAAATTCTTTCCCTCCCTGGGATTCTTATGTAAGACTATCCCATTATGGGTTTGGTTGGTTTGGTTTGGTTTGGCTTTTTCAAGGTAGGGTCTCGCTGTATCCCAGGCTGACCTGGAACTCAGTATGTAGTCTCAGGGTGGCCTTGAACTCATGGCTATCCTTCTACCTCTGCCTCCCAAATACTATGATTAAAGGTGTGTGCCACCAAGACTGCCTCCCCATTACCTTTTGGTGTGGCTTCTGGTATCACCTATGCTGAATGTGAGGCTGGTCCCTCTTTGTTGCACTGTGGGCTCCCCTCGGCTGGTTAGGTTGTAGAGTTGCTGTTCAGATCAGCTGTGCTGGACGCCATGTGGCTGAAGGATGGCTTTGAATACTAAGAATAGTGTCCTGAGATGTCCAGTGGTTCCTGGTGCTTGTCGTTGGGGGTGTAAGATGTGGAGAGTCCCTGAATTATTCTGGTGCTGCTCAGCTGAATCCTGTTGTCTTCTTCTTTTCTATTTTTTTAGTTTTTTCAAGGTAGGATCTGTAGCCCAGACTGACCTGGAACTCACTCTGTAGCCCCAGGCTTGAAACTCAAAATGATCCTCCTACCTCAGCCTCTGGAATGCTAGGATTAAAGGTGTGCACCACCACACCAAGTTAAATGATGGATTTTATTATTATTATTATTATTGCCCACTTCCCCCTAATGTTGGATTTTGATGAATTTTTTTTTCAGTCGCTATTGGATAGTCATATTCTTTTTAGTTGTTTTTTTTTTTTTTTTCTGTTAAGTTTTGGTTTTGATAGTAGTAATCAAACCCAGGGCCTAATACATGTCCTCTTTTATGTTCTGCTGTTGTTTTTGTTTTTATTTATTTGTATTTTTACTTCAAAAGTAACTTCAGGGCTGGGGAGATGGCTCAGCAGTTAAGGCACTTGCCTGCAAAGTTTAACAACTTAGGTTCAATTCCCCAGTACCCACCTAAAGCAAAAGGCACAGAGTAGCACATGCATCTGGAGTTCGTTTGTAGTGGCTAGAGGCCCTGGTATGCCCATGTTCATTCTCATTCTCTCTCTTTCTCTCTCTTGTAAATCAATCAATCAATAAAATAAAATAAATTGAAAAATATTTTAAAAGCCAGGCATAGTAGTATACACCTTTAATCCCAGCATGCAGGAGACTGAGGTAGGAGGATTGCTGTGAGTTCAAGGCCAGCCTACAGACTACATAGTGATTTCCAGGTCAGCCTGGACTAAAGGAAGACCCTACCTTGAAAAAGTAAAGAAAGAAAGCCCAATCTCTTGTTCCAGCTTAACCAGAAGTGCTAAATATACCTTAGGACTTTTTGATTTATGTTATGATGGCTTTTTGTAAAATAACAAATATAAAATTCCCCACCAGTAAATTATATGCTTCCTTTGTGTTACCCTAAGTGCTTGTTTAGTGTGCTTGTAATATTCTCAGGGGCACTCTAAGTTCAGCAAGAAACCCTATTTAAAGAGTACAGTGGAAAGCAATTTTGAAAGATACCCAACATCAACCTCTGGCCTCCTCACACACCCATGCACACACATGTACTCATACACATACAAACATGTGTACACACAACACAGATGTGCACCTACCAAAAAAAAAAAAAAAAAAGAATTACTAAGTATCTGTACAGGTTCACTTCAGTCATGAGAGGCCCCACACTCGGGCCACCCACCCAGCTAAGCCCTCCTGAATTCCTGACTCACAGAAACTGAGAGCCATAATAAATGTCTATTGTTGCTATGAATAGCTATGTTTGGAGTATTTGTTATGCGGTAATGAATAACTGATCTTTTGCCATCTAATTTTGATGCCTCCCACTGTAGAAGCATATTGTGGTATATTTGCTTTTAAAACTCTGGGTCTAGGGCTGGAGAGATGGCTTAGCGGTTAAGGCACTTACCTGCAAAGCCTAAGGACCCAGGTTCAATTTCCCAGTACCCACAGAAAGCCAAATGCACAAGGTGGCACATATGTCTGGTGTTCATTTGCACTTGCTAGAGTCCCTGGCATGCCTATCCTCTCTCCCTCCCTCCCTCCCCCCCTCCCCCCTCTCATCAAATAAATAAGCCAGGCATGATGGCACACACCTTTAATCCCAGCACTTGGGAGGCAGAGGTAGGAGGATCACTGTGGTGGTTTGATTCAGGTGTCCCCCATAAATTTAGGTGTTCTGAAGGCTAGGTTCCCAGCTCATTCCAAAGGGAATTAACGCTTCCTGGAGGGAGTGTATTGTTGGGGGCGGGCTTATGGGTGTTATAGCCAGTTTCCCCTTGCCAGTGTTTAGCACACTCTCCTGTTCCTATTGTCCACCTTATGTTGGCCAGGGGGTGATGTCCACCCTCTGTTCATGTTGTTGTTTTCCCTGCCATCATGGAGCTTCCCCCTTGAGCCTGTAAGCCAATATAAACCTCTTTTTTCCCACCAGCTGCTCTTGGTTGGGTGATTTCTACCAGCAATGCAGACCTGACTGCAACAGTCATGAGTTCAAGGCCACGCTGAGACTACATAATGAATTACAGGTCAGCCTGGACTACAGTGAGACCCTACCTCGAAAAACCAATAAATAAATAAGTAAACAACTCTCGGTCCAGCTACTTGTCTTGCTTTGGCAAGTAGAAGGCCTTCTAGGGCCTCTGTCATTACCATGAGAAGAGCATGAGTAGGCGGCTGGTCCGGGAAGACTGAGTAAGACAGGAGTAAAGCCTATCCAGTGAGCTCAGATGCTCCAGTCTAGACGGATGATTCCCAGAGCATCCAAAAACACATGAGCAGTGATAAATGAGTGTTGTGTGAAGTCACTGGATTTTATTTTAAGACAAGGCTAGCCTCAAACTGCCAACTCTTCTCCATAGCCTCCCAGATTCTAGACTTCCAGGTGTGTGGCCCTACACCCAGCTGCAAAGCCGCTGGATTTGGAGGTCGCTTTACCAATGATAAACCAGTCAGAGTCTCACCTGTACAGCTCATGGAGTCTGAGTCACTGTCATTAGGAAGCTGGTTGGAGGAATGGAATTAGAGGCTTCTAGCCTGAGGGCCCAGCCCTGCCTTCCAGAGGTAGGAACCATTGAGTAACCCCAGTGTCAACCCTCCCCAGGCGGCAGAGAGCAAGAGGTTAGTAGCTGGAGTTTCTGGAAAGCATATCAGGGATGTTCATGAAGTATTTACAGCATTCTTCAAGTTTTTGTTATCAATTACTCCTCAGGGCATGACAGAACCTCTCCTCACGAGTACCAGTGCTGGCCTGTCCCCTGCCCACTCACGTTCCTCTCCTCCTCACGAGTACCAGTGCTGGCCTGTCCCCTGCCCACTCACGTTCCTCTCCTCACGAGTACCACTGTTGGCCTGTCCCCTGCCCACTCACGTTCCTCTCCTCACGAGTACCAGTGCTGGCCTGTCCCCTGCCCACTCACGTTCCTCTCCTCACGAGTACCAGTGCTGGCCTGTCCCCTGCCCACTCACGTTCCTCTCCTCACGAGTACCACTGTTGGCCTGTCCCCTGCCCACTCACGTTCCTCTCCTCACGAGTACCAGTGCTGGCCTGTCCCCTGCCCACTCACGTTCCTCTCCTCACGAGTACCACTGTTGGCCTGTCCCCTGCCCACTCACGTTCCTCTCCTCACGAGTACCACTGTTGGCCTGTCCCCTGCCCACTCATGTTCCTCTCCTCACGAGTACCACTGTTGGCCTGTCCCCTGTACTCCTAGCCAGCACTAGCGTTGGCCCAACCCCAGCCATACTGTCATACCTCCTTACACTGCTCTTAGGCTGCTGTCCTGGTGCTCTGAGGTCTGTGTCTTCTGATGTGGGCCATGTCTGATGTTGATGTTCTTTTGATTTTTATTTTGTAATCCAAGGAATTGTAAATCAGGCCAAAGTCTTGCCATCATCACTATGGATTCTAAACCCAATACAAAGATAATATCCAATGTGGTTTTGCACATTTTGGTGAGATTTCCCCAGATTTCTCTTAGATATCATTGTCTTCCAAGGAGGAAGGACTTTGATGACCGTTTATATCTCCGAAGTAATCACTTGATGAGGAACATCTCAGCCCAAATAGTTACTGTACTGTATTGTTCATGATGGCCATCAGTCCTCAGCAGGCAAGAGATGACCATAGTGGTGTCTGTGTAGACACTTGCACATGTGTGCACACAGATGCATAAAGATGTGGTGGAAGATTCGGAACTTTGCAGGCTATTCTCATAAAAATGAATGACAGTAGACAAGGGAGGTTGACTACAGAGAAGGAATCAGTGAATTGAAAGAAGCTAATTAATCCTACCAACATGGAAAGGCGTTCAAAGTGAACATTTTTTATACATTAGAAATAAAAATGGTTCATTTTCCTTTCTGTGAAGATAAATGGGCATGTGTGTGTGTGTAAAAAAAACTATTATTTTATAAAGAAAACATTTTAAGAGGTTTAAAAGTAAAACAATGAGTGTTGTATAAAAGTATTAAGATGCTCTGGGGTATCTTTCATTGGTCCATTTACTCACAGCCTGTCCCTTATATTGTACCCAAGACACGTATTAACGAGCTAATAAAATGTGCCATGTCATGTTTTATTGTTTGCTGGGCATCTGTTCAAGCTTACATCACTCAGGAATGCAAAAGTTTGAAGATGCTGGTAGTAATGATGATAATAAATACCTATAACTTTACAGCTGTTTTTTGCACAAAATAGAAAATCTTAAATCATTTGTTAAACATTGGGTTTATTCCAAATTGAGGACTATTTAGAATAATTTTAAATTATTTGTTTTATTTATAAACTGCACACAAAAAGTACATACGACAGACACATATAGTTTACAGAATAAAAGTAAAATACCTAGACATCAACCACCACATTTAAAAAGCAATGTTGAAACCAGGGGAGACAGCTCAACTGGTGTTTGCTTTGCAAGCATAAACACCTGAGTTCAATCCCCAGAATTCATGTAAAAAGACATGCATGATGGCCTGTGCTGGTAAGTCCAGCACTGAGGAGGTGGAGACAGGCAGGTTTCCTAGGGCTCATTGGCCAGCCAGTCTAGCCTGAGTGAGTGAGTTCCAGGACAGTGAGAAATTCTGTCTCAAAAAACAAGGTAGATGGCAACTAAAAAGCAGCACCCTAGGTTGTTCTTTGGCCATACATACATACATACATACATATGCATGCGCATACATAAACAAGTAAATAAATAAAAATGGCAGTATTATGTGTTTCTTTAATCCATAATGTATTTTAATTTGAAGAACTTTAAAAGCAGCAAAGGCCCTCTGGTGTACACTGGATCTGGTTGGCGAACATTCTATTCGTTAAATGCTTAAATTGAATTTGTACATTATTTGTAAGTACTCTAGGTCATTCACCAGCAGATATCATAGCCAAGCATCTTAAAAGGCAGTTTATTTGCCTGAGAGATGAAATATCATTGTGAAGCATGTAAACTGTTTAATAGAATGCCATTCTGATCAAAGGGCAAGAATAAGCATCTCAGAAATACGGCCCCGGCCTTCAGTTACCATCTATCAACACACCAGTGAGTGCCCATTTTACCTTTGTCACAGACCGCTTGTGAGTCTGGGGCTAAGCAGTCAGCTGCTTATCTTCCTTTCCTTCTGTGGAGTCTCATGGGCATCTCAAACTCAGCACATCTAGAACCACATACATGATCTGCCCTTCCCACACCACGCCACTGTCCTCTGTCTTCATGAAGAGCATTACCATTCAGTTAGATTTTCAAGTAAAAAACTTGGCAGTTAGGGGCTAGGAAGATGTCTCCGCAGTTAAAGGCACTTTCTTGCAAAGCCTGTGGGCCCAGGTTCAGTTCTTCAGCACCCATGTAAAGCTGGACTCAAAGTGGCACATGCATTTGGAGTGCCCATACACACACAGAGACACACATACACACACACGTGTGCACACAAATAAAGAATTTTAAAAAATATTGGGAGTCTTTCTTAATACTTTTGCCCTTCCTATCTTCACCCTGATGGCTACCATACTGTCTCTCCTTCACCACCACATAGCTAGAAGTACAACTGTGTAGGAACAGAGATCATATTTACTATTCCTGAGTACTCTTTAAAAGTAGACTATAGGGCTAGAGAGATGGCTTAGCGGTTAAGCGCTTGCCTGTCAAGGCTAAGGACTCCAGTTCGAGGCTCGATTCCCCAGGACCCACGTTAGCCAGATGCACAAGGGGGCGCACGCGTCTGGAGTTCGTTTGCAGTGGCTGGAAGCCCTGGTGTGCCCATTCTCTCTCTATCTGCCTCTTTCTCTCTCTCTGTCACTCTCAAATAAATTAAAAAATGAACCAAAAATAATATTTTTTTTAAAAAGTAGACTGTAAGTTCAGTGTGGTGATGCACACCTTTAATCCCAGCACTTGGGAGGCAGAGGTAGGAGGATCACCAGGAGTTCAAGGCCACCCTGAGACTACATAGTGAATTCCAGGTCAGCCTGGGCTAGAGCAAGACCCTACTTTGAGAGAAGGAAAAAAAAGTAGACTATAGGCAAGGCCTTCATGATTATATTTGATAAGAGGATTTTATTTGTATTTACTTATAAAAAATATATATTCATTTATAAGAGGAGAAAAAAGTACCAGGTAGATGGAGGCACCACATCATACAGTTGTATCAATAAACTAACTTGAGTCGAAAATTAGCAGAGAGGCTCCTGCATGTGTACAGGAAAAAAAGGGGGGGTGGGCTGCAGTATAATCTGACACATGGAAAATGCTCATTTTATTTATTTATTTATTTATTTATTTATTTATTTATTTATTTATTTGACTTTTAGAAAAAGGGCTGGAGAAATGGCTAGCAGCAAAAGGTAGAAATGAAGTAGCATGGGAACTAAATGGCTTCCAGATTTTTGGACAATAGTTCCAGATTTGTATTTCATGTAGACTTAGGATCATCTTGGGGTTGACTGTACATCTGCTTGGCTCCCCTCCATGTGTCTTCTCATTCTCAGGTAACCATGTTTCATATTCGTATTAGGGAGTCAGTGCTTTGTAATACTTCCAGTGGCAAAAAAAAAAAAAGGGAAAAATCCAATAGTCATAAAAGTAAGGAACTATATCATTTTTTGTTGTTTTTGTTTTTAAAGGTGGGATGTCTCTCTAGCCCAAGCTGACCTGGAATTCACTATATAGTCTCAGGCTAGCCTCAGCCTCACAGCGATTCTCCTACATCGGTCTCCTGAGTGCTGAGATTAAAGGCGTGAGCCACCATGCCTGGCATAAGGAACTGTATCTTATTCCATCTTAATGTGCAGAGGTGGTCAGGGGTATCAAGGTCTCTTGTCTCCTCGCCTCCTAATGTGTTTATCAGGCTATAGCAGTCTAGCCCCAGCAGTCCTACATGTATTTTAGTGAGACAGAAGCCTTGGGAGGAACCCCTTCCGTTCTACCTGGCCGTCTTTCTTGGGAGCTCTCAGGCAGACCATTCTCATATCTCATTAACTAGATTTAGACTATGCATCTATACCTAAATTAGTCATTGGCAGGAGCACTATATACCTGGAAAGTATGTAAGACTTTCTTTTCTTTGTTTTTAATATTTTATTTATTTATTATTTATTTCTTAGAGAAAGAGAGAGAGAGAGAGAGAGAGAGAGAATGGGTGCACCAGGGCCTCCAGCCACTGCAAATGAACTCCAGATACATGCACCAACTGGTGTATCTGGCTTACATGGGTTCTGGGGAATTGAGCCTGGGTCCTTAGGCTTCACATGCAAATGCCTTAACTGCTAAACCATCTCTCCAGCCCAGTAAGCCTTTCTTAATTGGGGAAGGGAACTGTCCTGTCCACAAGGGAGAGCCACCTTGATTCGCTTTGTGAGCAGTTTATAGTGTTGTTTTTTTTTTAATTTTACTTCTTTGAGAGAGAGAGGCAGTAGCCCAGCATGGTGCGCACGCCTCCTTTAATCGCAGCACTCGGGAGATAGGAGGATAGCCAGAGTTCAAGGCCATCCTGAGATGAATTTCAGGTCAGCCTGTGCTAGAGTGAGACCCTACCTCAAAAAACCAAAAAAAAAAAAAAAAAAAAAAAGAAAGAAAGAAAGAAAAGAAAGAAAGAGGCAGATAGAGAAAGAGAAAAAAAAATGGGCATACCAGGGCCTTCAGCTGCTGCAAATGAACTTCAGACACATGTGCCACCTTGTGCATCTGATGGCTTATGTGGGTCCTGAGGAATCAAACCTGGCTTCTTTGGTTTTGCAGACAAACACTTTAACCATTAAGCCATCTCTCCAGCACACCCCCCTTTTTAATTTTGCTTACTTATATATTTTATTTGAGAGAGAGAGAGAGAGAGAGACAAAAAAGGGGGGGGCATGCCTGGGACTCCAGCCACTGCAAACAAACTCTAGATGCATGCACCACATTGTACATCTGGCTTGTGTGGGTACTGGGGAATTGAACCTGGATCCTTAGGCTTCGCAGACCCTCATATTGTTATTCTTAAATATATATAATATTTATCTGAGAGAGGCAGATAGAAAAAATGGATGCCCCAGGGCCTCCTGCCACTGCAAATGAACTACAAATGCATGGGGCACTTTGTGCATTTGGCTTTACAAAGGTACTAGGGGATCCAACCCCGGCTGTCAGGCTTTGCAAACAAAGTGCCTTTAACCACAGAATCATCTCTCCGGCCCCAGTTTACATTGTTTTTGCTCTCAGTCCTCCCAAGCTGCCATGTTACTGCATCCTTGCTCACCTAAGGAACTTTTGGCCAACTTAAAATATGTGTGCATGCTGCATGCAGTTCAGTGGGAGAGAGAGAAATTACCAGGGAAGATACTCAGCAGTGGACACTGCAAGCCTTATATTTGGCCAGCCAGGCCAGATGAGCCAGTGGGTCCAATGGTGGCATGTCTGTTATGGGAGAAACCAAGCGCTATCTAATTTGACTGGAGGCCCGATCCATGGGAGGGAATACATCCCTGATACTGAAACCTACAACAGGGGTAGTCATGAGCCCTGTGGTGTAATGTCTGCTAGTGTCTGGCTAAAAGTATATACTATGCTCACCATACTGTCCAGTAAGCACTTCTCTTAATGTTCATACCCATATATTAATGCTACTCTCCCTTTTGGTTAGAGAACCTTCTCTTTTCAGATGGCACTAACCTTAGGATGACCATGGTGCTGAGGTGAAGTGGCAGAGGAGTGGCCAGCACTGAAATATTTCTATCACACCTTCCCTAGCACTGAAATATCTCTATCACACCTTCCAAGGCTCAGGGTCCATTGCGGAAGAGGTGGCAGAAAGAATGTAAGAGCCAAAGCACAGGTAGGACTCCTTAAAACATGTTCTTCCAGACCCAAAATGGCCTGGAAATCCATGACCTCACAGTGCCTGATACTACCTACACAAGACCATCATAATAGGAGGAAAAGATCATGACATCAAAATAAAAGAGAAGCTGATTGAGAGGGGGGAAGGGAAAGTAGGGGAGTGAGGGAATTACCATAGGATATTGTTTACAATTATGGAACTTGTCAATAAAAAAATATGTGTGTGTGTGCACGCATGCACGTGTGCAAACATGTCCTTTCCTGTTAAGTGTCCTAGCATCTAAAAGATAAGACCAAAATCTCGAGCCGGGCGTGGTGGCGCACGCCTTCAATCCCAGCACTCGGGAGGCAGAGGTAGGAGGATCGCCGTGAGTTCGAGGCCACCCTGAGACTCCATAGTGAATTCCAGGTCAGCCTAGGCTAGAGTGAAACCCTACCTCAAAAAACCAAAAAAGATCAAAATCTCTTTAAAATACCTGCCAAGCCAGGCATGGTGGCACACGCCTTCAATCCCAGCACTCGGGAGGCAGAGGTAGGAGGATCCCTGTGAGTTCCAGGCCACCCTGAGACTACATAGTTAGTTCCAGGTCAGCCTGGGCCACAGTTAGACCCTACCTCAAAAAACCAAATATATATAAAATACCTCCCAAGCTTGGTGGTACACACTTTAATCCCACTACTGAGGAGGCCAAGGTAGGATTGCTGTGACTCAGAGGACAACCTGAGCCTAAGACTACATAATGAATTCCAGATCAGCCTGGGATAGAGCCTACCTTTTTTTTTTTTTTTTTTTTTTTTTTTTTTTGGTTTTTCGAGGTAGGGTCTCAGTCTAGCCCAGGCTGACCTGGAATTCACTATGTATTCTCAGGGTGGCCTCAAACTCACGGCAATCCTCCTACCTCTGCCTCCCAAGTGCTGGAATTAAAGGCGTGCGCCACCACGCCCGGCTTTTTTTTTTTTTTTTTTTGAGAGCCTACCTTGGAAAGAAAAAAAAACTTTGTTATTTTTTTGGGGGGGGGTTCTAAAATGAGGACTTTTTGCCAGTTTCTTCCTTTTTTTTAATTTTTTTTTGTTTTGTTCATTTTTATTTATTTGACAGTGACAGAGAGAGAAGAGAGAGGCAGATAGAGAGAGAGAGAGAATGGGCACACCAGGGCTTCCAGCCACTGCAAACGAACTCCAGATGATGCGTGTGCCGCCTTGTGCATCTGGCTAACATGGGTCCTGGGGAATCGAGCCTTGAACCGGGGTCCTTAGGCTTCACAGGCAAGCGCTTAACCACTAAGCCATCTCTCCAGCCCTCTTCCTTTTTTTTTTTATTGACAACGTCCATGATTGTAAACAATATCCCATGGTAATGCCCTCCCACCCCCCACTTTCCCCTTTGAAACTCCACTCTCCATCATATCACCTCCCTCTCTCAATCAGTACCTGTGTTATTTTGATGTCATGATCTTCTCTTCCTATTATGATGGTCTTGTTTAAGTAGTGTCAGGCACTGTGAGGTCATGGATAACCAGGCCATTTTGTGTCTGGAGGAGCACATTATAAGGAGTCCTACCCTTCTTTTGGCTCTTACATTCTTTCAGCCATGTCTTCCGCAATGGACCCTGAGCCTTGGAAGATATTGCAGTGCTGAGCACTCCTCAGTCATTTCTCAGCACCATGGTACTTTATGAGTCATCCCAAGGTCACTGCCATCTGAAAAGAGAAGCTTCTCTACCAAAAATGAGAGTAGCATTAATATAAGGGTATGAACATTAAGAGAAGTGCTTACTGGGCAGTTTGGTGAGCATAGTATATACATTTAGCCAGACAGCAGCAGACTTACACCGCTAGGGCTCATGACTACCCTGTTGTAGGTTTTCAGTATCAGGGATATATTCCCTCCCATAGAGTGGGCCTCCAGTCAAATTAGAGGGCAGTTGGCTTCCCCCATAACATGCCACTATTGTACTGGTTGGCTCCTTTGGCTTAGCTGGCCAAATCTAAGACTTGCAGTGTCCACTGTTGAGTATCTTCACTGGTGATTTCTCTCTCACCCATTGAACTGCATGCAGCATGGCTTTTTCCAGCTTTCTGTCAGCTGGTCTATATGGAGGAGATTTTCAGCTCACCTCCAGCAGGATTTCTCAGTGACATTGCAGCCAAAGTATGTGGACTCGTCAGCAATAATGTCTTACCATCTATTCCTGGTGGGAAACCAAAGGCCTCAGCAATGGCCTGTAATGTTTTGGGGGCATCAGGGACCTCCCTGGCCAACAACTCACAGGAAGGTATCCCATCCTGGCACTGAAAATTTTCTAGTAACAGTCTACAGCTCCTGAGTGTTCCATTGTCCAAAAAAGTAGATTTCCATATGACTTATTTATATCCTCTTAGATTTTGATTAGCCCTCCCTCCACCTTTCCTTTACTCAGTCTCTTCCCCTGACCTCATTGAGGCCTTTTCACCCCCATTAATGTGTTCTTCTACTTACATATATACAATACCATCCTATTAAGTGCCCCCTCCCTTCCTTTCTATTCCCTTTATATCTCCTTCCTAGCTTACTGGCCTATGCTACTGAGTTTTCGTCCTACTCACACAGAAGTCCAATCATTTGTAGCTAGGATCCACATATGAGAGAGAACATATGATGTTTGGTTTTCTGGACCTGGGGTACCTCACTTAGTATAATCCTTTCCAAATCCATCCATTTTCCTGCAAATTTCATAACTTCATTTTTCTTTACTGCTCAGTAGAACTCCATTGTGTAAATGTGCCACATCTTCAATATCCACTCAACTGTTGAGGGACATCTAGGCTGGTACCATTTTCTAGCTATTGTGAATAGAGCAGCAATAAACATGGCTGAGCAAGTATCTCTAAGGTAGTGAGATGAGTCCTTAGGTTATATGCCTAGGACTGGTATAGCTGGGTCACATGGTAAGTCTATTTTTAGCTGTCTCAGGAACCTCCACACTGATTTCTACAATGGCTGGACCAGATTGCATTCCCACCAACAGTATAAAAGGGTTCCTCTGTCTCCACATCCTTGCCAGCATTTATGGTCATTTGTTTTCATGATGGTAGCCAATCTGACAGGAGTGAGATGGAATCTCAACACAGTTTTTTTTTTTTTTTTTTTTCCCTGTTTGTTTTGTTTTGCTTTGTTTTGGATTTTCAAGATAGGGTCTAACTCTAGCCCAGGCTGACCTGGAATTCACTATGTAGTCTCAGAATGGCCTTGAACTGGTGATGACCCTCCTACCTCTGCCTCCTGAGTGCTGGGATTAAAGGCGTGCACCTCCACGCCTAGCTCTCAACGTAGTTTTAATCCGCATTTCCTTATGACTAGGGATGTAGAACTTTTTTTAGATGTTTATATGCCATCTGTATTTCCTGTTTTGAGAACTCTTTATTTAGTTCCATAGCTCATTTTTTAATTGCATTGTTTGATTTCTTACTATTTAACTTTTTGAGTTCTTCGTATATCCTAGATATTAATTCTGTATCAGATGTATAGCTGGCAAAGAATTTCTACCATTCTGTAGGTTGCCTCTTTGCTCTATTCACAGTGTCTTTTGCCATACAAAAGGTTTGTAATTTCATGAGGTCCCAGCGGTTAATCTGTGGGTTTATTGCCTGAGCAATTGGGGTTATATTCAGAAAGTCTTTGCCAAGACCAATATGTTGAAGGGTTTCCCCTACTTTTTCCTCTAGCACTTTCATACTTTCGGGTCTGATATTAAGGTCTTTGATCCATTTGGACTTAATTCTTGTGCATGGAGAGAGAGAAGAATCTATTTTCATCCTTCTACAGATACATATCCAGTTTTCCCAACACCATTTGCTGAAGAGGCTGTCTTTACTCCAATGAGTATTTTTATTGAATGTCAGGTGGCTGTAGCTACCTGGACTTATATCTGGGTCCTCTATTCTGTTCCATTGATCTACATATCTGTTTTTGTGCCAGTACCATGCTGTTTTTGTTACTATGGCTCTGTAGTATAGGTTAAAATCAGGTATGGTGATACCACCAGCCTTATTTTTGATGCTCAAAATTGTTTTAGATACTCAAGGTTTTTTGTGCTTCCAAATGAATTTTTGGATTGTTTTTTCTATTTCCATGAAGAATGCCATTGGAATTTTGATGGGGATTGCATTATATGTGTAGATTGCTTTCAGTAAGATTGCCACTTTCACAATATTGATTCTTCTGACCTAAGAACAAGTGATGTCTTTCCATTTTCTAGTGTCTTCTGCAATTTTTCACTTGAGTGTTTTAAAGTTTTCATTGTAGAGATCCTTCACGTCCTTGGTTAGGTTTATTCCAAGGTACTTTATTTATTTATTTATATTTTTGGATGCAATTGTGAATGTGAGTGATTTTCTGATTTCATTCTCTGTGTGTTTGTTGTTAGTATATAGGAAGGCTTCTGATTTCTGTGTGTTTATTTTGTAACCTGCTATACGGCTATAGGTGTTTATCAGCTCTAACAGTTTGCTGGTAGAGTCTTCAGGGTCTTTTATGTATAGAATCATGTCATCTGCAAATAATGATAACTTGATCTCTTCCTTTCCAATTTGTATCCCTTTTATGTGTATCTCTTGCTTTATTGCTATGGATAAGACTTCCACTACTATATTAAATAAAAGTGGGGACAGTGGACACCCTTGTCTTGTTCCTGATTTTATTTAAAAAGCTTCTAGTTTTTCTCCATTTAGTATTATGTTGGCTGTAGGCTTGTCATAAATAGCCTTTATTATATTGAGATATGTTCCTTCTATTCCCAGTCTCTGTAGGACTTTTATCATGAAGGATGTTGGATTTTGTCAAATGCTTTTTCTGCATCTAATGAGATGATCATGTGATTTTTGTCCTTCAGTCTATTTATATAATGTATTACATTTATCAGTTTGTATATGTTGAACCATCCCTGCATCTCTGGGATAAAGCCTACTTGGTCAGGGTGAATGATATTTCCAATATATTTTTGTATTCTGTTTGCCAATATTTTCTTGAGAATTTCTGCATCTATGTTCATGAGGGAGATTGGTCTGTAATTTTCTTTTTTGTTCTATCTTTGCCTGGTTTGGGCATCAATGGGATACTGGCTTCATAGAAGGAGTTTGGTAGGATTCCTTCTTTTTCTATTTTATGGAAAAGTTTAAGAAGCATTGGTGTTAGTTCTTCCATGAAGGTCTGATAAAATTCACCAGTGAATCCATCTGGGCCTGGACTTTTTTCAGTCAGGAGATTTTTGATAACTGCTTGTATCTCCATACTTATTATAGGTCTATCTAAGTGGTTAATCTCATCTTGATTTAATTTAGGTGGGTCATATAAATCTAGGAAATCATCTATTTCTTTCAGATTTTCATACTTAGTGGGGTACATGTTCTTGTAGTATGTCCCTATGATTTTTTAACTGTTTCTTGTATCTGTTCTGCTGGTGCCTTTTTCATCTCTAATTTTTTTTTTTTTTTTTTTTTTTTTTTTTTTTTTTTGGTATTTTGAGGTAGGGTCTCACTCTAGCTCAGGCTGACCTGGAATTCACTCTGTAGTCTCAGGGTGGCCTCGAACTCTTGGCGATCCTCCTACCTCTGCCTCCCAAGTGCTGGGATTAAAGGCGTGCGCCACCACGCCCGGCTTTCATCTCTAATTTTATTAATTTGTGTCTCTTCTCTCTTTCTTTTGGTCAGATTTGCTAAGGGTTTATCAATCTTGTTTATCCTTTCAAAGAACCAACTCTTTGTTTCATTGATTCTTTGGATTTTTTTTTTTTTGTTTCTATTTCATTAATTTCTGCTGTAATCTTTATTATTTCTTTCTATCTGCTGATTTTCAGTTTGCCTTATTCTTCTTTTTCTAAGGCTTTAAGGTGAAGCATTAGGTCGTTCACTTGCGACCTTTCTAATTTCTTAATATAGGCACTTAAAGCTATAAATTTCCCTCTTAGGACTACCTTCATTGTGTCCCAAAGGTTTTGTTATGTTGTATTCTCATTATCATTTGAATCTATGTTTTTTTTAATTTCCTTCTTGATTTCTTCATTGACCCATTCATCATTTAGTAGTATATTGTTTAGTTTCCATGATTTTGGTTATGCTCTATAGCTTTTCTTGCTATCAATTTGCAGTTTGATCCCATTGTGATCAGATAGAGTGCAAGGAATTATTTCAATTTTCCTGTATTTGTTAAGATTTGGTTTGTGTCCTAATATATGGTCTATTTTAGAGACTGTTCCATGTGCTGCTGAAAAGAATGTGTATTCTGCAGTATTTGGATGAAATGTCCTGCATATATCTGTTAGGTCCATTTCTTCTGTGGTCTCACTTAATCCAGATGCATCTATGTTTATTTTTTGCCAGAATGACCTGTAATTGATGAGAGGGGGGTATTGAAGTCACCCACTACAATTGTGTTTGGTGTTATCTTTGACCTTAGTTCTAATAGTGTTTGTTTGATGAAGTTGGGAACCCCCATGTTAGGTGCATATATGTACAGGATTGTAATGTCCTCCTATTGGAGTGTGCCTGAAATCAATATAAGGTGACCTTCCTTATCTTTCCTAACTAATGTTGGGCTGAAGTCTACGTTGACAGATATTAGGATAGGAAGCCCTGCTTGTTTTCTAGGCCCATTTGCTTGAAACCCCATTTACCAACTTTTCACCTTAAGATAGTGTCCATCCTTTGTAGATGGGTGAGTTTCTTGGAGGCAACAAATGGAAGGATCCTGCTTTTCAACCCAGTCTGCAATCCTATGTGTTTTGGTTGTGGCATTGAGGCCATTGATACTAAAAGGTATGTATTTATTTTTGCCATTTTCCTGTATCTGCATTGGCATCTCTTTCCCAATTTGGGGAAAGTTTTCTTCTATGATTTTGTTGAAAATGCCTACTATGCCTTTGGAGTGGAATTCTTCTCCTTCTACTATACCCTAAATTCTTATGTTTGATCTTTTCATAGTGTCTTGCATTATCCTGAAATTCCCCTTTATACTTTCCCATTACTTTGTCTTTCTCTTTGTTGGACTATATTAGATCTGCCACCTGGTCTTCTAGTTTAGATATTCTGTCCTCTCCTTCATCCATTCTACTGGTGAGATTTTCTACAGAGTTTTTTATTTCATTGACTGTGTTCTTCATTGCTAGTAATTCTGGCTGATTTTTCTTTATTATTTCTATTACCTTATTTATGTCTTGTATTAACCTCCTTATTTCATTAAATTAGTTTCCTGTGTCTTCTTTGATTCTTTTGATTTCCTCTTTGATTTCTTTGGACATATTTATAATCATTCATTTGAAATCTTTCTCAGGCATTTCCTCTAAATCAGTGTCATTGGAGGTCATTCTGATGTATTAATAACTTTTTGGTGGATTTATATTGTCTTGATTTTTTTTGTCTTTCTTGTGTTATAATGCACATATTTTTGCATCTTGGATTAATTTGATGCTTGGATTTTTTTAATTATCTGCAGTATTATTTTATGTATCACTCAATGTAATGTTATATATCTTCAGGGTAGGAGCTTAAGGTGCTAGGTGTGGCTCTTAAGACTCTCAGAGTAACCACAAAAGTGACCCTAGATGTTGGATTTGCCTGCTATGAGAGTATTCAAGTAAGCTGAATGGAACAAAATACAGGCAGATTCTAAAATTTAACTAAACAATGTACACATTCAATGAAAAACAGCACAGAGTATTTATGTAAGAGTAGGTATTATGACAACCAGATTCTCTAACAAAGTCACAGTCCCTTAGGATGAGTCTTGCCCCACACCCTTAATCCTGTCAAGTATGAGGCTAAAATTTCTGGTCTGTAGAGCATTCCAAGTCAGCTTGTGACCAAGTAAGACCCTTCCCTAATGAATGACAGAAGGTGAAACAAAGCCACTATAAAACAGGAAGCAACAAATGACAAGCCCAAAATATAGCTTATTTAAGAATAGCAAATTCGGGGCTGGAGGGATGGCTTAGCAGTTAAGCGCTTGCCTGTGAAGCCTAAGGACCCCGGTTCGAGGCTCCATTCTCCAGGACCCACGTTAGCCAGATGCTCAAGGGGGCGCATGCGTCTGGAGTTCGTTTGCAGTGGCTGGAAGCCATGGCGTGCCCATTCTCTCTCTTTCTCTCTATCTGCCTCTTTCTCGCTCTGTTACTCTCAAATAAATAAATAAAAATGAACAAAAAAATTAAAAAAAAAAGAATTGCAAATTTGGGCTGGAGAGATGGCTTAGCGGTTAAGCGCTTGCCTGTGAAGCCTAAGGACCCCGGTTCGAGGCTCGACTCCCCAGGACCCACGTTAGCCAGATGCACAAGGGGGCGCACGCGTCTGGAGTTCGTTTGCAGTGGCTGGAGGCCCTGGCGCGCCCATTCTCTCTCCCTCTCTCTATCTGCCTCTTTCTCTCTGTCTGTCGCTCTCAAATAAATAATAAAAATAACAAAAAAAAAAATATTTAAGAATAGCAAATTCGACCATCCATCAGATTTAACATATAATTTATCCTGACATGGAAGGTGCAATTAGCACTTCCAATTCAAGCCTATATATACCAGGCTTATTTGGCAGGTACTGACCTGGTGTAATTTCAGTTACCTTTTGGGATGGTTTTGGTCTCAGTTATGCTGCGCTCCTGCTTGGGTCCTTCTTTGCTGCATTGTGGGCTTAGGTAGGTTGGCTGGGTTGTTGGATTGCCTATGCCCAGTACAGTATAGGTGAGCTCCCTTCCCCAGGTCTCTGGTGCTTGGTGGTGCTTGAGCTGGCCATGGGGGAGGGGAGGCTGTGGATGGTGGCTGATGTTTTCCTGCTGGTCCTCACGATCCTCTTCCTCCATTTTTCCCTGCCGTCCTCTTTTCACTTCATTTCTTGAGTTTGTGAGGAGCTCCGGTGTAAGTGGAGAATCTCCTCACCTGGCTCTTCCTGTGGCTCAGGCCGAGCCTGCTGGCTGTGGCCACACAGACCTGGAGCCGCTTCTGCCTGCCTACGTGGGCTCTAGACGCTCTGGATCTCTCCTGCTTCTCTGCTGCAGTTGATTATTTGTTTGTTTGTTTTGTTGTTTTTTGTTTGTTTGTTTTTTAAGGTAGGGTCTCACTCTGATCCAGGCTGACCTGGAATTAACTATGTAGTCTCAGGGTGGCCTCGAACTCACGGCAATCCTCCTACCTCTGCCTCCTGAGTGCTGGGATTAAAGGCATGAGCCACCACGCCCAGCTGATAATTTTTTATGCACCTCACTTTTTAGTAGAAGAGTGTATTTTGCTAGGATTTTTTGATTGTTTGTTTTTGTTTTGTTTGGCTTTTCCTCCCCTAGGCTGCTTTGGCGTGGTTCCTATGCCGCCTTCTTAAACTTTGTATGGACAATTTTCATACTTGTACATAATGTTTTTGAACATAATCCCCTCCCATTACCATTACCTTCTTTTGTCCCCCATTCCCATTCCACTGAAACCCCTCTTTGTTCCATCTAGTCTCTCTTGTATGCTGACGTCTTTTTTCCCCTCCTCCATCACTTGACTAGTCTTTCTTTTCCTACATTTTCTGGCATATCTTTCATAAAGACAAAATTTATAATGGCCCAACTGTTGTCTACATTATTTTCTTGGCTAATTGCAGTTGATTATTCAGAACTAGACCCTGCTAACAGTCCTGCCATGAGAACCTCCTGTGACCAACCATTCTTTGAGGCAACTGTTCACTCTTTTCTCTGATTTCTGCTTTATAATCACGTAATTTCTACTTTGCTGAGCTTCAGGTCAAAAGGCAATGCCTGATGCACAGATTTCTTACTATCTGGCATGTAGTAAACACCCAAAAAACCACTGAACAAGCTGAGCATGGTGGCACACTTGGGAGGTAAAGGTAGGAGGATTGCCAAGAGTTCGAGGCCAGCCTGAGACTACATAGTGAATTCCAGATCAGCCTGAGCTGAGTAACACCCTACCTCAAAAAAACTAAAACAAACAAACAAACAAACAAACAAAAAACCCAGTGAACTACATCTGCTGCATGTGGACTTGACATGTCCAGCACTAACCAGCTGCATGGATTTTGATGCAGGCCAAGGTTCTGTTTGGTGTTACCCAGTTTGTTCATTTCAAATAATCACTCCACACTCCCTTCTACCTGTACTATACCATCTGTCCTAAGACTCTCTGCTGCTCTCTAGCTGTTGGAAGCCTCCTCCATCCCAATCATAGCCCTGACTGATGGTAAGGATTGATGGTATAGAATAGTCCCTAGAACTGGAATGCAGCGCACTGGTAAAGTACATGTCTAGCATGTGCAAAGCCCTGGGTTCAGTCCTCAGCACCTCCAAAATTAAATAGTCTTTCTTCCATCCCAGCCCCAGGACCCACCTAAGTATGATCATTCCTGTGTATATCTTTTTGTTGTTGTTGTTGTGTTTGTTTGTTTGCTTTTTGAGGTAGCGTCTCACTGTAGCTCAGGCTGACCTGAAATTCACTCTGTAGTCTCAGGGTGGCCTTGAACTCATGGCAATCCTGCTACCTCTGCCTGCTGAGTGCTGGGACTAAAGGCATGCACCACCATGTCCGGCTTCCTATACATCTTTCTTTAAATATTTTTATTTATTTATTTGAAAGAGAAGGAGGCAGAGAAAGAGAGAGGATGGGCACGCCAGGGCATCCAGCCACTGCACACAAACTCCAGATGCACGCACCACCTTGTGCATCTGGCTTATGTGGGTCCTGGGGAATCGAACCTGGCTCCTTTGGCTCTGTAGGCAAGCACCTTAACTGCTAAGCCATCTCCAGCCCCCATATATCTTTAGTAAGAACTGGCTCGTGGGAGGACAGGAAGGGGCTAGACAGCCCTAGAATAGAAAAATTCCTCATTTTTTAAATTCCTTGGTAACTCTTCTGTATAATTTATGAATATAATTGTAATAGCTCTATACATTAAGTGGAAACTTTCTCCCTCCCCTTTGGGTTAGGAACTTGGCAGGGTGTATGAATGTGTTTAAGTGTAGGCACACATACCATAGCACATATATGGAGGTCAGAGGACAACCTTGGGTGTCAGTCCTCACCTTCCATCTTGTTGAAAGCAGGGTCTCTAGTTTTGTTGTTCACCATATTTTCCTTGAGCTTTTGGGCAGTTCCCCTGTCTCCACACCCCTTCATGCTATAGGTGCACTTGGATTACAGGTACCCACCACTACATCCAGCTTTTATGTGGACTCTGGAGATCTGAACTCAGGTACTCATGCTTACATAGCTTTTATCCACTGCGCCACGTCCCTAGCCTCTTCTATTTATTTATTTACTTGTTTATTTATTTGAAAAAGGCACACAGAGAGAAAAGAGAATGGGCATGCCAAGGCCTCCAGCCACTGCAAACAAACTCCAGATACATGCACCACCTAGGACATCTGGCTTTACATGACTACTGGCAAACCGAACCTGGGTGGTCAGTCTGCAAGCAAGTGCCTTAACTGCTAAGCTATCTCTCCAGCCTTCCCCTTTTTATTTATTATTTATTTATTTTGAGGTAGGGGTTTGCTCTAGCCTAGGCTGACCTGGAATTCACTATTGTAGTCTCAGGATGGCCTCAATCATGGCAATCCTCCTATCTCTACCTCTCGAGTGCTGGGATTAAAAGCATGCACCACCATGCCCAGCTCCCCTTTGATTTTTTAAAATATTTTTATTATGTGTTTATTTGAGAGAGAGAGACAGAAAGAAGCATATATTTATATGTGTGTATATATATATATATAGATATAGATATAGATATACATACATACATATATATATGGAGAGAGGGGGGATGGGTGTGCCAGGCCCTCTAGCTGCTGCAAACAAACTCCAGACACATGTACCACCTTGTGTATGTGGCTTACGTGGGTCCTGGGGAATCAAACCTGGGTCCTGTGGCTTTATAGGCAAGCACCTTAACCACTAAGCTATCTCTCCAGCCCTTATTTTCTGTTTTTTTTTTAATTTTTTTAAATATTGCATTTGTTTTTATTTGAGAGAGAAAGAGGCAAATAGAGAGAGAGAAAGAGAGAGAATGAGCACGTCAGGGCCTTCAGCTGCTGCACACAAACTCCATATACATGTGCCACCTTGTGCATCTGGCTTATGTGGGCCCTGGGGAATTGAACCTCGGTCCTTTAGCTTTGCAGGCTAGCACCTTAACCGCTAAGCCATCCCTCCAGCCCTTATTTTCTGGTTTTTTTTTCATGCTTTATTTATTTATTTGAGAAAGAGGCAGATAGATAGGAAGAGAGAGAAAGAGTATGGGTGCAGCAGGGCCTCTAGCCACTGCAAACGAGCTCCAGATGCATGTGCCACCTTGTGCATCTGGCTTACATGGGTACTAGGGAATTGAACCTGGGTCTTCCATCTCTCCAGCCCTTATTTTCTGTTTTAAGTGAGGCTGGTAAATTGATTTGGCTGTGTTGATTGGCATCTCAAAATAGTTGAAAAAATCCAGGCATGGTGATGTGTATCTGTAACAACTGCACTGAAGGCAGGAAGACAAGGAGTTCAAGACCAGACTCTGCTGCATAGTAAGTTTGAGGCCAGCCTAGGCTACAAGAGAAATAAATACAATAAGATATCTCAGAAATAAATACAATAAGATAAACAATTCAAAGCAAATATTTAATTAATGAAATGTGGCATTAGAAGGATCTAGTGACTTACCTAACTTAAATTTATTAGTTCTTAAATATCTTTTGCAAGTAGATAGGGACAGATAAAGAGAATGGGTATGCCAGGGCCTCCAGCTGCTGTAAACAAATTCCAGTTTCATGCACCACTTTTTCTATCTGGTTTTGCGTGTGTACTAGGGAATCGAACCCAGTCATTAGGCATTGTAGGCAGCACCTTAACCACTGAACCATGTCTCCAATCCACCCAACTTAAATTTTGGTTGCATCTATAAAGATAATGGCTCAGAGTATGAATCTGAAGTAGCAAAACAGGAAACATTTGCATGTTTGTGTGTGCATGTACTGCTGGGATCCGTATGTTCACATGTGTTTAGCATGTGTTCCAGTGCTCAGCACATCCCCAGCCTTTGCATGCTTCTTAAAAAGTTCTTTCAACTCCACACATAGCCAGACTCTAAGTTTTTTTAATTCTTCTCTTCTAATCCTATGAAAAGGAAATTTGGCCTAGCAGGTTCTGGTTGGGCTTTGGCATCTCCCTGGACCCACATTTAGTTTGCTTGTAGTCTGTGGCCATGGACCTAGCCTTCAGTCCTGGACAGCCACCATTACAAATGCATTTCAGTCCTTTTGTGAGCATTTATACACAAATGTATCACCACCATGAGCAGAGCAACTCAAAGCATATGTCTCCCAGACAAAAGCATCAGAAGGTCGTATTCTGAATAACACCAGTGCTGCTATCTCAGGAAAACATCAGCCTACAAGCTTCAGGTTTCACCCTGCTGTTTAAACCTGCCTTACTCAAACAAACTAATCATGAGACAGAGAAGAACGGATTACATTTTTCTAAATTAATATGGTTCTGTCTGGCCGTTATTCAATAAGTATGTTTACATACATACTGTGGGGGGGGGGGATCTCATTAAAAGTAAATATTGCGAGGCATTGTAGGAAGATCGCTGTCAGTTCGAGATGAACCTAAGACTACATAGGGGATTCAGGGTCAGCCTAGGCTAAAGTAAGACTCTACCTCAAAAAATAAATAAATAAATATTTGCCAGGCATATTGGCACATGCCTTTAATCCCAGCACATGGGAGGCAGAGGTAGGAGGAGATAGACATGAATTCGAGGCCAGCCTGGGATTACATAGTGAATCCCAGCTCAGCCTGGGTTGCAGTGAGACCCTACCTGGAAAATAAAGTAAATATTCACTGAATATAATATCTTTTTTATATAAAATGAACTTTCAGGGCTAGGGAGATGACTCAGCAGTTAAGGCACTTGCCTGCAAAGCCTAACACCTCAGGTTCAATACCCCAGGACCCACTTAAAGCCAGATGCACAAAGTGGTGCATGCATCTGGAGTTCATTTGCAATGGCTGGAGGCCCTGGTGTGCCCATACTTTCTTTCTTTCTCTCTCTACCTCTCCCCTACACCTCTCTACTTACAAATAAATAAATATTTTAAAAGAATAAAATGAACTTTCAGGAAAAATTTTATGTAAAGCTTGGCACATGGTAACATATACCCTGTAATCCCCACACTCACGAGGCTGAGGCAGAAGGATCACAAGTTCAAGGTCAAACTGGACTCCCTAGTGAGACTCCGTCTTAAACCAAAAGCTGCCAGAGAGGCTGAGGACTTGGTTCAGCAGGGGAGAATGCTTGTTGTTCAAACATGAGGACCTGAATTTGATTTTCAGCACCCATGTGAAAAGCTAGGCATGCCCACACATGCCTGTAACCCCATTCCTGAGGGTCCAGAGGTAGGAGAATCACTGGGGCTCACTAGTCAGCCAATCTGACTGAAAAACCAGCAATTCAGGGCTCAGTGAGAGACTCCATTTCAAGTGGAAAGAAAGCAGATGAGCAATAGAGGATACTGTGCATTCTGCTTTGGCCTTGGCATGCATGCGCATGGAGCATATGCATCTGCACTCACACACACAAAGCCAGGGGTATAGCTCAGTGGCAGTGTGCTTGCGTGGCATTCACAACTCAAGGGCCTAGGTTCAGTCTCTGCTGTGAAGGTTCACACCTATAACCCAGCACTTGGAGGGGTGGAAGGAAGAGATTAGGAGTTCAAGACCATCCTCAGCACCATAGGGAGTTCAAGGCCAATCTGAACTATATGTCTCAACAAAAATGTGTGTGTGTATAATATATACCTATATTTGTAGATATGTTTTTTACTTGATGTTGTGATATATCTAAATCACATTTATTTTAAGTGTCTACATCCATTTCCCACCCATTCTGCATGCCAGTTTTCTTGGTATTTTCGAATTTTACATTAGCTTTTCCTTTGTCTTAGAGCATATTCTCTTAGTGTATATGACAGGCGGGTAGAAAGTAATAGAGGGATTTTGTTTCATTAGTAAGTTCATAATAGGTAATAACTTAATGTTCAGGGAATAACATTTCTGATTAACTTAGGAGCAAAATTATTAACTTAGGGTCCAATTAAGTTATGGTAGTAGACTTCAGGGGACCATAAATTAATTGTTCTCAGTTATATGAATAATCTTTTCCAGTGATCATATATTGCTTGCATAATTTAAAATGCAAAGGTGATGAATAATAAAATATCTAAATCCCAGTAAGAAAAATATAATGAATAAAACTAAATCTTTGATAATTACAGGTCCTGAAATCATTACTCTGAAACAGAAAGATCTAGCCTATATGTTGAAAGCTATATCACTATCTGTGAGTGTACTTTTTTTTCTCTCCTTGGACTGTGGTCTTCTTGAGGACAAACTGTTTATTAATCTTCATATCTAAATTGCTTTTTAGAGAATCTAACCTGTGATGTAGAAATGAGTTCATTGAGTCACAAATTTCTAAAATATTCATGTAAGCATTTGAGACTAAAAAATATTAAATATTAGCCTCATTCATTTTTTTTTCTTGGCCTCAAACTTTATAGCCAAAGATGACCTTGAGCTTCTGATGCTTCTGCCTTCATTTCCACAAGTACTAGAATTACAGGTGTGTACTACTACACTTGGTTTTATGTGATGCTAGGCATCAAACCCAGGGCCTTGTACATGCTAGGCAAGCAATATATCAACTGAGCTATATCCCCACCTCCACTTTTTTTTTTCTTTTTAGCAATTTATTGGGTTTGTTTGTTTGTTTGTTTGTTTGTTTGTTTGTTTCATGGTAGGGTTTCACTCTAGCCCAGGCTGACCTGGAATTCAGTCTATAGTTCCAGGCTGGCCTCGAACTCACAGCTGCCTCTTGAGTGCTGGGATTAAAGGTGTGCACCACCTCCCCTGGCTGAGGTATATTTTATAACTGTCAACTAAATGATGTAACCATCATCATAAATCTATTTTAGAACATTTTCATATATACCCTCTAAAGTCCCTTAAGCTTATCTACAATTCCTACCACCAACCTACATTTCTTACAAACTATGTGACCTGCTTTATGTGGCTTCTTTCAGCTACCATGATGTTTTTGAGGTTCATCCATGGCAAAGCATGTCTCAGTGGTTGTATGATTTGCCAAATAGCATGGGATTATATACATTAGCTTTTAAAATTAAAAACAAGCAAAAAAAGCAACAAATAACTGCAACTGATAAGTGAGATTTATTCACTTAGTAAACATTTATTAAAATCTAAAGATAGCCAGGCATAGTGGCTCACACCTATAATCCCTGAGTTCAAGGCCAGCTTGGTGTATGTAGTGAGCTCATGACAGCCTGAGCTGCAAACTGTGACCCTGTCTCAAAAAAAAAAAAAAAAAAAAAAAAAAAAAAAAAAGATTAAGGGCTAGAGAAATGGCTTAGTGGTTAAGGCACTTACCTGCAAAGCCAAAGGACCCAGGTTTGATTCCCCAGGACCCATGTAAGCCATATGCACAAAGTAGTGATGTGTCTGGAGTTTGTTTGCAGTAGCTGAAGGCCCTGACATGCCTGTTCTCTCTTTCTCTCTATCTCTCTCTCTCTCTCTCTCTCTCTCTCTCTTAAACTAAAAATATTAAAAAAAAAAAAAAAAAAAAGATTTAAAGCCAGGCATGGTGGCACATGCCTTTAATCCAAGCACTCAGAAGACAGAGGTAGGAGGATTGCTGTGAGTTCAAGGCCACCCTGAGACTACATAGTGAATTCCAGGTCAGCCTGGACTAGAGTGAGACTCTACCTCGGGGGTGAGGGGGAGATTAAAGTATGATCTAAAGTAGTTAAAGAATACAAGTGACCAAGACTGACCTACGGGAAACAAATGTAATCAAGCATGTAGTTTAGAGAGAATCATATACTATGTTGAAATACTTATAAAGTAATGTTTGTCAAAAGAGGAAAATATTTGTTGGACTATTTGAGAATAGTCTTCAGAAAAGTGTATGTGTACTGGATATATTCAGTTTACTGGACAAGGAATGCATATTCCCTTTAACAAGAATAATTTTTAAAAACTATTTATTTGAGGGCTAGAGAGATGGCTTAGCAGTTAAGGCACTTGCCTACAAAGCCTAAGAACTCATTTTCAAATCTTCAGGTCCCACATAGCCAGATGCAGTGATGCAAGTGTACAATGTCGCACACTCACACAAGGGAGCACATGCATCTGGAGTTGGTTCACAGTGGCTGAAGGCCCTGGTGCACCCATTCTCACTCTCACTCTCTCTCTTTCTATATATATATATATATATTTAGAGTGAGAGAGAATTGGCACATCAGGACTTCTGCCACTGCAAACCAACTGCAGATGCATGTGCCACTTTGTGCATCTTCCTTCACATGAGTATTGGGGAATCAAACCTGGGCCTTAGGCTTTGTAAGCAAGTACCTTTAACCACTGAGCCATCTCTCAAAGCCCAAAACATAATATCTAAATAATATACATATATATATATATATATATATATATATATATATATATCTAATAATAATATCTAAAATGTTCACAAATACAAAAGTATGTATTTTGTTCAAGAAATAATCAATTAGATCTTATTGGGGAAGAATGAAGCTTAAAAATGTTGCTTGCTACCATAAAAGGGAAGGTTGAATATTATGTTATCTAGGATGTATGACCAAGAGAGAGGTATTAAAGGAGAATACTTTCACTTCTTTATTTGACCAAATTGAGAAAGATAGAGGAAAGTAGAAAAAGGCAAGGGATACCAAAAGAAAGATAAACAATCCAGTGAAACTTACTGCACAGGTAGCAAACCATATTAGGTGCTGCTGTATCCACCCATATATGTGGCCAGGATTTGGCTGAGAACAACTGGTAAAGGAAACAGACAAAAAACTCTTAACCAGGGATAGGGAATGTGGATGTCGTACTTATCTTCATGTTGCTGGGACAAAATACCCAACCAATAGCAGCTGATAGAAGGAAAAAGTCTATTTCGGCTTTATCTCAAGGGGAAGCTCCATGACAGCAGGGGAAAGCATGGCACAAGAATAGACAGGACATCACCTCTGCCACAGCAGATGGGGAATAGCAAGAGAGTGAGCCAAGCTCTCACAAGGGAGAACGGGCTATAACACCCCAAAGCCTGACCCCACAAACACACCTCCTGCAGTAAGGCTCTGCCTCCCAAATTGCCATCAGCTAGAGACCAAGCACCCATCTGATTCAAACCACCACAGCGGTTCAGTTAGTAAATGCTTAATTAGCATGCATGAAGCCCTGTATTTGATCCCCAATACTGCATAAACCACATGTGAAGAAAAATGCGTTATCCCAACACTTGAGAAGTAGAGGCAGGAAGATCAGAAGTTTAAGGTCATTCTTGGCTGTGTAGTAAAGTCAAGGCCAGTCTGAGCTATATGAGATCCTCACAAAATAAATAAATAAGCCGGGCATGGTGGCACACGCCCTTAATCCCAGCACTTGGGAGACAGAGGTAGGAGGATTGCTGTGAGTTGGAGGCCACCCTGAGACTACATAGTGAATTCCAGGTCAGCCTGGGCTAGAGAGAGACCCTACCTCAAAAAAAAAACAAAAATAAATAAATAAAATATTAAGACTAGGGAGATGACTCAGTGGTTAAAGGCACTTGTCTGCAAAGCCTGCCAACTTGGGTTCAATTCCCCAGCTACTCACATAAAATGAAACAGGCATGCATTTACAGTGGCAAGAGACTCTGGCATGCCCATATACACAACACGTGTGCAAATAAATAAATTTTGAAAACCTTAAATGTATGAGGAGGTTCACTGACACTAAATAAAATAAAAACTGTTCAAAACAAAGTAAGGAGATAAGAAATAATGGGAAGAAAGATCAATTGTTAAAGAGAAGTTGAATTTTTAAAAATATTTTATTTGGTCTGGAGAGATGCCTTAGCAGTTAAGGTGCTTGTTTGTGAAGCCTAAAGACCCAGGTTTGATTCCCCAGTACCCATGTAAGCCAGATGCACAGGTGAAGTATGCATCTGGAGTTCATTTGCAGTGGCTAGAGCCCCTGGTATGCATATTTTCCCTCCCTCTCTCCCTCTCTCTCTCAAATAAATAAATAAATTTTTAAAATATTTATTTGAGAGAGAGAGAAAGAAAAATGGGCACCCCAGGGCCTCTTGCCACTGCATACGAACTCCAGACACATTTATCACTTTGTGTATCTAGCTTTATGTGAGTACTGGGGAATCAAACCTGGGCTTTCAGGCTTTGCAAGCCAGCACCTGTAAGTGCTGAGACATCTTTCCATCCCAAAAAGTTGAATTTTGAACAAAAACCAGAAAGCAGTGAGGAATCCAGCCATGTAAACACATCCTGCAAGGCAATGTGATTCTGGTTTGAATTTTACAAAAATCACCCCAGCAGCTGGATAAAGAGTAGTCTGGAACTTTATACAGGCTCTAATTTCTATGGGTTTTGTTTGTTTGGTTTGGTTTTTCAAGATAGGGTCTCACTCCTGCCCAGACTGACCTGGAATTCACTGTGCAGTCTCAGGGTGGCCTCAAACTCACAGTGATCCTCCTAACCCTGCCTCCCAAGTGCTGAGATTAAAGGTGTATGCTACCATGTCCAGCAGGTTCTAATTTCTGGATGAAAGATTGCTCAATCATGGGGCAGAGACATTTGTAACTTTGATAAATATGCTAAAATTTTGTGTACTATCTAGCTTCCATTTCTCCAAGCCACGTATGAGAGATCTATTTCATTTACTTATTTGTTTGTTTATGTATTCATTTATTTGAGAGAGTGAGAGTATGGGCAGGCTAAGGTCTCCTGCCACTGCAAACGAACTCCAGATGCATGCACTACTCTGTGTATCTGGCTTTACATGGGTACTGGGGAATAGAATCCAGGCCTTCAGGCCATGCAAACAAGCACACCTTTAATCACTGAGCCATCTCTCCAGCCCTCTTTTTAATTAATTAATTTGTGTGGGGCTGGAAAAATGGCTTAGTGTTTAAGGCACTTGCCTGCAAAGCCTAAGGACTCATGTTCGACTCTTCAGGTCCCACATAAGCCAGACACACAGTGACACAAGTGTGCAAGCTCACATGCACACAAGGGCCGCACACACCTGGAGTTTGATTGCAGAGGCTGGAGGCCCTGGCGTACCAATTCTCTCTCTCTACCTTTCTCTCTCTTACTAAAAAAAAATAAATAACAATAATTTCTGTGTATATGGTGTGTGCACATGTGTGCAGATGCATGAACACCATGTGAATGTGTGCAGAGGCCAGAGAACACTGGATATTCTCCTCTATTGGACTTGATTTATTTCCTTGAGATAGAATCTCTCACTGAACCCAGAGCTGCCATTTTTTTGGTCACGGCCAACCAGTGAGCCCAGCAATTCTCCTGTCTTCACCCTCCTCAGCACTGGGATGACAGGCATTTGTGGCCACATCTGGCTTTTTGCACGCGTGCTTGGGCTTGAACTCAGATCCTTATGTTTGTGCAGGAAGTACTGTTATCTGTTGAGACATTTCCCCAGCCTATTTCTTCCTAGTCTTACACCAAGAATGAAGCTTTGGAAATGTAGATATTTTTTTAAAACATTAGTCAGAAACCACAAAACCAAGATAGTGGAAGAGCTGAATTCTTTCTGGAGGATCAGGGAAATTCCTCCCTTGCTGCTTCTAGTTTGCGCTTTCTTTTCTGGGCTCCTGGTGCCAGCCTCCATCTTCAAATCCAACAACATAACATATAGCAACTCTGATGCCTCCTTGTCTGTAAGCCCGGCATGGGAGTGCACACCTGGAATTGCCTGCACTTGGGAGGTGCAGGCAAAAGGATCAAGAAAGAGATCAGGGTCATCCTCAGCTACAAGTGAGCCTAGGCTATCTGAGACCCGGCTTCAAAAAATAAAAATCAGAAGCAAACTACTCCTAATGCCTTTTTTTAAATCAACTTTTTTTCCTTGTTTAGGAAAATCACATCACAGAGGATATTGGAATATCGACTTGGAAGGAGCACACTTTTCTCACTGATGGTGCCTTACTTGCCAAGAGCTGCCAAGCTGCAATGGAGTTAGCCAAGCATGACACTGAGGTTCAAGATATGGCCTTTCAGTATGGGAAGCACATGGCCATAAGTCATAAGGTATTTACATACCCTTTAGCATTTACAGACTTAAATTGCTAAAATGATGCACTTAATATGTTGCTTTCATGTCTCAAAACTGTTGGTTGTGCTCTTAAAATCTGTCAGTCATACATGGTTGTGGTTTTTATATAATGAAATAATATGATTGGTAACTACTATGTAATTTTGATAGAAAGCTGTATTTTACTAAAGCTGTATTTGGTTGGTTGGTTGGTTGGTTGGTTTTTCGAGGTAGAGTCTCACTCTAGCCCAGGTTAACCTGGGATTCACTATGCAGTCTCAGGGTGGCCTCGAACTCACATAGATAGAGCTTCCTGAGTGCTGGGATTAAAGGTGTGTGCCACCATACCCAGCTTGAAGCTATATTTGTGATATTTGTCTTTTCTTACCACTCCAAAGAATTTTTTTAATCTTTTTTTTTTTTTGGCTTTTGTTTTTTAGATTTATTTTTATTCATTACAGAGAGATAGAGAGTGAGAATGGGCATGCCAGGGCCTCTACCCACTGCCAATGAACTCCAGACACATGCACCACCATGTGCATCTGGTTTATGTGGGACTTGGAGAATTGAACCTGGGTCCTTAGGCTTCTCAGGCATGCGCCTTAACCGCTAAGCCATCTCTATAGACCCTTTTTTTGGCATTTTTTTAAATGGACAAATTACAATAATCCATTATAATTCCCTCCCCTCCCCCACTTTCCCCTTCACAAATCTATACTCCATTATATCCTCTCCCTCTCTCTATTAGTCTCTCTTTTATTTTGATGTCATCATTTTTTCCTCCTATTATGAAATAGGTACTGCTAGGTCATGGATATTGAGACTAGTTTCTGTCTGGGTAATTGCATTGTAAGCAGTCCTGCCCTTCCTTTGGCTTTTACATTCTTTTATCTTTTTAATTTTTATTAACATTTTCCATGATTATAAAAAATATCCCATGGTGCTACCCTCCCTCCCCCCACTTTCCCTTTGAAATTCCATTCTCCATCATATCCCCTCCCCATCCCAATCAGTCTCTCTTTCATTTTGATGTCATGATCTTTTCCTTCTCTTATGATGGTCTTGTGTAGGTAGTATCAGGCACTATGAGGTCACGGATATCCAGGCCATTTTATGTCTGGAGGGAGGACGTTGTAAGGAGTCCTGCCCTTCCTTTGGCTCTTACATTCTTTCCGCCACCTCTTCCGCATTAGACCCTGAGCCTTGGAAGTTGTGATCGAGATGTTACTCAGTACTCCAGTCACTTCTTTCCAGCACTATGATACCTTCTGAGTCATCCCAAGGTTACTGCCATCTGAAAAGAGAAGATTCTCTACCCAAAGTGAGAGTAGCATTAATATAAGGGTATAAATATTAAGAAAAGTGCTTACTGGGCAGTTTGATAAGCATAGTATATACCTTTTTCCAGACATCAGCAGATGTTACAGCCCTAGGGCTCATGACTACCCCTGTTTTAAGTTTTCAGTACCAGGGATGTATCCCCCCCCCCCATAGAGCGGGCCTCCAGTCCAATTGGAGGTCAGTTGGTTTCCACCATGACAGACGTGCCACTATTGCACCCGTTGGCTCATTTGGCCTGTCTGGCCAATTATTAGGCTTGCAGTGTCCACTGTTGAGTATCTTCACTGGTGATATCTCTCTCCCATTGAACTAAATGTAGAATGGCTTCTTCCAGCTTTCTCTCAGCTGGTCTACATGGAGGAGGTTATCAGCTCAGTTCCAGCAGAATTTCTCAGTGGCCTTGCCACCCAAGTATGTGGAGTCTTCAGCAATAGGCTTTTACATTCTTTATTTCTAAGGTAGTGAGAAGAGTCCTTGGGATATATACCTAGGAGTGCTATAGTTGGGTCATATGGTACATCTATTTTTAGCTGTTTCAGGAACCTCCACACTGATTTCCACGATGGCTGGACCAGACTACATTCCCACCAACAATGTAGAAGGTTCCTCTCTTTCGCTTCCTCACCAACATTTATTGTCATTTGTTTTCTTTTTTTTTTAATTTTTGTTTGTTTGTTTGTTTATTTATTTATTTGAGAGCGACAGAGAGAAGGAGGCAGAGAGAGAGAATGGGCGCACCAGAGCTTCCAGCCTCTGTAAACGAACTCCAGATGCGTGTGCCCCCTTGTGCATCTGGCTAACGTGGGTCCTGGGGAATTGAGCCTCAAACCGGGGTCCTTAGGCTTCACAGGCAAGCACTTAACCACTAAGCCATCTCTCCAGCCCTCATTTGTTTTCTTGATGGTAGCCATTCTGACAGGAGTGAGATGGAATCTCAAAGTAGTTTTAATTTGTATTTCCCTGATGGCTAAGGATGTAAAACATTTTTTTAGATGTTTATATGCCTTCTGTATTTCTTCTTTTGAGAACTCTCTACTTAGTTCTATAGCCCATCTTTTAAATGGTTTGCTGAAAGAATTCTTTTTTTTTTTTTTTTTTTTTTTTTTTTTTAGAGGTAGGGTCTCACTCTGGCCCAGGCCGACCTGAAATTCACTATGTAGTCTCAGGGTGGCCTTGAACTCATGGCAATCCTCCTACCTCTGCCTCCCAAGTGCTGGGGTTAAAGGTGTGCGCCACCACACCCGGCACTGAAAGAACTCTTACAACTTATTAAATATTCACAGAATAGGAGAATTTTTTTATTTGTGTTACAGTTTTCTCACAATTTCTTATGTGAAACAAATTATGGAAATTTAGCAGCTGGCAAGATGGCTTAGCAGTTAAAAGTGCTTGCTTGGGCTGGAGAGATGGCTTAGAAGTTAAGGCTCTTGCCTGCAAAACCTAAGGACTGAGGTTCAATTCCCCAGTACCCACATAAGCCAGATGCACATGGTGGCACATGTATCTAGAGTTTGTTTGCAGTAGCTAGAGGCCCTGACACACCTGTTCTCTGTCGCTTGAAAAGCCTGTTGATGGGCTGGAGAGATTGCACAGTGGTTAAGGCACTTGGTTGCAAACCCTAACAACCTGAGTTTGATTCCCCAGTACTCACATAAAGCAAGATGCCCTGGTGTGACCCCCTCTTTCTGCTTGCAAATAAAATGATAAAAAAAAAAAAAAGAAAAGAAAAGAAAAGGAAGTTCCCAAGCTACCCACCTAAGCAGAATACAAAACGTAACACAAGGACTGGAGAGATGGCTTAGTGGTTAAGGCACAAGGTGACAAAAGGGTGCAAAATCACACATGCGTACAAGGTGACACACATGTCTGGAGTTCAGTTGCAGTGGCTAGAGGCCTTGGCATGCCAATTCTGCCTCTTTTTTTTTCTATCTATCTCATAGGAAAAAAGTGAGCCGGGCGTGGTGATGCACACCTTTAATCCCAGCACCCTGAGCCTACATAGTGAATTCAAGGTCAGCCTGGGCTACAGTGAGACCTTACCTTGAAAAACCAGAAAAAAAGAAAGAAGACAAGACAGCCAGACAGATGTGCCACTTTGTGCATCTTAGCCTTACACGGGTACTAAGGAATTGAACCTGGGATGATAGGCTTTGCAGGCAAGCTTCTTTAATCACTGAGCCATCTCCCCAGCCCATGCTTATGAAATCTTATTAAAATACATTTAAAAACTGCATAACTGGTGTCTTCTGACTATGACTAAAACATACTAGTACAGATGCATTTTACTGACATAACTTATTTACCCCTTCTAGATAAATTCTGACCTCCAGCCTTTTATTAAAGAAAAGACCGGTGACTCTATGACTTTTAACCTAAACTCAGCTCCTGTAGTCTTACATCAGGAATTCCTTGGAAGAGATTTGTGGATTAAGCAGATTGGAGAGGTAAGGTGAAATCAATCAATCTCTCTCTCTCTCTCTCTCTCTCTCTCTATATATATATATATATATATATATATACACTATTTAGTTGATCCTAGAAGAGATTTCATAGTTCATGATGGTTTAAGGCTATAGATTAACCTTTTTTATTATTTTTAGTTTGAGAGAGAAGCAATAGAAAGGGGGGAGAGAGAGAGAGAATGGGCTCACAGAGCCTCCAACCACTGCAGACAAACTCCAGACACATACACCACCTTGTGCATTTGGCTTACATGGGTCCTGGGTAGTTGAAACTACATCCTTTGGCTTTGCAGGCAAGCGCCTTAACTGCTAAGTGATCTCGCCAGCCCGGATCAGCAATTTTTTTAAAAAGCACATTTTAAGCCGGGTGTGGTGGTGCACACCTTTAATCCCAGCACTCGGGAGGCAGAGGTAGGAGGATCACTGTGAGGTCAAGGCCACCCTGAGACTTCAGAGTGAATTCCAGGTCAGCCTGGGCTAAAGTAAGACCCTACCTCAAAAAAAAAAAAAAAAAACGGAAAGAAAGAAAGAAAGAAAAATAAAAGCACATTTTAGCAGATAAGATTCTTTTGAAGGGGCTGGAGAGATGGCTCAGCCGTTAAGGAACTTGTCTAAAAAGCCTAAGGACCCAAGTTTGATTTCCCCAGCACCCACATAAAGCCAGATACACAAGGTGGCACATGTGTCTGATGTTTGTATGCAGTGGCTAGGGGCCCTGGCCTGCCCATTCTCATTCTCTCTCTATCTCTCATAAATAAATAAATAATGTAAAAAATAATGACTGTCAGCTAGGTGAGATGGCACATGCCTTTAACCCCAGCACTCGGGAAGCAGAGGTAGAAGAATCGCCATGAGTTCTGCCTCCCAAATGCTGGGATTAAAGGCATGTGCCATGCCTAGGCCTCCCCCTTTTGTTTTAATCAGAAGAAGCTTAGAGAAACAAATAAGAAGCTGGGGAGCAGGAGAGATGGATTAGCAGTTAAGATGCTTACCTGTGAAGTCTAAGGACCCAGGTTTGATTCTCCAGAACCCATGTAAGCCAGATGCATATGGTGGCGCATGTATCTGAAGTTCCTTTGCAGTGGCTAGATGCTCTAGAGTGTCCATTCTCTGCTTCCCCTCTCTCTCTCTCTCATAGATAAATAAATTTTTCAATTAAAAATAAATAAGCAGCTGGGCATGGAGGCCCATACATATAATCCCACTACATATAAGGCTGAGTCAGAAGGATTTTGAGTTCAAGGCCAGCCAAGGCTACATAGTAAGACCCTGCCTCAAAATTAAAATTTGGGGGGGGGGGTGGCTAGAGAGATGACTTAGCAGTTAAGGTGCTTGTCTGCAAAACCAAAGGACTTCAGTTCGATTCCCCAGGACCCACATAAGCCAGATGCACAAGGTGGCACATGCATCTGGAGTTTGTTTGCAATGGTGGGAAGCCCTGGCATACCCATTTTCTCTCTTCTTCTTCTTCTTCTTCTCTCTCTCTCTCTCTCTCTCAAATAAATAAATAAAAATAAATTAAATTTTAAAAAATTTGAGCTGGGAAGAGGGCTCAGCTGTTATATGTGCTTCCTTGCAAAGCCTGTCAGCTGAGGTTCAATTCCCCAGTGCACATGTGAAGCCAGATGCACAAAGTAGCACATGTATCTGGAGTTTTTTGGAATGGCAATAGGCCCTGACACGCCCATTCTTTTTCTCTCTCTGCTTACAAACAAGCAAATAAATAAATAAATTCAATGAGGAAATCTTAGCTGGACATGGTGGTACATGCCTGTAATCCCAGCACTCAGAATGCTGAGGCAGGAGGATTTACATGAGTTCAAAGCTAGCCCAAGCTACAGAGTTCCAAGCTATTCTGGGTTACAATGAGAAGATCCTGTCTCATAAGAAGATGGGGGAGAAGAAGAAGAAGAAAGGGGAAGGATGAAAGGGAAGTAAAGAGGGAGAGAGGAAGAGAGAGACAGAAAAAAGGGTGACCTAATTTTGAAAGATGTACATTGGACTGAAAGTCTAGCTCAGTATAGAGTACATGTTCAATGTGAATAGGCCTAAGTTCAATTCCTAGCACAAAAAAAAATAAAAAATAAAAAAGACCCACACCAAATCAAATTCTCACAGAAACATTAGGGTAAAGAAAAGACCCTAATATCTCTAGGAAGGAAAAAGACTCTTGTACTCAGGATGGCATCTCCATAGTGGCAGCAAAGCTTCAAAACAGTGGGTAATATCTTCAAAATTTAGGAAGGAAATTATTTTCATTTATGAATTTATAGCACTATAATATCAAATTAACAAGAAGTAAAGGCAATTTTTATTTTATTTTTATTGACAACTTCCATAATTATAGAGAATAAACCATGATAATTCCCTCCCTTCCCCCTTCACAACTCCACTCCATTATATCTCCTCCCCCTCTCAATTAGTTGCTCTTTTATTTTGATGTCATCATCTTTTCCTCCTGTTACGATGGTCTTGTGTATGTAGTGTCAGGCACTATGCGATCATGGATATCCAGGCTATTTTGTGTCTGGAAGAATGCATTGTAAGGAGTTCTACCCTTCTTTTGGCTCTTACATTCTTTCCTCCCTCTCTTCCGCAATGGACCCTGAGCCTTGGAAGGTGAGATGTTTCAGTGCTGAACACTCCTCTGTCACTTCTTCCCAGCACCATGGTGCCTTCTGAGTCATCCCAAGGTCACTGCCATCTGAAAAGAGAAGCTTCTCTAGCAAAAGTGAGAGTAGCATTAACATATGGGTATGAACATTAAGAGAAGTGCTTACTGGGTGGTTTGGTGGCATAATATATACATTTAGCCAGACACCAGCAGGCGTTACACCTGTAGGGCTCATGACTTCTCCGGTTAGGTTTTCAGTATCAGGCATATATTCCCTCCCATGGTAAAGACAAATTTTTTAAAAAACATTTTATTGACAATCTTCATGTATGAACATGGTATTTGCTTTTATTTCTTTTTTTTCTTTTCTCAATTTTTATTAACATTTTCCATGATTATAAAAAATATCCCATGGTACTACCCTCCCTCCCCCGCTTTCCCCTTTGAAATTCCATCCTCCATCATATCCCCCCCCCCATCTCAATCAGTCTCTCTTTTATTTTGATGTCATGATCTTTTCCTCCTCTTATGATGGTCTTGTGTAGGTAGTGTCAGGCATTATGAGGTCACGGATATCCAGGCCATTTTATGTCTGGAGGGAGGACGTTGTAAGGAGTCCTACCCTTCCTTTGGCTCTTACATTCTTTCCGCCACCTCTTCCGCATTAGACTCTGAGCCTTGGAAGGTGTGATCGAGATGTTACTCAGTACTCCAGTCACTTCTTTCCAGCACTATGATACCTTCTGAGTCATCCCAAGCACTACTCAGATCAAATAGAACTGGTACAGAAGTCAAAAAACACTGAGGTGGTGTTGTGAGCAGATAGTTTCCCACCTATACCTCTAGGTCCTCTTTAGTCATTTCCAAGTCCAAGTCCTCCTTGTTCAGAAAATGCTGGGGATTTGCTGTCTACCCACTGTCTTTTCCTATGGAGTGGTGAAGGAAGAGATCCCTGATAAAAGGAAGATGAATTTATTCTAAGCAAATAAGAAATCCATTTATGTTCTGCCTGGAGATAACATTTACACATGTTCTATAAATCTCAGTAAGATACTGATCTTGTTCCACGAATGCCTCAGAGTCATAGACAGGGAACACAGCTTGCATAGCATTTGAGAGGGACATATCCATTCTGAATCTCAAGAGGTCGCTTGTTAATCCAGGAATTACTTACTTTCTGATTTTTTCATGTGATCCCGAATCTTTTCATGATCCTTCCCTCCCTCAGTTTTGAATTTGACCATAAGATCCTGAAGAATAATAGCATATTTACTTTTGAATTACTCATAGTACCTGGCACAGGTGCTTGGAGGAGTCATCTAATTACTAGTTGTCCAAAAGTATACACAGTATGAGGGCTTCTTGATGGCTTGACTATTTTCTCAGATAGAAAAAGTCAAGTTGGCTGGGCATGGTGGCGCACACCTTTAATCCAACACTTGGGAGGCAGAGATAGAAGGATCGCTATAAGTTCGAGGCCATCCTGAGACTACATAGTGAATTCCAGGTCAGCCTGGGCTACAGTGAAACCCTACTTTGATAAACCAAAAGAAAGAAAGAAAGGAGGAAGGAAGGAGGGAAGGAAGGAAAGAATCAAGTTGTCATAAGCAAAAGTAGGCTATGGAGAAAGAGCCAGGAGTTAAAAGAGCTAGTTTCTGATTTATCCTCTATCAACATCTGTGTAACCTCAATCACATTCTCTCATAGCCTTCATTATTTTCTATAAAATGAGCCGGGCATGGTGGTGCATGCCTTTAATTCCAGCACAACTCGGGAGGCTGAGGTAGGAGGATCGCCATGAGTTTGAGGCCACCCTGAGACTGCATAGTGAATTCCAGGTCAGCCTGAGCTAGAGTGAGACCCTAGCTTGAAAAAAAAATAAAAACACTTCTTTCTGTGTTCTATAAAATGAAGGTATTTAACTAGGTCAAATCTAAGGTCTGTTTCAGGTCTCAAATCTAAAAAATAGATCTCTTAGGCAAGATATGCATATATCTTACACATATCACTATTTGAAATTTATACAAGTTTTTATATATTTTTATATATTTATTTGCAAACATAGAAGAGAGTCAGGCAGAGAGAGAATGGGTGCACCAGGGCCTCCAGCTGCTGCAAATGAACTCCAGGTGCATGCACCACCTTCTGTATCTGGCTTTATGTGGATATCGGGGAATCAAATCTGTGTCATTAGGGTTTGCAGGCAAGTACCTTAACTGCTGAGCCATCTCTCCAGCCCTTATACAAATTTTGACACCAAGAAATAGAAAATTCTCCTGGGTATGGTGGCTCATAACTGTGATTGCAGCACTTGAGAACTAGGGGCAGGAGGATGTGAAGAGCCATGCCAGCATCAACTACTTAGCTGCAGGAGACATTGTCAGAAAAGTGTGGGGGAGTAAAGAGAAAACAAATCTGTCTTGCTCCTGATGCTAAGTCACCAGTGATGTCTTACCACATACTTCTCACTCTGCCTAGGAATGTTTGTGTCCCACCTACCCTTTCTTAAATAAGATGGAAGATAACAACTGATCTCAGAAAGTTCTCTCTGACCTCTACACCCACAGCATTGCCCACATACCTGAACATATCTACATGTAATACACACACATAAACACGCATGTGCACACACATAAATAAATAAATAAATAACCCGGTATCCATCAACTGATGAGTACATGAAGAGAATGTGGTATGTTCATAAGATGGAATACTATTCAGCCATAAAACGGAATGAAGTAGGAGCTAGGAATATGGCTCAGTTCGTAGAGTGCTTGCTTTGCATGCATGAAACCTTGGGTTTAAAACATAGCACCACAAACTAGGCACAGTGGTACATACCTGTAATCCCAGCGCTTGGGAAGGGGAGACAGGAGGATCAGGTGTTTAGAGTCATCTTTGGCTACATAGCAAGTTGGAAGCCTGGATACATGAAACTTTGTCTCAAAAGGGGGCAGGGAGAGGCTGGAGAGATGGCTTAGCAGTTAAGGCACTTGCCTGCAAAGCCTAAAGACCCAAGTTCGACTCCCCAGAACCCATGTAAGCCAGACGCACAATGTGACACATGCACACAAGGTAGCACACATGTCTGGAGTTCGATTACAGTGGCTAAAGGCTCTGGTGTGCCAATTCTCTCTCTCTCCCTCTCTCTCTCTCTCTCTCTCTCTCTCTCTCTCATAAAAAAAGGGGCATGGAAGGGGGAGCAAATGAGTTCATGATACAACATTGATGAACCTTACTAACATTATACCAAATGAAAAAGGCTAAGCCTAAAGGCTACATAACAATGTGTATTTGGACTTCCAGGTAAGATGGCAGCACCCTAGCCACACCAAAGCAGCCTAGGGAGGGAAATAAACAGAAACACAGCAAAATACACTCTTCTCTGAAAACTGAAGGTTTATAAGTTATTACCAACCACAGCAGAGAAGCAGGAGAGACCAAGATCTTCTAGAAAGGAGGAAACCAGCCAGAATCCTGCCAAGGTGAGCCCACCTGGCCAGCAGCACAGAGCAGCAGGAACAGAACCAAAGTGAGGGGATTTTCCACTCACATCAGCCTCCTCATAAAGTCAAGAAACATGTAGGGGAAGACAGCAGAGACCAGCTAAGCAGCTCCAGTACAACTCCAGGCACGCTGCAAAGTCTCCCATCCCCCAACTGTCAGGGTTGTTACTGTCCAGAGATCTCATTCACCCCCGGCCGCCTGGCACTCAGATAGATCAAGGTGGGCACTCAGCATTGGTGAGATTGGAAGCCGTCCCTAAAGGTTAACAGGGCCTACTTACACAAAGCCAGATGCATAGGCAAGCTTGCACTAAAAGTGCTAATGGCTCTTTCCATGTCAGGAAAGTTCATGCATTAAATTTGAATGATATAATCTCAGTTGGCTTTACCCTTCTCAAATAAGCTGTATTTTGGTGTTGACTATTGTTGCCTTTAATGTTTCTGATTTATAGGGCCTTTGTCTTTTCCTTAAGTCACTGTTGGGGGGCAGGACTGACTGGCCTCAGGCTGACTTGGAACCCATTTCAGACCAGAAATCTCAACCTCCTAGTTGACAGGATTAAGGGTGTGGGACAACACACACCCTTAGGGACTTTGGCTTTACTAGATTATCTGTTTGGTTTAATCCCCACAATTGTATAGGTACTCTGTGCTGCTTTTGAGTGAATGTCTATACTGCTCAGTTGAATTTTAGAATTTGCCAGTAATTTGCTTCATCCAGTCTAGTACAATACTTGAATAGTAGGCAAACTCAACACCTAGGGTCACCTCTGCTATTTCTCTTGGAGTATAAAAGCTATACCTGGCACCTTAAACTCCTACACTGAAGATATGTAAAGTTGGATTTACACAGCTAAGAAGACTGCAAATAATTAGAAAATGCACATGGCTCTTCAGACACCATCTCCAGACGGCTGCTCAGGGCAGCGAGGTGTTGAAGCCGCCTCCCAAACACGTCAAACCAGGGCAAGTTAAAGTCTTCAGAGTTCTGTATACCTTTGAACCTAGAACTCCAGAGGAACTGTACTTGGAGGAAGCTGATATTATCTATATCACTGACATGAGTGATACCAGTTGGTGGAAAGGAACCTGCAAAGGCCAGGCTGGGCTAATTCCAAGCAACTATGTGGCTGAGCAGGCAGAATCCATTGACAATCCATTGCATGAAGCTGCAAAAAGAGGCAACTTGAGCTGGTTGCGGGAGTGTTTGGACAACCCAGTGGAAGTGGATGGGCTGGACAAAGCTGGAAGCACTGCCTTGTACTGGGCTTGTCATGGCTGCCACAAAGATATAGTGGAAGTGCTGTTTACTCAGCCAAACATTGAACTGAACCAACAGAACAAATTGGGAGATACAGCTCTGCATGCTGAGGCCTGAAAAGTTTATGCAGACATTGTACAGTTGCTTCTGGTAAAAGGTGCCAGAACAGACTTAAGAAACATTGAGAAGAAGCTGGCCTTGGACATGGCTACAAACGCAGCCTGTGCATCTCCTGAAAAAGAAACAGGGAGCAGATGCAGTGCAAACATTGAGCAACGCCGAGGACTATCTTGATGATGAAGACTCAGATTAATTCCCTTGTGGAGCTGCTTAAATTTCTTTTCCTTTTGCCATTACAAGACCTTGTGGGGTTTTGGGGGGTTTTGTTTTGTTTTGTTTTGTTTGCCAGAAGACTATTGACAAACAAAACAAACAGACAAACAAAACAAAGTCTGTATGAACACGGCGTGTCACGCTGTGGAGGAGGATGTGTAAATGAGTAGCTCTCACCTTCGTTTGCCAAGAAGTAGCTGGAGCCTTTGCTGTATAAAGTGAATTTATGTTTGCTAGAGTACAAGACATTATTTCTGTTTGTCATGCTAAAGGAATTTTAAGAAATTATTTCTTTTAAAGATCAGATTTTTTAAAAATAAAATTCTTTACCTCAATCAAAAAACAATCTCCCAACTAAAAAAAGTCCAGGCCCAGATGGATTCACTGATGAATTTTACCAAACCTTCAGGGAAGAACTAAAACCAATGCTTCTCAAACTTTTCCATAAAATAGAAATGGAATGAATCCTACCAAACTCCTTCTACGAAGCCAGCCTCCCGCTGATACCAAAACCAGACAAAGGTGGAACAAAAAAAGAAAATTACAGGCCAATCTCCCTCATGAACATAGATGCAAAAATCCTCAACAAAATATTGGCAAACAGAATACAAGAATATATAAGAAAGATCATTCATCCTGGCCAAGTAGATTTATTCCAGGGATGCAGGGATGGTTCAACATATGCAAATCAATAAATGTAATACATTACATAAATGAACTGAAGGGCAAAAATCACATGATTATCTCATTAGATGCAGAAAATGTATTTGACAAAATCCAACATCCCTTCATGGTAAAAGTCCTAAAGAAACTTGGAATAGAAGGAACATATCTCAATATAATACAGGCTATTTATGACAAACCTACAGCCAACATATTACTAAATGGGGAATAAATTGAAGCGTTTCCACTAAAATCAGGAACAAGAAAGGGGTGTCACTGTCCCCACTTTTATTTAATATAGTACTGGAAGACTTAGCCATAGCAATAAGGCAAGAGACACCCATAAAACAGATACAAATTGTAAAGGAAGAGATCAAGTTATCATTATTTGCAGATGACATGATTCTATATATAAAGGACCCTAAAGACTCTACCATTAAACTGTTAGGGCTGATAAACGCCTATAACCATGTAGCAGGATACAAAATAAACACACAGAAATCAGCAGCCTTCCTATATGCTAACAACAAACACACAGAGGATGAAATCAGAGAATCACTCCCATTCACAATTGCATCAAAAAAATAAATAAATAAAGTACCTTGGAATAAACCTAACCAAGGAAGTGAAGGATCTGTACAATGAAAACTTTACAACACTCAAGAGAGAAATTGCAGAAGACACTAGGAAATGGAAATGCATCCCTTGTTCTTGGATCGGAAGAGTCAATATTGTGAAAATGGCAATCTTACCAAAAGCAATCTACACATTTAACGCAATCCCCATCAAAATTCCAATGGCATTCTTCACAAAAATAGAAAAAACAATCCAAAAATTCATTTGGAATCACACAAAAAAAAACTCAAATATCTAAAATAATACTGAGCAACAAAAATGAGGCTGGTGGTATCACCATACCTGATTTTAACCTATACTGCAGAGCCATAGTAACAAAAAACAGCATGGTACTGGCACAAAAGCAGATAATGTAGATCAATGGAACAGAATAGAGGACCCAGATATAAGTCCGGGTAGCTATAGCCACCTGATCTTCGACAAAAATGCCAAAAATATTCATTGGAGAAAAGACAGCCTCTTCAGCAAATGATGCTGAGAAAACTGGATATGTACCTGTAGAAGGATGAAAATAGATCCTTATCTCTCTCCATATACAAGAATTAAGTCCAAATGGATCAAAGACCTTAATATCAGATCTAAAACTCTGAAATTGCTAGAGGAAAAAATAAGGGAAACCCTTCAACATATTGGTCTTGGCAAGGACTTTCTGAATATAACCCCAATTGCTCAGGCAATAAAACCACAGATTAATCTCTGTGACCTAATGAAATTAAAAGCCTTTTGTATGGCAAAAGAGACTGTGAAAAGAGCAAAGAAGCAGCCTACAGAATGGGAGAAAATCTTTGCCAGCTATACACCTGATAGAGGATTAATATCTAGGTTATACAAAAAACTCAAAAACTTATACAATAAGAAATCAACCAAATTAAGAAATGGGCTATGGAACTAAATAGAGAGTTCTCAAAAGAAGACACACAGATGGCATATAAACATCTAAAAAAATGTTCGACATCCCTAGCCATCAGGGAAATGCAGATTAAAAACTACATTGAGATTCCATCTCACTCCTGTCAGACTGGCTTCCATCATGGAAACAAATGAACATAACTGCTGGTGAGGATGTGGAAAAGAGGAACCCTTCTACACTGTTGGTGGGAATGCAATCTGGTCCAGCCATCATGGAATCAGTGTGGAGGTTCCTGAGACAGCTAAAAATAGATTTACCATATGACCCAGCTATAGCACTCCTAGGCATATATCCTAGGGACTTGTCTTACTACCTTAGATATACTTACTCAACCATGTTTATTGCTGCTCTATTCACAGTAGCTAGGAAATGGAGCCAGCATAGATGCCCCTCAACTGATGAGCAGATAATGAAGAAGTGGCACATTTACATAATGGAGTTCTACTCAGCGGTAAAGAAAAATGAAGTTATGAAATTTGCAGGAAAATGGATGGATCTGGAAAGGATTATACTAAGGTTACTAGAGGTAACCCAGGCCCAGAAAACCAAGCATCACATATTCTCTCTCATATGTGGATCCTAGCTACAAATAACTGCACTTCTGTGTGAGTAGGGAGAAAACTCAGTAGCATAGGCCAGTAAGCTAGAAAGGAGATATAAAGTGAATAGATAGGGAGGGAGAAGAGGACCTAATAGGATGGTATTGTATATATGTAAGTAGAAAAATAGATTAATGAGGGTGAAAAGGTCTAAGTGAGGTCAGGGGAAGAGATTGAGTAAGGAAAGGTAGAAGGAGGAATAATCAAAATCTAAAAGGATATAAGTAAGTCATATGGAATCCTACTTTTTTGGACAATGGAACACACAGGAGCCATAGATTGTTACTAGGAAATTTTCAGTGCCAGGGATGGGATACCTTCCACTGACTTCTTGGCCACAGACATCCCTGATGCCCCCCGCAAACATTAAAGGCCATTGCCGAGGCCCTTGGCTTCCCACCAGGAATAGATGGTAAGGCACTGTTGCTGGCGAGTCCACGTACTTGGGCTGCAAGGTCACCGAGAAATCCTGCTGGAGCTGAGCTGAAAACCTCCTCCTTGTAGACCAGCTGACAGAAAGCTGGAAGAAGCCATTTGGCATGCAGTTCAATGGGAGAGAGAGAAAACACCAGTGAAGATACCCAACAGTGGATTCTGCAAGCCTTATATTTGACCAGTCAGGCCAAATGAGCCAGTGGGTGCAATAGTGGCTCGTCTGTTATAGGGGAAACCAACCACCCTCTAATTTTACTGGAGGCCCACTCCATGGGAGGAGAGTATATCCCTGATACTGAAAACCTACATCAGGGGTAGTTATGAGCCCTAGGGTTGTAACATCTGCTGCTGTCTGGCTAAATGTATATACTATGCTCACCAAACTGCCCAGTAAGCACTTCTCTTAATGTTCATTCCCTTATATTAATGCTACTCTCACTTTTGGAAGAGAACTTTCTCTTTTCAGATGGCAGTGACCTTGGGATGACTCAGGAGGCACCATGGTGCTGAGAAGAAGTGACAGAGGAGTGCTCAGCACTGAAATATCTCAATCACACCTTCCATAGCTCAGGGTCCATTGTGGAAGAGATGGCAGAAAGAATGTAAGCCAAAGGAAGGGTGGGACTCCTTACAACGTGCTCCCCCCCAGACACAAAATGGCCTGCATATCCATGACCTCACAAGACCATCATAATAGGAAGAAGAGATCATGACATCAAAGTAAAAGAGAGACTGATTGTGAGGGGGAGGGGATATGATGGGGAGTGGAGTTTCAAAGGGAAAAGTGGGGGAAGGTAGGGAATTATCATGGGATATTGTTTATAATTATGTAAGTTGCCAATTAAAAATATTAAATAATAATAATTGGATGACACTGTGTGTTGGTTTGATTCAGGTGTCCCCCATAAACTTAAGTGTTCTGAATGCTTGGTTCCCTGCTGATGGAGATTTGGGAATTAACACCTCCTGGAGCCAGTACATTGTTGGGGGCCAGCTTATGGATGTTATAGCCAGTTTCCCCTTGCCATTGTTTGGCACACTCTCCTGTTGCTGTTGTCCACCTTATGTTGGCCAGGGAGTGACGTCCACCCTCTGCTCATGCCATCACTTTCCCCTGCCATCATGGAGCTTCCCCTTAAGTGTATAAGGCAAAATAAACCCTTTTTTCACCACAAGCTGCTCTTGGTCGGCTGATTTCTGCTAGCAGTGCAAACCTGACTGCAACAGTAAAGTTGGTACTGAGGAGTAGTGTCATTGCCAATAAAACCTGACTGTGTGGCTTTGGCCTTTTGGAGAGCTGATTTTCAAAAGGAATGTGGAAGGATTTGAAACCTTGGCTGAAGAGACGCCTTGCAGTGCTGTAAGTACAGCGCAGTGGACTATTCTGGTCAGAGTTGAAAGGCCTAAATGGAGTAAGAACTATGTGAAACCCTACCTCGGGGAAAAAAAAAAAAAAAGCCGGGTGTGGTGGCACACACCTTTAATCCCAGCTCTTGAGAGGCAGAGGTAGGAGGATCGCTGTGAGTTCGAGGCCAGCCTGAGAATACAGAGTGAATTCCAGGTCAGCCTGTGCTAGAGTGAGACCCTACCTAAAAAAAAAAAATACTAAGGACTGTGGAGTTTGGCTTGTGAGGGTGAGAAAGAGCCCCTTGCCTGGACTGGGCTAGAAATAGTTTGTGTGAGAGGCTTGCTGTTATGCCAGTGTTCTGAGAACTTGTGCAAGGTTGCTTGTGCAGAAACAGACTGATGTGAGCAGAGGGATATGGCACAGAAATGAAATCTTTGGGCTGAAACTTCTGCCCCTTCAGCTGTGATTGTACAAAAGATTACAACAGGAAGAATGTAGACTCTTGAAGGGGCCTGAATTCTGAAGGAGTATTCTGTTCTTTAAAGTCTGCTTTATCCGCCCCCCCCCCCATTAACAAATTGGTACCCTACCTGGTATTATGGAGTATAAGAAAGTGGGAAAGAGCTGGGTGTGGTGGCGCACGCCTTTAATCCCAGCATTTGGGAGGCAGGGGTAGGAGGATCGCCGTGAGTTCGAAGCCACCCTGAGACTACATAGTGGATTCCAGGTTATCCTAGGCTAGAATGAGACTGTATCTTGAGAAACCAAGAAAAAAAATGCAGGAAAGAGAGGGTCACTGAATTTTTGAAAACGGTCATGGGTAGTGGGAAGCAGGTCTGCCCAGGATTGCCTGCATGGAGACCCAGTGGAGCCGTGAGGATGAGCTGTGGGTTGCAGTGGAGACCCAGTGGAGATGCCGGGACCACGAGACAGCTTCTAAGGAAAGATGCCAGACCCGGATGAAGTTGTTCAGGACTGTGAGTCGCCTAGCGAGCTGGAGGGGCGGAATTGGAACTCCAGAGATTTGTTGCTGGTTAGAATTATCGTCCTTGGAGACTTGTCACTGACTAGAGTTGTTTGACATGTTGCTATAGAGTTTGATGTTTGCCCTATTTAAATCTTGTACTGGCTGAATATTTCTTTGCTATACCCAGTGTCATCTTTTGCAGTATGAATGTTTAATCTGTGCCATTATGGGGTTTTTGAGGGTTTTTTGTTTGTTTGTTTTGTATTATGGCTCAGTCAAAAGGTCTTGGCCTATGGGAATGTATGAAAATCATTAGGATTGATTTAAAAAAAAAGAACTATGGGGACTTTTAAAATCAGACTGAATGCATTGCATTTTACATCATGGATGATTATCAGTTTATGAAGGCCAGAGGCGGAATGTAGTGGTTTGAATCAGGTGTCCCCCATAAATTTAGGTGTTCTGAATGCTAGGTTCCCAGGTGATGAAGATTTGGGAATTAACGCCTCCTGGAGGCAGTGTATTGTTGGCAATGGGCTTATAGCCAGGGCATACTCTCCTGCTGCTGTTGTCCATCTGATGTTGGCAAGGAGATGATGTGCACCTTCTGCTCATGTCGTTATTTTCCCCTGCCATCATGGAGCTTCCCCTTGATTCTATAAGCCAAAATAAACCTTTTCTCCACACAAGCTGTACTTGGTTGGGCATTTTTTGCCAGCAGTGCAAACCTGACTGCAACACACTGTAAGGTTGAGGCAGGAGAATTGCTACAACGTTGATACCACACTGGGCTACTGAACGCAACTCTGTCTCAAAAAAAGGGGGGGCTGGATAGATGGCTCAGCAGTTAAGGAACTTATCTACAGAGCCTAATGACCTGAGTTCAATTCCCCAGTGCCCATATGGAGCCAGATGCACAAAGTGGCATATGCATTGGAGTCCATTTACAGTGGCTAGAGACCTGGCATGTCCATTCTGTCTGTCTGTCTTTTATCTCTCTCTGCTTGAAAATATTTTTTTTAATTTTAAGAAAAATAATTAAATGGATGAATAGTGTGTAGAGAACTGTTGCAGTCAGGTTCACATTGCTGGTAGAAATCACCCGACCACGAGAAGCTTGTGGGGGGAAAAAACGAGGTTTATTTTGGCTGACAAGCTCGAGGGGGAAGCTCCATGATGGCAGGGAGAACGAAGGCATGAGCAGAGGGCGGATATCACCCCCTGGCCAACATAAGGTGTACCGTAGCAATAGGAGAGTGTGCCAAACACTAGCATGGGGAAACTGGCTATAACACCCATAAGCCTGCCCCCAACAATACACCGCCTCCAGCAGGCATTAATTCCCAAATCTCCATCAGCTCAGAACACCTAAGTTTATGGGGGACACCTGAATCAAACCACCACAAGAACTACACAGTTACATAGCCTTAGTATCCCATAAATCACTTGTTAAATCCATAGAGAGTCAGTGAACAAACTTAGCTGAGTGGCTCCTATTATACTGGGAAAAGAAGTACACAGCATCCCCTGTGTGGTCTTCTTGCACACTGAACATTGCCTGAAAAATAGCAGTAATAATACGTAATAGATGATGAATATGTTGGATGTCATAATAGGTTTGTGGTTATGAAGGGGAATGCCTTATTCTTAGAAGAGAAATGCCAAGATATGAAGAGATGAACATCCTGAGCTGGAGAGATGGCTCAGAGGTTAAAGGCGTTTGCTTGCAAAGCCTGAATGCCCAAGTTCGATTCCCCAGTACCCACACAAAACCAGATGCACAAAGTGATGCATGTGTCTGGGACTTGTTTGCTCTGGCAGGAGGCCCTAGTATGCCCATTCTTTCTTTCACTCTCTCTCATAATTTTTTTTTCTTTTATGTATTTATTTATTTATTTTGGAGGGAGGAGGTTGAGATAAGGTCTCACTCTAGCCCAGGCTGACCTGGAATTCACTATGTAGTCTCAGGGTGGCCGCAAACTCATGGTGATCCTGTACCTCTTCCTCCCAAGTGCTGGGATTAAAGGTGTGTGCCACCATGCCCAGCTTTCTCTCATAAACTAATAAATATTATTAAGAAAAAAAGAGATGATCATCCCGATAGCTATATTTGGAGGGGGAATGAGACAAGGTTTTGTACTGTAGCTCAGACTTGCCTTGAACTCCCAGCAATCCTCCTGCCTCAGCCTCCCAAGTACTAGGATTACAGACATGAGCCACCACACCCAGCACAATATCCATTACTTAACCTCAAATAGCAAATGATCATCTAGAGAAATGGCATGCAAAGGTGGCAAAGTGTGTTAGCAACTGGTATCATATTCACTGTTCATTGTATTTACTCAGCTGCACCATTGGGAGGATGGAGGTGCAGCTTAGTGACAGTCCTTGCCCAGCACCCAAGAGGCTCTGGGTTGGATCTGCATCACTGCAAAAAATAATAATATATATTATTACACATATATAGACACATATATATATATATACATGTATATATATATATATGTACATACACATGTGCATATATAGGCTTTCCCCCAAAATATAGCTGGGAACATTTGGGAACAATTACCTGGTAGGTGGAGATGATCAGTCTAGCAGTTTCTGAACTCCCTGCTGTGGAATATTAGTTTTCTCCATTTAGAAAAAAGTGTCCCCATATCTAGCTTTCAAGTCCAGATCATAGTAGTTGGAAATTGGAAACAGTTCATTTATAATATCTAATCCCTCTTTGTTACCTGGTTTATATATTTAAAAAAAAAAAACATTTGTTTTTTAAAGTAAAAGACCACATTGTACAACCATTACTTGCCCACAGGGAATCTGTCTGCCTTTGTTCTGCACAGACTGGTACATAGGCCTTTGGAATTAGTCCCTTTGTGCATCCTCTCCATCAGAGCACCAGCCTCTCAGTGCTTTGGTCTGGAATATTGTTCCTGGCGCTCTCCATGGCTGTCGAGGCCTGCAGTGTCATGAGTACCAGCTCACTCTCTTGTCTCCTTCCACAGTTTTTAAAGATAAAATAAGGTTCAAACCACACATTCTCTGTGAACTGCTAAATACTGGGAAAAATGACTCTTTTCTCATGACCTGGACTGACAAGAAGCACAAGGACAGGGGCAGAGGGGTGAGCAAGCCTCCATGAGCCCTCCTAATGAAGCCCTTGGGGGATTGCCGTGTATGGAGAATCTGCAGTGTGCAAGCAGAGACAGGACTGAGGCTGTTTGAATCCAGGCTCACTTATTTTGTATGTTTTATTTTAGACCCCAGTGAGAAAGTTATTTTAATAATATCTTGCTCTGCTAGAAATATACATAAGTGGCAGATGTCAGAAAAGGGGGAAAGTTACAGTACTGAATTCTCCTTGAGACACAGGCTAATAAAGTTGTTCCAAAGCCTTTGCTGCCAGTGCTGATGCACAGCCGCACACACTGGAAAGGGCATTAGACCTGGACCACACCAGCCATCCTGAGACAAGCCAGAATCGATTTTGCAGGTAGCATATTGAGACTGTCCATTTTTCACAAGATGCCTGGGGGATTCTAAGACCACCAGCCAAGCATGTGAGAGAGCCCCGAATCTGGAATCTTCTGCTCTGGTCTAGCACCCTTTATAAGCAAGAACATGTAAAAGCATATTTTAAAATTATTTTTAAGAATAACGAGGCGTGGTCGCACACACCTTTAATCCTAGCACTCGGGAGGCAGAGGTAGAAGGATCACCATGAGTTCAAGGCCACCCTGAGAGTACATAGTGAATTCCAGATCAGCCTGGGCTAGAGTGAGACCATACCTCGAAAAAAAAAATTGTTTTTAAAAATGATAAATCCATTGGAGGCCTGAAAGCCGTATTTTCTGGCTCCCATCATGTTCATTCTCTTCCCACCAGGTCATAGTGAAGATCCTAGGGCATTTGCTTTCCTCAGTAAACAAGGCCTTCCCACCTGAGACTGTGAGACATTCCTGCTGAAATCTCTAGCAGGCCTCACTTCTATGCTGGTCTTTGTGTTTCGTTGGGGGGGGGGGGGGGTGTTAAAATTTATATACCAAGAACTGGCATGATCTCTTCCAGTGGATAGATAGATGGACTTGGAATAATCCACTCAAGAAAGGTCTCTTAGTCCAACTTAATGAAGCCTGTGTCCTTTGCATAACTGAGGGGAAACCCATTGCCACATATTCAGCCCATATTTCTGGATCAGATGCAGATGGTTTGAGCAGACAGAATGAGAACTCTGGCTGAATTTTCACAAGAGACTCCAGTATAGCTGCTCGAGACCCATCTTGCCTTCAGAAGTCCACCAAGGGCCAAGGCTCTTTGCACTTCTTAAATGTGCTGCTATAAGGTGGAAGCACATACTTAATTACACAGCTAGATTGCGCTCTCTCCCATCCTTTTGTTGTTCCATTTTCATGAAATCTTTGATTTTCTGTAGTTGGAAGCTTAAACTACCTGCTGTCATCTATTCATAAATAGATGGTAGGTGAGAAAGTGAAAATATGGCATTGGTCAACATGGTAAAACGTATTCTTTTTTTTTTCCCCCAAGGTAGGGTCTCACTCTGGTCCAGGCTGACCTGGAATTAACTGTGTAGTCTCATGGTGGCCTCAAACTCACGGCGATTCTCCCACCTCTGCCTCCCAAGTGTTGGGATTAAAGGTATGCACCACCACACCCGGCTGGTAAAACGTATTCAAGGCATGAGCTAAGGACTCCTCATTAGCTATATACTAGCTCTAACCCAAAACATACAGCTTTCCCAGAAGTAAGAATGGGTAAAATGAAGTTTGCTTCATCTGTTTCCTAAATGGACTGCACATGAGAAACAGGTATAAAGAAAAAGCACTCGGGATGGAGAGATTGCTTAACAGTTAAGGACCTTGCCAGCAAAACCAAAGGACCCAGGTTCAGTTCCCCAGGATCCACGTAAGCCAGATGCACAAGGTGGCACGTGTCTGGAGTTTGTTTACAGTGGCTGAAGGCCCTGGCATGCCCATTCTCTGCCCCCCCCCCTTTTCTGTCTCTTGAATAAATAAAAGAAAAACTAAAATCTAGAGCTGGGCTGGAGAGATGGCTCAGCATTAGAGGCACTTGCTTGCAAAGCCTTACAACCCATGTTCAGTTTCCCAGTGCCCATGTGGAGCCAGAGGCACAGGATGGTGCATGGTTCTGGAGTTTGTTTGCAGTGGCTAGAAGAAGCCCTGGCACACCAATTCTCTCAGTCTCTATCTGTCTCTTTCTCTCTTTTTCAAATAAATAAATAAATAATAAAAATATAGAAGAAGAAAAAAAGCAAAGTCTGACAGACCAGGTTTAATTCCCCAGTACCTTCATAAAGTCAGATGCACAAAGTGGTACATGTGTCTGGAGTTTGTAACATCACTAGGCCCTGGTGTACCTATTCTTATTTTCTTCCTTCCTCTTTCTCTCTCCACTTTCAAATAAGTAAATAAATGGAAGGGAGGGAAGGAAGGATGGGTATAGACACCTCAAAATTGTCTTTTGACTGCCACACACATGCCATGGCATGTGTGCTCATGCACACAGGCAAGAAGAGTGGTGGCACATGCTTTTAATCCCAGCATTTGGGAGGCAGAGGTAGGAGGGTTGCTCTGAGTTTGAGGCCAGTATGGGACTGTAGAGTGAGTGCCAGGTCAGCCTGGGCTAGAGTGAGACCTTACCTCGAAAACAAACAGAAGAAAAAAATAACAGAGACATAAAAAGCTGAATAGATAGATATATCAGCCATTAAGGCTCTTGCCCATAAAGCCTAAGGACCTGGGTTCAATTCCCCAGTACCCATGCAAAAGCCAGATGCACAAAGTGGCACATGCATGCATCTGGAGTCCGTTTGCAGTGGCTGGAAGTCCTTATGCACCCATTCTCTCCCTCTCCCTCCCTCTCTCTTTCTTTCCCCCCCTCCCTCCTCTCCTGTGCCAGGCATAGTGACACATGCCTTTAATTCTAGCACTTGTGAGGCTGAGGTAGGAGGATCACTGTGAGTTCAAGGCCAGCCTGACACTGCAGAGTGAATTCCAGGTCAGCCTCAGCTACAGAAAGACCCTACATTGAAAAACCAAAACAAACAAAAAAGAGAGAGACATAAAAACCAGATTCAGTATGTGACTTGATTAATTATAGCTTAGGGAGAAAAAGCAACAGAAGATATTCTTGGCACAGTTGAGGCAAGTAGAGTATGTTATATGATATGGTGATACAGAAGTACTGGCAGAATATGGGTTATGTAATGTGGCAGTACTGCTGAGTATGGGTGATTTGATAAGGATGATATGGCAGTGCTCATGGAATATGGGTGATATGATTTGGTGATACAGCAGTACTAGCGGACTGTGGGTGGTATGATGTGGTAGTACTAATGGAGTGTGGGTTATATCGTATGGTGATACAGCAGTACTGACAGAATATGGGTGATATGATATGGTGATACAGCAGTACTGGCAGAGTATGGGTGATAAGATATGGTGATATGGCAGTACTAGTGGAGTATGGGTTATATGGCATCGTGATACAGCAGTACTGGTAGAATATGGCTTATATCATATAGTGATATGTCAATACTGACAGAGTATGGGTGATATGATCTGATGATATGGCAGTACTAATGGAGTATGGGTTATATGGCATCGTGATACAGCAGTACTGGTAGAATATGGGTTATATCATATGGTGATATGGGAGTACTGACAAAGTATGGGTGGTATGATATGGTGATATGGCAGAACTGTTAGTTTTTTGTTTGACAGTAGTCATGTGGTCATTTATGAGATGTCCTATGTGTTTCAGGGGTGAAGAGATGGCTTAGCTGTTAAGGCACTTGCCTGCGAAGCCTAGGGACCCAGGTTCGATTCCCCAGTACCCACTTAAGCCAGATGCACATTGTGGCACATGCATCTGGAGTTCGTTTTCAGTGGCTGGAGGCCCTGGTACACCCACTCTTTCTATCATATTTTCTCTCTCTCTCTTTCACACACACACACACACACACACATAAATAAATAAAATATTTTTTACAAAACCTGTATTTCACTTTATAGGGGTGAAGAGTCATGTTGTCCTTGCCTGTCAAATCCAGGTAGAATATATATGTATGTGCTTAGTGTACTTATTGTTCTTTCAACTTCTGTTTGAAATTTGTGGACATATATATAATGTGTGTATATGTGTTTATATAAACTTTAAACAAAAGTTGCAAGAACAGCATGTATATATGTGTGTGAACATATAGAGATATTACCAGGTATTGTGGCACACACCTCTAATCCCAGCACTTGGGAGGCAGAGGTAGGAGGATTGCTGTGAGTTCAAGGCCACCCTGAGAATACAGAGTGAATTCCAGATCAGCCTGGGCTAGAGTGAGACCCTACCTCAAAAAAATAAATTTTACATATACTGTGTGTGTGTGTGTGTGTGTGTGTGTACAGAGAGAGAGGTCATATGTATATGGTTCAATATATGTAAGTAGAGGAGGAAGAGAGAGGGGAGTTCTATTCTTTGAGAAGCAAAACATAAGTAATTGTTAAAAGAAAAAACCAGCAAATAAACTTCTCTTTTCTATTTTAGGCTCAAGAAAAAGGAAGATTAAACTATGCTAAGGTAGGTAAATTTTATATATACTATACAATTTTATTGCTGCTTATGTTTTGAAGGTCGAAAAAGAATCATTATAGTTAACGTTGAGAGAAAATTCCTGTTAAGTAACAGTGATTAGCTGGTAGAATAAGATTCAATTAATAATTACATGTATTTATTTCAGGCATTTTGTTGGTGTTAGGAAAAAACCAGTGAGCCAAATAGTTTTTCCTTTCAGGACATTTATAGTCTAGTGGGGAAAACTGATAAGTAGGTAAAAACTAAAGAGAGAACACATATTCAGGTATAAATACAATGAAGAAAAGCAAACAGGTCAAGATCACTAACCAGTGCTGAAAAAATAGCTATGGCTTATGGGTAGAAGAAAAGTTTTAGCACCAACAAAGATTATCTTAATCCATTTTCTGTTTTAAAAAACTACTTGTGGCTGGGCATGGTGGCGCATGCCTTTAATCCCAGCGCTTGGGAGGTAGAGGTAGGAGGATCACCGTGAGTTCAAGGCCACCCTGATACTACATAGTGAATTCCAGGTCAGCCTGGGCTAGAGTGAAACCGTACCTCAGTAAAAAGAAAATAATAATAAATAAGTAAATAAAAATAAAAACTATTTGTGGCTGGGGAGATGGCCCAGCAGTTAAAGGTGTTTGCTTGTAAAGCCTAATGGCCCCAACTTGGTTCCCAGTACTCATGTAAACCCATATGCACAAAGTGAAACATGTGTTCAGAGTTTGTTTGCAATGGAGGGGTCCCTGGCCAACTCTCTCTGTCTGCCTCTTTCAAATAAATAAATAAGGACTGGAGAGATGGCTCAGCAGTTAAAGATGCTTGTTTGCAAATAAATAAGATGTTAACAAAAAATAAAAATTACGGCTGGAGGCTTAGTAGTTAAAGCACTTGCCTGCAAAACCTAAGGCCTCAGGTTCGATTCCCCAGTACCCACATCACGCAGATGCACAAGGTGGCACATGTGTTTGGAGTTCATTTGCAGTGGCTGCAGGCACTAGCATGTCCATTCTCTCTGTGTGTGTCTCTTCCTCCCTCCCTCTCCCCCCCCCCTCTCTTCCCCTCATGAACAAATAAAATATTTTCTAAAAAATAAATAAAAATAAAAATTAGCTGGGCATGGTGACACACACTCTTAGTCCCAGCACTCGGGAAGCAAAGGTAGGAGGATCACTGTGAGTTTAAGGCCAACCTGAGACTACATAGTGAATTCCAGGTCACCCTACCTCAAAAACCCAAAACTAATTAAATAAATAAAATAAAAAATGAAATTTTAAAAGATAACTTAAAAAATTAAACCATACACAAGGAGTAGCATAAACATCTGGCTTTCTGTTTGTAGTGGCAAGAGACCCTGACACACAAATCAATCAATCAGTCAATAAAAAGATGAAGCCTTGGGTTTGATGTCCAGCACCACAGAAACCAGGTATAGTGGTACATACCTATAATCCTAGCACATAAAGGGTGAAGGCAGGAGGATCAGAAATACAAAGTTGTCATCTACTATATGGCAAGTTCAAGGCCAGCCTGGGATACATGAAACCCTGTCTTTAGGGAAAAGGGCGGGGGGTCACTGGAGAGATGGCTTAGCTGGTGCTTGCCTGCGAAGCCTAAAGACCCAGGTTCGACTTTCCAGGTCCCACGTAAGCCAGATGCACAAGGTGGCACATGTGTCTGGAGTTCATTTGCAGTAGCTAGAGGCCCTGGCATGCCCATTCCCTCTCTCTCTCTTTCTCTCCTTCTCTCCCTCTGTCTCAAATAAATAAATAATAGTAATAAGCTTATAAATGATTAATTTATAAAAGGTTTGTGGCTTATGGTTCTAGAGACCAGGAAGCACAAGAATATGATGTCAGCATCTGGTAAGGGCCTTCACCACATCATGACATGATGAAGGCATCATATGGTGAGAAGAAGCAAGCATATAGTAGGTGTCTCTACTGATGCTGCCTGGGGCCCCTTCCTGCATGACCACATTGACTTCTGACTGCACCCTAGAAGCTCCACCTCCAAACACTCTCAGCATATCCCTTGGATGAACAAGCTGCTAACATTTTTTTTTTTTCCAAGGTAGGGTCTCACTCTAGCCCAGGCTGACCTGGATTCACTCTGTAGTCTTAGGGTGGCCTTGAACTCATGGCGATCCTCCTACCTTTGCCCCCCAAATGCTGGGATTAAAGCGTGCACCACCAAGCCCAGCAGCTGCTAACGTTCTTGGAGACAGAATCAAAATGTAGGAGCTGGCCGGGCATGGTGATGCACACCTTTAATCCCAGCACTTGGGAGGCAGAGGTAGAAGGATCACTGTGAATCTGAGGCCATTCTGAGACCAGATGGTTATTTCCAGGTCAGTCTGTGCTACAGTGAGTACCCTACCTTGAAAAACCAAAAACATAAAATAAAATCATGGAGTCAGATCTCAGGGCACCAGTGTGGCCTGTGCACACATTTAGGTCACATTCTGCTTTCCCTTCAGGACAAAAAGAACAGTTGTCAGGTGTGTGGCATGAATTCAGCTGCTTGGCTAAAACAGCATGCTAACCATCTGATTTATGGGACAATTAAGAGTATGCAGACAGTGAGCACATCTGCACTCCAAAGAAAGGAGAAGGAAGTACTACCCAGAGGTGCTGTGCTCACCATGGGACCTTGCCCTCTGCTGGTAACCCAGGGGTGCATGGCCATGCCTCCTGTCCATCTTAACTTATTTCCTCCTCAGCATTTAGCTGCCTCACAGCCTCTGCTTCCCTTGGAAAACTAGTCAGTCGCTTCCATAACCGTCACACCTGGGCTCCTGCCAGAGCTTCGTCATCCACTGGATCCAGGCTGAGGACATAGTACTGTGTCTTCCACATCTGCAGCTGAGCTCAGCATCTTCCTGGCATTTCTCATCTTTTTGTTTTGGTTGTTGCTACTTCATGACTTTTTTTAGAGCAGTTTTTGGTTTACAGCAAAGTTGAGCAAAAAGACTAAAAGTCTCTCTCTAGCCCCTGACCTCACACCACTCACCTCCCCTACTGACAGGCCCGCACCAGAGTAGTCCACTTGTTACCACGGCCGGTGAGCCTCCATTAGCAAGGCATTCTTACAGAGGCTGCAGTGCGCATTAGGACAAACCCTTGGTACTGTACCTCTGGTCCTGATCATTTATTCTGTCCTGTCGCGGCACTTCACACAGGACAACCATATGAGAAACCCACTCCTGCGGCACCCTGGGTACCATGTCTACAGCTTCATAGCACATCTTGTGCCTGTCCTCTTGTTGCACTCAGGTTCACATTGCTGGCAGAAATTACCCTGCCAAGAGCAGCCTGTGGGGCGGGGGAAGGTTTATTTTAGCTTATAGACTCAAGGGGAAGCTCCATGATGGCAGGGGAAAATGGTGGCATGAGCAGAGGATGGACATCATCCACTGGCCAATATCAGATGGACAACAGGAATAGGAGAGTGTACCAAACACTGGCAAGGGGACACTGGCTATAACACCCACAAGCCTGCCCCCAGCAATACACTGCCTCCAGGAGGCTTGAATTCTTTTTTAACTGAGCCATATTACCAAAATCCCCCAAAACCCATAATGGCACAGAATAAACATTCACACTGCAAAAGATTACATGGGGCATAGCAAAGAAATATTCAAACAATACAAAATTTAAACAGGGCAAACATCAAACTCTATAGTTCCAAGTCAAACAACTCTAATCAGTGACAAGTCTCCAAGTCCGGTAATTCTAACCAGCAACAAGTCTCTGGAGTTTCCAGCTAGGCTACTCACAGTCCTGAAAAACTTCATTCAGGCTGGCAGCTCTCCTTAGAAGCCATCTCGTGGTCCCGCCATCTCCACTGCTCTATCGAGTCTCCATGGAGGCATCCAGCAAACCTCCTTCACACTGCCCATGGCCATTTCCAAAACACAAGACCACCTTGCAAACTCAATGACCCTCTCTTTCCTGCATTTCTTTTTTTGTTTGTTTGTTGTTTTGTTTTTGTTTCTCGAGGTAGGGTCTCACTCTGGCCCAGGTTGACCTGGAATTCACTATGTAGTCTCAGGCTGGCCTCAAACTCATGGCAATCCTCCTACCTCTGTCTCCCAAGTGCTGGGATTAAAGGTGTGCACCACCATACCCGGCTTTTTTTTTTTTTTTTTTTTTTTTTTTTTTTTTTTGAGGTAAGGTTTCACTGTAGCCTAGTTTGTTTGTTTGTTTGTTTGTTTGTTTTTAAAATATATTTTTATTGACAACTTTCATAATTCTAAACAATATCCCATGGTAATTCCCCCCCCCACTTTCCCCTTTGAAACTCTACTCTTCATCATATGCCTTCCCCCTCTCAATCAGTTTCTCTTTTATTTTGATGTTATGATTTTTTCTTCCTATTATGATGGTCTTGTGTAGGTAGTGTCAGACACTGCGAGGTCATGGATATCCAGGCCATCTTGTGTCTGGGGAGTCCTAACTTTCCTTTGGTTCTTACATTTTCTGTCACCTCTTGTGCAATGGACCCTGAACCATGGAAGGTGTGATTGAGATATTTCAGTGATGAGCACTCCTCTGTCACTTCTTCTCAGCACTATCTGTATTTCTTCCTTTCAGAATTCTCTATTTAGTTCCATAGCCCATTTTTAAATGGGTTGTTTAATTTCTTATTGTTTAGTTTTTTGAGTTCTTTGTATATTCTGGATATTAATCCTCTGTCAAATGTATAACTGGCAAAGATTTTCTCCCATTCTATAGGTTGTCTCTTTGCTCTATTCACAGTGTCCTTTGCTGTACAAAAGCTTTGTAATTTCATGAGACCCCAGTGGTTGATAATGGATTTATGTCCTGAGCAACTGGTGTTATATTCAGAAAGTCACTGCCTATGCCAAGATGTTGAAGGGTTTTCCCGTACTTTTTCGTCTAGCAGTTTCAGAGTTTCAGGTCTGATATTAAGGTCCCTGATCCATTTGGACTTGATTCTTGTGCATAGACAGAAACAAGGATCTATTTTCATCGTTCTACATATAGATATCCAGTTTTCCCAGCACTACTTGTTGAAGAGGCTGCCTTCTCTACAATGAATTTTTTTTTGGCATTTTTGTCAAAAATCAGATGGCTGTAGCTGCCTGGATTAATATCTGGGTCCTCTATTCTGTTCCATTGATCTACGTGTCTGTCTTTATGCCAATACCATGCTGATTTTTTTTTCTTTTTTCCGAGGTAGGGTCTCACTCTAGCCCAGGCTGACCTGGAATTCACTATGGAGTCTCAGGGTGGCCTCGAACTCATGGCAATCCTCCTACCTCTGTCTCCCAAGTGCTGGGATTAAAGGCGTGTGCCACCACGCCCGGCTTACCATGATGATTTTGTTACTATGGCTTTGTAATATAGCTTGAAATTGGCCATGGTGATTTCGCCAGCCTTATTTTTGTTGCTCAAAATTGTTTTGGCTAGTCAAGGTTCTTTGTGCTTCCAAATGAATTTTAGGATTGTTTTTTCTATTTCCGTGAAGAATGCCATTAGAATTTTGATGGAGATTGCATTAAATGTGTAGATTGATTTTAATGAGATTGCCATTTTCACAATACTGGTTCTTCCAATCCAAGAACATGGGATGTCTTTCCATTTCCTAGTGCAGTTCCTTCTGCAATTTCTCACTTGAGTGTTTTGAAATTTTCACTGTAAAGATCCTTCACTTCCTTGGTTAGATTTATTCCAAGGTACTTTTTTTTTTTTTTTTTTTTTTTGAGGCAATTGTGAATGGGAGAGATTCCCAGATTTCATCCTCCACATGTTTGTTGGTATAAAGAAAAGGTACTGATTTCTGTGTATTGATTTTGTATCCTGCTATATTGCTAAAATTTTTTATCAGCTCTAACATTTTGCTGGTAGAGTCTTTAAGGTCCTTTATGTATAGTATCATATCATCTGCAAATAATAATAATTTGATCTCTTCCTTTCTAATTTGTATCCCTTTTATGACTGTATCTTGTCTTGTTCCTGATTTTAGTGGAAAAGCTTCGAGTTTTTCTCCATTTAATATTATTTTGGCTATTGGTTTGTCATAATAGCCTCTATTATGTTGAGATATGTTTCTTCTATTCTCAGTTTCTGTAAGACTTTTTTTAATTATTTATTTATTTATTTATGAGAGAGAAAGAGACAGATAGAGAGAAAGAAAGAATGGGCACATTAGGGCCTCTAGCCACTGCATACAAACTGCAGACACATGTGTCCCCTTGTGCATCTGGCTTATGTGTGTCCTGGGGAATTGAACCTGGGTCCTTAGGCTTCGCAGGCAAATGCCATAACCACTAAGCTATTTCCCCATCCCCTCTGTAAGACTTTTACCATGAAGGGAGGTTGGATTTTGTCAAATGTCTTTTCTGCATCTATTGAGATGATCACATGATTTTTGTCCTTCCTTTATGTAGTGTGTTACATTTATTGATTTGCATATGTTAAACCATCCTTGCATCTCTGAGATGAAGCCTACTTGATCAGGGTGAATGATCTTTTTGATATATTCTTATATTCTGTAAGCTTGATGCATGGCATAGTGCTGAGTTAGTATTGAGTAAATGGAGCCTATGATAGTTAATCTGAGTTGACAGGATTTAGAATCATCATGAAAACAAATATCTGGGCTTCTCTGAGGGACAAAGCGAGCTGCTGAGATAGGGCTTTCCATCTCCACACAGAAGAAAGGGAAGGTTCCACATAGGTTTCAAGTATCAGCAGGGTTAAGATTACTTAGGAAGGTTGGAGCAAACTAGTTGGAAAATAAAAACTGGAGTCAGCCGTGTGGCGCACACATTTAATCCCAGCACTCGGGAGGCAGAGGTAGGAGGATCACTGTGAGTTAAGACCACCCTGAGACTACATAGTAAACTCCAGGTCAACCTAGGATAGAGTGAGACCCTACCTCAAAAAGCCAAAAAATAAAAATAAAATAAAAGCTTGGATTTTACTATGCTGGTGAATGGAAGCAAACATGAAAAGACAGGTAAGGGAAGAGTGGCTATTGCGCATTGAAACTTATTTGTGACTCAAAGAATGTGTAGGGTTTCTTATCATAGAAGCACTTTGACAATGGTAGGATTTTCACTGCAAATTAAACAGGACCCAGGCAACAGCGTACAGATGACAAATGCCCATAGTCCTAGCACTGGAGAGACTGAGGCAGGAAGTTGGCTTGAAAACAGACTTCCAGTGTAATCCTGTTGAGAGAGGAGAAGGAGGAAGAAGAGGAGGAGGAGGAGAAAGAAAAAGAGGTGGAAGAGAGAGAAAATACGGTTTACCAATAAGGGCAATGGCTCTGCCACCGGCTCACTAAAAAATCTGATGTCGATTCATCTCCTTGGGCATCCTATGCTTCCTTAGTACACAATGAACAGTTGAAAATAGTGCTTAGATCCACTCCAGATTTGAAGGAGACATTCTTTTCTTCCTTCATGGGCCCACCTTATATATGTTTGAAATGTATGTTGGAAGCACTGTGCTAGTACCAAAATGGCCTTATAAACAAGACTGCCACAGGCCTGACATCACAAGCTCCCTTGATGCAGCCTTCTCTGGCTAGAGTAACCGCTTCGCCCACCCCACTCTGTTATCTTAACATTTGTCATAATCAATGATTTTCATTGCTGTTGAATTCCTCCTTTTTCCCTTTTGGTGTACAGTGTGAGAGTTCTGAAAGCAGCAGTTCTCCGGGCCTCATTCCTGGTTTCATCACACCCCCTAGCTCGGGTTCCTGCACACGAGTGCTTGACGTGTATCTGAGTGATAGTGGGAGAGCTGGGTTAGCATAACATCAGCAGAAGTAAAGAGCTTGAAGACCCAGATCAACAATTTTAGATTTGGCATTTTAAGAGCATACTAACTATAGAATACAGTCAGTCCATCCTGGGCTGAGAAGATTGAGTGTTTGCCTAGCATGCATGAAGCCCTGGGTTCAGTCCTAGCACCGCATAAACTGAGTGGTCAGAAAGAAGTTCAATATGACCCTCAGCTACATAGCAAGTTGAAGGCCAGCCTGTGATACGTAAGACCCTGACCGCCTCCCTCTCCCCAGAAAGAATATAGTCCATCCCATTGCTCAGTCATTGTCTTTCTCATAGCAGTGAACAAGAAGCCTCCTCCCAGTTTCTGCTGCTAATTCTTAAGGCATGACACGCTGGTCTGAAGGGATCTCAGTAATTAATCCAGACCTTATCATCCTTACACAAACTTAAGCCCAAGTAACATGGGCAACAAGATGATACCCTTCTCTGTGGAATAACAGGACATGTTTGCAGATGCAGCTTGCAGTGCTATGACGTATGCATTGCACACGAGCTGTGGTAACAGGACTCACTGCTCAGGATGCCTGTGCTTAGCCAATGCGAGCATCACGGTCCATGGCTTAAGGTTCCCTTGGTGGGTTCTTCTGTCAGTCAGGCAGTGTTTGGAGAGCTCAGCAGCCATCTCAGAAAATTGTGGTAAAATTATTTGTTGAAATTTTCTTTATTTCTAAATAATAAATATTTATCAAAAAGCCAAATTTCAGGCTGGAGAGATGGTTTAGTGGTTAAAGTGCCTGCTTACAAAGCCTGAAGGCCTAGGTTCAATTCTCTAGTACCCACATGTGGTGGTTTGTTTCAGGTGTCCCCCATAAACTTAGGTGTTCTGGACGTTAGGTTCCCCAGCTGATGACAATTGGAAATTAAAGCCTCCTGGAGGTGGTACATTGTTGGGGGTGGGCTTATGGGGGTTATACCCAGTTTCCCCATGCCAGTGTTTGGCACACTCTCCTGTTGCTATTGTCCACCTTATGTTGGCCTGGGTGTGATGTCCACCCTCTGCTCATGCCGTCGTTGTCCCCTGCCATCGTGGAGCTTCCCCTCGAGCCTGTAAGCCAAAATAAACCTCTTTTTTCCCCCCATAAGCTGCTCTTGGTCAGGTGATTTCTACCAGCAATGCAACCCTGACTGCAACACCACATAAAGCCAAATGCACAAAATGGCACATGCATCTGGAGTTTGCAATGACAAGAGGCCCTGGCATGCCAATCTCTCCAGTCCCCCTCCACCTTTTTTGTGACAGGGTCTTTCATTGGCCTGGAGCTCTCTGATTAGTCTAGGTTGGCTAGTCAGCAAGCGCCAGGGATCCACCTGCCTTTGCCTCCCCAGTACTGGGATTCCAAGCCTGCACTATCATGCCCAGCACTTTTTACGTGGGTTCTGGACATCGAACCCAGGTCTGCATGCTTGTGTGACAAGAACTTTACTATCTGAGCTCTCTCCCCAGCCCTGCCTCTACTGCTTGTGAGACAGGGTCTCGTGTATTACAAGCTTACCTGGTACTCTCTATATAGTCATAGGCAAGGATGGCCTTGAACTTTGTATCCTCTTGCTACTGCCTTCCAAGTACCAGGACTACAGATATGTGCCACCATGTCCAGTATATGCAGTGCTACGTTTATGCATCATAGGCAAGCACTGTGGCTGAGCTATACCCCCAGCCCCCTCTCCCTGCCTTTTAAGGTAGTTAACACAAGCTTAATTCACTCTACCCACAACTGAAGCCCATCCATCTGTCAAGTGGGCAAGAATGAACACTGTTTAACTCCGTAAGGCAGTTTTAGAGTGTCATATATAAAACAAAGAGCATCGTCCTTGCCTTGTTAAGACAGCCAACAAAGTTTTTTTTTCTTTTTGTAAGAAAATATGTACTTACCAGGAGTGAATTGTGCCCCAAAGCTGGTGCTAAGTTTTGCACTTGGGCACAGTGCAGTGAGAATGTTCATTATAATACCAGGTCTGTGTCCCTGGCTGTTATCTCTGACTTCTAGCCCAAGGTTAAGTGCTGCTGATTTGGCTCAGTGCTAGAGGAAAGAGTGCCACCTATTGACTTGCAGGAATGCTTGGGTGTGCACTGGGAAGTGTGGAGAAGCCTCTCAGCCCACATTCACGCTTGGTTTGCTATGGCAACTAATATATATGTCTTAAAGAAAACGGGTATGTTGACTCTTGCTTAGAAAAACATCTACAAACGTCTGTGTATTTTCCCCAGCTGGAGCTGAGCGTATGCCTGTAGTTGAGCCTACTGCTACTTGAAATAAGCATGCTGCTCAAAGACTGCGGCAGATGGTATTTTTACCACTTCAGGCAAAACATGGCACCTATGGTTTGACTTTCTACAACTTTAATTTTTTAACATTTTCAAAATGGCTTGTTTAAATATCTCTATCATAGAGACATAGACTTGTTCAAACTTTCTTTTCAAGGGCTGGAGGGATAGCTTAGCGGTTAAGGCATTTGCCTACAAAGCCAAAGGACCCAGGTTCAATTCCCCAAGACTCACGTTAGCCAGTTGCACAAGGGGGTGCATGTGTCTGGAGTTCGTTTGCAGTGGCTGGAGGCTCTGGTGTGCCCGTGCTCGCTCTCTCTCTCTCTCTCCCCCCCCCCCTTTCTCTGTCAAATAAATAAAAATAAGATATTTTAAAACTTTTTTCAATCATTGCTTCATACGTGTAGACACTGAAGGAATTCACTTAGTCAAAACCAGACCCTGCAACAGCACTACTGTGGAGTCTGCCTTCTGTTTATTGTTTCCCAAGTGCCTAAGACTGTGCCTGAGATGGGCTTTGACATTCATGCTCATTCTGATGCAAAGACTAAGAGGTGTACAGAGGCATGGGCATAAAACATGTGCTTGGCATTTCATATCATTTGGCCCACTACTCAGTACAGGAAAGTGAGCTTTTTCAGTTTTAGGAGATTCATTCTGAACATATTAAGTACTTGGTAAAGATCCTGCAGATGGTGATTATTTTGTTTTGTGTGTGCATGTGTGTGTGTACAGTTTGTGTGGTGTTGTGGGGAGGGCTGCGCATGCCCTGTGGAGGAGAATGGTGGATGTTCTGTTTTTGCTCACTCTTGAGCTGAAGTCTCTCATTTCAACCCAGAGCTGATGTTTTTGTTTGGTTGGTTGGTTGGTTGGTTTTTTTTGGTCAGCAGACCCTAGTGATTCTCGTGTCCCCATTTTGGACTGAGTGTGTGTCTACACCCAGCTACTTATGTGGGTGCTGGGGAATCAAAGCTCTCATGCATGCCTAGCAACTCTGTGGAGCCATCTCCCCAGCCCCAGATATAAATTCCTTAGGCATCTAGCACCCAATTAAATGTAGGAGATTTTTTGTTTGTGTTTTGAGGCATGGTCTCACTCTAGCCCAGGCTGACCTGGAACTTACTATGTAGTCTCAGGCTGGCTTCGAGTTCACAGTGATCCTCCTACCTCTGCCTCTCAAGTGCAGGGATTTAAGGCGTGCACCACCACGCCCAGCTAGGATGATATTTTGGACTCGTACTCTCTCCTAGAATTGGTTCAGGGTTCCAGGATGCCCTCTCAGGCATTAGACCCAGAAACTACTGCTCTTGGGCCAGGCCTAGTATATTTGTATATTTGGTATAATTTTCAGTTTTCCACCAGCAAGGATGCCCTCTAACATTTGCATTCACATAATTTCATTTCGTCACTTCCTTTGAAAAGCAAAAAGAACTTTCCTCTTATATACTGATTCTCCTTTCCAAGGTTTACTTTGCTAGCTTAGCCATTTCTTTTTATTGTTCATAGATGTTTCAACTGTGTTGCTATGTGACTTCTAAATCCTATTGTTCTGAACTTTGAATATAGAAAATTGTTTGTAAATACTATTGTTCTTTTTTTTTTTTTTTTGGTTTTTCGAGGTAGGGTCTCACTCTAGCTCAGGCTGACCTGGAATTCACTACGGAGTCTCAGGGTGGCCTCAAACTCACAGCGATCCTCCTACCTCTGCCTCCCGAGTGCTGGGATTAAAGGCATGCACCACCATGCCCGGCTTGTTCTTTCTTTATAGACAAAGCCAGAGTTCTTTGTTTGTTTGTTTTTGGAAGACCATTTTTGTAGTATGCTTTCCCATGACTGACCCTAGCTAATGGCTCTGAGAGTTTTTCACCTTGGCACAGTTTTTTGAGAGAGAGAATGGGTGCTCCAGGGCCGCCAGCCACTGTAAACAAACTCCAGACACATACGCCACCCTGTGCATTTGGCTTATGTGGGTACTGGGGAATTGAACAAAGGTCCTTTGACTTTGCAGGCAAGCACCTTAACTGCTAAGCCATCTCTCCAGCCCCTTGGCACAGTTTTTTGTTTTTTGTTGCCTGTTTCTTGGGCAGATGCTGCTTCTCCTGTCCTGGCACTTTATATTAGCTTCTTTGGTAAAATATTTCATACAACATCACCATAGGCACAAAATCTCTCATTTCTTCAAGCCTCCTAAAGTTGTCTCTGTTTTAATTAGTGATAATTATGGAAATTGTATAGAAACATTGACCTTCCCCTCAAATGATTTGTATATAAGTAGATAAGATATCTATAGCAAAATTCAAAGAAAAAGATTCCAAATGCAAAAACCATTATGACAAGGGTGTGACTATGTAAAACTTTACATACTCAATACAAACTAGGAAAGAGCATACAAGGTAAGAGTCTCACTCTAGGGCTGGAGAGATGGCTTAGCGGTTAAGCACTTGCCTGTGAAGCCTAAAGACCCCGATTCGAGGCTCGACTCCCCAGGACCCACGTTAGCCAGAAGCACAAGGGGTCGCACACGTCTGGAGTTCGTTTGCAGTGGCTGGAGGCCCTGGCATGCCCATTCTCTCTCCCTCTCTCTATCTGCCTCTTTCTCTCTGTCTGTCGCTCTCAAATAAATAAATAAAAATAAATAATAAAAAAAAAGAGTCTCACTCTAGCCCAGGCTGACCTGGAACTCACTGTGTTCCCAGGGTGGCCTCAAACTCACAGCAAAGAGTGCTGGGATTACAGGTGTGCACCACCATGCCAGGCTACATTATACTTTTTGAAAATTTCCATTTTATAATTGCAGACTGATTTGTACTGGAATTTTTTTAGATTATGACCAATACTGGTAAAAACTGAAAAATAAATTATCTGAAACCATGTTTTTAGTGAGGTAATCAGAATTTAATTCTAGGCCCTCTAAAGAATTGCTTACCTCTGTGCCAATAGAAAGAAATGCACATTTGGGAGATATAACTTGCTTGTTTGGGTGTTTTGTTGCTGTTGTTGTTTGGGGTATTTTTTAGTGTTGTTTTGTTTTGTTTTTCAAGGTAAGGTCTTTCTCTAACAAAGGCTGACTTGGAATTCACTATGTAGTCTTAGGCTGATCTCAAACTCTCAGTGATCCTCCTACCTCAGCCTCCAGAGTGCTAGGATTAAAGGCATGCTCCACATGCCTGCCTTGTTTTGTTTTAAATTAGTCTTGGGGCTGGAGAGAAGGCTCAGTAGTTACAGGTACTTGCTTGCAAAGCCTGACAGCCTGGGTTCAATTCCCCATTACACATATAAGACAGATGCACAAAGTGGTACATGTGTCTGGAGTTCATTTGCAGTGACAGGAGGCCCTGGCACACCCATACACACACACTCTGTCTCTCCCTCTCTCAAATAAATAAAAATATAAGTTAGGGTCTCACTCTATAGCCTAGGATGACCTGGAACTCACTATGTAGCCAGGGCTGGCCATTAACCCATGACAATTCTCCTGCCTCAGCCTTCTGAGGTACTGGGATTATAGGCTTCAGTTACCACCCAGTTAGGAGATGTAAGAGAATTCTAGTGCTGGGACTCAAAAGACAATGAAAAGGCTAGAGGAAAGTAAGGAAAATGGAATGCTGGTGTTCTATGCAGCTTATGCATGTGACTTTCATGACCTCCCTGCAGAGGCACTGGAGGCAGGCCAAAACTACCTTCAGGGGGCTGGAGAGATGGCTTCGCGGTTACGCGCTTGCCTGTGAGGCCTAAGGACCCCAATTCGAGGCTCGATTCCCCAGGACCCACATTAGCCAGATGCACAAGGGGGCACACATGTCTGGAGTTCATTTGCAGTGGCTGGAGGCCCTGGCACAACCATATTCATATTCATATTCTCTCTCTCTCTCTCTCTCTCTCTCTCTCTGTCTTTCTCTCTGTGTCACTCTCAAATGAATAAATAAAAATGAACAAAAAGAAAAAGAAAACTACCTTCAGAAAGGTTGGAATTCTCTTCCTCCTATGTCCCTTAAAAATCACGATAAAGGCCAGGCATGGAGACACATGCCTTTAATCCCAGCACTCAGGAGGCAGAGATAGGAGGATTGTCTGAGTTCGAGGCCACCCTGAGACTATGTAGTGAGGTCAGCCTGGGCCAGAGTGAGACCCTACCTTGAAATACCAAAGAAAGAGAGAGGGAGGGAGAGAGAGAGAGAGAAAGGAAGGAAGGAAAGAAGAGAGGGAGGGAAGAAGGAAGGAGAGAGAGAGAAAGGAAAGAAGGGAAGGGAAGGGAAGGGAAGGAGAAGGGAAAGGAAAGGAAGAAAAAAGAAATAAAAATCACAATAAAGCCGGGCATGGTGATGTATGCCTTTAATCCCAGCACTTGGGAGGCCAAGGTAGAAGGATCAACGTGAGTTTGAGGCCACCCTGAGTTCCAGGTCAGCCTGGGCTAAAGCAAGACCCTACCTGAAAAAAATCAAATAAATTGGGCTGGAGAGATGGCTTAGCAGTTAAAGCATTTACCTGCAAAGCCAAAGGACCTCGGTTCAATTCCCCAGGACCTATGTAAGCCAGATGTACAAGGTGGCACATGTGTCTGGAGTTCATTTGCAGTGGCTGGAGGCCCTGGTGTACCCATTCTTTCTCTCTCTCTGTGTCTCTCTCTATCCCTCTTTCTCTCTCTCAAATAAATAATAAATAATTTTTTAAAAAATTTGAAAAACCAAAGAGAAAAATCACAATAAAGTTATTTTTATTTCAACAGTCATATTTCAGACTAGTTTTTTCTTCCAGCATCCCTGATGGAAAAGATTTTCATTAATCTGTTTTTCATAGCCATTTATTTAAGTCAATTTCTTTTCCAATTGCTTTAATTTCAGATCTCTATCAAGCTGCCCATTATTTATAGAAAAGTAATCATTCATCAATTTCTGCTCATAGCAAACATAAAAGCTTTTGTATCATGTGAAATTTTTTATCAAAAACAAGTTTTAGGGCTGGAGAAATGGCTTAGTGGTTAAGGCATTTGCTTGTGAAGCCTAAGGACCCAGGTTCAATTCCCCAGTGTCCATGTAAACCAGATGTACAAGGTGGTGCAAGCATCTGGGGTTCATTTGCAGTGGCTAGAGGCTCTGGTACACCCATTCTGTTTCTACTTCTTTCTCTTTCCCTCCCTCTCCTCCCTCCCTCCCTTTGTCTCTCTCTCTCTCTCTCTCTCTCTCTCTCTCTCTCTCTCTCTCTCTCTGAAATAAATAAATAACTACAATATTTTTTTTAAATCTAGCCAGGCATGGTGTGGCACATGCCTTTAATCCCAGCACTTGGGGGACAGAGGTAGGAGGATCTAAGTGAGTTCAAGGCCAGCCTGAGACTACATAGTATATAGTGGATTCCAGGTCAGCCTAGGCTAGAGTGAGACCCTACCTCAAAAACAACAAACAAACAAACAACAAAAAAGATGGTAGTCACTCACACTGGAAGGAAAAACTAGCTTGATGGGGGAGGAGTGAATGTCCAGAGAGCTTGTAAAGCACAGCTCTGCTTCAAGATACTGATTATTTTACTTGCTCTCTAGTCCATACTGGTTATGAGTGCTATATGAAATACAAGCTGGACTGGAACTGGAGATCCTCCTGCCTCTGCCTCTGCGTTCTAACATCACAAATTAAGGTGTGTAACTACTACACCTGGCTCAGTAACTGTCGTCTTGCTTTGATGATCTATGCTCTAATTTCTTCCTTCCTTTCTTTCTTTCTTCTTTCTTTCTTCCTTTCTTTCACAGAGAAAGAGGAAGAGAGAGAGAGAATGGGTGCACCAGGGCCTCCAGCCACTGCAAACAAACTCTAGATGTGTGCATCTGGCTAACATGGATCCTGGGGAATTGAACCTGGATCCTTTGGCTTTGCAGGCAAACACCTTTACCGCTACTCCATCCCTCCAGCACTCTTCTTTTTTTTTTTTTTTTTTTTTTTTTTTTTTTTTTGTTATTTGTGGGAGAGAGATAGAGGACAGTGAGACAGCCAGGGCTTCCTGCTGCTTCAAACAAACTCCAGATGCATGGGCTACTTTGTGCATCTGGTTTTACATGGATACTGGGAAATTGAACCCTGGTTGTCAGACATTGTAAGCAAGCGCCTTTAACCACTGATCCGCCTTCCAGCCCCCCTATTCTCTAATTTCTTTTTTTTTTTTTTTTTTTTTTTTGGTTTTTCAAGGTAGGTTCTTGCTCTAGCCCAGGCTGACCTGGAATTTACTATGTCATCTCAAGCTGGCCTCAAACTCAACAATCCTCCTACCTCTGCTTCCCAAGTGCTGGGATTAAAGGCTTATGCCATCACTCCTGTCCTCTAATTTCGTAACATTATTTTTCAATTAGATTCCTGTTCTCAGATGTCAGCACCTCCACACACCTCATTGGCATCGACAGGCTTAACGATCTGATAATTTCTTGTCCTATGTGGGACATGAATAATGTTATTAAATTATTTTAGTGATAAACTTCTTTATGATGCTATAAAGTATGCTGCACTCTCAGATATTAGCCCAGATTATATTGATACTATTTGAATATAAGCAGTGCTAAAGCTTTTGATTTTTTTCAAATATTCCTTGCTATTGACATTTGCTTTATAATGGCTTTTTATTTGTTGTTGTTGTTGTTGTTTTTTGTTGTTTTGTTTTGTTTTTGTTTTTCAAGGTATGGTCTCACTCTAGCTCAGGCTGACCTGGAATTCACTGTGTAGTCTCAGGCTGGCCTCGAATTCATGCCCGTCCTCCTACCTCTGCCTCCCAGGTTCTGGGATTAAAGACATGTGCCACCACACCCAGATTTTTTTTATACTCTTTCCAGACAAGAGCAGTGATTTTCTTTATATATATATTTCATTTATTTATTTGAGAGAGAGAATGGGTGTGCCAGGGCCTCCAGCCACTGCAAATGAATTCCAGATGCATACGCCCCCTTGTGCATCTGGCCTGCGTGGGTCCTAGAGAATTGAACTGGGATCCTTTGGCTTTGCAGGCAAACTCCTTGACCGCTAAACCATCTCTCCAGCCCTTGTTTGTTGTTTTGTTGCTGTTATTTTGGGGATAGGATCTCCCTTTAGCCCAGGCTGACCTGAAACTCTAACCCTAGGCTGGCCTTGAATTCAGAACAATGCTCCTACCTTAGCCTTCTGGGTTCTGGGATTAAAGGCATGCCACCATACTCAGCTTGTTTTGTAATGTTAATGATGATAAATTATTATTTTTTAAGGTAATATTTAGCTCAGTCTGGCTTCTAACTTGCTAGGAGGATGACCTTGAATTTCTGGTTCTCCTACCTCTATCTCCCAAGTGCTGGGATTACATGCATATGCCACTGTGCCTGATTTGTACGTCTTAATATTTAACACTTACCAGTAGAGGCCTTATATATAGCTTGGCACATAATAGGTTCTTTGTTGAATGACTTAGATGAATGGATGGATGAATAACCAAATACCCCATGTGTTTGATTCTTCGTTTGTTCCTCTTACTTTTTTTTGTTATTGTTGTTGTTTGTTTTTTGTTTTTGAGGTAGAGTCTCACTGTAGTTCAGGCTGGCCTCAAACTCACGGCAATCCTCCTACTACCTCTGCCTCCCAGGTGCTGGGATTAAAGGCGTGCATCACTATGCCCAGCTTCCTCTGACTTATTTTTAACCAAATGGTTATATGTCCTCAAAGCCTCACACCTCCTGGGTTGAAACAAAGATCCAGTTGGGGTGATCGTGTGAAGTCTAGAAAGAGAAGTGAGAGTGCCCCGCAGGCTGCTTCCGTGGTGAAGGATGTGCTGCTCGGCAGTGGGATAGCCGGGTTCAATTACTGCTCCCAGCTTGTGGTACCAGGAGCCACCTGTGCACAGGGAAAGCCTGTCTTTATGTGGCGGGTGGGGCCTCTGACCCCACAGAAGAGCCTGTGCAGAAGGGAGTACTCTTTCCTCATCTTAAAAAGTAGTGTAGAGGAATGGGTTTTCTAAAGCATGGCCTTGGAGAGAGAAGAAAGGAAGCGCTTGTGGAGCTGCTGAACGGGGCTTTCGTATGTTAGAAGTCTCTGTCAGTGCCTGGGTTTTTACTTCTAAGTTCATACAGTCTGCTCTGTGCAGAATTAAGGATTTTTCAGATGTTAAGTATTTGGTCCATAAGAAAGCAGTAATGTGTTTAATTGATGTGTCTAAAGCCATTCTCCCATGTTTCCTGCACAATGTCTGTGAGGATGCTTGGTCTCTCACTTACCACATCAGACAGAGTATTGATCCTTGCTAATGTGCTTGACTATCTTTCCTGTAATAACAAGGGAACTGGGTCCCCTCAACTTTCCGAGTTGAATGATGTGTATGATTTTAAGTAGGGATTGGATTTTAGTAGACCCGACCCCATCCCTGTATTCCTTCACTGCCTGGCCTAAAGTCTTGCCTATTGATATTAGCATAATAGCTGGGCATGTTGGTACGTGCCTTTAATCCCGGCACTGAGAAAGTTGAGGTAGGAGAATCACTGAGTTCAAGACTACCCTGCGTTACAGAGTAAGTTCCAGATCAGTCTGGGTTAGATGGAGACCTTGCCTCAAAAAAGAAAGAAAAAAAAAAAAGCTGGGTGTGGTAGTGCACACCTTTAATCCCAGCACTCAGGAGGCAGAGGTAAGAGGATCACAGTGAGTTGGAGGTCACCATGAGACTACACAGTGAATTCCAGGTCAGCTTGGGCTAGAGTGAGATCCCACCACAAAAAAAAAGAACAGGGCTGGAGAGATGCTTCAGAGGTCAGCAGCCTGACAGCCCTGGTTTGATTCCCTAGTATCCATGTAAAGCCAGATGCACAAGTTGGCGCATGTATGTGGAGTTTATTTTCAGTGGCAAGAGGACCTGGTGTGCCCATACTCATACCCCCACTCTCTCTGTGTCTCAAATAAATAAATAAATAAATAAGGTTTTTTTCTTTTTGTTTTTTTTGAGGTAGGGTCTCACTCTAGCTCAGGCTGACCTGGAATTTACTATATAGTCTCAGGGTAGCCTTGAACTCATGGTGATTCTCCTACCTGTGCCTCCCAAGTGCTGGGATTAAAAGTGTGAGCCACCATGCCCAGCTCATAAATATTTTTTTTAGGAAACAGAAAAAAGAAGTATCTTTGATTCATTCCTGACAATATTTGTGTATAGCTGTTTAGCCATTTCTAAGTTCTGTGCTTTTTCCAAGGAATGTGCTACTGCCAGGCATGGTGGTACACACCTTTAATCCCAGCATTCGGGAGAGAGGCTGTAGGAGAGGTAGGACTGCCATGAGTTCGAGGCCACCCTGAGACTACATAGCGAATTCCAGGTCAGCCTGAGCTAGAGTGAAACCCTACCTCAAAAAGCACCCCCTCACCAAAAAAAAAAAAAAAAAAGAAAGGAAAGAAATGTGGTACTATACACATGATTTTCATCATGTTCAGTGTGTAAGACACACTAAACAACTTTATTGGATGGGTCCATCAGATTCTCTGAATTCGCTCAGGGAACCTAACAGTGTTCCTATAATGATGTCACAGTCAAGATTCTACCTTATCTGATGACTCTGTAGTGTGTGTTCTTTTCCACCATGCCACTTCAAGTCAAGTTGCTATAAACATATACTGCAAAAAGGAGTTGTGTGCAGGGGACATAGCTCAGTCTGTAAAGTGCTTACCTCGCAAGCATGAAGACCTGTTTGATCTCCAGAACCCACATTTTAAAAAGTCAGTATGGTGACATAGTGTTGTAATCCTGTTCCGGGGAGGCAGATAGGAGATCCCTGTGGCTGTCTGGCCAGTCAATCTAACCTGCTTGGCAAGTTACAGGCCAATAAGAGATCCTGTCTCAAAATAAAAAAAAAAGGCAGCGGGGGGGGGGGGTGGATGGCACCTGTAGAATGACACTGCTCTGGCCTCCACACAGTGTGTATACCCTCACACATGTGCACACACATCGTTGTAAAGTAGGTGTTGCAGTCAGGTTCGCATTGCTGGTAGAAATCACCTGACCAAGAGCAACTTGTGGGAAAAAGAGGTTGGTTTATTTTGGCTTACAGGCTCGAGGGGAAACACCACCATGGCAGGGAAAACTGAGCAGAGGGTGGACATCACCCCCTGGCCAACATAAGGTGTACCGTAGCAACAGGAGAGTGTGCCAAACACTGGCATGGGGAAACTGGCTATAACACCCATAAGCCCTCCCCCAACAATACACCACCTCCAGGAGGCGTTAATTCCCAAATCTCCATCAGCTAGGAACCTAGCATTCAGAACACCTAAGTTTATGGGGGATACCTGAATCAAACCACAACAGTAGGTTCTGGTCTTATGGGCATCCAAAAAAATGGTATCCATTACTTTATAATAATATATATTTTATCAAATAATAGTACCAGGCTGGAGAGATTGATCAGTGGTTAAGGCACTTGCCTACAAAGCCTAATGATGCAGGTTCAATTCCTAGTTCCCATGTAAAGCCAGAAGCACAAAGTGGCGCATGCATCTAGAGTTCATTTGCAGTGGCTAGAGGCCCTGGCATGGCCATTCTCATTTATTCTCTCCCCCCTCCCATAAACAATAACATAGTACTGATCTCAGAAATGAAATTTCTAAATAGATGGAATAGTTTGCTGAGCAGTGTGGTAATTAACATTCCTTTTGAAAGTTGATAATCATTCTTTGCTTTTCTAAGAAAGTTTTTTTTCATAAATTTTTTAATTTTTTTACATTTATTTATTTATTTGACAGAGAGAAAGGGGGAGAGCAAGAGAGAGAGAGAGAAGGGGTGTGCCAGAGCCTCCAGCCACTGCAAACGAGCCCCAGATGCATGTGCCCCCTGTGCATCTGGCTAATGTGGGTCCTGGGGAATCGAACCTGAGTCCTTTGGCTTTTGCAGGCAAACGCCTTAACCGTTAAGCCATCCCTCAAGAAAGTTTTTTAGAAATAACCAGTTAACAAGTTCTCACAGCTGAGTATGGTTGTGTGTATATGTAACACCGGCATTCACGAGGCTAAGGCAAAAGTCCAAGGCCAACCTGGGCTGCATAGTAAGACTGTGTCTCAAAAACAAATAAAAGTAAATATAAAACTAAGTTTTTGCTTGAGGGAGGCAAGTATCCAAATCAACCATACACCCTCTGTAACACCATTCCATAGACACCGTAGCATGTGAGTGAGCTGTTGGTGCTACAGGTCTGGTGAGACCTCTGTGGCACAGAGAATAACATCGTCACCCTGCACACTGGTTCCTGTACTTTCTCACAGTCTGAGGCAGTCTACCTAGAAGACATGGTAAGTATCACATTGTCACTATTCTAAGTGGACAGAGATTTTTTCATTTGAGGTACTTGCTGATGAGGTCGTGAATATACTTTAAGCTCATCAAGATGCATGCTGGTATGCCAGCAAGCTGTGATTACATGGGTAGTGGCAGATAGTTTGATGCCAGTGACCCCAGGTGTCAGTACTCAAATACTAAGCAGATGAAAGACTGGAACATGAGGAGGAATTAGAAATAGCTAAGTCGGCTGGGTGTGGTGGTGCACGCCTTTAATCCCAACACTCGGGAGGCAGAGGTAGGAGGATCACTGTGAGTTCGAGTCCACCCTGAGACTACATGGTGAATTCCAGGTCAGCCTGAGCTAGAGTGAGACCCTACCACGGAAAACCAAAAAAAAAAAAAAAAAAAAAAATAGAAAGTGACCCCAGTACTCAGCAGGCAGAGGCAGGAATGCTACCACAAGTTTAGAGCCAGCTTGAACTACATACACATTAAGGACCATCACTCCCTTCCCCCAAAACATAGCAGGTGTGGTGCACACCTGTAATTGCATCACTTGATGGAGAATCACGAGTTCAAAGGGGAAAGTGGGGGGGGGGGTACTACCATGGGACATTTTTTATAATCATGGAAAATGTTAATAAAAATTGAGAAAAAAAAAAAGAGTTCAAGGCCAGCCTCAGCTACGTAACGCTATCTCAAAAAACCAAGACAGTCCCATATAGTCTAGCACTTAGGATTCCTGGTTTTCACCCAGGCAGCCTGGGTTTGACTCCTGGTATGAGAACAGATTGTTTGCTGGGTATGGTGGCACATGCCTTTAATCCTAACTCAGGAGATAGAGGTAGGGGGATTGCCATGAGTTTGAGGCCACCCTGAGACTACAGAGTGAATTCCAGGTCATCCTGGGCTAGAGTAAGACCCTATCTCAAAAAAAAGACAGGGGCTGGAGAAATGTCAGTGGTTAAGGTGCTTGCCTATGGAGCCTAAGGACCCAGGTTTGATTCCCCGGTACCCATGTAAGCCAGATATACATGGTGACGTATGCATCTGGAGTCATTTGCAGTGGCTAGAGGCCCTGGCACACCCATTCATCCTCTCTCTCTCTCTCTCTCTCTCTGTCTGTCTGTCTCTCTCGCTCTCTCTTAAATAAAAAGTTAAAAAAGAAAAAAAACAGGGCTGAAGATATGGCTTAGTGATTAAAGATGGTTGCTTGCAAAGCCTGATGGCCCAGGTTCAGTTCCTCACTGCCAACATAAAGCCAAGTGCACAAAATGGCACATGTATCTGGAGTTCATTTGCAGTGTCAGGAGGCCCTGGTGTGCCCATATTCTCCTCCCCTCTTTTCTTTGCAAATAAAGTATTTTAAAGTATAGCTGGGGAGATGGATGAGTGGTTACGGCACTTGCCTGCAAAGCCAAAGGACCTAGGTTTGATTCCCCAGGACCCATGTAAGCCAGATGCACAAGGTGGCATATGTGTCTGGAGTTTGTTTGCAGCAGCTGGAGGCCCTGGTGTGCCCATCCTCTCTGTGTCTGTCTGTCTGTCTGTCTGTCTGTCTCTCTCTCTCTCTCTCTCTCTTTCTCTCTCTCTCAAAATAATAAAAATAAAAATAAATTGATTTTTTTAAAGAAAAGTATTTTAAAGTAAATAAATATAGTTATTTTAAAAAACAACAGTAATAAACATTAACTAAGATACACTGAAGTGAAATCCTAGAAACCCAAATTCATTCTCATATAGTTTATGTATTCCTCAGATAACCTGCAGCACTATCTAACAACCACATGGTATGCATGCTCTTCTCTCAAAGTGTTCTTTTTAATTAAATACCAGCATAGTATTTGTCATGAGATTACAGCGCCTACTGTTTCCTGATTCCTCCATTAAACAAGAGGAGCTCCAGGCAAGAGTGGCTCAGTGCTGCAGTTTAGGACATGTTCTGCTTGCTGATTGTCTATCAAGGTTCACGAAAAATCTCCACAGTGCCTGTTTTGCTTTTTTAATTTCAATTTATAAAATTAAGTTCCTATTTTAGAATATGATATTAAAATTGAAAATGGAAAAATCTACATTTATAAATCATAAATGTTTCCACTAGAATACATGATAGCCATGAAGCAATGATTACTCTTCTTTTGGAATTAATCCTAAATTTAATATAATTCCATAATCCTAACCTCAAATGCCCAGCCTATTAAATGTTGGTGACAAGCCAGGCGTGGTGGCACACACCTTTAATCTCAGCACTTGGGAGGCAGAGGTAGGAGGATCGCTGTGTGAGTTCAAGGCCACCCTGAGACTACATAGTGAATTCCAGGTCAGCCTAGGCCAGAGTGAGACCCTTCCTCAAAAAAAAAAAAAAAAAAAAAAATGTTGGTGACAGCTTTTAGATGAAAAATTAAACTATACATCTTGTCCCGTTTTATTACATCGTAAAAATCAGGCATGTCTGCTTAGCTACAAATTGATCTCTGTTCCTTGATCAGTAAGTATCATTTAGCTGGAATTCGGCATCAGGAAAATTTTTTTCAACGTTCTAACTTGCCAGGGCCTCCAGCCGCTGCAAACAAACTCCAGATGCATGCACCACTTTGTGCATCTGGCTTTATGTGAGTACTGGGGAATTGAACCGGGATTGTTAAGTGTTGCAGGCCTTAACCACTGAGACATCTTTACAACCCTCAGTTTAGATTTTTTGTTTTGTTTTTTTGAGATAGGGTCTCCCCATATAGCCCAAGCTGTGATCCTAGGTGTGTGTTGCAGTCCGGTTCACATTGCTGGTAAAAATCACCCAACCAAGAGCAGCTTCTGGGAAAAAGAGATTTATTTTGGCTTACAGGCTCAAGGGGAAGCTCCACGATGGCAGGGGAAAATGATGGCATGAGCAGAGGGTGGACATCACCCCCTGGCCAACATAAAGTGGACAATAGCAACAGGAGAGTGTGCCAAACATTGGCATGGGGAAACTGGCTATAACACCCATAAGCCCGCCCCCAACAATACATTCCCTCCAGGAGGCATTAATTCCCAAATATCCATCAGCTGGAAACCTAGCATTCAGAACACCTAAGTTTATGGGGGACACCTGAATCAAAACACCACAGTGTGCCTACCATGTTTGTTTTGTTTTGTTGTTGTTTTGAGTAGGATCTCACTATGTAGCCAGTGCTGACCTGGAACTCACAATCCTTGTGGTTCAGCCTCCTGAGAGCTAGGATCATAGGCATATACCAACATGCCTGGAGAGTTCTTGGGTTCTAATACCAAGAAGACAGCCTTTATTCAGAGTCTGAACACCTTTACCTCCAACTATGTTGCCCTCATTAAATCAAAAGAGTTCTATCTTCTGCATGAGATTATCCATTACAGTCAGACCTGATGGCACAGCCCATAATCCAGAGGAGCTTCTTTTGTGGTCTGGTGTTTGATGTTATAAGTGCCTCCTATGTCTGGATTGGCACCTCTTTCCTTAATTTTGGGAAATTTTCTTCTGTGATCCTGTTGGAAATATTTACTATTCCTTTAGACTGGAGTGCTTCTCCTTTTATACCCATAGTTCTTAGATTTAATCTATCCATAGTGCCCTTTAAATGGGAGGGGAGACCTCTGCTCTCAGCGAGATCACCTGGGAGTTCTAACCTGGGAAGCAGTAAAGAACTGTTCCTAGGCCAAGAGACCATCAGAGGACCAGTAGGGAAATGTGTGTGCAAGCTTCACTCCACAGGACTCAAACGTAGAACAAAGACAACAGCAAGCTCAGTTTCAAGCAGCAAAGCACCCCCAGGGTGGGAGCCCTGAAAGTGGATAACTCAGCTGAGGGCTGAATTCAGGACATGTTGGAGCTGTCTCTACCTATAATTGAAAGTGTCCTAAACTGATTGTCTAATTGAAATTTTTTCAACAGTAACTGAAAACCCTTTGTATTGAGGAGGGAACAGAGAATGGGCAGGCTGATCACAGAAGCAGTGATTCACAATTGTCTTGGCCAATCACCATGTTCCTGGCTGAACTCCTGAGTCCCAACCTATCCCCAGTCAACTATGCAGTTTGTCAGTCTCCAAGCCAACTATACGCCTCCCACACCCCTCTAGCCACTGCAGATGAACTCCCGGCTCATGTGCCACTTGGTACATCTGGCTTACATGGGTACTGGGGAGTCAGGCCTGGGTCCTTAGGCTTTTTAGGCAAGTGCCTTAACCGCTAAGCCATCCCTCCAGCCCACCATGTAGTTTTATATTAGACTTAGTATGTTTCATTTTCAGTATTTCAGTTTGGTTTTTCTTCAGTATTTCTCTTTATTGAATCCTCCTTGAGTCTCACCTTGTATTGACATCCTTATTTCATGCAGCTGGTGAGAGTGAGAGTGAGAGAGAGAGAGAGAGAGAGAGTGTGTGTGTGTGTGTGTGTGTGTGTGTGTGTGTTCTCTTGGATGCATTCAGGAGTTTATGAAAAACTTTGATTTCTTTGGACATATTGATTTTTTAATATTTTTAAAGATTTGTTTTATTTTATTTATTTATTAGAGACAGAGAGAAGGAGAGAGAGAGAGAATGGGCATACCAGGGCCTCTAGGTACTGCAAACGAACTCCAGACACATGCGCCACTATGTGCATCTGGCTTACATGGGACCTGGAGAATTGAACCTGGATCCTTAGGCTTTGCAGGCATGTGCCTTAACCACTAAGCCATCTCTCCAGCCCTCTTTGGACATACTTCTAATCATTCTGTCTCTTGGATTTCATCTAAGTTATTCTCCCTGGAGGCCATTACTATGGGATTAGTCATTCTTGGAGGCATATTGCCTTGCTTTTTATGTCTTTTGTGTTACTATATTGTCATTTATACATATGGAGTCTTTTCATTGCTGGGATTTTGGCCTGTTTGTTTGTTTGTTTGTTGAGGTAGGATTTCAATCTAGCCCAGGTTGACCTGGAATTCACTATGTAGTCTCAGGGTGGCCTCGAACTCATGGTGATCCTCCTACCTCTGCCTCCCGAGTGCTGGGATTAAAGGCGTGCGCCACCATGCCCAGCTCAGGGCCCGGATTTTTTTACCAGCTATATTCTTAGGTACACAGTTCAGGACTCATCCTCAGTCCATGAATTCAAGGTACTAATGAGGCCTCTGTATTGCTGCCAGAGTAGAATATTAATTGCAGAAGTGACAAGAGCTGCTGGATATGCCCACTATGCAAATGTCATACTAGTCAGTTAATGACAGTGGTCCCTTTGACTCTAATAACTGTTAAAGGATAAATGAACAAGGATGGTGTGGCATATAAGAGGATCTGAGTTCTTACTAAGATTAGAAGTGGGAGGAATGTAAGGTGGATGAGACTAGAGACTAATGTTAAATCGAGGTGGGGAAAGTATTTGGAGGGAAAGTTGGAATACTATTAGGCTCTTCAGATTTTGTTTTGTTTTCAAGGTAGGGTCTTGCTCTAGTCCAGGCTGACCTGGAATTCACCATGAAGTCTCAGGCTGGCCTTGAGCTCACAGCAATCCTCCTACTTCTTCCTCCCGAGTGCTAGGATTAAAGGCGTGCACTACCACACCAAGCAGGCTGCACAGATTTTAAAGGTTGTTAAAGCTATGAAAGGTTGTAGTTATGAGGTAAAAGAGGAGGAGTTAAGGAAGAGAGAGGAAAGGAGGTTGGAATGAGAAGGAAAGTAGAGGAGTTGTGTGGGGAAGAATCATAGTGCGCACCAGTTGTAGCCCAGGTGAAGCGTACAAACAGTCCTAAAGCCTCACTGCCCAGCACACAGACAAAAGTAAAACCATTAGGAGATGGAGACATGCAAATATATACACTCATACATACAGGAGTGGAATAGGCACTAAAAGATTGTTTTAAAACATACAAATAATCAAAAAGGCAAAGTAGCTGGGTGTGATGGCCTTTAACCCCAGCACTTGGGAGATAGAGGCAGGAGAACTGCCCTGAGTTTGAGGCCACCCTGAGACTACAGAATGAATTCCAGGTCATCCTGGGTTAGAGTAAGACCTTACCTCAAAAAACAAAGCAAAACAAACAAACAAAAAAGGCAAAGTAAGCCAGGCATGGTGGCGCACACCTTTAATCCCAGCACTCAGGAGGCAGAGGTAAGAGGATCACCGTGAGTTGGAGGCCACCCTGAGACTCCAGAGTGAATTCCAGGTCAGCCTGGGCCAGAGTGAGACCCTACCTCGAAAGATCCCCCCCCCATAAAAAGCAAAGTAGCCTGGAGAGACGGCTCCGTGGATGAAGGCTCACTATGCAAGCATGAGTACCCAAACCTAAGTAACACTAGCATGTGTAATCCCAACATGCCTACAGGGACAAGGGAGACAGAGACCGGCATTTCCTGAAAGCTTTCTGGCCAGCCAGCCTGCTGAATGCAACAGTGAGGAAGGAGCGACCATGCCTCAAGCGAGGTGGAACATGAGGACTGACATTGAGTTATCAAGTTGTCCTCTGACCGCCACACAGACACTCACAAATAAGCAAAGCAAGGCCTGGGGTGGGAATTCAGCAGCTAAGAGCACTTGCTGCACAAGCATGAGGAGAAGTTGTCCTTCCCCTCCCCCAATTCCAACCCAGCTGGGATGGGGGAAGAGTTTACTAGAAGAACAGGGACTCCGAGGTTCAGGTGTTAGGAGGAGAAATGAGTCGCTGAAACAAAGACCCCCTTGTCCTCATGGAAGGCCCTTTTATAGTTTATTGGAATGGGCTTTTCCTGCAGGCACAGATGAGTGAAGGAGAGACCTGATTGGTTTTGTTGGACTCATGGGTCTGGCTCAAGAGGGGCCAGTATTCCTAAGGATGTCAGATTGGGGAAGCAGCAGGGGGCGCTGTTGCCGCGGAATTGTTCATAGCTATGGTGAGACTGGGTCAGGCACTGGGTTCCAGCTTTGCCCTCAAGTGCTTCTGGATTTATAGAGTTTCTAGGATCCAGACGCAGGTGAGCAGGCTTTCACAGCAAGCACTTTTACCCACTGATCAGTGTCCCCAGCCTGTGGCGTGCCCATTCTGTCTCTCCCTCTTTCTCTGTCTCTCTCTCAAATGAATAAATAAAGAAGAAGGAATTCTTTAGCCTGGTGTTCAGAACCACCTTGGGTCCTGCACACACTGTTTGCTGGTTTCTTCTGGGCCTTTACTCAACTGTTCTCCCTATAATCCCCTAGCTGCCACTGACCCTCTGGCTGTTTATCAACATGCACAAGACCTACCTCAAACCCCACTCCACAAGGCTTTCTGGAATCTCTTCCAGTTAAATTTATCTCTCCTTCCACCCAACACTTACAATCCTATATATTAGTACCTTGCTTTTGTTGCTTTTGTTTCCTTTTAATTAGTTCCTGAGCCCTAAAGCAGAGAAGGATCATTCTACTCCACAAATAGTGGTGCTCAATAAGTTCTCGTAAACAGAGCACCTGATGTACTTGTGTGGATATCCGCATGCCTGTAGGGACCAGTGCAGAAGTGCAGAATAGGAGAAGTTGGCTTGTCTATTTTAGATATGGGGAGGTTACAGGTAATGAAAATAACTATCTTTCTTAGGAACTCAGGCCAGCTACCTTTGAGGATACTGCATACCAAGCCAAAATAGACTTGATCTGAGTGGATGGAATGGCTCTTTTGGCAACAGCTAAGGGCTTGGAGGAAGTACTAAGTAGTCTGAGCCTCAACAGTGATTAGGCACTGTTTGACAGTCTTTGCTCTCTCATGTAGTTCCCCAGCTCCTTGCCATGGACTGACAGTGTCTGCAATTAGGAATGAGAGTAGATCATAAAGCTACAGTGAATCTACCTAGTTGTGACACCCAACCTGCATGTATTCAGTGATTGGCAGAGACCAGGGAAACCTAGGCTTGGAATGGTCTCAAGGTCTTTCTGTTACATGGAGGTTTCTACAGGGTGCTAAGAATCTCGAGTTTTATATTAAGTACCTCTGAATAAAGAATTGTGGCCTCTGAGCCAAGAAATGGCATACATGCCTGAAATTCCACCTCTCAGGGGAAGTGTTGAGGCAGGAGGATTGCTATGATCTAAGGCCAACCTGGACTACATAGGAGTAGGCCAGCCAAAACTACAGTGGGAGACATTGTAACTATAGGGATAACAGTAATTGTGCAAAGGCCAAGAGGCCACCAACCTACAGCATGTGCAGGAAAGGAAGAGACTGAAATGGCACAGCATGCAAGACCAGGTGTCAGGGACCAGGATAGCTCTGAAAACCAGGCTAAGAAATTTATTCTTTCTTTCAAAATTTCACTACAAACTATCTACAGGGGCTGGGCAGATGGCTTGGAGCACATGCTTGCAAAACTACCAGCCCAGGTTCAATTCCCCAGCACCCGTGCAAAGCCAGACACAGTGACACATGCGTCTGTGACCCTAATGCCATACAGCAATGGGAGGCAGAGCCAGGATGATGCTGGATTTGAGGACTCGGGGAGGGCTTGTGAACCCCAACTTTTGGGTCCTTATTTAACAAAGAATTGATAAAATGGACTCTAAGAAGGATAAATTATGAATTATTTAATTTATGTAGGGAGAATTTATAAATTATGAGGTTTATTAGGGAAAATTAGGATCCAGGGAGGAGACTGGCTGAAAGACTCAGGCCAGAAGGGAATTCTCTTTGCCCCACTGATGGAGAGAATCTGCATCACAGAAAATTTCCAGGAGAAAAGTGTATAAACCCACATGGTGGGAGGCAAAACGGAAGACCCGAGACCTGTGGGGTCAGAAGGAAGCCCCCGCACGTACGTGTGTGGGAAGCCAGACACAGAGTGCAAGCCTGGCACCCACACATGTGGAAGGCAAAGCCTGAGTGTCTGAGCTAAACACACACACACACACACACACACACACACACACACGAGCAAAACCTAAGGAGCACCAGCGCTTCACCTTCACAGAGGGGGAAGGTGAGTGATTAAGTAGTGAAGGACTCAGGGCTTAAGAAAGATAACTGAAGGAGAATGCACCAAAACAAAGACCCGAAATTCAGACGCTTGGAATGACTCGAGAGGTATTATACACGAGGCACACCCACTTCAGAGGAAAGCTATACCTAGAACAAAATGAAAAAGCATCTGGAAACAAAATACCTGTAAGAAACAAACAGAAATACCCAGGTAAAGAACAAGAGCCTTCCCTCTCAGCCTGGCTTGCACACTAGTATTCAGGTGAAAGAACCATATAGGTCAGTCAGGCTGCCAGAATGGGAGAGAGACTGACTACACATGATGGACCCCCATTTATGACCCAGGCGTGTTCATAGACTCAGAGGACTGACCCA